>CM062809.1:890901695-892144173 GCA_031772625.1 Pinus tabuliformis
AGCATATAGTGACTTAGTTTTCTTTCACACATATCTTTACAATGCTTTCTTAGATTCAATTTTAATTTCATTGTTTTAACCCTATGTTTTCCAAAGAGCTTCTCAAGAAGGTAGCATTCAACTATATTCCAATATTGATTGCTTGAGGCATTAAGAATAAACAGTGATTTAGTGTCTTTCTTTATTCTTTCGTCATGCTTTTTAGATTAAGCTTTCATCTATTGTGTAATCTCATGATCAGCAAGTCCAAGAGGGTAGTTCTTCCAATTTGGGTTGCCTAAGAGGCATTAGATCATATAGTAGCTGCAATTTTTCATTTCCATGCTTTTTTATTATGCTTTCTTATATCACATCTAATGTATACTCAATTGCTTAAGTCATTTCAAGAAGATGATTTCGACACCTTCTTATATTGAATGTTCAGAATAGTATTTGAGCATGCAGTAGATCATAGTTGTTTTTATAGTGCTTTCTTTCATTTCATAGAATATGATTAGTTTTATTTTTGATTTTGATCAAGTGTTTTCAAGGATAGGATAGGAAGTGATTTCATTTTAATCTTATCAATGAATATAATTGTATCTAGAATAATGCTATGCTTTTCATAGACACACGGTCGGCCTAGATTAGACTGACCATTCAAGTTTTTAATTTGATTTTATGCAAATTAAATTAGTTGAAGTACATTTCATTTGTTCCTTCTTAGAAAGTAGTTTTTATATTAAACATACATTAGACTTAGTTGATCATTGACACTTAAAATCGATTAAAATCATTAGGCATAAAAGACAAAAACCTCAAAACAATTCAAAAACATACTCAACGAAGTAAGTAACAAAGTCAACTAAGTACATATTGTGCACCACACTTCATCAGTTTACTAACCCTGGTCGATAATTTATGTTAGCAATTTAAGACATTAAATTGACTGAACATTTTGCCGTCGTTGCCGGGGATCGAAAATAATTAAAAAAAATAAAAAAAAAAACAAAGAAACATCTTTAAGCCGGTGCTCTGCTTTTGAAGCCAGACTAGACCTGTGTTTGAAGCCGGTGCTTTGCTATGGATTTCAAACCCTTGTATGTCCTGAAATCTTGAACATGAAGGTAGGCTGAAAAGGCCATTGAAACTAATTGGAGAGGTGGCACAGAACAGAGGGAAAAATCATGGCAGAAGCAGATGACGCAACAAACCGTCTACATGCAGTTAGAGAGAATTTGTTGTTGCTCATAGAATTTTTGCAAGCATTTCCCAAGACGCTCATGAACCAGTAGGCGTAGCCATTAACAAACCTGCAAATAAAAAAAAAAATCCAACCATAACAATCATTTTTTTTGCCGAAGTATTACAGAAAACGTAACTGTTTTGACACACAATTTTAAAATGCATTTTCTGCGAAAACATAGGAAAATTAGAAAAAACCAAGACATGGGTTTTTTGGGAAGAGGGTGAGTTAGGTAACCCAGAAATGGTTTTTTAAATTTCACAACCATTTTGGAGAAATTCTAGGTTTTTTAGAGCTCTATGATGCTCATGAACCAGTAAAAATAGGCAACAACAAACCTACAAATAAAAAAAAATCCAACCACAGCAATCGATTTTTGTGGCCGGAACATCACAGAAAACGTAATTATTTTGAAACACAATTTTAAAATGCATTTTTTGAGGAAACCTAGGTGAACTCGAAAAATCTAAGACATGGGTGTTTTTAAGAATAGGGTGAGATACGTAACCCAGAAATGGTTTTCCAAATTTCATAACCATTTGGGTGAAATTCAAGGTTCTTAAAAGCTTCGTTTTGCAGATTGCGTGAGAAAAAAACAATTTGTTTTGAACGGTTTTAACATGGCAAGTTGAAAGTAGAAAAGTCCAAGTGAATAACAAACTCTGCTCCACATGGCATGTGGTCTAAGAGTCTAATTTGATTTAATAAAATTGATTTTAGAATAATCCAAGTGAATAACAAACTCTGCTCCACATGGCATGAGGACTAAGAGTCCAATTTGATTTAATAAATTTGATTTTATGTGTCTGATTCCCTGCGTCTCATGATTAAAAAAATAAATAAAAAAAATCATTTTCTTTATTAATATTTCTTTCTGATAAAGAAAATTAAAAAAAATTAATATAAATAAATAAATAAATAATTTTTTTCTTTTGCAATGATGCAATCAATTTTTTGAAACAATTTATAAAAACTAAAAATACTTGCAAAATTTGATTGAAATTTTTTTTTTGTACAAGTACTTTTTCATATTTTTTCCGCTTCAAATATTTTTTCCAACATGTTATTTTTTCAGCACAGATGATGATTCAATAATGGCTTCCAGAACAATTGAAAAATTATTTAGATGATTTCTGAACATTTGGCATTAATATTGTTGCTGTGTATTTTTCTATGAAGTTTTAACTTGTAGGACACAACAAATCTTTGTGATGTCAATCATTTTACTGAGCACAGTTTGTGAAGTCATCTGACAACAGGGAGTTGATTTATTTTTCATGGTTATTTCTTAAAAATGGATTGTTATCAATATCATGAATTGGACCGAATATAACACTTTTGATTTTCCTTAATCTGTTTCATTTGACATTCAATTTTTGTGTAAGAATCAGAAAGAAATTAGCTATTTCTTTTTTAACACACTTATGTTCTTTGTGTCAAGTTTTTTGCAGGTTTAGGATGATTGAATGATCAACAAGGAGATTAAATTGTGATGACAATTGGTCTTCAAAAGACCAATCTCATGAGAAACATAAGAACAAGTCCATGTCCATATTCATCAAAACCATTACTCTTCCTCCCTTTTGAATTATAAATCCAACCAAGCAATTTAAAGTAAGCCACAATTATTTTCCCAGCAAGAGTTAGTTTTTCATATTCGAAGTTCACATACACTTTCCATCTACTCCGCAAATAAAAGCAAGAAGCTTATTTCCCATTGTCATCATCCATTTTCATTTTTCCTTTCCTATCTTTTTCATTTCACAAATAAACCTTGCTTCAATGCAAATTATTGAGTCCATAGTCCTTTGAGTCTAAAATCCTTGCAAAAACACCTTGAGGCTTGCATGCCTTAATAGAAAGTCCTCATACTGACGAACAATAGGAATACATTAATGTCCCTTGTTTATCGGATCTTCTAGGTACTCGACAACAACAAAATTATTCATACCTAGAAAGATGTGTTTGGGCATCTTGACTCTCATTGTCATCAATGGTGAGAGTTCTCGTGTTGACTAGTGGCATCCATTAATGGCCACTAAGTCAACAATTTCTTGCTATGTTCGACATCAGAACATCTATTCACATAGCAGGAATTGTGCCAATGAGTTTTGAAGAGATGACGACTATCATTTTCAACATTTTGGAGCAAATGTAGAATACATGTAGTTGCGGAATCAGATGACAGCTGCAGAATCAAATAATAGCTGCGGAATCAGATGGCAGCAGCATAATCAGCACTATTCCACAGCAGATTCAGCAAGCTTAACAAAATTAATAAAAAGTCATCTTAACTCTTTTTTCCATGACTTGTCCAGCCACTTGAAGAAAATTATGATCAGAATTTTGCAGCCACCACACATGTAGCTCATCCATTTTCAAAGGGTAAGTTAAGGTATGTCATTTTCTAACGTTTTACCATAAAATTCCTTGAAAAGATAGAATGATAATTTTTGGAAAAAAAAAAAACATTTCTCTTTCTCATCTCATAAAATTTCCAATACCATCACTTGGGGGGGGGATACATTTATATTCATATTTTTCCATATTCATATCATATTCAAAAGTCCACATATTTTCAAAATATATTAATTATTACGTTATTGTTATGAGCATACAAAGGCTTTTCAAAAGTACTGAAAAGATAATTGGATACAAACACAATCATGGTTGTCACACAAGAACCAACTATGATGCAATCCAATAAAGATATACTTTGCAACAAAAATCAAATTATCATTATGCAAAGTTCAAAGATGAAAAATGAATGCAACAACAAAATATGGTTGTAACACAAGAACCAACCATGTTGCAATCCAACTAAAAGACTTTGCAGAAGTACGAAGTTATCAAATGATATCATGCAAAGTTAAGCCAAAGCTCAAGGATAAAAAAGAATTAATGTAATAGATTACATAAGGACATGCAATAGCTTCAGTTGCGGGGTATGTTGAGCTTTGAAATTGTCATTCACTTCCATTACATTTTCACTTATATTTCCATATTGTCACCTTCACTCCACCTCTATTTCATTACATTTACCTTACCATTATCATTATTGGGTCACATTTATGTTTTTTGAAAATTTATTAATTCTTAGCATTTTTAAATGAATTTATGGTTAAAAGTTAGAAAATAATGTGCATATGCTTATACTTAACAAGTGGGATGAAATTTTTGACACGTGTAGGTCAAAAGGAAGCTTCTAAAAGACCTTTATGTGGCCTCTCAAAACCAAATTCGAATTTGAGTGGAGAAGATCATGGGATCATAAGGATATGTGTCTCATTTCCTATTTGTATTGAAACTCTAAGAAGATGTGTCTTATCATTTCCTATTTTTATTGAAACTCTAGAGATATAGGGAGAGATTCATGGACTATAATTAATGAGATAGTTTCTCATCTTTTTGTTTAAATAAGAGAAGTTTTCTCCTATCATGGGGGTAAAAAGGAGGAAAAGAAGAGAAAGAATTATAGAATGTTTTGTAACAAGGCTTGAGATGGAATGAGATGTAAAGTGAAGAACTACTGATGTAATGAGATTATGAGTGTAAATTTCCATTATGTAAACTTGTGAGTTTATCAATAAAAAAGGTTCTTTTCTATTATTGAATTTTACAATGTGAGTTTTGCGATTTGGAATGCCATTGGAAAATGGAAGGGCCCCCATCAACCATGTGCATCCCTTTGTAAATTTGTAAGATTAACTAGTTTGTTTTACTTTGATTCATGCAAATAGTTTAGCTTTCCATTGCAAATGTTATTTTATTTTTCAAACATAGATTTACCTCATTGTGTAATTTTATGTTTCCTAAGAGCATCCCAAGAAAGTAGTGTTTTATCTATTTTGTAAAATTGGATTGCTTGAAGCATTAGAGCATACAATGACTTAGTTTTCTTTCACATGTCTTTACAATGCTTTATTAGATTCAGCTTTACATTCACTGTTTAACCCTATGTTTTCCAAAGAGCTTCTCAAGAAGGTAGCAGTCAACTATTTTCCAATATTGGTTGCTTGAGGCATTAATAATAAACAGTAATTTAGTTTCTTTCCATATGCTTTTGTCATGATTTTTAGATTAAGCTTTCATCTATTGTGTAATCTCATGATCAGCAAGTCCAAGAAGGTAGTTCTTCCAATTTGGGTTGCCTAAGAGGCATTAGATCACATAGTATCTGCAAGTTTTCATTTTCATGCTTTCTTATATCACATCTAATGTATACTCAATTTCTTAAGTCATTTCAAGAAGATGATTTCGACATCTTCCTATATTAAATGTTCACAATAGTATTTGAGTATGCAGTAGACCATAGTTGTTTTTATATTACTTTCTTTCATATAATAGAATAACATTAGTTTTATTTTTGATCAAGAGTTTTCAAGGATAGGATACGAAGTGATTTGATTTTCATCTTATCAATGAATACAATTCTATCTAGAATAATGCTCTGCTTTTCATAGACAGAGTAACAGCCTAGATTAGACTCACCATTCAAGATTTTGATTTGATTTTATGAAAATTTAATTAGTTGAAGTACATTTTCTTTTCTTCCTTCTTAGAAATTAGTTTTTATATTAAACATCCATTAGACTTAGTTGATCATTGACACTTAACATCCATTAAAATCATTAGGCATAAAAGACAAAACCCCTAAAGCAATAAAAAAACATACTCAATGAAGTATGAAACAAGGTTAACTAAGCACATATTATGCACCACACTTCATCAGTTTACTAACCCCGGTCGATAATTTATGTTAGCAATTTAAGATATTAAATTGACTGAACATTTTGGCGTCGTTGTCGGGGATCGAAAACAATTAAAAAAAAACGAACAAAGAAACATCTTTAAGCCGGTGCTATGCTTTTGAAGCCAGACTAGACCTGTGTTTGAAGCTGGTGCTCTGCTCTGGATTTAAAACCCTTTTATGTCCTAAAATCTCGAACATGAATGGAGGCTGAAAAAGCTGTTGAAACTAATTGGAGAGGTGGCACAGAACAGAGGGAAAAATCATGGCGGAAGCAGATGATGCAACAGCTCATCTACATGCAGTTAGAGAGAAGTTGTGGCTGCTCATAGAATTTCTGCAAGCATTTCCCAAGATGCTCATAAACCAGTAGTCATAACCAACAACAAACCTGCAAATAAAAAAAAATCCAACCACAATTATCGATTTTTGTTGCCAGAGCATCACAGAAAACATAACTATTTTGACACAATTTTAAAATGCATTTTTTGAGCAAGCCTAGGCGAATTAGAAAAATCCAAGACATGGGTTTTTTCAGGAACAAGGTCAGTTTGGTAACCCATAAATGGTTTTCTGAATTTCACAACCATTTGGGGAAATTCAGGCTTCTTCAGAGCTCCGTTTTGTAGATTTCATTAGAAAAAAAGATCTGTTTTGAACTGTTTTAATATGGCAAGTTGGATGTAGAAAAATACAAGTTAATAACAAAATCTTCTCCACATGGAATGTGGTCTAAGAGTCAAATTTTATTTAATAAATTTTATTTTAGAAGAATCTAAGTGAATAACAAACTCTACTCCACATGGCATGAGGTCTAAGAGTCCAATTTGATTTAATAAATTTGATTTTAGACACATATGTGTCTCATAATTAAAATATATATATATGCATACAATGATGCAATCAATTTTTTGAAGAAATTTATATAAAAAAAATTACTTGCAAAATTTGATTGAAATACTTTTCTTGTACAGTTACTTTTTCATATTTTTGCTGCTTCAAATATTTTTGACAACATATTATTTTTCCAGCACAGATGACGATTCAATAATGGCTTCTAGAACAATTGAAAAATTATTTAGATGATTTCTTAACATTTGGCATTAATATTGTTGCTTTGTATTTTTCTATGATGTTTTAACTTGCAGGGCGCAACAAATCTTTGTGTTTCCAATCGTTTTACAGAGCACAGCGCATGAAGTCATCCGACAACAGGGAGTTGATTTATTTTTCATGATTATTTCTTAAAAATGGATTGTTATCGATATCATGAATTGGACCAAATATAACACTCTTGATTTCCCTTAATCTGATTCATTTGACATTTAGCTTTTTCGTAAGAATCAGAAAGAAATTAGCTATTTCTTTTTTAACATACTTATGTTCTATGTCAAGTTTTTTGTAGGTTTAGGATGATTGAATGATCAACAAGGATATTAAATTTTGATGACAATTGGTCTTCAAAAGACCAATCTCATGAGAAACATAAGAACAATTCCATGTCCATATTCATCAAAACCATTACTCTTCCTCCCTTTTGAATTATAATCCAACCAAGCAATTTAAAGCAAGCCACAGTTATTTTCCCAGCAAGAGTCAGTTGTTCATTTTCCTTCATTAACATACACTTTCTGTCTACTTCGCAAATAAAAGCAAGAAGCGCGCTGACATGCTTATTGCCCATTGTCATTATTATTTTCCATTGTCATCTTCTATTTTCATTTTTTCTTTCCTATCTTTTCATTTCGCAAATAAACCCTCCTTCAATGCAAATTATTGAGTCCATAGTCCCTTCAGTTTAAAATCCTTGAAAAAACACCTTGAGGCTTGCATGCCTTAATGGCAAGTCCTCATGCCGTCGAACAATGGGAATACATTAATGTCCCTTGTTCATCGGATCTTCTAGGTACTCGACAACAAAATGATTCATACCTAGCAAGATGTGTCTTGGCATCTTGACTCTCATTGTCATCAATGGTGAGAGTTTTCGTGTTGACTAGTGGCTTCCATTAATGGCCACTAAGTCAACAATTTCCTGCTCATCTATTCACATAGCAGGAATTGTGCCAATGAGTTTTGAAGACATGAAGACTATCATTTTCAGAATTTTAGAGAAAATGTAGAAGACATGTAGCTACGGAATCAGATGTCAGCTACAGAATCAAATAATAGCTGCGGAATTAGATGGCAGCAGCAGAATCAACACTATTCCACAGCAGATTCAACAATTTTTAACAAAAGTAATAAAAATTCATCTTGAGTCTTTTCCCCTTGACTTGTCCAACCACTTGAAGAAGATTATGATCAGAATTTTGCAGCCACCACACATGCAGCTCATCCATTTCCAAAGGGTAAGTTAAGGTATGTCATTTTCTAGCTTTTTACCATAAAATTCCTTGAAAAGCTAGAATGATCATTTTTGGAAAAAAAACATTTCTCTTCCTCATCTCATAAAACTACCAATATCATCAGTTGTGGGGGGATACATTTGTATTCATATTTTTCCATATTCATATCACATTCAAAAACCCATATACTTTCAAAAGATATTAACTATTACATTATTGTTATCAACATGCAAAGGCTTTACAAAAGTACTGAAAAGATAATTAGATACAAACACAATCGTGGTTGTCACACAAGAACCAACTATGACGCAATCCAATAAAGATATACTTTGCAACAATAATCAAATTATCATTATGCAAAGTTCAAAGATCAAAAATGAATGCAACAACAAAATATGGTTGTAACACAAGAACCAACCATGTTGCAATTCAACTAAAAGACTTTGCAGAAGTATGAATTTATCAAATGATATCATGCAAAGTTAAGCCAAAGCTCAGGGATAAAAAAGAGTTAATGTAATAGATTGCATGAGGACATGCAATAGCCTCAGTAGGGGATATGTTGGGTCTTGAAATTGTCATTCACTTCCATTACATTTTTACCTATATTTCCATATTGTCACCTTCACTCCACCTCTATTTCATTACATTTACCTCCATTTCATTACATTTACCTTACCATTATCATTATTGGGTCATATTTATGTTTCTCCAAACTTTATTAATTCTTAGCATTTTTAAATGAATTTATGGTTAAAAATTAGAAAATAATGTGCATATGCTTATACCTAACAAGTGGGATGAGATTGTTTATATGTGCAGGGCAAAAGGAGGCTTCTAAAAGACCTTTATGTGGCCTCCCAAAACCAAATTCGAATTTGAGTGGAGAAGATTGTGGGATCATAAAAATATGTGTCTCATTTCCTATTTATATTGAAACTCTAAGAAGACATGTGTCTTATCATTTCCTATTTTGATTATAGCTCTAGAGGTATAGGGAGAGATTCATGGATTCTCATTAATGAGATAGCTTCTCATCCTTTTGTATAAATAAGGGAAGTTTTCTCCTATCATGGGGGTAAAAATGAGGAAAAGAATAGAAATAATTATAGAATGTTTTGTAACAAGGCTTGAGATGGAATGGGATGTAAAGTGAAGTGATATTGACGTAATGAGAATAGGAGTGTAGATTTCCATTGTGTAAATTTGTGAGTTTATCAATAAAGAAGGTTATTTTTTATTATTGAATTTTAGAATGTGAGTTTTGTGAGTTGGAATGCTATTGGAGAATGGAAGGCCCCCCATCAAGCATGTGCATCCCTTTGTAAATTTGTAAGATTAATTAGTTTGTTTTTCTTTGATTCATGCAAATAGTTTAGATTTACATTGAAAATGTTATTTTATTTTTCAAATGTAGATTTACCTCACTGTGTAATTTTATGTTTCCTAAGAGCATCTCAAGAAAGTAGTGTTTTATCTATTTTCTAAAATTGGATTGCTTGATGCATTAGAGCATACAATGACTTAGTTTTCTTTCACACGTCTTTACAATGCTTTCTTAGATTCAGCTTTACATTCATTGTTTAACCCTATGTTTTCCAAAGAGCTTCTCAAAAAGGTAGTGTTCAACTATTTTCCAATATTGGTTGCTTGAGACATTAAGAATAAATAGTCATTTAGTTTCTTTCCTTATGCTTTTTTCATGTTTTTTAGATTAAGCTTTCATCTATTGTGTAAACTCATGGTCAACAAGTCCAAGAAGGTAGTTCTTCCAATTTGGGTTGCCTAAGAGGCATTAGATCACATAGTATCTGCAAGTTTTTATTTCCATGCTTTTATTATGCTTTCTTATATCACATATAATGTATACTCAATTTCTTAAGTCATTTCAAGAAGATGATTTCGACATCTTCATATATTGAATGTTCACAATAGTATTTGAGCATGCAGTAGATCATAGTTGTTTTTATATTGCTAGCTTTCATTTCATATAATAGGATTAGTTTTAGTTTTGATCAAGAATTTTCAAGGATATGATAGGAATTGTTTTCATTTTCATCTTATCAATGAATACAATTGTATCTAGAATAATGCTATGCTTTTCATAGACACAGTGTCGGCCTAGACTAGACTAACCATTCAAGTTTTTGATTTGATTTATGCAATTTAAATTAGTTGAAGTACATTTCCTTTTATTCCTTCATAGAAATTAGTTTTATATGAAACATCCATTAGACTTAGTTGATCATTGACACTTAACATCCACTAAAATCATTAGGCATAAAAGACAAAACCCTCAAAACAATAGAAAAACATACTTGACGAAGTAAGAAACAAGGTTAACTAATCACATATTGTGCACCACACTTCATCAGTTTACTAACCCAGGTTGATAATTTATGTTAGAAGTTTAAGACATTAAATTGACTGAACACAGCCCACCCAAAATTTACAGATGATGAGTGTCGAGTCCCGCGAGGAGGATCCCAATGTGCATATTGAGCTGCGAAGTGGAACGATGACTGGTGATGATAAAGGAAAGCATCCTGAAGAAAGTGAGTGGGTTTGCAAGTCTCCAGAAAAGGAAGTTGGGTTTGACTTGGAGCACCCAAAGGAAATGTTTATGGAGGCAAGAAAAAGCTTCGCTGAGGCTTCTACCTCAGGAAGTCAGGACAAGCTATCTGAAGAAGTTGACCCCTCCATGCTTACCACTTTCTTGGAGACTTGTATGAAGCTGCTGCGTGACAACAAGGCGGTGAAGGGGCTACAAGAACTGATAAATAAGTGTGCTAGTAAGGAAGGTGCTCTTGAAGGACACTGCGCAGTCAGAAAGATAGGCAAACACAAGGCGAGAACAGGGCGTGAGATGAGGCTTATCGTGCAAATAGGAGAGTATGAAATGGATCAGGTTATTCTAGATCTGGGGTCGGATGCGAATGTTTTTCCTAAACAAACATGGGAAAGAATGGGGAGACCTGCGCTGCAATGGTCCCCAATTCAGCTGAGGATGGAAAATCAATAGAATATTATCCCTATGGGGAGATTGCATGGAGTGACCGTAGATATAGAAGGAGCAAGCACGTTGGCCGATTTTGAAGTAATAGAAATTGTTGATGAGAACAATAACCTGCGATCCTGGGAATTGATTAGGTCATTGATATGAACTATGTAATCAATTTAAAGAAACATACGATGTCATTTGAAAGGAAATCGCTTCGCATAGTAGTCCCATTGGACCCTACAAAAGGACTGCGCTACACTGAATGGGTCCATGATTATGAGGAAAGCGATGATAAGTTGGACCAAATCTATAAGATAACAATGTGAAATCAAGACTGTGTTAATTCGACAGCCAATGGATGAATTGCATTGGACTGTGAAAGCTCTTGTACATCATATTCAGATGAAGAATTGGAGCACTAGCAGAATAGGTTGCATGAAGTATCTATGCTGCGCTGTAATATGATGACTAAACCATTGTGTTGTGTATCATCCGAGGTAAGAAGTTTTCCTTATTATGATGGTCTCACTCATGTAGATAAATTTCTGGATGCATCTCAAAGGGAAGTACCAGAGAAGCATTGGTTCCAAGTGTTGGATTTGGGGTTGTGCGCTACGCCTGCACATTGTTGGAGTACGCATAAAGATAGTTTTGATGAATGGTACGAGTACAAAAGAATGATGAGATTGTGGTTTGGTCACCTGAAATTTTGGCTAACTAAAAAATACAATGGGAGAAATGATCCGCACGATCATTTAGAAAAATGGACTAAGGTTTATGGAAAGGAGCCGTAGCCAGAGTGGGTGCATATTTTCTATCACAATTTGGACATTGTTCCTATGAATTGGTACCTAGAAAAAGAGCTCCACCATGGTACTGCAGAGTGGAACATCTTAAGAGAAGGATTTTTGACGAACTTCAGCTTTTAGGATTGGTTCGAAGGCATCAACGAAGCGCTGCAGGAGGTTATGGCAACAATCTTCAGAATACTGCAGGATCCTTTAGACTTGATTCACCCAGATTGGAGCACTGAGTTGCGCCATGCGCTGGAATGCTACAATGTCACCATTGAAGAAGATGATGAGGATCCAAGGAATATTAACATCCCAGAGGCAGAGGGCCACCGCGAAGTTGAGGGACCGCAAATAGAGAATCCAGACATTACTGCACCATTGAAAACTAGACAAGTGAACATTGGCATAGAAGCAGAGATGAAATTTGTGAAGATTAGAGATTACTGGGATGATTCCACAGTAGATAAGGTCACTGAGTTGCTCCGCGAATACCAAGATTTGTCCCCTACCAAATTTTTATACCTGAAAGGTATCGTAGGAGAATTGGGCAAGATGAAGATTACCTTGAAGCTGATCAAGTAGAGGCCATATTGCCTTAATCCCAATTATAAGGAAAAGGTCTACTTAGAGTTGGACAAGATGCTTGCAATGGGTATTATTGAACTGGTAGAGGAATCTGATTGGGTGAGTCTAATGGTCGTTCAACAAAATAAGCAGAAGGGTGGAATAATAATTTGCGTAGATCTTAGGAAGATTAGTGATGCTTGTGTTCATGATCCTTTTCCAACTCCTTTCACAAATGATGTGTTGGATAATCTTGGAGGGAAGGAGGCCTATTCATTCATTAATGGGTTCTATGGATACCATCAAATTAAGATCGCGCCACAAGACAGGAGTAATACCACCTTCACGACAGAGTGGGGATGTTTCCAATACACTGTGATTCCTTTTGGACTTGAGGATGCACTGGCAATCTTCTCATGCGTAATCATCGTGGCGTTCAAAGAATTCATTCACAAGTTCTTGGAGGTATATTTTTATGATTGGACAGTGTTTGGGCTAGTAAAGCATCATGTAGCGAGTTTTCACTTGATGTTGGATACATGCCAAAGGTATCAGATTGCACTAAACCTGAAGAAATTCTTGTTCTTCATCCCTTTCGGAATCTTGTTGGGTCATGTGGTATGCAGGTAGGGACTTATGGTGGACCCTGCTAAGGTCGCGGTAATAATTAATTTGGAGGCACCGAAAATTGTTAAACAACTATGTGTAACACTGGGCCACACATGGTACTATCAGAAATTCATTAAAATTTATGCCCAGATTACCACGCTTATGGAGAAACTACTAAAAAAGGATAATACATTCTGTTGGGATGAAGAATGTCAGCGAAGTTTGGATGTACTGAAGGAGAAAATGGTCACCGCGCCGATCCTAGTCTTCTCGGATTGGAAGAAGGAGTTTCATGTGCATGTGGATGCTTCATGTATTGCGCTAGGAGCAGTGCTGACATAGGATGGTGAAGGAGAATTGGATCACCCTATAGCATTTGTGAGCAGGAAGTTGTCTAAGGCTGAAAATAATTACTCAACGACTGAGCACGAAGGGTTGGCTATGGTGTACACGCTCCAGAATTTCAGACATTACCTGCTAAGCAAGCATTTCAAGATGTACACTGGCCATTCTACATTTAAATGTTTAGTTAATAAGCCTGTGTTTGGGGTGGGGGGGAATATGCAGATGGCTACTGTTGTTTCAGGAGTATGATTTCGAGGTGATTGTGAAGCCAAGAAGGTTGAATGTCGGGCCAGACCATCTGTTGTGCATTGAAATTGGAGAGGAGCCTACCAATTTGTAGGAAGGGATGCCTGACGCGCAACTCTTCACAGTGCACATAGAGGATAATCACTTTGCAGACATTATCCACTTTCTGACCACAGGGATGGCTCCAGAGGGGTACACCAGTGAACAGAAGAAATAATTGGTGGTGCGCGCGACAAATTTTTCAGTTATTATAGGCCATTTGTATAAGATGGGATCGGATGAAATACTTCGACGCTATGTGCCCAACTTTGAAAGAAACAATATCCTCACTGAAGCTCATGGAGGAGTTGTGAGAGGGAATTATACGGGAAAAGCAACAATGCAGAAGATTTTGCGCGTCGGGTTGTGGTGGTCGACACTGCATAAGGATTCTAAAGCATATTGTAGGGCATGCGACGCATGTCAGAGGACAGGAAGGCCATCGCAGAGGGATGTGCTACCTTTGAATCTGCAGGTATCATTGCAGCCATTTGAAAAATGGGCAATCGATTTTGTAGGACTGATTCAGCCTCCAGGCAAGAAGACGGATGCACGGTATATTATCACCGCGACTAAATATTTGACCAGATGGGTGGACGCACAACCCGTGAAAGACTGTACTGAGGCAACAACAACAAATTCTTGTCCAAATATGTGTTGACTAGGTTTGGTTTCCCAAAGGTTTTGATGAGCGATCGTCAAACACGTTTTCTCAATGAAATGATTAGCGCGTTGATAGAAGAGTTTCATGTTTATCACCAGAAGAGTACATTGTATCATCCTCAGGCCAATGGCACTGTCGAGGCTATTAATAATATATTGGAGAATGCACTGAAGAAGGTTTGTAATGCGCAACGAATGATTGCGACGTGCGCATACCAGCGGTATTATGGGCATATAGAACTACATGCAAAAATCTTATTGTTCAGACACCTTTTGGTGTGGAAGTTGTAATGCCTATGGAGTATATCATGCCTAGTCTACGCATAGTGGCTTTCACAGGAATGGTGGACCGTGGAGCCTTAGAAGCTCAGTTTGTGCAGCTAATTGATCTTGAGGAAGATAGGTTTTTGGCTGGATTCCATCAGCAGGTTCAGAAGGAATGTGAAAAAGCTTGGCACGATCGGCACATCAAACTGCGCACCTTCAAGGTAAATGATTTGGTTTTATTATATGACAGTAAGTTTGATAAGTTTCCAGGAAAATTTCAGATGCACTGGTTGGGGCCATATGTTATCAAAGAGATTACAGATGGTGGAGCAGTTTAGCTCGTGAAGTTGAATGGAGATCCATTTCCGGGAAGGGTAAATGGTATCTGATTGAGGCCATACACCAGGGATCCGACCCAATGACTACATGACAGTAGCACAGTCTTAGCACTCAAGGAAGCTGCAAGGAGGCACAGGACTATAAACTACACCACCCAATTTATAGAGCTACGCGACGGGGGGGCTGCGTAAATATAAATGATGTCACAGTACCAAAAGTGCGAAGGGAGCTACGCTATAGGAGGAGAGATTACGCAGTGCAACCAGAAAGTAACAATTACAGTCACTGTTCATGATTTGACTACCATGAGAGGGTTAAGAGGAGGGGAGGTAGAATTTAAGGCATTTAAGGCTAAAATATTTGGCAATATGCCACCAAATCAGCATTTATGGACGGATTTTGGGCGGAATGGTCAAATTTGAATTCGAATTCGCTTATAAATTGCATGTGGTCGTCTAGTGAAAAATACTTTGCATCCTTAGAATCTTTGTGTTGAGCTACCAATTGTTTATGAATCCTTAGTTTTTCGCTGATTTAATCATTGCTTCTGTATTTGATAAGTTACCCGAGGATACCCAGTGGTTTATTCTCAACACGACGTCCGGACCGGGAGAGACTTTTAGTACTGGATGGGATGTCGCCTCTAAGGGAGATACACCAGAGGTAATGATCAAGGACACTCCAGCTACTGTGCCTACGAAGTCAGGGTCACCTAGGCCGAAGCCTACACCAGTAAGAGAAGTGCCCAAACCTAAGAATGACAAGCAAAAGAAGCCCATGTCGGTGTGTGAGTCACCGAGGAAGAATGCTACTACCTAGGCCTAGAGGAAAGAAAAGTCGAGTGCTAAGGATAATGGGAAGGTGGTGGATTTGGAGGCCGAAGAGGGCACGAAGGACATAGACACCAAGGGGGTGGATCCAATATCCAAGTTTCCGGATTATATCCCTCCATGCAAGGGAAAAGTCAAGGTCCCTAAGGACCCAGATGTAGGAAAATTCCTCCTCAATACACCCCTGCTATGAGAGAATATCACTTTTGAAGGTCCACGCTTGGCGCAAATTCCCCATCCCAAGATGGAAGACTGGGATTTGGCATACCATGAGAGGTTCCCCTAGTTGGAAAAAAAAAGCTTCATGAAGAGGGTGTTCTACAAGAATCAGGTGCCACTGCGATGGAGCCAGTGGAATGGATTCGTGGAGTAAATTAGTTGGGGTTGCTGAACCTGTTATGGGTGCCCCACTACCACTACTCCAACATCAACTTAATTTTGATCAAGCAGTTGCTAACCCTAGTGCATGATGATTGTATGTGTCTAAGCGCACCAATCCCCATTACCGATATGCTAATCCATCGGATCTCATTGTTGCCACACTCAGGGTTGAATCTGGCCAAGGAGTTTGGTGGAAAGACGAGAGAGCACGACCTCACAGGGAAAATGAAGGACAAATTCAAGCTCGAGAACAAGTCACGCGGGTATTCCATCACCTCAATCACCAACCCCGCGGTAAAAATTTCCACACAGATCCTCACTGGCAAGGTTATGAGAAAATGTCATGTGTACGAGGTTCTAGCGCCAGTGATCTCTTTGGCTGCATAGTGTGCTGAGGGGGCGTACTTCAATTGGGCCCGCTAGCATTGTAGTGAGCTCCTCATGAATTGTCGAGAGGCGCAGGATGAGAGTAAAACATTCCACTATTTGTGGTTTTTGCTCTCCATTGTGCTCATTGCTTGGGATCTGCCAGAGGAAAGTCAGTTTCCTCCCATGGATAAGGATTTTCCGGAGGCTGCACAGTTTGCATCCCTCTAGGAAACAAAGGATGATGCGCGCGTCACAGAGACCAAAGTCTTCTAGGTGCTGATGGAGGTGAGCATTCACATGGCCATCAACCAAAAGCCACATTTGTCTCCAACCGTGTTTGAGTGGCTGTCAGGGTACGTGGAGTTTAAAGCCGAATTCCACCGCGTATACATCCGAGCGTGGAAGGATCCACAGAAAAATGGTTTGACCTACCTTACCTCGCTACAGATGATGCTATTGAGGAGGTCATCAAGCATTGGCTGATAGAGTGGCACTCTCCATCCAATTTGGCCGCAGGTACTAGCAAGTCTGCAGAGAAGAAGAAGAAGGAAGCGACCAAGCAAAAACATCCAGAAATTGGCTGAGAAGCTGAAAAAAGAAGTCAAGGAGAAGGCTTGGGTGGAAGCAAAGTGCACAGCGAAGAAGCAGGCTGAACAAGAAGAGCGCGGCTGTAAGCATAGTGGTAAGTATCCTTTGCCCCAAACAGAGGAGGAGGAGCAGTCAGAGCAAGGCGACAATGGTCAGGAGGAGTAGGAAATCACTCCCTTATATATCAAAAGGTACAGGGAACAAGGAAAGGAAGGGTCGTGGAAGAAATCCAAAGTAATAAAGTCATTGCAGGATCCGATTAATCTGACTGACAATGACCTGGATGAAACAGGCGACAAGGTGCGTGATACCATGAAAAAAATGTTGCAGTAGTTTGATCAGAAACAACAGCAGGTACTAAGCACCATTCAGAAGGATATGTGCGAGCTGTAGATTCAGACAAATAGGATCCAGGTAGGAGTAGGGAAGATCAACGCTACATCAACAAGTTTGGCACCAGGGACCACTCAAGAAGTAGAGATGGTTCGATTGCTAGATCTCCAGGCAGTCGTGCTACTAGATGGCTCCTTGAGCACAGACATAGCCAATGACAAGGCCATAGTGAGTTCTTTGAAGAACATCGCCCTCAACCTGGCTACACTCCTGAATGAGTATCTTCACACGCTACAGGGAGGTGTGACAGTAGAGTTCCGGGCACGTGAGCAGCACGTGCTCATCCTCATCAGTGAGTATCAAGTAAATAACGAACAGATGTTCGCTAAGATGTTAAAGGCGTTGGAGGCACAAAAGAAAATTTAGGCGCAGAGCACTTAGCTGGCGGCTGTAGTTGTAGAAGCATGTAGAACGGTGGTGGAATTACATATCCTAGAGGATGCACGATTGGATTAAAAGATCAGAAAGCTTGCCACGGGTGTGTACGACGCAAAGCAGAGGTGGCTAGAGTTTAGTTTGAGCTAAACCTAAAGATCATAGAATTGGAGTTGAAGTCACAGCCTTCAACTCCGCCAGAGGTAAGGGAAGAATGCGAAGCCACTGTGAAGGATGGAGTCACAATGGTGGATGCCACGGTGGTGGACTGCACTGCGCTATTTGAGCATGAAATGGAGGTAGTCATGACTCTATAGGAAGATCCCAACCTGAAGAGATTGAATACAAAATTTCGTGAGCTCCAGCAAAAATATGATGAAGTGATGGCAATGGCGCGCACCGTTGCTACAACTCAACACCTTACCAAGCTACAGGAGACGAAGCAACTGCTTACACAGGTGTAAGAAACGCAGAAGAAAGAGGAAATCCTCAAGGCCAGATTGGGGCCTTGGTTAGATGAGGCTTACATTGTCTCCGCCAACATTCAAGAGAAATTGGCGAACTTATAGAGCACACAGTAGAAAATCAAGCAGGAAAGTGCAGGACCAGCCATAGAGTAGCTGGTAGATCAGATCAAGCAAGCAGCCACGCAGAGCATGATTGAAGTAGCAGTTGCACAAGTGTAGCTAGGGGATCTTCGTAGTAAGATCTCCGCACCAGTAGAGTGACTTGAGGGCGAGTCACGATCTTTGTTGGGGGCCTATTGGTATGGGGTCCCCTAGGGTCAATTTTTGGGAAAAAGCCCAAGTTTTTTTTTGTAAAGATGTAAATTCTTCGCAAGCTGTGGTTGCGGAGCGTGTATATACTTAAAGAGTCATAAATGGTTTTAACCTTCTTTACGTAAGTCAAGTCGACTTTTTGAGGATCTACCCATGGTCCGCAGACCATGGGATTATATAAATAAGTGTGTCTTAGGATGTCTAAGGGAAAAAAGAGAGGATGAAGATGAATGTAGTGGGTCAATAGAAGGAATATTGTAGAAGTCTTAGAGTAGAAGGAAGGCTCTGTAGCTATGTGCGCAAAGGCCTAGAGTAGAATCTGCAACTGAGTGCGTGGACTCCTACAGCTGAGTGCGCAGGGAAGACTTGAGTCTGTAAGTTGAACCAAATATTAATAAAGAAGATTATTGCAGAAATTCCCATGTTTACCTCGTTACTTTTGTTTTATATGAATGCACTTATGCTGTGATGAATGAAGGGTTTATGAAATAATGATGTATTGATGCACGAATTTACACGATTTATGTCGTTACTTGAACAAAATTAATATTAATTGTTTACGCGAAGATTATCTCGTCGTATGTTAAAGTTATCAAACACTTAAGCTGATCTAAGTAATTATTGGGATAAGAGTAATCTTTGATGTGCATAAGTAGTTGACTCGTCTATTTAGGGTCCGCAAAAGATAGTCATAGACCTTCACAGAGGTATAGAGGTTGACTAAAGGAGTTATATCGATAAGCCATAAAGGCTTATAAATATGCGTGAAGGCATATTTAGGGCATAAAATGACATCACGCTAATCTTTGGGTGCGAAAACTTGGTTCCAGCATCCCCCCATATTGCTTTGGGTGAGACTTCAGTCTGTGATTCATAGATTGATGTCGAAAGGGCCAGTAGTGTAGGGATTTGTTTGGCGTAACTAACTATGAACCTGGGTTAGGACCCACTAAGCCAACAATAATGCAATAACTAGAGGTCATCAATCAAGTCTTCCTTTGATGTTCCTTAAGGATTAGCCTATTCCCAAGATGTCTAGGGCTATATAGCCTACTACCTCAACCCACATCCTCTAGAGGACCCAAGCTATTACAACCTCTAGATATTACATCCCAAACCATAGCCTCCAGGGACCCAAGCTGCATAAGGGCTCTAGGGATCCTAGCTCAACCTACATCCTCCAAGGAACCTAAGGACCAATTCCCTTCTCTTCTCTTCACCTCTAGTCTTCTTATTGATTGAACTAGTTTCTACCTCCTCTCTTCACTTCTTGCTCAATTCTCTCTATTGGGTTCACTTTCTAACTATTGCTCACATTCCTTCAAATGCATCTAATGTCTTCTTTTCCTTGTTTTGTAGCGATTCTTCATCCCCATTCTTGCTTCCTTTCCTGGTCTCGTCCTCCATAAATTTTCTATCCTCTTTTCCTTGCTAAGTTTCACCAGTGTATGGACACTTGTCCTTTATTTTGTAGTTCATTTAATTTAAGAGCTAGCCCATTAAAATCATGCACCCACCAGCCTTTGATGTTGTCCAAGAAATTCAAATTTCTTCTTTTCATAAGAAAAACTCAATCATCTCAAGCAAGAAATCCTCCTCCCCATCTCTAGAATTGTCCCTTTGACTCAGTCCCCTTTTTAAATTTCACATATTTGTAAGAATATTTAGAATGCATTTTATGAGAGAACCATGGGTGTGGTTGTCATGGACCCCTCCCCCTTGAGAATATCTTCCTCAGTGTTCATCTACCCATTTGCAACACCAAAACTAAAAGACAATTGCACATTGTTTTATGGAGCTTTATATACATAGCTCTATATAGTATTTACAATCATATACACACTTCCTTTAACCAACAAACAATAAAGGCTAATAAGATCTCATAGCATCAACCATTCCCCACGTGGCATCCTCTAGCCCAAAGTGCTTCCATTGTACCTTTACTTTCTCTATGGCTCGATTATGGAGAATGAGACTCCTCATGTCTAGAATGCACATTAGCTCTAGCTGGAACTCTCCCTCTAGTTCCACCTGTAGCATAGACCAATCAATCACATGATTAAGAAAAGAGACATGGAAAACATGATGAACTCTAACTAATAGAGGTAAATCCGTCCTACATGCCATTGGTTCAATCCTTTCAAGGATTTCAAAAGGCCAACAATACCATGGTGCCAACTTGGCACATGTCCCGATCATTAGGGAAATATTCGTGGGTTTAGTTCTCAGATAAACATTCTCCCTAACTTGGAACTCTTTGTGCATATTATGTTTATCTGCATAGCTTTTTTTCTTATATTGTGCCACCTTCAAATTTTGTTTTATGATCTAAACTTGATGCTCCATAGCCTTGAACATATCAAGTCCTACATCGACCCTATTAACTGGATCACTCCAACTAATAGGATTGTTGCAACTCCTACCATAAAACTCCTCAAATGGGCTCATATTTATGGATTCTTGGTATCAATTTTTGTATTAAAATTCCACAAATGGAAGATATTCTTCCCACTTCTTGGGATGATACGTTACATACATCCTTAACATTTCCTCAAGTATTATGTTAATCATCTCTATTCATCCATTTGTCTGTGGATGATAGATTGTACTGAATGCCAATTTTGTTCCCAATCCTGCAATAGTTCCTTCCAAAACCTGGAAGTGAACATAGCATCTATGTCTGACACAATCCTCTTGGGGATGCCATGTAGCCTCACAATCTCCTTTATGAAGATTTGTGCTATGTTGCTAGTGGATTTAGTGGACTTGATAGCTGCAAAATGAGCTACCTTACTCAAATTATCCATCGCTACCATGATTGCATCACGATGCTTGGTGGTTCCGGGTAATCTAGTAATGAAATCCATATAAATTACCTCCCACTTCCATTCCAGAATGGGGATTGGTTGCAACAATCCCGCCAGATGCTTTCACTCAACCTTTACCTGTTGTCATTCTATGCATTTTCCCATGAAATCAACCACTTCCTTCTTCAAATTCATCCATTAATAGTACTTTTTAACGGTCGTAAGGTTATTTTGATACCCTTGATGGCATGAATAAGGTTTACAATGGAACTATTTCATTATCAATATGTTTATTTCATTACCATTTGGCACATAAATTATGTTTTTAAACCTAGTTAGGTCATCCTCAGTGAGGTTATATTCTTCATCCTCACCACTTTGCAACAATTTTTCTTTCACTTGCTTATATTTTTCATCTTCTTTCCTAGCACGTTTGGCTCTTTCTATGAGGTATGTTGTATACGAACTTACAATTTCCAAGTGGTTGGCTTGAACTATTCTGCTCAAAGCATTAACAACCTTGTTTTCTTTACCTTTTATGTACTTTATTTCAAAGTCAAATTCACTGAACATGGTCAACCACCTTTCTTTCCCAGCATTCAACTTGGGTCGCCCAAACAAATACTTGAGTCCACTATGGCCTATCATGCATGTAAATTTCCTTCCAAGGTGGTAATGCCTCCACCTTTTCAATGCGTGAATGATGGAAACCAATTCTAAATCATTGGTTAAATAATTTACCTCATGCTCATTTAACTTCCTGAACTCATAACATGCCACCTGTCCTTCCTGCATTAAGCCTCCACCGAGTCCTTCTTTGCAAGCATCAATGCATACCTGGAAATCCTTTTTAGGATATGCAATTATCAACACTAGTGTATTGGTGAGAAGCTACTTTAACAACTCAAAGCTTGCTATACATTGTGCATTCCACTCAAATATTTTTGCTTTTATCTGCAAGGTTTTAATGGAATGGCCTATCTTGGAGAAGTTCTGGATAAATCTACTATAATATCCTGCCAGTCTAATGAATTATCTAACCTCATCCACATCCTTTGGAGTTGGCCACTCCATTATGGCTTTGATATTTTCAGGGTCAACTGGAATTCCTTCCTTGGAGACAATATGCCCCAAGTAATGTATTTGTGATTGGAAGAAATCACACTTGCTAAGATTTTCATAGAGTTTGTGCTCCCTCAACAATTGTAACACTGTGGGTAGATTATTTTCATGCTCTTCTGATGTCTTTGAATACACCAATATGTCATCGACAAACAAAATGATAAACATGTCCAAATAAGGACACAACACAACATTCATCTAGCATAAGAATGTGGCAGGGGCATTGGTAAGCCCAAAAGGTACAACTACAAACTCATAATGCCCATATCTTGTCCTGAAAGTAGTTTTATGTATGTCTTCCTCCTTAATTCTTACTTGATGGTAGCCTGACCCTAAGTCAATTTTGGAAAAAATTGCTTCTTCCCTCAACTAATCAAAGAGATCATCAATCCTTGGTCATGGGTATCTATTCTTGATAGTCATCTTATTTAACTACCTATAATCAATGCATAATCTAAGGGTTCCATCTTTCTTATTTACAAACAATATCAGTGCTCCCCATCGAGATTGTTGGTGAAAAATTGTGAAAGATAGAGACCTTGGGTTTAGATGCAGGGGCCAACAACGGGTTTTCTTATAGCGCAATGATGTCATTTTAACCTTACTTATAAGAAGTAAGGCATCTCATAGGTGTCATGCCGAGACCTTACTAGGATAGGGAATAGAACAAGACATTAGGGAGGGTTTTGCAACGACTATCATCCACATCTACTCTAGGAAATTACATTATCAGACATTAAATTAGTGCAAAGTATGTCTTGCAACACATCCAAAGAGACAAATAACGATCACATTCATGCATAAAAAAAAATTAAAGAGGGTCATGCAAACCAATGCATTCATAAGCATAGAAAAATCCTACAACTTCTTTCCATTAAACATAAGCCATTGTTACATCCCGACATTATGGCCCTTCAGGTAGAGTCAAAAGAATTATCATACAATTGGGCTCAAAGAGAGAAGAACTAAGAATAAAACTAGTTCAAATAGACTCAGTGATAGCATCTCGGCATATGAGCTTCACCTTTCCTTTTTGTTGGCTTCTCCTTTAGCTTTTATAAGATTCGCTCACCTGAACTACTAGTCTTTCCCTTGAATGCTACACGATTTCCTCTTTGGCGGCTTTCATGACTCAGTTGCAACTGCTTCATCTCTCCTTGGTGGCTTCTATGAACACCACTGTGCTCGCATTTTCCTATACTTTTCTCTTGCCAACTTCAATGTCTGATAGATCTTGGCAGATTTGATGGCCAGATAGATGTAGATGACATAGATAAATGGTTGAATCTATTGGAAGGATATATTTTATTTGAAGATTTTTCCAATTGGGAAAATATTACTTTTTCACTTCTCGAAGACACCCCACCTATCAAGGACTAGTGCGAAACCTACTGTGAGCAAAAGGACGAGAGGGAATCCTCACTGTTTTTAGCCACACCCACTTGGGATTCTTTTCGAGACACCATTAAGGAACAGTATTACCCTGTCAGGAGCTATGAAGATAAATATATAAAGTGGACCACACTATGGCATGGAAGGGACCAAGATATGTCAAAGTTCATAAATATTTTTCATACCCTCTGCATGAAGTTGGTTATCAAGGATTCTGAGCGGTATTTGGTACTCAAGTACCATGACTGTCTACACAAGTACGTCCAAGATGAAATGGAGTTCCTGGACATCTCCTCGCTCAGCACAACATACCGATATGCTGTCAAGATTGGGCAGAAGTTTAAACAGAAGAAGAGAGACTTTAGATCTGCGAATATTAAGCAAGGAAAGGGCACCCCCAAACCACAGAGAAAAGGCCAAAGCCAAGGCAGGGTGACCCAGGAAAACCCACCGAAGACGAAAGCAAAGAGTAACACCACGAAGAAAAATAAGCATAGGGGAAAATGGCATGAGTTCCATAGGATCTCCACTCACAACACAAGTGAGTGTTGGGCCAAGAAGTCACTAGCGGCCAAGCTGAAGGCTTCTGATTCATATGCATGTTCTTACTCTAAGTCAAAAACCCAACAAGGGGAAATAAAAATGGAATCATATCATTGAAATTAAGCCCATTGCCACCGTGGCCACCACCAAGATTAAGAAGAATGAGAGTAAAGATCCAAAGGAGGGCGAATGCCTCTTCCACTCACGGATGTGGGTGAAGGGTTCTTCATTGGAGTTGATTGTTGGCAAAGGGAGCCAAAAGAACCAAATTTTAAGAAAGGTCATGAAGCAACTGGGCCTACCAAGAAAAACGCATCCAAAGTTGTACACCATCAGGTGGATTCACCAAGGACGAGATCTTTGCGTCAACCAACAGTGACGCATTCCATACAACATCAAACCCTTCGTAGATGAGGTACTATGTGATCTTGATCCTCTTGAAGTTTTTGATATATTATTAGGAAAACCATACTTGTGGAAGCGACATATTATATATGAGTCTAAACCTCGCTCTGTAATTACTACTTTGGGCAATAACTTGTACAAGATACTAGATGTAGCCCCGCCTTCCGCCATCTCTTTCATCATAGAAAATAAATGTTGTAAGATCATTTCCCATACTAGGAATTTGTTTTTCCTTATGATTCGACCTTAGGGAAAGAAGAAGGTTGTCTCCATGGCTTCCAGACATGGATCCTCTACACAACAACAGTATATGGACAAGGTCGTGGAGGAGTACAGGGACAATTACCTCACCTACAAGGGTACCTCTGCACTGTTAGGTCAAGCACTTCATTAATCTGACCCCGGTTGCGGTGCTACCCAATCGATCATTCTATCGATGCTCTGTTATAGAGAATGATGAGATCAAGGCACAGATTCAGGAGTTGTTGCAGAAAGGGAACATCAGGCCAAGCTCATCACCCTGTGGGAGCCTGATTGTATTGGTATAAAAGAAGGATGGAACCTAGAGACTCTGTATTGACTATTGAGCACTGAACAATATCATTGTCTGGAATACATACCTAATCCCATGGATCGATGACCTTCTAGACCAACTCAAGGGGACCAAATATTTCAGTAATGTTAACTTGAAGTTCGGTTATCACTAGGTTCCTATCGAACCCTCGAGTGTGTGGAAGACTGCCTTCAAATCCAAGAAGGGCATTTTTGAATGGTTGGTCATACCTTTTGAGTTGACAAATTCCCCTAAAACCTTTGTGGGATTGATGGAAAACATCTTATGACCCTTCACCAATGCATTCATGGTGGTGTATTTAGATGACATCTTGATATTCATGCAGAGTTTGGAAGACCACCTCCACCATATTCGACAAGTCCTTCAAACCCTATGACAGCATAAGCTGTGTGCCAATTTGGAGAAATGAACTTTTGGCATGACCAGGTTCAGTATCTAGGGTACATCATTGATGAGCAGGGTCTGAATATGGACCTAGCCAAGATATAAGTCATTCAGGATTGGCTAACCCCAACCACTCTAACGTAGCTTTTCATTTTTATGGGTCTTTCCAATTTCTACTGCAGGTTCATGTTGGGGTTCTCTCATATCACTTGGACTTTAAGTTAAGTTACCAGGGGCGAAGTGAAAGAAAATTTGTTTTGGTCTGAAACCCAAGAGAAGGTGTTTTCCAAGTTGAAGCATTGCCTCTGCTCTACACTAGTGCTCACATTACCAGATCTACATCAACCATTTGAGATTGATTCAGATGCCTTCGACTATGCTATTGGTGTAGTTCTTACTTAGCAAGGGCATCCATTGGCTTACCACAATGAGACACTTTCAGACACAATCTGAAAGTATCCCACTTATGACAAATAAATGTATTCCATTGTGCAGGCCTACTATCAATGGAAGCATTACATTATGGGGAAGGAAATGGTCATCCACATAGACCACTGACCCCTGTAGTTCATATAGACACAAGGGAAGTTGCAAAATGATTACATCAGAAATGGTCCACCTACCTGCAACAGTTCCATTTGAAAATTAAGTACAAGAAGGGAAACACCAATAATGTTGCAAACTTCCTCAACCGACCATCAGTCATGGCATTGATCATTGTTCTCGACTCCTTTTCGCTTGAGACTTCAAGGTGGCCACATCTTTACTAGAGCGATCTAGAATTTTGCAACACATACCAGACACTCCTAGAAGGGAAGAAAGTTCCAAATTTTCACCTTTGGGATGCACTGTTATGCCACCTAGGACACTTATGTGTTCCTTCAAGCGAGCATGTTAAGATGGCTTGGGAGGCGCACTACAGTTGGGTCGTTGGACATTTCATAGTAAAGAAAATAGTGGTGGTATTGCAAAAGTATTTTTATTGGCTGAAACTTTGTCGGGATGTTGGGAATTACATTAGATACCACACTTGATGTGCCATTGCCAAACCAACCATCAAGAAGCAAGGCATATATACTCCTCGACCTACTCCTAGTCACCCTTGGCAATCTATCTCCATGGATTGCATGTCAAGTCTTCCTTCTACTAAGCACGACAATGACTATGTTTTCATGGTCAACGGCAGATTCTCTAAGATGGCCATCATGACGGCCTGTAAGAAGAGTATCAAAACAGAGGCCACTACCAAGATATTCTTTGATTCAGTGTGGGTACACTTTGGGATCCCATAGTCCATTATCTTAGATCGGGATAGCAGATTCCTAAGTGCATTTTGGTCAAGTCTCTAGTCAATATTAGATACCAAACTTACTAATTCCATGGCATTCCACCCACAAACTGATGGCCAAAGAGAGGTCGTCAATAGAATGATCGTACAAATTCTGCACATATATAGCTCAAAGCATCTGCGCAATGGGATGAAAGCCTCCCATATGTCTAACACAGGTACAACAGATCTCTCCATAGCTCAACATGCCATAACCCCTTTCAGGTAGGATGGGATTTCATTCATTATGTCCCATTGATGTAACCATACCATTTTCATCTACTCAGGAACATTTGGCTCATGTCCAGTCTAAAGTCGATAGGGCTAAAATCTTCATTGAGAACATTCAACACATTCACCAACAAGTCCATGAGATATTGGACAAAGTCAATTCTAAGTACAAGCAATGCCATGATTAGCATCAAGTGCCACACAAGTTCTAGGTGGGCGACAAAGTTTGGCAACATTTGCGGAAGGAGTGCCTCGCTAGACCCCACCGAAAGCCTCACCTACTCTAATATGGGTCATACATCATCACCAAGGTTGTAGGTGACAATGCCTTCAAGCTCGACATCCTATTGTTCCTTGGCCTGCACCTAGTGTTCAATGTAGACAACCTTTGGCCATACTTTCCACCATTGTTGGACACATCTGACATTGTAGAACAACTCACACAAATAGAGCTCAACTCAGACTACATGGAATGGGCCACAATTGATCAGCTCATGGACACATAGATCAAGAAAAATTTCCAACAAAGGATCCAGTTATATCAAGTTGTCAAAGCATGACAACTCTTTCACCAGGGACCAGGTTCAACACAAATTTCCTCACCTCATGGAGACTCTGCACGTAATGTGGACCATTTCTTCCTAAGGGGGGAGGACTGATCAAGGTGGATATTGGTGTTCATCCACCTATTCCACCTAGACCTCCATTCGGTTTCATATGTTTCCTTATTTATTTCAACATTTACTATTTTTAGTTAGTTTTCAGGTCTTGAACTTGCGTTGTTGTTTTGACCCCCTAAACAACGTCCTTTTGTGGTTTGTAGAAGGACCATATCCCACAAATCTTGTATTACTTAGAGAGATCTTTCCAACAAGGTATTTTATGTGAAAAACAGAGATAATATGACCAGGTTATGACCTCAAGTAGTCGACTTCCCAACGGGGCCGACAAACTCTTGGTGTTATATCTCATGGGGTTAGGGTTTTGGTTGTTTAGGGTTTTCCCTTGTCGTTCAATAATAAATAGGCCCTTGATACCCACTATAACACAATTCAGAGGTATGTAGCCACCACATCTCTTCTTAGAGATAAGCTATCGTCGCCCAAGCTAGATTATTTCCATTATGTTTGTAAGCATATTTCAGTATTTTGATATTAATAAAATGAATTGTTATTTATGATACATCTCTATATTTATGGTTATATCTCTAATTTGTTTTGTCCTTATTTAATTTTGGATCAGTGGTATTAGAGCAGTATGCTCTTTCTCTGTTTTTCTTTGCATGTCCCCAATGAGGTCAGGGTATAAGGAGTTAGGGCTCGAACTGGTTGAACCCTTACAAGACCAACCTCGCAAACCCTGACGATCTCCCATGGAGAAAGAAAATAAAGACAAGGGGGAATGATATCCTTTCAAAATATTGCTCGAGGAAAATCTCGAGCGACAGAGGAACGCGATGCTAGATAACTTTGTTGAGATCCTCCGACGGCTACCCACAGGTAACGCATCTTCATCCAGCAACCACTCCTTTTAAGGTACAAGTTAACTTTGATATTCCTATATTTGATGGAAAAATAGATGAAAATGTCATAGATAAATGGTTGAATTTGTTGGAAGTGTATTTTTTATTTCATGAATTTTCTAATCAGGAAAATATTACTTTTTCACTTCTCAAAGTCGCCCCACACATCAAGGACTGGTGGACAAATTACTGTGAGAAAAAGCGCAAGAGGGAATCCTCATTGTTTTTAGCCACACCCACTTGGGAATCTTTACAAGACACCATCAAGGAACGATGTTACCTTGTCGAGAGCTATGAAGAAAAATACATAAAGTGGACCACACTGCGGTAGGGAAGGGACCAAAACATGTCGGAGTTCACAAATGTTTTCCATACCCTCCACACGAAGTTGGGTATCAAGGATTCTAAGTGGAATTTGGTATTCAAGTATCGTGACTATATAAAAAAGTACATCTAGGATGAGATGGAGTTCCTTGAAATCTCCTTGCTCGACATGACATACCGATATGCTGTCAAGATTGTGCAGAAGTTTAAATAGAAGAAGCGAGACTTTGATCTGTGAATCTGAAGCAAGGAAAATGTTCTCCCAAACCATGGAGAAGACGCCAAAGCCAAGGTAGGGTAACCCAAGACAACCCACCAAACGCAAAAGAAAATAAAAACACCACAAAGATAAAGAAGGACATGGGAAAATGGTGTGAGTTCAATTAGAGCTCCACTCACAACACAAGTGAGTGTAGGGCCAACAGTCACTGGTGTCCGAGCTAACGACTTCCGATTAAGACGCATGTTCTGAACCTATGTCAGAAACTGAAAAGGGGAATGAAAAAGGAAAGTAGATCATTAACGCAGAGCCCAGTGCCATCTTGGCCACCACCAAGATCCAGAAGAATGAGCCTGAAGATCTATAGGAGGGGGAATGCCTCTTCCACTCATAGAGGTGGGTGAAGGGTTCTCTGTTGTAGTTAATTATTGACAATGGGAGCTAAAATAAACTCATTTCAGAAGAGGTCGTGAAGCGGTTGGGCCTACTAATGATAGCATATCCACATCCATACACCACCAGGTGGCTTCACCAAGGACGAGATCTCCATAGCACCCAACAGTGTCACCTTCCCTACAACATCGAGCCCCTCATAGATGAGGTACTGTTTGATGTTTCTCCTCTTGAAGTTTGTGATGTATTATTAGAAAAACCATACTTGTGGAAGCGACATGTTATATATGAGTCTAGACCTCTCTCTGTGACTATTACTTTGGTTAATATGTTGTAAAAGACACCAGAGGTAGCCTTGCTTACCGCCATCTCTTTGATCACTGCAAAGAAAAGTAGTAAGATCATTTCCCAAACTAGGAATTTTTTTTCCTTATGATTCACCCCTAGGGAAAGAAGAAGGGATTATCCACAACTTCCATATAGGGCTCCTCCACACAATAGCAACAGATGGAAAAGGTCATGGAGGAGTAAAGGGACATTTTCGACTCACCTACATGGGTAACTCTGCATTGTCATGTTAATTTTTTAAACTATCGTAAAATTCAACCTTGGGCATATCAAATGACCTATATAATAATTTCATTAGATTCCTCTTTTCGAGAGGACCAAAATTGACCTAAATATCACCCAATCTTGTTAAGCGAAAGTTGAGTTCTGAATTATTTTATTCATACATGTATTATGGAATGGGTAGGCCCTAACCACATGAGTAACTACCTGGGTTATTCTTAACCCTAAGTGATCCCTCAGGAAAGCCTATAAATAGAAGAGACCTCAAGTTCATTTGGACACATCTTCTCTTCCCCTTTTTCTTGGTTCACACAGGTTGGACGGAAGGAGTTTGCTCAAGGGTCCGAAATCACAGGTGAAATGTTTGCTCTCGGTTGGGGTCTTCTAGATCTCAGTCGTTGGCACAGAACATGGCATTCTGTGTTGGAAATAATACTGAGAGGGGGGGTGAATCAGTATTATCAGATCAATAATTTTTCATTTCCCAAACAGATTTATATATGCTACTTTTGTGAATTGAACTAGCATGTACACGCTATTGTGATTAGTGAAGCCAGCGTATACCCAGAAAAATTGTGATTTAGTTAATTTATCATGTGTTGATCTATAACCAGTGCGTCAGTAACTTATTAAACAGTGAAATAAAAAAAAAAAAAAGAATAAACCGTCATACATAAGCAACACACATGAACAACAAGATTTAAGGTGGAAACCCAATGTGGGTGAAACCCACCTGCTGTTGTCGTCTCTGTCTTCTTTTAATAAAAAAAAAATTGTTTACAATCCTGTACTAGTGTAGAGTCATACCATTATGTAGGCACCCACCTACAGAAGGCTACAACCTTCTCTCGTTTTCTAGCTTCTACTGGAAGGGAGCTACAACCCCCTAGCTCTTGTACTAGCCAATGTGTTTACTAGTACATAGGCGCTGGGCTATAGAAGGCTACGACCTTCTCTCTTCTTCCAGGGACCATGTTTCATAAATTTATAGACTATATCCTCCTAGCACACAACAATATACATGAGGGCCTTGTTTCATCAAATTTTCATACTGGACCCATCAAAAACTTTGAAACTCAAACTCCATCAACCAACAATCAGTGAATCTGAACAATCAGATCACTATCACAAGAACACTGTGCTGAACCCAGAAACCTACATCATCATTCAGAACTAGCTGCAACCTCAAAAATCATGCATCAGAATGTATACGCTACTTTACTGAATTGAAACTACGTGTATATGCTACTTCCTTTAATCAAACCTACGTATACCTTCAAAACTACTAAAGCATAAAACTTTTGAATCAAGTATGTACCAACTAGCAATATATTGAACATCTACCGTCAATTTACAGAGCTTTACACAATCAGTAGCAGAGATAACTCTTCTCACTTATACAATCAATCAATCAGATATCAAAATCCTTATGGATTCAGTTTTACATTCATATCTAAGAAGACTTCATTGACAGACAACAGTAAAACAACAAAATTGATCAGATACATCAGTTAGATCTTGAAGAATAGGCTTTTATTTTGTATACGCTACTTGAGAGAGTAGAACCTGCGTGTACATGCGCTTTTACCAAGACGAACCAATGTATAGATCTGCAAATATTAACTCATAACTTCGTTGCTATTTCAGACTTCAAACAAACTCAGATCATGACATTTAAAGAACAAAAAAGGTGTACACAATCAGATTTGGCCCTACCAATATCAAATAATTCAATGATAATTCATGTGAGGTCTCATGATCTTGATCCAACATTGAATTCAAGGTGCACAAAATGTTTCAGATAAAATCACAATCATATCCCCTACAACATAAAATATACTTCAGATAGAAGTAGTCCTTAGAAACCCTTTTCACTTTCACACATTGGCCTTATGATATTCTCATCCTTATATAGTTTTAGGCCTTTCTCAATACCTCGGACCAAAACCACTTAGGACTCGTGGTATTTTGGATGGGATCAATTAGTCGTTACTCGCTCAATATTATGGGCTAATACCATGGTATTGACCCCTAGTATTGTCTCCTCTTGAATTTCCTTGATTGTCCAACATATACGCGCTTTTCTTCTTGTGAAAGTGCGTGTATATGTATATGCTCTTTTTGTTCTTTGAACCAATGTCTATACGTTGTTTTGACTAAGTGGACCTGCGTATATGTCTTAAACTGCTTTTCACCATCCTTTACCTTCAGCTTCTTCATTATGATTAGTAGACTTTGGTTCCATCTTCCTATTCTTTTGTACCAATGCCCTGTTACACTGTGGGTTGCCTTTCATCAAAACTGAACTGACCTGTGAGTGAGTTGCCATCAAGGAAAACATTTGTATCATAATGCAAACAATCTCCCCCTTTGGACTTGATGGAAACCATGCTGGTGTTGATTACTGCAAGCTGTAGAAACTGTTAAAGATAACAAGTAACACCAAAATAATCTCCCCTTTTGACATGAAGGGCAAAGGGCGGACCAAGTTATTCTCCCCCTTTGATATACATTATGTTGTCCATGCTCCCCCTGAGTACATGCCGAGTCTACAGAGATATGTTTCAAAAGAATAACATGACTCTATAACTCAACTAAGTGAGTATGACCTCCCTATGACCAATGACTCATACATACATCAATCACCCAACCAAGTGGGGGTACACCATATTTGACTCATCCACCCAACCAAGTGGGTATATGTCATTTTTTTATGCATGACAAAAATACAACAATTATTACATTATCCATCCATGCAAAGTGGGGATACAAATTACATCATATGTCCAATAGGACTCATTAAAATATAGACAATGACAGAAGAAGTCATATCACACCCTAGATCTTTACATCAATTATGCAAAAAATGATATAAGTATCTGAAGCCATATATGAACTCAACAATCATGATGCCAACAATGATGAATGTGTGTGAAGGCTAATGCTCCCCCTAAACCTATGCTACCTATGCATTGTCAACAAGTCATTCATTAAGGCATCTTTGTCAGTCAGATAAAAATCAATGAAAAAAGCATATCATCATACTGTAATCATCAATATTAGACAAAGCACCTATATCAGAGTCTGACCCGTTGTTTTTCTGTCAGAAAAAAATATACTCTCCTTCAACCACAGAAACCCACATGTATATGCGACTATACTTCATGAAACCCGCGTATAATAACCTTCCTCTGAAAATTGGATTTAACAGTAGGATGATACAACAACTACTCTTATATATCAGCGGTTTAATGAATATATCAGCAACATGTTCTTTGGAGGGAACATACTCCAATTTAACCTTTTTTTCAAGCACTTGTTCTCGTAGAAAATGGTACTTAATGGGTATTTTCTTGGTCTTGGAGTGCATGACAGGATTTTTTGAAATACTGATGGCACTTGTGTTATCACACAGAATGGAGATGGGTGGAGTAAATGTGATATAAATGTCTTGCAATGTTTGCATAATCTAAAGTAGTCGTGTGCAGTAAGATGCAGCAACCACATATTCTACTTCAGCTGTAGATAAGGAAATCAAAATTTGTTTCTTGCTGAACCATGATACTAATCGAGAACCCATATAGAATGCACCTCCACTAGTGCTCTTTCGATCATCAACATTTCCTGCCCAATCTGCATATGTATATGCAGGAAGAGTAAAGTCTGTATCTTTAGGATACCATAGTCCAAAGTTTTGAGTTCCTTGAAGATATTTGAAAATTCTTTTGACTACCTGGAGATGTGATTCCTTTGGATTTTCTTGGAACCTTCCAATAATTCCTACTGCATGCACGATATCAGGTCTGGTACCTGTTATAGAGAGCAAACTTCCAATCATAAATCTATAATTTGGTTGGTTCATTGTTGGTGATTCATCATTAGAACTAAGACTGCATCTTGTTACCATTGGAGTACATACTGGTTTAGAATCTTCCATTCCGTACTTCTTCAAGATCTTCTTGAGATATTTGGTTTGTGAAAGAAAGATACCATCTTTTGTTTGTTGTACTTGTAGACCAAGAAAATAAGTAAGTTCACCAAGTAAGGACATTTCAAATTCTTTCTGCATTACTGAAGCAAAATTTTGACTCATGGATTCTTCATTTCTACCAAAAATGATATCATCACCATAGAAAACAATAATTAGTAGTTTATCATTTTCAATCTCTGTGTATAAATTGTTATTTGCAGAACCTTATGTGAACCCTTGTTGTTGTAGATATTTGTCAAGGCGGTAATACTAAGCCCTTGGAGCCTGTTTCAGACCATAGAGAGCCTTTTTAAGCTTGCATACGAGTTTTGCATCATTTCCAAGAATGAATCCTTGTGGTTGTTCAATATAAACTTCTTCCTCTAAATCTCCATTAAGGAAGGTTGATTTTACATCTATTTTATATACTTTGAATTTTGGAAAACTAAAAAGAGCAAGAAACACCCTTATGGCTTCAAGTCTGGCAACAAGTGCAAAAGTTTCTTCAAAATCTATACCTTCTTGTTGAGCATACCCTTTACAAACAAGTCTTGCCTTATTTCTAATAACTTCTCCATTTTCATTCATCTTGTTCTTAAATATCCATTTTGTTCCTATAACATTTTTATCATGAGGTCTAAGAACTAACTCCCAAGTATCATTCTTTTCAATTTGGTCAAGTTCTTCATCCATGACCTTGACCCAACATTCATCTTTGCAAGATTCATTTACATTGTGACGTTTGGTGGAGAATACTAATGCTAGATAGCTTGAGGTCCCTATAAGAGTTCTTCCTGTCTATACACCAACCCCCTTTTCTCCTAGAATTTGAGATTCTGGATGATTCTTCTGAACATACCTGGATGGAGTCTTTTCCCTGTCTGTTGTATATTCCTCTGGTGCTTCATTGGTTTCTTCTTCTATATCATTTTGATTTGATGTGGGAAGGAATTTCCCAACTTCCTCACTATCATATTCCTCTGTTAATTTCATTTGTTCCAGATTTTTGCATGCTTCATCAATTACAACATCAATTCTTTCAACAATTTTCCGAAGTCTTTTATTATAACATTTGTATCCTTTGCTTACAGATGAATAACCAAGAAGAATTCCTTCGTCTGCTCTGGGTTCGAACTTACCAAGTTTTTCGTCCGTCCTTTTGATGAAACATTTGCTTCCAAACACTCTAAAGTGTTTTACAGTAGGAGGCTTACCATACCAAAGTTCATATGGAGTTTGATTGCTACTTATCTAAAAATTTTCTTTGTTAAGAATACATGGCAGCAAATGCAGCTTCACCACAAAAGATTGCAGGAGTTCCAGATTCATCAAGCATTGCTCGAGCCATTTGTTGAACTATTCTGTTCATTCTTTCCACCACGCCATTTTTCTGAGGAGTTCTTGCGATAGAGAATTTCCTCTTTATTCCATGTTGTTCACAAAAGTCAAATAATTCATCTAATGTGAATTCTCCCCCTCGATCAGATCTGAGACATTTGATTTTTCGATCTGATTCATTTTCAACTAAAGCTTTGAAGGCTTTAAAATTTTCAAATGCTTCATCTTTATGCTTTAGTAGACCTATCCAACACATCCTAGAAAAATCATCAATAAATAAAATAAAGTATTATTGTCCACGGGGTGACTTTTTCTTTGTTGGTCCACATAAATCAGTATGGATGACTTCAAGAGGCTTACTCGTTGATCCTTCTTTTTCATTGAAGTGAACTCTGGTTTTCTTACTGACTTGACATGGTTTGCATATGGTATTTTATAGGATGCTGATATCTGGAAGATCATGAACTTCCTTGAGCTTGCATGCTTTTCTTATTTGAGAAAATCTTAGATGTCCCAATCTTCTACGCCATAACCAGTTTTCATCTGTTTTTATTAGATAGCATTGTTGTTGTCCTCCTTTGAGTATGTATAAGTTGTTTGGAGTTCTTGTTCCTTTGATCACGGTCTCTCATATATCAAGCTCATGAACCACACATCCGTTTGATCAAAACACAACTTCATTTCCTTGGTCACACATTTGACTGACACTCAACAAGTTATGCTTTAAACCATCTACATACATGACATTTCTAGGTTTAAATTTTTCTTTCAAGAAGAAAAAACCTTTACCTTTAATGACAGTTGGAGTGTCATTTCCAAATGAGACATTCTTTTCCTTTTCTAAAGCATTATATGAATGAAGTTTCTCTTTATCACCTGTCATGTGTTTGGAGCATCCGTTGTTGATGTACCACTAATTTTCTTGTCCTTCTACATACAGAGCTATGCCACATCTTTTTGATTGAGATTCCTTCTTTCTCCATATCTTGGGATTTAATGATGTTTGCTCCTTTTGAAGTGATAGCCGAAATTTTCTCCCACATTCAGATTCTTCATGACCAAATTTGTTACAAATCGAACATTCTACTTCATTTTCAAGAGGAGAAAAGTTATTATAGGAACTTTTCTTGATTCCTGTTACACTCCTTTGATTTCGTGCTTCTCTAGTCATGATGGTTTTGTAAGCAACACATTGAGTAGCCTTATGCCCAAATTTATGGCATGAAAAACATTGCCCATTAAAGAAGTTTCTACGATCATAGAATCTTTTGCATTGTTTACCTGTTGGTTGAATCTTCTACTGATATTCATCCTTGGAGTAAATTGGGTATGATTTACCTGATGAGTAATTTTAGGCCTTTGTTGACGATTGACATACTATTCACTGGTCTTTGCTACATCAAGATAGCTTCTCTTGGAGGCTGACGACTTCTGTGATTGAGATGATTCTTCAATATATCCAAGACCTGTCTTTATTAGTTTAGAACGCTGAACTTTGATGATTTCATTTAAAGTTTCAGATTCTTTAGCAAATATAAGATTAAGAGATATTTTCTTCTCAAGTTCTTTTCTTAGACCCACAATTTCACATTCTAGATTTTCATTGTGTTTTTCTCTTTCAGTGAGTTGGTGTGTCAATGTATCAATGATCATATTCTTTTCTTCTAAATATATTTTGAGTTTAGTGATTTCTTCAAGAAAGTCTTCCTCTTCTAAGGCATCCAAAAAATCATCATTGTCATAAGCCATGAGTACTCTATAATCTTGGTTAGTTTCATCTTCATCACTATTGGATAAGTGATCACTATCTTCATGCATATAGTAACTCTTATTCACAGCCTGTTTTCTATTTCCTTTTGCATATTCCTTTCCTTTTTCATATTTATTTTTATGAGGACATTTGGCAGCATAATGGCCGACTCTACCACAAGCAAAGCATTTGAAAGGTAGCTTACCTCTGAATCTTCGAAACCTCGTTGAAGCTTCTTGACAAAATTTACCTCATCTTATTCTTTTGAAATTTTTTCTGATTCATTATGCTCTTCCTTTTCTCTTCCCTTTGTTGATTCTTTAAAAGCAGCTTCTCTCATATCTGATGGACCTCCTTTTCTCATTTCAAAGGTAGTTAGGATTCCATGGAGTTGAGTCACAGTAATAGTTTGAAGATCTTGTTTTTCTTCTATGGCAGACACTTTTGACTCAAATTTAGAAGACAAAGATCTCAAAATTTTCTTAACTAAAGTAGCTTCCTTTATCTCTTCACCCATATTCTTCATAAAATTAACAATCTCATCTGTACGTAAAATGTAACTAGCAACACTCTCATCACTATGCATCTTAAGAGTTTCATACTGAATTCTGAGAGTTTGAAGCTTAGCACGTTTTACCTGAGAGTCTCCTTCATAGCTCTGAATGATTTTGTCCCATATCTCTTTGGCTGTCTTGAGCTGCATGACTTTGACAAATTATGATTTTGTCAGACTTCCCAATAACGTATTGAAAACTTTGGCATTGGTTTCGTATAACTTCTTACCTATAGAGTCTATAGGAATTGCTGCTGGAAATCAATATCCTCCTTCCACAATTTCCCAAACATCGGCTCCAAGCAATTGTAGATAGGCTCTGGTTCTTATTTTCCAATATACTAAGTTGTTCCCATTGAATATTAGTGGTCGATGGATCCCATGCCTTCGTGATTATTCATCTTGAAAGATCTTCCTTCAAGCGATCAAGCTTCTTCTGAATGACCTGCTCTGATACCAATTATTGGAAATAATACTCAGAGGGGGATGAATCAGTATTATTAGATCAATAATTTTTCATTTCCCAAACAAATTTATATACGCTAGTTCTGTGAAGAGAACTAGCGTGTACATGCTATTGTGATTATTGAAACCAGTGTATACCAAAATAACTTGTTATTTAGTTAATTTATCACGTCTTGATCTATAACCAGTGCATCAGTAACTTAATAAACAGTGCAGTAAAAAAAAATAGAGTAAACGATCACACATAAGCAACAAACATGAACACCAATATTTAAGGTGGAAACCAAATGTGGCTAAAAACCACCTGTTGGTGTCATCTCTGTCTTCTTTTAATAATTAGAAAATTTGTTTACAATCTTATACTGGTACAAACCCATACCAGAACACAGGCACCCGCCTGCAGAAGGCTACAACCTTCTCTTGTTTTCCTGCTTCTACTGGAAGGGAGCTACAACCCCCCAGCTCTTGTTCTAGCCAATGTGTTTACTAGTACATAGGCACAGGCCTACAAAAGGCTATGACCTTCTCTCTTCTTCCAGGGACCATGTTTCATAAATTTTCAGACTGGATGCTCTCGGCACACAACAATATACATGAGGGCCTCGTTTCATCAAATTTTCATACTAGACCCGTCAGAAACTTTGAAACTCAAACTCCATCAAACAACAATCAATTAATTTGAACAATTAGATGACTGTCACCAAAACACAGTGTTGAACCCAAAAACCTGCATCATAATTCAGAACCAGCTGCAACCTCGAAAATCATGCATTAGAATGTATACGCTACTTTACTGAACCAAAACTGCGTGTATACACTACTTCCTTTAATCAAACCTGCATATACCTTCAAAACTACTAAAACATAAAACTTTTGAATCAAGTTTGTACCAACCAGCAATATACTAAACATCTACTTTCAATTTACAGATCTTTACATAGGAAGTAGCAGATATCACCCTTCTCACTTATACAATCAATCAATCAGATATCAAAATCCTTATGCATTTAGTTTTACATTCATATCTAAGAAGACTTCATTGACAGACATCAGTAAAACAACAGAACTGATCAGATAGATCAGTCAGATCTTGAAGAATAGGATTTTCTTTTGTATACGCTACTTGAAAGAGTAGAACTTGCATGTACATGCACTTTTACCGAGACGAACCAACGTATAGATCTGCAAATATTAACTCATAACTTCGCTGCTATTCTGGACTTCAGACAAACTCAGATCATGACATTTAAAGAATAAAACAGGTGTACACAATCAGATCTAGCCCAACCAATATCAGATCATTCAATGATAAGTCATTTCAGGTCTCATGATCCTGATCCAACATTGAATTCAACATGCACAAAATATTTCATATCAAATCACAAACATAGCCCCTACAACATAAAATATACTTCAGATAGAAGTATTCCTTAGAAACCCTTTTCACTTGCACACATTCGCCTTATGATCTTCTCCTCCTTATATAGTTTTAGGCCTTTCTCAATACCTTGGACCAAAACCACTTAGGACCCATGGTATTCTTGGACAGGATCAATTAGTCATTACTTCGCTCAATATTGTGGTCTAATACCATGGTATTGACCCCTGGTATTGTCTCCTCTTGAATTTCCTTGATTTTCCAACATATAAGTGCTTTTCTTCTTGTGAAAGTGCATGTATACGTATACACTCTTTTTTTTTTTCTGTGAACTAGCATGTATATGTTGCTTTGACTAAGTGGACCTGCGTATACATCTTAAACTTCTTTTCACTATCCTTTACCTTCAACTTCTTTATTCTGATTAGTAGACTTTAGTTCCATCTTCCTATTCTTTTATACCAATGCCCTATTATATCTGAATGGATCTGTTACACTGTGGGTTTCCTTTCATTAAAACTGAACTGACTTGTGAGTGAGTTGCCACTAAGGACGACACTTGTATCATAATGCCAACATTCTGGTCCCTGGTCGCTGGCACATAAGCCTATGAGAGTGACTATAGACCCTCGGATGTTGGCACAGAGGTTTATGGGAGCGACTATGGCTACAGAGATAGATCTAAAGGTGTCGATCCCCAGTCGCTTGCACAAAGTGGTCCTGAGAGCGACCAAGACATCTCAGTCGCTCGCACAGCAACAATAAGGGAGTGAATCTGGGTTTTAGCTATATTATACCACAGACACATGCATAAATACTTACTGAGAGTGACCCTGTAGTTATGGTCTCTCATATATAGTGATTGAGAGAGCGACCCTATAGTTATGGTCACTCATATATAGTGATCGAGAGAGCGACCAAGGAGTTTCAATCACACATAAGAAGTCATGATGAGGGCAACCATAGTTTAGATCTAAGATTGGACATCTTGGATTCAGTTGACTTCAGGGATATGGTAGATCTGATTTTCTCTCTACTATTATACATATTTGTAGACCTGATTTGTTAGTATCCGCTACAAACATATGTATTTGGCTCATTGACAGTGGCAACAGTTATTAGCATTGTTTGGCACAGCGACAACAATTCTTAGCATTGTTTGACATAGTGACAACAGTTCTCAGTAGTGTTTGACACAGTGACAGTAGTATACATCAGTTGACATCAATTTTGACAACACATTACAACCATCAATATGAGGGTTTTGATTCCTAGCATGATTAGATTTGTTTCATAGATATCATTATTGTTTTGCTACATAGAAAAAGTTATGGATCATTGTACTCTCTTTTGTTGCATCATTTGATGACAATCGAATAAGAAGAATCATAGGGGTTTTCCCCATAGTGGGTTTTTTCCTAGTCTCATACCAATATTGTTGTCTCTATGTGTGTGCATGCTTTCTTCTAATGTTCCTTTTATATTTCGTTGCATTGATGATGATGGTGATGTTGTTTCTTTCTATGTAATTGCATATGCTAATGTATAATTATCCAAATCTGAATAATGTAATGAAGATATGGGGTGAACTTAATGAATTAAATATGAAATGAAACTATCATAGCAAAGAAATATGTCGCCCTAAAAAATTTAACATGGTATCAAAGTTGGGGTGAAGAAAAGCGATGGATATCACCTCGATGATGACACCATTGATTGAAGCAAGAAGAGGTTGGTAGAGACCTAAAAGAATTATAGGGATTGAGGAAAAACCTAGGCATCTTGATGATTCGGGTTTGATGGAGAGAAAACCTTGGTTTATGAAAATTATATGAGATATGAAACTTGCTATTGTCAATGAGAAGATTCTCTAGCACTTTTGGGAGATTTGATGAAGCCCTAGATGAGATAATCCCTAGCAGATCTATTTGGATATTTTAAGGCAACATTGGTATATGTACCATGCACATTGATGGATCTTAAAGATTGGTTCAAGAGGGATAGGATCACCTCTCATTGAAGATAAGTGTTTCTTTACTTATGATGCCTCTTACTTTTTAGACTTATAGATCTGATGATTATGCTTATTGCTTGTACTTCCTCCATATGTATTTGAGTATATGGATGTTTCTGACCTCCTAGATGAGATGAGATGTGTAGATTATTCTTGAGGGTCATTTTGAGATGTAGATATGGAAAGAGATAAAGAGGTACTTGATGAAAAGATGAAAAAGTGCTTCAAGCAGCCTATTTCTAATGAGTAGGTTATCAAGTATTTGAATAACGCAAGGTATGCATGGTATGTTGTGTTTTAGATATTGACTCGGTAAGACTTAAGGTATGATGAGAATGCCTATTTATTTAATGGCTCATACATGCATATGAAAGTGACTTGGATATATGTCTCCTATAATGAAATTATGCACTTAGTGTTGAACATTTTGACCTTCTTGAATTCTATGAGGCTAACTAATACTGATACATTGATACTCTTGATGTTTTGTTAACATCTATGATCTATCTATTGGATATCTTGATCCTCTAAAAAAGGCTAGCACCTTGGCTCTAGAAAATGACACTATGATACTTGGCATGATGTATTTCATATAGAAGTATAGTTCATTGACTTCTATACATGAGTCTATTGGTAATTATTGTGATAATCATGATGAAAGAATATGGAAAGAGCGATTGGCACTCTTGTTGTTTTGATAAACATTTATTGAATGGCCTAATATTATCTCATTCATGAAGTGCATGGTGACCTTGATGTGAGATGTATAAGTGTAATATTTATATTCCAGATCTCTTACTACCTATGGTCTTGTCTTGACGACATATGGTTAAACTGAATGTCCTAACTTGATTAAGTGACTTGATAGAAAGTGCTATTGTGTTCATAATCTTTGAGATATATCTGCTGCTTTGAGTCTAAGCCTTAATGAAAGATTTATGTCATGATGCTCATAGCCATCTATTGTTGCATGACTCTAGTAGAGATAGGTTTGTTACATGAATGAAGATGAATGATGCAAATCCCCAGTCAGGGGGAGAATCTCTTCTCGATATTATTACCCTTATTACTATTTATGTTATATGCTATTGAAGAATCATTTATGTTCATATGACAGTATTGATCTGCAGCAGGGTCTCAGATCTAAAGCCTATACGAAAATTAGAGATTTTGCTTTAGATGCAGTCACGGATATAGTTGATCTCTTCCTTGGACGCATGCATGCTAAGGCCTAGACAACATCCAAGCAGCTAAAATTGTTCTCATGTCAACCTAAAGAGAGTGACCAAGGGTTTGACTATTGTTGATCATTATCTGAAGCTTTCTGAAGTCTGAATCATGATGTCCCTGACATATTCTACCACTATTAATTGATTTTGGAAACTATTGAGTTAAATTATTGATCACATAATGAAGTATTTTTCATGAAATCAGATGGTCACCTGGAAGATATCAGTACCACATATGTATTGCATATAACAACAATATCTTCTAGTAAGAAAAGCTTGAATGGTTTCCACAACATGAACATGCAGATTGAACTTGTGTTTAAGGGTGACTGGGACATACATATAGATATGTCACTATGTTTGTGCTACAAGAGGTTGGCATGATTTGGCATTACTAGTATATATGAAAAGTGTTTTGTCATGATGCTTGACAATAACTTTGAATTGATGATTGAGATGTTATTTGACTATAAATCTCTCTATGACATCATTTGGACTTGACCTGATGACTAGTGATCTGATTTGACGATTGTTGAATCTCCCTGATATTGATACTATGTGAGCATGATGACTTATGTGGAAAATGGCCTCCTTGTTCTTAGCACAATGGTTGAGGTAATGATAGTTGTGAATTTGGCATGAAAAATGGAACCTACATAACTCATCCTTGATGTATGCATTTTCACCTAGTAACAAGATGACTTGTATTGTGATTATGAGAATGACTTAATCAAGTTCGGATTGATAATGCATGACTTGTTGGCATGATGAAGTCATGATTTGATATGATCATCGCCTCTCTCGTAGTTGAAAGTATTAATACTATGATAATGATGACTTTGATAATGGTCGTGATTTTGCTTATAAACTCTGATGAGTTTACCTTGTTGATTGATGGTACAACATTAAGCTATGTAAGGATGATTATGTTTGCTTAGCAAGGAATTATGCTTAGAGCATTGTGATCCAAATATGTCTAGATTTCACAATTATCTGATGAAGTCAAGATGATGAGTTCGAAGGTATGGCTTTGATATTGACTATGGTTTTGGTTTTATATCATGATGATCTACTTGTGATATGTGATGAGCCTTTAATGATCTAAATCCGAGGGAGATGGCTTATGAAGCCCGAAATGATGTATCATGACATCTCTAAAATTTGGGAAATAAATTTCATGAAAATGAAAATCCTTGGATACTCTGATTTGAAGTTCAAGATGTTGTTGAACTTGACATGGCATCTGATGGTCAAAGCATTGATGTTCCATTTTGAACATCCAATTGTATATGTATGATGTGCACAAAACCTTAATGAATTCATGAGTGAGTTGTGTTACACTAAAATTTGTCACCATGACTATTTGCAGTCAGTATGGCTCCGTCAATAGTAATACTGTCCTCCTTGGCAAGTCTCATACCTCTGCTTCTCATGTCAAACTCCAAGAAAGAGAGAAAAATCCTTAAAGTCAATATAACTCTGGTTACACAGTTTCTCCTACCCTTACCTGCGTGTACGCACCTCTTGTTCATAATACCTATGTATTTGTACACTCTGTCTGTAAAGGGGTGGGTGTGTACTCCTGTAAAGGTAAAAAGGCGCAAGTTTTACTCCAAAAAACTTACTTGTGGTCAATTCTAGAGCATTCTAGAAGATGGTTTGACGTGTATTGAGCGCCTCCAGATGGTTCATGCATCCTAATGAAAGAGGAACTTATCCCATCAAGAGGGGAGCTATCCCATTGAAAGAGGGGCTTATCCCATTGATGGTGGACCTGATTAACTTCCTCCAAAGCACTATAAGTACAATAATTGGGCCAGAGGGAGGGGAGGTTGAAAGCTGAACATTCCTAAGGGTAGATGCTGCTGGAATTAGGACTCCCTTTTAGAGCTTGAGAGGAGAGATTCCAATCCTTTCTTAGCTTCATTTGGAAGTGGGTGAGCTGATCAAAGTAAAGGAGAACTCTTGCTGGACCCTGGGAGGGACTTGCACAACACCAAGGCACTGGTTGTAATGGTTTCTTTTGTTTCCAACTAATACAATTAAGTTCATTTTTCTCAACAAGTTGTTTTATATAATTTGTTTCATAAACTCCTTGGTCTTTATGATGAATATGTTTTATTATATGAGTTATTCAGGTGCTATGTAATCGTTTGCTTGTTAGTGAATGCAGGCTTCAAGGAGAAGGAGCTCATCTGGATCAGAGAGGATGGACTACAACAAACAATCGTTGGACTAAAGGTAAGCCTTAAACACCTAGTTGATTTTATTTTAAATGCATATTTAGGGAAAGATAGTGCTTGATTGTTTTGTTTGTCACTAGAAAGCCTTAGCTTATAGGGAGGTCGGTTTTGTCTGCAAAATTGACTCTTTCCGCATGACAAAATGGTGACAATACTGGGGAATCCATGGATTTGATTGACTTCTCTTTTGATTGATACTTTGATTTGAAAAAATTTGATTTCTTTCTAGTTTTTGACTGATTGACTGTGAATTTGGGTGGAATAGCTTAGGGTTAAGTTAGTTTTTATTTTTCTTGATTTTGAGAGCAGTACGCACCCTTTGCGTTAAGCACACTGCGTACCTATACGCACTGCTGCTTTGTACACAGAGTGTGGCCACACCTGTGTAAACAGGCTACCTGCGTACCCTGTCAAAAGCCTAGAAAATTTCAATTTTTTCCTTTTATCTTTTAGATTTTGTTTATAGCTTGTTTTTGCTGCCCAGATCCACTGTTTACCTGTCAAAAGTTTTCATCTAAGCTTGTTTCATTAGCGTCAAGGGTTTTAGTGAAGTTCATAGAGATTATAGCCCTAGGTTTGATTTTTGCATTGGTCTTGTAGTGACTTTGGCTTTGGAAGTTGTAAAAACCTTGGATCTCCCTGGTCTTTTCAGTCTTCTTAGAAGTCGGACCTTTCGTAAAATCCACCTTTGTGAGAAACCTACCTTTGTGTTGTCTCTTTGCAGAATTTCGAGAAGGCTTGTGGGTTAAGCTGTGAATTTCATTCTTAAGAAAAAGAACAAAAAATTTTTATTTTGTTTTTGACTAGTTTATGATTCTGCATGAATTAGTCCTTGGTTGGATTCTAACTGAGTAAAACATCCTGGAATTATATTTTGTAGGATTTTACCTCATTAGATTTTCTTTTAGGTAAATTTCTCTTAGATTTGCATAGATCTTAAAATTGATTTTCGTTTTCATAGATCTTAGATTGATTTGATTGTCATAGATCTTAAGATTGATTTTTGTTAAGTAGTTTTATATGCTTTGCTAAATAGGAAAAAATACAAAATCTCTTTTGAGGAAAGTTTTTTTTAGTAGCGTTTGAAGTCTTTGAAAAGAGAAAGGAAGTTTTCGTGAAATAATTAGTGGTCATGTGTTGTGTGCTTTGGAAAAGATCAAAGAGATTGTTTCTTTGATTTTCATTGCCAAGAAAGTTGTCTTTATAAATTTTGCATTCTCCAACTCTCTTAGCTAGGGAATTCATTGAAAAAGAAAAAGATTGTTTTGCTTCATCCTAGGTGCATCGTTTTAGTGGATTTGAGTCGAGTCTACACACCATCAGTTTCATCTCCACTACCTTTTGTCCTAAAGAAAAGCCATAAAAATTAACGCTTAAAGTAAAATCAAATTAGTAACTTTTTATTTACTAGGGCTCTGAAACACCAATATAGATCAGGCTAGTGTCTTGGAGTAGGAGAGTAATTAACTCTCCAAGACAGTAAAACCAAACAAGTAGCTTATCTTGTGGTAGGATAAATCCAACTGTTTCATTTGTACTCTGGGAAAGCTCCTCTTAAAGGAGAAGCACGAGACCGTGTCCGAACCAGTGAGAGAATCAATCCTCCTTCATTGGGAACGACACCAGATACGCACGTACTACAAACGGTAAATGTCGGATTAACCATTGTCGAGGAGCCTGGGGTCACTTGTCGGTAAACCTTCGATTATTGTCAAGGAGCCGGCAAGGGGATTGAGCTTGTTACTCTGCCCTTGCGTGCTATCGGGTCGTAGACTGTTCCCCCAGGTATATTTGTTGCTGTTGGTAACCTTAGTGACTATTATCTTTAGGATTCTACCCAAGGTGACGGTGGAGGGAAGATCCCATTGTACCTGGAGCAGACGTCGGCTAGACTCACTTGGATTTTCTGGGGGGTTCACTTCACTCGAGACGGTTAAAGTGGAGGAACTTGGTCCAGTCTATTCATTAAGCAGGTTGTCGGGGTAACTGTTCCACCCGCCACTTCTGTACTGAATTCGGCGATGTTGGATTTCATCACCAACTAGTTTTTTCGGTCCGGAAGGTTACTGTTTGTGTTTGGTTTGACGCTCTAGATTCTTTAGGCGTGTGATTCGAATTTGTTTGGTTCTTTAGAGACTTTAGGCGGTTTGCTTTGAGATTTTACTTTATTTGCGTGTGCAGTAGTTAAAAGCTTTTAGCTGTGGCTGAATTACCAAGACGGTCCCGTAGACTTCGGGGCCAGTCTCCTGAGGTTGTAACCGTGGCTGATTTGTTGAGGAAGTCCCGTAGACTTCGAGGCCAACCTCCTGAAGACGTCCTGGGCCATTACGAAGGTTTGAAAGTCCTTGTAACTCCTAGTGGCAGTAAAGTAGGGTCACCTGAAGAAGGAGAGTCTTCATTGGTTGTTCATCCTGATTACCAAAGTCTAGAAACAAGTTATAATCCTGAAGCTGTTTCAGTTTCCGAGCTTGCTGGTAGTTTTTCATCTACTAGTGATATAGGCGAAGAACCTGAGATATCTGAACCTGTTACTCCAACATCGAGGTTAGTCTCTCTGGCTTCTAGTGTTCCCAATTCACCTAGGGTAGAAAGAGTCATCACCGAAAATCTTCCTTCTGGTTTGATAGCTATTGAAGAGCTTGCTCCGAAAGAAGAAATAGGCATCCCTATCCCTGAAAATCAACCTACTATTGATCTAAGGGAGCGTAAATCCATTTTTTACAGTCCACCTAGAAGTACTACTTGGTATCTTTCTTTAACTAATTATTTGGACAACTCAGTGTCAAGTTTTTCACCACCCCGAGTTTCTTATCCACCTAGGGGTATTTATACTCCCGTAAATATGTCAGGTCAGTCGTCCATGTTTACTCAATCGCCTGAATCTCTTTTGTACGGCGGTCCTTCTGTTCCTGGTGGGTATTAGTCTCTGTCTGGTACTTTTTCGGGAGCATCTCCTCAACCCATTGAACAAAGGATGTTCACTGGAAGCAATGGTGCAAAGCCGTTGAGCGTAGAAGACATTTTTATGATGTCAGGTTCTATTCCTGCTTCTCAACCTCAAGGTGGCCAGTTACCGCCTGGGGGGCAGCCTCAATTAACGCCTGGGGGGCAACCTCAAGGTACACAATTTGCATCTGGGGGGCAACCTCAAGAACAGTATGTGCCCACGGTACATTACATTCCTCAAGGTCAACCCCAGACTCAGTATGTACCCCAAGGTCAACCCCAGTATCAATTTATAGCTCAAGGTCAACCCCAGTATCAGTACATGCCTCAAGGGTATCTACCCCAAGGTTAGTACTTGAGTCAAGGTTTCCAACCACCCCAAGGTCAATCTTATCTTCAAGGTACGGGAAATGTGCCTTTCAATTATCAATCCTACCCTCAACCCGGTTATGGATCTCAATATCCTCAACCTATTATGGGTCAATACCCCGGAATAAACATAGTGTGGGATCCATCACAAGTTTAACATGTGTTGCAGCCAAATGTACAGTTGTCATCTCAAACTAGACAACCCTTAGTTTCTGGTTCACCCCTGCATCCAGTCCAGTCTAATATTCAAACTTCTGTACCTTCAGTAGTTTCTCAGTCTGGGCCTATTTCGCCTCGTACTCCATCTCAAACGACTGCTGTAACTAATGCAACATCTGTTCCATCTACCACACTTACTTCTGGAGTATCGACAGCTCTGGTTTCTACTGTCCCTGTAACTACTCCTCAGACATCTTTACCATCGTCTGGATCCACGATTCAAACTATGGTTCAGATGCCTATAGGACAATCTGGTTTAAGTACGGTTGTCACAAGTCAACCGCAATTCACTTATCAACCGTACCAGGGAAAGTACCAATTCGGTCCTGCTGTCCAACAGCCAGTTTACCAGTATCAACCGTATCCTGGGTACACTTATCAACAATCATAACAACCCCAGTACGGTCTGGTTAATCTTGGTTTTCCAGGAGGATACAATATCCCGAATGCGATTCCTATTCCTAGTTATCCTGGATATCCTCCTCCTGGGGCTGGTATAATGACCCAGAGTTTTAGGGATCCTAATCGGCAGCTACCGTTTATCGCAACTTTGGATTTACCAGACATGTCGCGCCTAATGAACGATCCAATCAATTATCTTCCGTTTTGGCCGCCAATGCCAAATAAGTTGCCCAGTGACATTCCCAAGTTCGAGGGTAAGTCTGGAGAGGACCCGTCGAATCATGTGATGACTTACCACCTCTGGTGTGCCTCAAATTCCATCTCGGATGATTCGATCCGCTTGCGTCTTTTTCAGCGCACTCTCATTGGTCTCGCAGCCAAGTTGTACATTGAGTTACCACACGCCTCTTTTTATAATTTTATCCAGTTAGCTACTTCGTTTTTAACTCATTTTCAGTTGCCGGTCATATATGATAATGGCACGGAGTTACTAACTTCATTAAAACAACCGACGTCCACTTATATTTCTGATCACATTCATGAATGGAGATGTCGAAGGCAGTTAGTGAAAGTTTTTATCCCGGACCAGATCTTAGCTGAATGGTTTGTTAAATCATTGTTACCGAAGATTACTGAAGACGTAGCTAAGGCCGGAGTAGTTACTGAGGAGCAAGTGATTGCTCAAGTGTAGTACCTTGACTTAGTTTATACTCAGTCAGGTACGTTACACGAAAAGATCCCAGATCTTCCTAAGTCAAATCAAATCGCTGCTGCTCCGTCAGGGTCTCATGCTGCTGATGGCCTGATTGGTACGGTGAATACTAAAAGCGAGAAGAAGTCTTCCAAGAATTCTTCTCCTACTATAACCTTACCAGACTCCTTGACAGGAGATTCTTCTGCTGAACTCTCCGCCAATATTCACGCTGTAGAGTCATCTAAGACTAAATCAAAATCTGGTGGGAAGAAGAAAGGAAAGAAGAAGAATAAAGCAGACAAAACTCCAAAGGAGAAAACTGAAAAGGCGGAATCCAATGATGAAAAGCGCAAGCCTCGTTATCCATGTATTATTTGTGAAGAAGAACACTTTACAAGAGACTGCCCTCATCGAGCAGAGGTTGCGAAAATCGTCAAGGGTTCCCAAATTCCTGTTGTCTTGAAGGATCCGTTTCCGAAAGATAGCAAAATGATAGGTTCTTCCTCGAGTGCCAATGAATAACCCATATTGATGATGTCTCATGTAAGGATTGCGACTCGATCGCAAGATTATGGTAGTAAAAGTCCTGTTGATGGATCGAAAGAAGCAGAATCTTCTCGTTCTAATCCATCAACCTCAGCTCCTGGTTCTGATCCACTACAGATCAAGAAGCCTAACCCAGACTTAGTAATCAAACCACTTGCCAAGGGTGTACTTCGAAGGTCTGCTTTCAATCCACATGCGAGAGCAGCCCAGAATTACAACATTGTTGATGACTTAGCTGTTTCACCCTCAGCAATGTCAGCTTTGGAAGTGCTGCAATCATGCCCAGCACATCGCAAATTACTTTTTTCGGCTATAGGAGCTGTTGATGTTCAGGACCCGAACCTAATAATCTTTGATCTAGAAAATAGTACACCATGTTTGCCTCATCAAATGGCTTTCCAGATCCCAGTGATAGTAAAAAACAGGCCTATTCATCGGACTGTAATTGATGAGGGAGCTTCCACGTGTATTATGTTGATGCAGTGTTGGAGATCGCTCGGTTCTCCTTCACTAAATCAATCCCTGACAATTCTTAAGGCCTTTGATGGTCGTGGGTTCCGTCCTTTTGGCATTCTACAGGATTTTCCTATAGGGGTTGAAGGAAAAACCGTTAGTCTAGATGTGGAGGTGGTTGATGCCCCTCTAGACTACAACCTTCTCTTGGGTCGAAGTTGGCCTTACGCTATGACAACGGTCGTTTCATCGGTCTTCCGAGTAATAAAGTTTCCACATAATGGCAAGATCGTAACAAAAGACCAGCTGACCTACTTTTCATTCGACCCAACCTCTTCAGAGAGTATCCAGCATGTCGGTAAAACGACTATCCCATATAATGATGTTGGTGTAGGATTAGTTAAAGATGTCGCTTTACTGGGAACTTTTCCTTTTCCTCCGCTCAAAGCATCATCTTCATTTTCAACCATTCATATGATTACATCAGACACTATTTATTATGATGATCCTTGGATCATTCCTTCTGAATCTGAAATAGACTCGTTTGGTAGTTCTATGTCGTTGAGTCCATATGAAATTGCCTATGAAGCCGTGCAGTCTTTTACCGACCTGTGTTCAACCAAAGTCGACCAAATGAATGTGGTCCATGAGGAATCACGTTTCACATCAACCTCAGAGTTAATAGCATTTCCCGAAGTTGTGTCATCTGACGAACAACTTCGCGAAATCCTGTGTATAGATGATTTACCATGGGAGGATCTCCATCATAGATCTTCGTTTTTACCTGAGGATGATTGTTTTGAAAATGATTTCTCATCAATTTTTACAGCTGAATATGTCAAGGAAGCTCAGAATCCCATGAAACATCCTGATTCAGAGTTGAATTTGGGAAATATCTCTCGAACTATTCCCGTTGACATTTAAGTTAAGCCCGGAATTGTTGAGAACATTCATATAGGTGCCTCGTGTACAGATGACGAAATTCAGACATACAAGGCCCTATTTCAAGAATTCTGCGACGTGTTTGCCTGGTCCTACGAGGAAATGCCAGGAATTGATCCCGCGATTGTTGTTCATGAGATCAAGACTTACCCGGATGCTAAACCCATCCGACAACATTTGCGTCAGATTCACCCACGAAAAGCTGCTGCAATTAAAGCAGAAGTTGAAAAGCTGTTGAAAGCAGGTTTCATTTATCCGATCCCGTTAACGGATTAGGTATCGAATATTGTTCTGGTTAACAAAAAATAGGGAACAATAAGAATATGCATCGACTATAGGGACATTAATCGAGCTTGTCCAAAGGATAACTACCCAACGCCCTATATCGATCAAATCATTGATGATTGTGCCGGCAATGAAATATTTTCCTTTATGGACAGTTTTTCCGGTTACAATCAAATCAATATTCTACCTGCCGATCAACCAAAAACGGCTTTCATTTGTCCATGGGGGACATTTGCTTATTGCAAATTACCTTTTGGGCTTAAAAACGTCGAAGCAACTTTTCAAAGGGCGATATCTTATGCGTTTCATGACATCAAACACATTTTGCAACCGTATCTCGATGATTTGCCCGCTCATTCACTACATCAAGCTGATCACCTTGTCCATTTACGAGCAATCTTCATGAGGTATAGGCATTATCGTATTCGGTTGAGCCCACACAAATGTGTCTTCTGTATAGAAGTGGGACAATTTCTAGGATTTGTAGTTTCGAAAGCCGGCATTTGCGTCGATCCCTCGAAGGTAGAAGCTATCGTCAAATTGCCTCCTCCTTCGAGTCTTCGCCAACTCCAAAGTTTGCAGGGGAAAGCAAACTTTTCCAACGATTCATTCCTAACTACGCCGAGGTTACAAAGGGTTTTACACGGTTGTTGAAACAGAACGCTCAATTCTCTTGGGATGAGATAGCTCAGAAATCTTTTGATGCACTCAAACACGCGTTGACTCATGCACCGTTGTTGCATCCTCCCAACTACAACCAGGATTACTTTTTGTACCTCGCCGCCTCCCATTCCACCATTGGAATGGTCTTAGTTCAGGAAGATGAATTCGGGACGAAACATGTGATATATTACCTTAGTAGGACGTTAAATCCCACTGAGCTAAAATACTCACATGTGGAGAAATTGGCATTGGCAGCCATTCAAGCTGTCCAGCGTTTTCGTCACTACATTTTACTCCGTAAAACCACAGTCATTTTGGATTGCAACCCTATGATTTACATTTTGACTAAACAATTTCTAGGTGGCAAGTACTCCAAATGGATTGTTATCCTGCAGGAGTTCGACTTGGAGTTTGAGAAATCTAAGTCTAAGAAATCTTTAGTTTTTGCAGAGTTAATGTGTGACTTCCCGCGTGCTGACACGGAAACTTGGCAGAGGAGCCCATTGCAGACGAATCTCTGTTTCTAATCAGCACTTTAGATCCGTGGTATGGGGATATCATCGTCTATCTCCAGACCCAATCCCTTCGGCCCGAAGCTTCAAGGTCGGAACGTCGGAAAATTTGATTCCAGTCCCAACAATATAAAATTATTGGAGATACTCTTTATCGCCGTGGGGCGGACTCTGTTTTTCGACGTTGCTTAACTCACGAAGAGGCAGAAAGGGTTCTAAATGGCTGTCACTCTGGAGCGTGTGGCGATCATATGTCTGGGTATGCCACAACCCAAAAGGTGTTGCGCGCTGGCTACTTTTGGCCGTCCTTGTTTAAAGATTGTATTACTGTGGTCCGAAAATGCCACAACTGTCAAGTGTTTGATCGAAAGATGCACGCTCCACCTGCTCCTCTCCACCCTATAATTGCCGTTGGTCCTTTTGCCAAATGGGGTATCAATTTTATTACATGCAACCCTCACTCGGCTGGGGGGCATGCGTATATCATCCTTGCGGTAGATTATTTTACTAAGTGGGCCGAGGTGATGCCTACATTCGAGGCAGACGGCAAGAGAGCTGCAATTTTCGTATTCAATCACATAATTGCTAGGTTTGGTGTCCCACAAGCGATAATCACTGACCATGGGCGCCATTTTCGAAACGTTATGATGACAGAACTTACAGGCCAGCTTGGTTTGCATCACGATAGTTCAACTCCTTATTATCCACAAGCGAATGGTCTGGTTGAGTCCATCAACAAAGTTTTAGTTATCATGATCCGACGAATCATTGGTATTCATCGGTCAAATTGGCACAACATGTTATTTTCAACGCTTTGGGCGTACCGAACCTCAGTGAAAACATCGACAGGGTTCACTCATTTCCAACTAGTTTATGGTTTGGAAGCTGTGCTACCCATTGAATGCGAAATCCCGTCACTGCAAATGGCCATCGAGTTGCTTCCAGCTACTTCCGAAGAGGAGAATCGTTTATTATACTTAGCTCAATTATATGAGAATCGACGTGATGCTGCATTGGCAATCGAGACTCACGCAAAACGAATGAAAGCTCAGTATGATCGAAATGTGACCCCTTGAAATTTTTCGGAAGGAGACCTAGTGTTATTATATGATCAAGCTAATGATAAATTAGGTGCTGGAAAATTCGTTCCTATGTGGCATGGGCCCTATATTGTCAAGCGAAAGCTTGCCAAAGGGGCCTATGAGCTGGTAGACTTTGACGGAGACTCTTTGGGTAAACCCAGAAATGGAATTTACCTAAAGAGGTATTATGCTTAAAAGATGGGTATGGAGATTTTAGTTAGGTTAGTTTTTCTTTCTAGCTGGTGTGTTTGTTAGTTTAGACAGTGTTCTTAGCTTAGAAAGTGTGTTTTCGTCGTTATTCTGGCTTATCTTGGTTTTACTCTTGATGATGCAGATGTCGATGCCTCTCCAAACATACATTGGTTTTGCTGATGGTGCTTGTCATAGTACACAGAATATCTCTTCCGCAGCTTGGGTTATCTATTCCCCCTCTGACGAGTTAGTTTTTATGCATGGGGTAAGCCTCGGTCAAACAACAAACAACATTGCATAATACAGTGCAGTGATTGAGTTATTGTCTGAATCTATTTCATTTGGGATTCGGAGTTTGATAGTGAGGTTAGATTCTGAACTCGTTGTATTACAGCTTAATAGAGTGTATGCCATTAGAAATCCAGTGTTATTAAGGTTATTTTTGAGAGTGCGTCTCTTGGAACGTGAGTTTGATTACATTGAATATCAACATATTCCAAGGTCTTTAAATACATTAGCAGATGCAATTTCTTCTCGAATGTTAAATAGCCATTTGCAATAATCATACATGTAAATTTAAAACCATTCCATAACATGATTTACAAAATAAGCCGGTAATAATGATATATATATAGATAGGAGTGTGTCAAAAAATACATCGTCTTCGATCATAGGTTGGAAAACACCTTATGATCGGCAAAAATGATAAGTACAAAAAACTAAAATGTCACATGTGTCTACAAAAACGACCATCCAATCACTGGTGATGATCTCTATATGACACCACTGCACGAGCCACCCTACACAAGAACCTCCTAAAAGGTCCTGGGACCCTGACTACAAAGCACTGAAGCCTGATAGGAATATCATCTATGGTAGTCTCTGGTATGTCTGCTGTAAGACGCTCTAGGTCATGCTCCAACTCAGCTAAAGTCTCTGTGGCCTCGTCCTGTGGGGCCGGTGCCGCTGCAACTGGTAGTCTCCTCTCAAAAGGCCGAAGATTGGCTGGTCGATGTGGGCCTACATCTGCATTTTGAAAATTGTTACTGTCAGTTTTGAGACGGTATAAAAACAAAAAAATAGATAGTTTAAAAACTTGTGGAAAATGAAGTTACATGTATCATCCCATTGTTCTCCCGGTGGAAGAATCATGTCCGGATCTCCATGAAAATCAACTCCAGCATAAGGAAAATCCTGTATGGAAAAGACCTGGTACTCTAACCAGTGAAAGTACTCCTCAGTAAATCGAACAACCTCCGTTCCCGCATCAGGATGACGGGCCATAACCGCAACCCATCGCATCAATTTGGGCTCTCGAGGAAGCCCAACACCAACATTGAGCTGCTGTGGGATCAGCATCGGAACCCTCTCTAAGCCAAAACTCACAACTAAAGGCCCATAACCAAAAGTCTTCAGCTGCCCGTTTTTGGCTCTAGTTAGTTGGCCTTTTACATTGGCCAACACAGCATCACACCAGTTAAAAATGGTACCTCGATAGCAATCAATCGCCATCCGCATCTGGGACCCAGTGGCAATGTGCAAAGCGGTAGCCCCGCAAAGTCTGGTAACTGTAAAGGCAATCACCATAAGTTCAGGACGGGATATAGTTTTTATCTCTATCCCCTTCTCCTGGTTCTGAGTGTTACACCCCTCTAGTCGGAGACTAGCGATGGACTGGCCACCCGGCCTAGTCCCGAACAGAGTCAAGTGTTCGCCTCTCTTGGGCAAACCAGTGAGAAAGTAAATATCTGAGGGCTCTATCTCGAGCTGGTGCCCTCCAATATAAAAAAATTAGTCCTGAACGTTCCAACTTTCTACCAGCCATTCCAGAAATCTCACTTGGGCCCTCATGCCAGGTATGGCCCAGTATTTATAAAGGTCGCACGCCTTTAAAGCATCAATTGATGGTTGATGATTAATGGCAGCCAAATCAACATCTTCGTGCTCTCTCTCGCGCCAATCAAGCATGGTGGGCAATCTACACACCAAAAAACATCTGTTAGATTCAATAAAATAAAAAAATTGGTCCATTTTGAAGAAATTGGGGTTTGAAAACTCGTTTTGTGGGGTACACACCCCGCCTTTAGGAACAGAGCGTGGGTATGCGGGTTCCCTTAAGGCAAGGTGCATATGCCTGGCATTTTCCCAACTGAGAAAATGTCGGGGTACGCAGGTCACCAGTGGGGCACCTGCGTACCCTGAAAGGCGGATCTTGAAACCCGAAAGCCTCCAAAAAATGAAGCTAGGGCCTAAAAACGAATTCTAAACGGATGAAAATGAAGAGGAGGATGTTGTAGAATACCTGAAAGAGACGGTGTTCGATTTCGACGGTCAGATTCTCCGCAATATCCACGGGAAGTTTCTTGCCAAAAGCCCTTTTTCTCTCCTCAACAGTAAAATGGTAAAAATGAATTGGTAAAAGCCCTTTTTATAGGTTTTTTGGGTAAATAAATGGTAAATTTGTTTATTTTTCACCATGAAAAGGTATTTTTCAAAGTATTTTTATCTATCGTCAACAGGTATGAGTAATGTGTTGGTTTTTGTGCAGGATAAAGGATTTTCAGGGAAAATTGTCATTTTTTACGAACAAAAACATTAGAGTCATCTTTAAGCCCTTTTCTGACTCCTAAAACATGAAAAGATTGTCGAGCGTTTCTTTTACACTCGTTAAAACGTAATTAAAAGACGATCCTCTTATAGCCCTTTTCTGACCGTAAAAACATGAAAAGATTGCCGGATTTTTGTCGTTTCAAATTCGATATTGGAAATAAAACGACGTGTCCTTGATCGCTTTTTACTTTTCAGGTCAAAGAAACTAATCATGAAAGTACTCCTTGGTCGTAAAGATCAAGCGGTTCTCTCAAGTATTATTTTATACTTTTTCGGGCTTGGGAGACACAAACTTACGAAAAAGGTCAACCCTGGAGTCTTCTTAAGTTTTTCAGACTCTCTAAAATTGAAAAACGCCGAGTTTCTCCTATACTGGACTCGTTAAAATTTCACAGTAAAGGACCTGTTCGATTACAAACAGGAACAGACCACTCCTTCTTAGGTTTCGAATCTAAACTAAGTTGGACTCATCTGAAGGATGAGCTTATAATCAAGCAAATGTTATCCTCCTCAAGCTTGTAAAAAATAAAGAGGTACTTGCCAGAAATGGTGGGGGAAAAGAGAGAAAAATGAGCCTATTTGTTATCCTTTGTCTGAGAGAAACCTTTTCACCACTCTTGAACACGACACTTTTCATTCACCTGGGTTGGGAAATCCTTTACCTCACAGTTGATGAAACCACTTTTGAAAGTCTTCAGCCGGGTTCCGGGTATTAACTTTGGGTCAATTGTCACCAAGCCATCTGTTGTGTCGTTATGTGTTCAAGAGGTCACTGTAAATAAAACATTCATCTGCAAAATACCTGTCATCCATCTTGACCATCCCTGAGTCAGTCCTTACAGCTACATTTCTTCAACTTGATTTATGATTTCGTGTTGTGGACTTGCCTACGACGGATCGCTTTCTATCGACATCAACACATTATCTAGAAAGATGATCTAGAAATCGTCAGTACCTTGAAATCCGCATGCATCAATGGCAGATTTCTCGCCTTCGATGACAGTTTACATCATTGAATTTCGACCGAAGGATTCCGTGACATGTTCGACATCAACACATTCATTCACATCTCATGGATTGTACTGGGTACTTTGAGAACCATTGACATCACTGGTGGTCTATCTCACACTTGTTAACAGTTTACATCATTGACTGGTAATCAAGTGGTTTCTACCATGTTCGACATCAACTCATTTATTCGCATGGATAGAATCGTACTATTTCGGGAAGTAGAAATGAAGACCCTGGATCTAGTTTCTGCCATAAAGACCCTGGACCCAGGCTACGAGGAGTTTTGTATTCATTATATAGTAGACTAATTATAAACAGATGGTTGTGTCCATATTGTGTCTACATGAGTCTATGATTATGATGTACTGCGAAATCATTCCTATATCAGAGCAGTAGTTAGTTTGTTAGTTAAAGTTTTTGATCTGAGTATGGGAATGCCTACGTCAGCGATGATATGATCTCATACATGTATTTTGTGTTGAATATTTGCAGGTTCCGACAGGGCTCTCCACAAGATAATCCTTGAAATGATAAAGTACTTCACCCTTCCTAGATGATATGAAATCCTAATCTACTACAGGCTTCGCACTTTATGGGGAAATCTGTTACACTAAAATTTGTCACCATGACTATTTGCAGTCAGTATGGCTCCGTCAATAGTCATAATGTCCTCCTTGGCAATTCTCATACCTCTGCTTCTCATGTCAAACTCCAAGAAAGAGAGAAAAATCCTTAAAGTCAATATAACTCTGGTTACGCAGTTTCTCCTACCCTTACCTATATGTACGCACCTCTTGTTCATAATACCTGCGTACTTGTACGCTCTGTCTGTAAAGGGGTGGGTGCGTACTCCTGTAAAGGTCAAAAGGTGCAAGTTTTACTCCAAAAAACTTACTTGTGGTCAATTCTAGAGAATTCTAGAAGATGGTTTGATGTGTATTGAGCGCCTCCAGATGGTTCACGCATCCCAATGAAAGAGGAACTTATCCCATCAAGAGGGGAGCTATCCCATTGAAAGAGGGGCTTATCCCATTGATGGTGGACCTGATTAACTTCCTCCAAAGCACTATAAGTACAATAATTGGGCCAGAGGGAGGGGAGGTTGAAAGCTGAACATTCCTAAGGGTAGATGCTGCTGGAATTAGGACTCCCTTTTAGAGCTTGAGAGGAGAGATTCCAATCCTTTCTTAGCTTCATTTGGAAGTGGGTGAGCTGATCAAAGTAAAGGAGAACTCTTGCTGGACCCTGGGAGGGACCTGCACAACACCAAGGCACTGGTTGTAATGGTTTCTTTTGTTTCCAATTAATACAATTAAGTTCATTTTTCTCAACAAGTTGTTTTATATAATTTGTTTCATAAACTCCTTGGTCTTTATGATGAATATGTTTTATTATATGAGTTATTCAGGTGCTATGTAATCGTTTGCTTGTTAGTGAATGCAGGCTTCAAGGAGAAGGAGCTCATCTGGATCAGAGAGGCTGGACTACAACAAACAAGCGTTGGACTAAAGGTAAGCCTTAAACACCTGGTTGCTTTTATTTTAAATGCATATTTAGGGAAAGATAGTGCTTGATTGTTTTGTTTGTCACTAGAAAGACTTAGCTTCTAGGGAGGTTGATTTTGTCCGCAAAATTGACTCTTTCCGCATGACAAGTTGATTCACTCGCATAGAGTTTCCGATGAACATGCTTTGAAATATCTGCATGAGGTGTTCTATTTTCAGAATGAGATATTTCTCCTATGATATGTATCTACATATATGTATTACTGATATTTGAGATTATTATTGATAAGCACATTTTGATGCTGCTTTAGTATGCAATCTACCATGATATATTGGATGAGAGGTCCACAGCATGGCTGAGGTTGATCATGATGTTGCTAGCATGGCTATTTGTGAGACATGATACAGAAGATCCTTAGAGAGTTGTTTGAGCATGATCTAGATATGACATGGATACATTGTGATGATTTGATTGGCAGTAGGTCCCATATTTATAGTTGGCACCGAGATACTCTCATATATTGAGACAATGCAGTTGTTCAAAACAAGCTCAGGCTTAGGGTTGGCACCTCCTTGACAGGGAGGGTGATTATGGTATCCTTTTGTGATTTATATGATTATATATGATCTGACATGATATTTGATTTGATGTTATGTATGAACATGAAGTAGTTGCTATTGAGACAAACTTATGATGAGAGAAATGTTGATCGAGGACACTGAGAAAACTCTTCCTACCCTTCTGAAGCTCCCAAGGTGAGGAATTGAGATAGACGGCTCCTCGGGTTGAGGGAACTATGGACAATAGGGCGTCACCCCTATCTGTTAACCTAGGGTAGAAGAATGTTGCTACCCTATCTTTATAGGGTCAAAGAATGTTTCTCCCCTATTGGTCTTTGCAGAGTATACCCCAGTTGGCATCATACCCTCAACCAGACCATCTTGATGGGAATATCGCTCCTCATTTTGGCCAACGAGTTGAGAGTGTACTTCGGGTGTAAAAACCAAGTTGACTATGATGCAGGTGTTATACCACATGACTATTCAAGATCATCAATGGGAAGAGAAGTAGGCAATATGATGAGTTGAGATAGCCTGATATGAATCTAGGTTGAGGGTAAGCTCCCTGATGAAATTCCAGGGTTGAGGGTGGACTCCCCTGTGTGATGAGTTATCTTATTGCTCGGTATGGGTGGATGTTATTGCTCCTCGATGGGTTCCAGGTTGATATGTTCTCCTTAATGATATGATCTCTGATGATGATTGGTGATGATATTTCGAGTAGCATCCCACTAGCAGAGATTCAAGATAGTAGCCTGATGGATATAGGGTGGTAGCTTGAACTACCCTCTAGTAAAAAAATCTTATTCTTCTAGATCCGAGAATGTTCAGCATACGACCAGGAACAAACAAGAGATAAGCAAGAATAAGAAAAGGATAGATTGAGATGTACAATGATGAGACACTTTAAATGGACATGGCATGATGATTACATGACAGATATGATCCATGATGATATATTATTCAATGGACAGATATTGGTAGGTGGAAATCTTCCTAGTTGAGAGGGAGTGTTAATTTTTGTAGTTGCGGTAACATTCCACCTTGGGTAGCTATAATGACGAAGATAATGATTTCATTATATTCCTCTTTTATAGAGGATCAAAATCGACCTAACGATCACCCAATTTGGTTTAGCGAAAGTTGAGTTATGAATTATTTTATTCATACATGCATTATAGAATGGGTTGGCCCTAACCACATTAGCAACTGCTTAGGTCAGTATTAACCCCAAGTGATCCCTCAGGAAAGCCTATAAATAGAAGATACCCCAATATCATTTAGACATGTCTTCTCTTATCTTTTAGCTTGGTTTGCATAGGTTCGATGGAAGTAGTTCTCTCAAGAGTTTGAAATCACAGGCGAAAAGTTCGCTCTGGGTTAGGGTATTTTGGATCTTGGTTGTTGGCATAGAACAGGGCATTTTGGTCCCTGGTCATTGGCACATAAGCCTATGAGAGTGAGTATAGACCCTTGGATGATGGCACAAAGGCTTATGGGAGTGACTATAGCTTCAGAGATAGATCTGGAGGTATCGGTCCCTGGTCGCTCATACAGAGTGGTCCTGAGAGCGAACAGGACATCTCGGTCGCTCACACAACAACAATAAGGGAGTGATGCTTGGTTTTAGCTATATTATGCCAAAATCGCACACATAGAGACTTACTGAGAGCTACCCTACAGTTACAGTCGCTCACATACAATGATCGAGAGAGCGACCAAGGAGTTTCGGTCGCACATAGACAATCGTGATGAGGGCGATCAAAGTTTAGATCTAAGATTTGACATCTTGGATTCAGTTCACTTTAGTGATCTAGTAGATCTAATTTTCTCTCTACTATTATATCGATTTATAGATATGATTTTTTAGTATTTGATCCAAACACATGTATTTGGCTCATTAACAGTGACAACAGTTCTCAGCAGTGTTCAGCACAGTGACAAGAGTTCTCAGTAGTGTTCAGCACAGTGACAAAAGTTCTCAATAGTGTTTGGCACAGTGACAACAATTCTCAGTAGTGCTCAGTACAATGAAAGTAGTGTACATCAATTGACATTTGTTTTTTACAGCACATTACAACCATCAGTATGAGGGTTTTGATTCCTAGCATGATTAGATCTATTTCATAGATATCATTATTGTTTTGCTACATAGATAAAGTTATGGATCATTGTATTCTCTTTTGCTGAATCATTTGATGAAGATCTAAGAAGAAGAATATTTGCAAGGGTTTTCCCCATAGTGGGTTTTTCTCTGGTCTTGGAGTAATCCTAGTGTTTCTATGTGTGTGCATGATTTCTTCTACTGTTCCTTTTATATTCTGTTTCATTGATGATGATGGTGATGTTGTTTCTTTCTATGTAATTGCATATTATGTTGATGTATAATGGTGCAGTCTGAATAATGTAATGAAGATATGTGGTAAAACTAATGTATTAAAGATGAAATTCAACTATCATAGCAAAGAACAATGTCGCCCTAAGAAAATTTAACATGTCAGGTCAAGCACTCCATCGATCTGACCTCAGGTGCATCACTCCGTCCAGCACTCTGTTCTGGAGAATGATGAGATCAAGAGGCGGATTCATGAGTTGTTGCAGAAAGGGCACATATTTCCAAGCTCATCACCCTGTGGGAGCTCGATTGTATTGGTACAGAAGAAGGACAGGATCTGGAGATTTTGTATCGACTATTAGGCGTTGAAAAATATCACTGTCTGGAATAAGTACCCATTCCCATGAATTGATGACCTTCTAGACAAGCTCAAGGGGGGCAAATATTTCAGCAAGATTGACTTAAAGTCTGGTTATCACCAGGTGCATATCGAGCCCTATGGTGTGTGGAAGACTAACTTCAAATCTAGGGAGGGTATTTTCAAATGGTTGGTCATGCCTTTCGGGTTGACGAATGCCCTTGCAACCTTCATGAGATTTATGGACGACATCTTACAACCCTTGACCAATGCATTCTTGATGGTGTATTTAGATGACAACTTGATCTTCAGCTAGAGTTGGGAAGAGCACCTTCACCATATTTGACAGGTCATTGAAACCCTACGACAACACAAATTGTCTGCCAATTTGGAGAAATTCACTTTCGGCATGACCTAGGTTCAGTATCTGAGGTACATAATTAATCAACAGGGTGTGCATGTGGAACCAGCCAAGATACAAGTCATTCAGGATTTGACAACCCCAACCACTCTAACAGAGCTCTGAATCTTTCTAGGTCTTGCCAATTTCTACCACAGGTTTGTGTTGGGGTTCTCTCATATCACTTGGCCTTTAAGTCAAGTCACTAAGGGCGAAGTGAAAGAAAAGTTTTTTTGGTCTGAAACCCAATAGAATTAATTTGTCGAGTTGAAGTATTGCATCTGCTCCACACCAGTTCTCACATTACCATATCTACATCAATAATTTGAGATTGAGACAGATGCCTATGACTATGCTATTGGTGCAGTTCTTACTCAGCAGGGGCATCCTGTGGCTTACCATAGTGATACACTTTAAGACACAGTCTGAAAGTATCCCACTTACGACAAAGAAATGTATTACATTGTGCAAGATTTCCTTCAATGGAAGCATTAAATTATGGGGAAGGAAACAATCATCCACATAGACCACCATCCCCTATACTTCATACAGACACAAGGGAAGTTGTAGAATTATCGCCATCATAAATGGTCCACCTACCTACAACAGTTCCATTTGAACATTAATTACAAGAAGGGAAACACCAATAATGTTGCAGACTGCCTCAGCCAACCATCAGTCATGGAAGTGATCACTGTGCTCGACTCCTATGGGCACGAAACTTTAGGGTGTCTGCATATTTACCAGAGTGATCCAGAATTTGGCATCACATACCAGACACTCCGGGAATGGAAGAAAAATTCCAAATTTTCACCTTCAGGATGCATTTTTATGGAACCTAGGACACATATGTGTTCCTTCAAGCGATTGTGCCAAGATTATATGGGAGGCGCACTACAGTCAGGTAACTTGATATTTCGGAGTACAGAAAACAATGGCGGTACTGCAAAAGAATTTTTATTGGATGAAACTTCATAGGGATGTTGGGAAGTACATTAGATCCTGCACCGCCTCTGCCATTTACAAACCAACCATCAGGAAGCAAGGCCCGTATACTCCTTTACCTACTCTTGTTCGACCTTGGGAATATATCTCCATGGATTACATGTCAGGCCTTCCTTCTACTAAGCACAACAATGACTGCATTTACATTGTTATTCACAAATTCTCCAAGATGGCCATCATGGCGACCTGCAAAAAGAGTATCACAAAAGAGGCCACTGCTAAACTCTTCTTTGAGTGAGTGTGGGTACAAATTGGGATGCCACAGTCCATTATCTCAGATTGGGATAACAGCTTCCTAAGTGCATTTTTTTCAAGTCTTTGATCAATGTGGGATACCAAACTTACTAAGTCGACGACGTTCCACCCCCAAATTGATGGCCAAACAGAGGTCGTCAACAATATGATCATACAAATTATGTGCATGTACAACTCGAAGCGTTCACACACATCGGCTGAAAGCTCTCGTATTTCCAACATAGCTACAACAGAGCTCTCCATAGCTCAACGGGCCATAGCCCCTTTCAGGTAGGGATGGAATTTCAGCCATTATATCCCATTGATGTGGCCATACCATTTTTAGCTACTCGGGAAGATTCGGCTCATGTCTAGTCCGAAACTTATAGGGCTAACAACTTCATTGAGTGCATTCAACACATTTTCCAATAGTTCCATGATATATTGGACAAAGATAATGCTAAGTACAAGCAGTGCCATGATCAACATCGAGTGTCACACAAGTTCCAGGTGGGTGACAAATTTTGGCTACATTTGTAGAAGGAGCGCCTTGCTGGACCCCACTGCAAGCTTCACCCGCTTTGATATGGGCCATACACCATTACCAATGCTGTAGGTGACAATGCCTTTGAGCTCAGCATCCCACTGTTCCTTGGTCTACACCCAGCGTTCAATGTAGACCGCCATCAGCCATACTTTCCACCATTGTTGGACACATCCGACATTTTAGAACAACTCACGCCAACATAGCTCAACCCGGACTACATAGAACATGACAAAACTGATCATCGCATGGACAAATTAATCAATAACACTTTCCAACAGAGGATCCATCTATATCGAGTTGTCAAAGAAGGCCAAATCCTTCACCAGGGAAAGCGGTCCATCAAGGACCAAGTTCAACAAAAGTTTCCTCACCTCATGGAGGCTTTGCATGCAATGGGGACCATTGCTTCCTAATGGGAGAGGATTGATCCAGGTGGATATTGGTGGCCTTCCATCTATTCCACTTATACCTCCAGTCAATTTCATCTGTCTTCTTGTTGATTTCAACATTACTATTTTTAGCAGTTTTTCAGGTCCTCAACTTCTGGAGTTGTTTTGAGCCCCTAAATGGCATTTTTTTAGATCCATTACAACATGGGCCTTCTACAAATCTTGTAGTACTCAGAGAGACCTTTTCAAAAGGGTATCGTATGCACCAAAGAGAGATAATATGACCAAGTTACGACCCTGGGAAGTTGGGTGCCCAACTAACCCCAATAAGGCACACACAATCTTGGCATTACATCTCCCGGGGCTAGGGTTTTGGTTGTTTAGGATTTTCCCTTGTTGTTCAATAATAAATAGGCCCTTGAGCCTCTTTGTAACATAGTTCAGAGGCATGTAGCTGCCACATCTCTTCTCAGAGATAATCTACCATCGTCCAATCTAGTTTATTTCCATTCTGTTTGTAAGCATATTTTAGTATTTTGAAATTAATGAAATGAAGTGTTATTTTTGTTGCATCTCTATATTTATGGTTATATCTGTAATTTTTTCCGTTCCTGTTTAAGTTTGGATAAGTCATATTAGAGCAATTTTCTCTTTCTCTTTTTTTCTTTGCATGTCCCCAATGAGGTTAGGGTATAAGGAGTTGGGGCTCGAACTGGTTGAACCTTTGAAAGACCAGCCTCGCAAACCCCGAAGGCCTCACATGGAAGAAGAAAATAAAGATGAGGGGGCAGGAGATCCTTTCAAAATATTACTCGAGGAAGCTCTCAAGCGAGAGAGGAACATGATGATGAATACATTTTATCAAATCCTCTGAAGGCTACCCACAAGCGATGCATCTTAATCCAACAACCACACTGGAGGTGCCACTCCTATAAAGGTACATGTTAACTTTGATATTCCCATATTTGAGGGCCAGATAGATGAAAATGTCATAGATAAATGGTTGAATTTGTTGGAATGTTATTTTTTAGTTCATGACTTTTCCAATCAGGAAAAGGTTACTTTTTCACTCAAAGAAGCCCCACACATCAAGTATTGGTGGGAAACCTACTGTGAGCAAAAGGAGGAGAGAAATCCTCACTGTTTTCAGTCGCACCCACTTGGGATTATTTTTGAGACACCATCAAGGAACAATATTACCCTGTCGGGAGATATGAAATAAATACATAAAGTGGACCACACTACGGCAAGGAAGGGACCAAGATGTGTCAGAGTTCACAAATGTTTTCCATACCCTCCACAGGAAGTTAGGGATAAATATTCTAAGAGGCATTTGGTACTTAAGTACTGCGTCTATCTACAAAAGTACATCCAGGACGAGATGGAGTTCCTGGACATCTCCTTGCTCGGCACGGCATACCGATATGCTATCAAGATTGAGAAGAAGCTTAAATAGAAGAAGCGATACTTTGGATCTGTGAATTTGAAGCAAGGAAAAGGCACCCCCAAACCACAAAGAAAACGCCAAAGCCAAGGCTAGTTGACCCAGGACAACCCGCTGAAGCCGCAAGAAAAGAATAACACCACGAAGACAAAGAAGGATACAAGAAAATGTTGTGAGTTTCATAATAGCTCCACTCACAACACAAGTGAGTGTTGGGCCAAGCATTCACTGGTGGCTGAAGTGAAGGATTTTGATTCATACACATGTTCCGAATCTGAGTTAGAACCCGCCAAGGGGAATGAAACACAGAAGAAGATTATTGATGCGGAGCCAGTACCATTGTAGCCACCACCAAGATCCAAAAGAATGAGCCTAAAGATCTAGAGGAGGTAGAATGCCTCTTCCACTCACATATGTGGGTGAAGGGTTCTCCGCTACAATTCATTATCGATAGTGGGAGCCAAAATAACCTCATTTCAGCAGAAATCGTGAAGCGTCTGGGCCTATCGACGACAACACATCCACAATTGTACACCATCAGGTGGCTTCACCAAGGAAGAGATCTCCGCGTAAACCAACAATGTTGCCTTCCCTACAACATCGAGCCCTTCATGGATGAGGTATTGTGTGATGTTTCTCCTATTAAAGTTTGTGATTTAATATTAAGACAACCATACTTGTGGAAGCGACATGCTTTATATGAGTTTAGACATTGCTCTGTAATTATTATTTTGGGAAATAAGTTGTACAGGATACGGGAGGTAGCCCCACCTACCGCCATCTCTTTGATCCATACAAAGCAATGTAGTAAGATCATTTCCTAGAATAGGAAAAAAAAATCCTTCTAATTCACCCTCAGGACAAGAAGAAGGTTGTCACCATGGCTTCCAGACAGGGATCCTCTGCACAAGAGCAGCAGATGGACAAGGTCATAGGGTAGTACAAGGACATTTATACCTCACCTATAGGGACATTTCTACCTCACCTCTGCACTGTCAGGTCAAGCACTACATCAATATAATCTCGGGCACGCCGCTACCCAATACACCGATCTATTGATGCTCTGTTCTGGGGAATGATGAGATTAAGAGGCAGAATCAGGAGCTGTTTCAAAAATGGCACATCAGTCCAAGCTCATCACACTATGGGAACCCGATTGTATTGGTACAAAATAAGAATGGGACTAGGAGACTATGTATTAACTATCAAGAATTGAACAAGATCACTGTTTGGAATAGGTACTCAATCCCACAGATTGATGACCTTCTGGACCAACTCAAGGGGGTAAAATATTTCAGCAAGATTGACTTGAAGTCCGGTTATCACTAGGTCCCTATCGAACCCTCTGATGTGTGGAAGACTTCCTTCAAATCCAAGGAGGGCATTTTCAAATGGTTGGTCATGCCTTTCGGGTTGACGAATTCCCCTGCAACCTTCATGAGATTGATGGACAACATTTTGTGACATTTCACCAATGAATTCGTGGTGGTGTATTTAGATGACATCTTAATCTTCAAACAGAGTTTGGAAGAGCACCTCCACCATGTTTGACAGGTCCTTCAAACCCTGCAACAACACAAGTTGTCTGCCAATTTCGAGAAATGCACTTTTGGCATGACCGAGGTTCAATATCTGGGGTAAATTATTGATTAGGAGGGTTTGCATGTTGACCCATCCAAGATACAAGTCATTCAGGATTGGCCAACCCCAAACACTCAAACAGAGCTCCGTAGCTTTCTGGGTCTTAGAAATTTCTACCACAAGTTCATGTTTGGGTTCTCTCATATCACTTGGCCTTTAAGTCAAGTCACCAAGAGCATAGTGAAAGAAAATTTGTTTTGGTCCGAAACACAATAGAAGGTGTTTTCTGAGTTGAAGCATCACCTCTTATCTACACTAGTTCTCAAATTACAATATCTGCAACAAACATTTGAGATTGAGACAGACACCTCCTACTATTTTATTGGTGCAGTTCTTGATCAGCAGGGGCACCCAGTGGCTTACCACAGTGAGACACTTTCAGACATAGGCCGAAAGTATCCCACTTATGAGAAAGAAATGTATTCCATTATGTATGCCTGTCATTAATGGATGCATTACATTCTTGGGAAGGAAACGGTCATCTAGACAGACCACCAAACCTTGCAGTTCATACAAACACAAGGGAAGTTGCAGAATGATCACCATCAGAAATGGTCCACCTACCTCCAACAGTTCCATTTAAACACTAAGTACAAGAAGGGCATCACCAATAATGTTACTGATAGCCTTAGCCAACCACCCGTCATGATGTTGATCACTATACTCAACTTCTATGGGAATGAGACTTTGGGGTGGCCGCATCTTCACCAGAGTGATCCAAAATTTGGCATCACATACCAGACACTTCTGGAAGGGAAGAAAGTTCCAAATTTTCATCTTTAGGATGGACTGTTATGCCACCTGAGACACATATGTTTTCCTTCAAGTGAGCATCCTAAAAATTATTTAGGAGGCGCACTACTGTTGGGTCACTGGACATTTCAAAGTAAAGAAAACTATGGCGATACTACAAAAGTATTTTTATTGGCCAAAATTTTATCAGGATGTTGGGAAGTACATTAGATCCTGCACCACCTATGCCATTCTGAAACCATACATCAAGAAGCAATGCCTATATACTCCTCTACCTACTCCTAATTTACCTTGGGAATCTATCTCCATTGATTACATGTTATGCCTTCCTTCTACTAAGCATGGAAATGGCCGTGTTTTTGTGGTCGTTGACATATTCTCTAAGATGGCCATCATGTCGGTCTGCAAGAAGAGTATCACAACAGAGGCCAATGCTAAGCTCTTCTTCGAGCAAGTGTGGCTACACTCTGGGATCCAACATTCCATTATCTCAGATCGGGGGTCAAGTCTCTGGGCGATGTTGGATACCAAACTTACTAAGTCCACAACTTTCCACCCCAAAATTGATGGCCAAACAAAGGTCATCAACAAGATTATCATACACATTCTGTGCATGTACAACTCGAAGCATCCATGCATGTGGGATGAAATCCTCCCCTGTGTATAGCACAACTACAACATATCTATCCATAGCTGAACGGGACATAGCCCCTTTCAGGTAGGGTTGGGATTTCAACCATTATGTCCCATTGATGTGGCCACTGCTCAAGAAGATTTGGCTGACATCCAATTCAAAGTCAATAGGTCTAATAGCTTCATAGAGTGCATTCAACACATCCGCTAGCTGGTCCCTAATATATTGGACAAATCCAATGCCAAGTACAAGCAATGCCATGATCACCATCAAGTGTCGCACAAGTTCCAGGTGGGCGACAAAGTTTGGCTACATTTGAAGGAGCGCCTCACCAGACCCGACTGTAATATTCACTCACTTTGATATGGGCCATACACCATCACCAAGGCTATAGGTGACAATGCCTTTGAGCTTAGCATCCCACTATTCCTTCATTTGCATCCAATGTTCAATGTAGACCACCTTCGGCCATACTTTCCACCATTGTTGGACACATCCAACATTGTAGAACAAATCACACCAATAGAGCTCAAACCAGACTGCATGGAACAAGCCACAATAGTTCAAATCATGGACACGCAGATCAAGAACACTCGCCAATAGAGGATCCATCTATATCGAGTTATCAAAGCAGACCAACTTCTTCAGCATGGCAAGTAGGTCACGAGGGACCAGGTTCAACAGATTTTTCCTCACGTCATGGAGACTTTGCATGTAATGGGGACCATTGCTTCCTAAGGGGGGAGGACTGATCTAGGTGGATATTGGTGGCCATGTGCCTATGCCATGTAAACCTCTAGTCGATTTCATATGTTTCCTTGTTTATTTCATCATTTACTATTTTTAGCAGATTTTCGGGTCCTCAATTTCCAAAGCAGTTTGACCCCCTAAATGTCATTTTTTTAGGTCTGTAGTACTTGGAGAGACCTTTCCAACAAGGTATCATACACACCAAATGAAGATAATATGACCAAGTTACGACCTCGGGAAGTTGGTTGCCCAACTAACCCTAAAGGGGCCCACAAACTCTTGGCAGTACATCTCCTGGGGTTAGGGTTTTCCCTTGTTTTTCAATAATAAATAGGTCATTGAGCCTCACTATAACATAATTTAGAGGCATGTAGCCACCACATCTCTTCTGAGAGATAAGATACCATCACCCGAGCTAGTTTATTTCCATTCTATTAGTAACCGTATTTCAGTTATTTGATATTAATGAAATGAAGTGTTATTTCTGTTGTATCTATGTATTTATGCTTATATCTATAATTTGTTTCATTATTGTTTAATTTTTGATAAATATTATGCCAAAGTGTCTAGAACTTAGCACTAATATCATTGACCTATTAGTGCAACACTTGCTTTTTTTGTAGGATTAGATTGTGCTCGACCACCAAGGAGATAATTTGCTACGTTGTTGCTCATGTTTGACTACCAACATATTACATAGTGCTTCATCTTCACAACTAGTGAGTTGGATGAAGGTAAATAATTGATAGGAAAACCAATTCTGAAGATCATCAGTTAACATGGTAGCAAGGAGAGGGAATCAGACCTACATAGGTTGTCCACTGGTGATCGATATATCGGATTGACCTTGTGGTGAGGTGTCCCATTTTAGGTTCTCTACAGTGTGAGTGCTAGTGTGAATGTATAGAAAAAATGATGGTGGTAAATTGGGAGTAGGGGTGGAGGTCTGAGTTAGGATGTCTATAAACTCTTGGCCTTGGGGAATAGGGTCGATTTGCTGGCCATTTGTTGGTTTAGGGCCCAACGCCAATAGTAAGGATAGAAGAGGCATGGTAACCATATTTTTGGGTGTAACATTTACAATGAGGGCATCATGGGTAGTGTTGATGGTTGCTTTAATGAATAAATAGAAATCCATATTGGTATCAACATTGAGAAGGTTTTCGGTTTGAGGAAGGTATGAAATGGTCGCGGAGGGGGAGGTCATGCAGGGTGATGGGTTGTGAGATGTTGGGGAAGTAGTTGAGGTGGAATGCAAGATTTCTTCGATGATCTAGTTGCAAGCGATAGAGTGTGGTTCTTCGTCGGTGAGTTCGATGACTTGGGGAAAGGTAACTGGAACGAGGTGTTGGGAAACTAAAGGAATTTAGGTAGAAATTAGACGAGTGTCCTGCACTATGGGCTCAGTAACAAAAGTAGAGACCATAAAGGGAAGGGAGATGACCACTAATTAGAGTGATGAAGTACTGACCGAACTAACACTAGGAATTACACAAAAGAGGGGTAGAGAACTTACTGACAATCCAAAGGCTTCCATAGTGTTCCAGACTGAAAACGTCGTTGTTTCGAATCTCTTCACAACAGGAGAGAGTATTTATTTTGCTTCTCACTTTTGAGAGGTGGAAGGGATCTCACCAGGTAATGGTCATGGAAACATTTCTTCAAAAATATTATATATGTTTTTTTGTTGGATCTCACTAATTATACCTAGCGAGGAAAAAAATTCATTATGGAAAACATGCTCTAAGAGATTGAAAGGAAAAGACTGCATCTGGAACGTCTCTGGGTAGAAAACCTTGTGTGGATCCAAGTGGTGGCATGGAAAACACTGAACCATATGACCTGTGAATATTCATCAAGGAGTGACTTTAGGATTGTGGGGACAACCCCTGTGATAGTGAGTATTTTGGCATACCAGCCAATGAAGGATGCCTCATTGATTTATTTGTTGTTCGGGTCCCTTGATGTTTGCCATGGGAAGTACACAAGTGTGAGGGGATGATGTTTAGAAACTAGGGCTAATTCTCTTCCTTCGATTTGGCACGACTTCATTATTGTAAGAGAGACAACTATTTACCCATAGATGAAGTAACTTTCTCTCTTGTATACATCCTCGTAGGCTTCGAATATCTCATTTAGAAAATAGCTACACTAGTTCAACTACTCGCCCCTTTCACATGATTCAACCACTGAGATGGTATCTAGAGTGCATTCACCCTTGGTGTAATCGAGCATGATCTTCCCGACAATTATGTGACAAGCAAACTTAATTGAGGGGACATTGGTAATATCAATGGTGGCTCCTTTCCCATTGCACTAAGTAGCATACTTGGTATAATAATTACTATCACATGTTTTCTTCCCACACTTAGAGGTGGTTTGGAATGCAAATGACACAGTGGCTCCCATAGAAGATAACCACGTCAACCTTTGGATATCATTGGCATGTATTGGGTACTCTCGGTTGAGCCATAGGGAGCCGCCATGCAACCAGATGATAAGAAACTTTGTGCATTGCGTAGCCATGCTTTAAGTGTCGAAGACTGGAAAATTTCTTAAATTCATCAGCATGGACCTCTATAATCCTCAGCATTCCTCTTTGAGCCTAGAAGAATTGGGCTCATCTTGCTTGGTTGTGGACATTGTGAATATTTCTCTCTTTAGTGTGGGAAAATGTAATGAGTTTGATAAATCATTGTCAACAAGCGAAACCTTCTCATACTTGTCAAGAAGAATTTCAAGTTCTATAATTCTGGGGTCATATAGACTAGTAGGGACAACAACTTTGGATACTCGAGTCATGACTACAACTCACTGCCTGTACATAATTAGACACATGAGGCCTAAATTTTGGCTAACAACCAAGGGGATTCAATACTGAAGCCAAAGTGAGCAACTCAACCAAATAATATTTTACAATGGAGAGTTCAACATTGTCATGCAAACTATATAGAAAGACTTGACACAATGCTTGTGATTATACCAATTAACTAATAAATATGACAACTTGCTATACTATATTCAAATCATGGAATTAGCAACGATTGTGACCTGGACCTGAGGTGGATGACACAAAAACTCAAAAGGCAAATGATCATGATAGCCAATTATTACAAAATGATTGAAAAATAAAAAACTTGATAACTAGAATGTGTCAGGGATATTACAAGAAATATTTAAACCAAAATATTCAAAACGATGTTGGAAATTATTATTGATTGTGATGGACAAGACAATTGCTACATGCATTCCCCCAACCATAATCGGTTGCAGATGGGTGCACTTAACTAAATTAAAAAACCTGATGCAAGTATATTTATTCACAACTGACATAAATGACACGACTTCAAATCTACATAATTGACTCGATCCTAAACCTAACTATGATCTCCTTTCAAAGATCAAACCAATTGATTAATAAGTTTGTGGGCCATGGAAGGGCTTCAGGCATGCGTCGTTCACCCAACTAGGGAACATAGTCATTTCTAGTTGCACAATATTAAAAGCTCCAATGTCTCGTACTTTTGCAACAATGGACGGTCCCAACCAATCCATTTTAAGCTTCCCAAGATGCCTGGAAAACTTACTGTCATGTAACAAAACCTTGTCCCTGACTGTGAAATAATTCCTATTGATGTGTCAGTCATTCCATGCTTTCTGTCTTTCCTTCCCGAAAACTTGGTGAAAATAAGATAAAAACCTAGATTCATCTAAATCCCATAGTTCATTCATTCGTTCAACAATTGACCCATCCTCTGTCATCTGAGTGGTACGCAATAAATAGGTTGGGAATGATAAATTCAGTAGGTACTACAACTTCTCGGCCATAAACAAGATGTAACAGTGTATGCTTATGCCATCATTTGATGGTGGTATGGTAGGACCATAAGGTGGCTATTACCATCTCATTCCAGTCATCTTAGTTGGCAAAACAAATCTTAGAGAGGCCCTTCTCCAGGATCTTGTTGAAAGCCTCAATGGTGTCATTTGCCTGCGGATGGTAGGGGATACTTATATTATGTTGGATCATGAAGTTATACAAAAATACAGTGAATTTTTCATTAATTAAGTGGGTCCCCTAGTCATTGGTGAGGCTTTGGGGCACCCAAACTGAGCTATGACATTTTCAAAAATGAACTGAGCAGTGATGTCAATAGTGCAATCTTCAACTGGTGCGGCTTCGACCTAATAAGTGAGATAGTATGTAGCAATAATAAAGTATCGAGCATGCAAGTGATGCTTCAAAGGATTAATAAGCCAAATGAAGTCCAAAACCCACTTTTTTAAATCCTTAAACGTGCGTACAGGCTACAGAGGAAGTTCATCCCTGTGTAATGGTCACCCCACCCATTGACAAAAATCACATTTCTTGATGTATTCTTTTGCATCCCGAAAGATCGTGGGTCACCAAAGTCCTGCTTGTAGTAATTTTCTTGTATTAGCTTCCCCCCCTACATGTCCTCCTGCAACTCCAGAGTGGTATTCCCATATCACATCCTCCTTTTCATGGTTTAGCACACATCGTCGCAGTATCTGGTTGAGACCCATCTTGTACAATTGGCTTACGATCAACTGGTAATCCATAGCTTGAACCATGTTATGCCTTCTCTGGGTTGTTATGTACTCTTCTAGATATTTTAGAGTGGATAAGAATAGTGTGATGCCTTCCAAATAGTTGGGGATGGATTCAACCTTAAAAAAATTAGTGTCTGGAGGTTAGTCATCTACTGACCCACCTACTTCACCTGACTCTTGCCAGGAGAGATGGTCAAGCCCTATATTCATCCTTCCTGAATTCATGATGACTTAGAGTGTAAACTCCTAAAACAACAAGAGCCATCTGAAAATTCTCCCTTATAGCACATGCTTATTTACCAGGTACTTCAGTACATAATGTTTAGTGAAAAACTTAAAGCGACCACCCAAAGGATAGTGCATGAATTTTTTCAGCGAATACACCATTGCAATATCTTTGTGTTCAGTAGTGGTGTAGTTCCTTTCTACAGTGGAAATTCTTATTCTGGTGAAACAAATTGGATGATCTTGAGTACCATCTCGAGGCTAGGCTAAAATAGCTCCCAAAGCGATCCCAAACAAATCGATATGGACATGAAATTATTTATTCCAACTTGAGTAAACTAGGATTGGTGCACTTACCAACTTATCCTTTAATGTTTTAAAGGTGACATCACATTCATTAGTCCAAGCGAATCACTCATATTTCTTCAACATGTTTTCCAATGGTGTAGTAATTAGGGCATAATTACGGATGAACCTACAATAGTATCCTATGTGGCCAAGATTTGATCTGAATTGCTTGGCACTAGTTGGTGGAGGCATATTTAGATATACCATAACCTTGGCAATGTCGACACACACTCCTTCCTTGAAAACTATATACCCTAGTAGTGTTCCAAAGGGGACAATGAAAATGGATTTCTTTAAGTTCAAAGAAATATGTAGTTTCCTACAGAAATCAAACATTACTTCGAGCTAGGCAGAGTGTCTTTTCAATAAGATGTATATTGTCCAATCATCCATATATACCTTTGGGAACTTGTGAATATAGTTGCAATACGGTCCTTGAAAACATTATAGGTGCATTATTCAATGAAAATGGCATGACATGGTAGGAATAAGAGCCCTATTTAGTTGTAAACATGGTTTTCATCTTATCTTATTCTGCAATGTGAACATGGTGATAGTCAAAGAACCCATATGTGAAGGAATAGGCGTCATTACCTGAAACACTATTAAGGACTTCGTTACTTCAATATCTTGTAATATACATAGACTTGGATCTCTTTGAATCCTTATTATTTTGAATGACGATCGGACTAACCCACTTAGCTTCATCGATTGGAAAGATGTGGCCAACTTCCAGCATCTTCTCGATCTCTCTCTTCCCCTTCTCCTTGATCCTTGGGTTCAGTTGATATAATCAATTTTTTACTTCCCTTGCGTGTAGGTTCAACATGATCTTCATTTCTCCCAATTCCCCTTTAATTCCTTTGAGCTCTACAATGGGTGAAGGGAAAGGATCCTCGTAATCCTTCAAAAGATAGAAAATATACTTGGTGTTTTGTTTGCCCCATAGTCCCCAATGAAAGCCAATTTTGGTTTCTCTTCAGTCTCGACGTTATGCTTCCTCAGTTTTCAAGGTTGCAGCTGTGGTCCAAACCTTACTGGACCATATTCTATGTCACGTTCCCCCTCAGACTCTTTAAAGTTCAAGTGCCTTAATCCTTCCAAATCATCTATGTCAGGTTCGAGATTTACCTTCTCGTGAGCCACATTGTCATGAAATCCTAAGTTATAGGTATGAGTGAAGACATCCTAGTCGCAATAGTCCTCAATAAGCTTTCCTGTTGGGAACAAGATGCTCTTGATTTCTTTCATGGCAAGCAATATCCTCTCATATTTGTTGGCAAAGGAGCAATCATGAATGAATTTGGTTTTCATGTGGTCCCACTCGATGATCTGCCTCTTTATCTTTTTTTTAAGATACCAAGCCTAGGGGAATGTTCCTAGAGTGTCAAAAAAGCTATGAACCCACAGAATATCGAGAAGTCTCTCCCTAGTCCACCTATATTTACAGTTCTCGAAATGCTAGTGAGTATTGATGTATCCTTCATACTTAAGGAGATTGGGTGAGAAGCCTTCTACATACCCGAATCTGCATATCAATGTAGACTTGACCATCTCCCATATTTGGAGGTGGTTATGATGGCAACCCCACCACCTTGTCAGCGTCACTTGAAGGGACAAATCCAGTAAGGGCATCTTGTCTTCCTCCAAAATGTTCAAATCAACTTCATCTACAACATCAACAACAAAGTGGTTCCCATTAAACATAGGGAAGTCCCATACCTATGTACTGACCCAATAGATATGATGGATATTTTTGCATTGCCTCAAGTGGATCTCATGGCCCCGTTGTTGCCAATCATCGTATGTAGCTTCTAAAATGACCTCAAAGCTCTGAACACTCCTCCAACTAATTGACCCATCCATTATAGGATTGATCTAGTCTTCTCTCTTTCCTGTTGTGAGATGATATAATTGATCCAATAATTCAAGTTCTTCTCTATTGTCCACTGATTTAGTGAACTTGGGGCCTTAATAAGGATCCAAGGGTTGAATCACCCTAACTCCATCCACTTAGAAAGTGATTATTTCCCTTTTTACATCAATCACTGCATAGTTTTTGAAGGCCCAATCTATCCCCACCAATGCGGGATAGGGGCCCTTATCTCCCATGATGTCTATGACTTCAAAATTTGCATACGTATTTACTCTTGCTATGTTTACTTCCACATCTTCCAGTTGTCTGACTTGAATTATGCAATATTTATTCGACATGCATAGCTGAATTGAGGAGAATGCTAACTTAGGTCTTCCCAAGGCTTCCTAGGTCTTCCTTGGTAGGATGTTTACATCCAAACCAAAATCTAGCATAGTGTCTTTGATCTAGAACCCTGCGATCTGGGCATCGACATCAAATTCCCTCCTCGCCCTCTTCTTGTTCCTCCACACTTGTATAGAATTCCTTTTGGGTAAATTGGCAGAGATGAGCCCTTCCAAGAGCTCCCCAACTTTGACAACAACATTAAGCTACTTCTGCAATTTCCTCGACATTTTCTCATCGTTCATAATTTGCAAGAACAACTTGAACCATTCTACTAGAGGTTGGGAAATTTGCTTTCACAATCTTAGGCTTCTAGGCTTCAATAGTTCTGGTTGCTCCCCTTGGTTGCCATCAGTCAAAACCAGTTTTTTGAAGATCTTCATGGCATATTTATAGTACTCCTTCTACTGGTTGGAATCATAAGATCACTTTGGTGAGGCATGATTTATGACCCTTGGTTGCTTAGTGGCCCTAGATTCAGCTTCGGTCTTCTTTCCCCCCAGTGTGACTATGTTACTGTTTGACATCAAATTTGGTTTGAGTTCACCCAGTTCTACATTAATTAAAATTTCTCCCCTCTACCGATTGTGATCCTCCCACCAAACGATTATTTCCAGGAAATCCTTGGTTATGTGTATCTTGATTCTTCACTGGGAACACCATGGTCTTCTAGGTAGCAGGAAGTCTCTAACAACATGCCCCTCCAGGTCATAATTAACAGATCGAACCTATGCCTCTTGTTATGTCCCCCTATTGTGCCTCCACTTCCTTTCCCTTGAGGAGATTCATTAATTCTAAAGGTAGAATGATCTATTCGGCTAGCTAGAGCATCTAAGGCCCTACCTTGATTGGTGTAGTGAGTCGGCGAGCTATAGAATTCATAGAAGATATTTTTCAGGACATTTAAATATTTTGTAATATTAGATATAGGTGTGGAAGATTCTCATATGTTCAATAGATTTCATAGTATTCGTTCAAAGATGCACCCTGTTGGTTAGTAAAAGCGTGAAACTATGTGCAGCCTGAATATAAGCCCTGCGTACCAATTTACGCAACTCCAATGGAGAGTAAGAATGTAGAAGGACTTTCTGGAATGGGCGGAGCACTCGGCCCCCTCAATCTCAAGAACTCTATGGCATGATGCCCTTTGATGTGGAAATTGGTACACCACATTTGAGGTCATGCAGGTCGCGCTGGGTGGATGTCCCTCAACTTCTCAGTCATATCAATGATCTAGTGCTGCAACCCTATGAGAGTAGGATCATTGGAAATCGACCCCCCTCGATGATCATTTTGATATCCTATAATAACCTCGATCCTGGTCACTTTCTCAAGCACATCTTGTATGGCTTCAATCTTCTACTGAGTCATCGGTGTTTGGGTGAATGGCAACAGTGCTTTAATGAACCGATCCCACTGGTGATTGGGATCAATGGGGTAACTCAGCTTTCCACTAGCTTCCTTAAACCTTTGCATCATCTCCCACACATTTTCTCCCCCTCACTTCTTGATTTTTCATAGTTCAGATAACCCCTGTTGGTTAGTTTATGAAAGTTTGAATTCTTGAATGGATTCCCACTGAACTTAATCTATTGTACAATTCTGCTGCAAAGCAGACCACTTGATGAACCACCTAAGCGCTCTCTCTCAGAGAGTGGTCTGAAATTCAATGAGTTTGGTGGCATCTGTATTTTGATGTGCTCTCTAAATAGCCTCACACAAGTAGAAATGTTTCTCTACATCCTCATTCCCCCTCCTAGAGAACTCAACATACCGAGTGAAAGATCCTGCCATGTTTCTATCCATACATGGTTGAACTGGTGAGATAAGTATGAACCCCTGTGAGTAGGGTTGCAAAGACACTTGGAGACATGAATGATAACCATTATTTCTACCACCTATGATACCATCCTTGTAGGTATTGTATACTTTGTGAACCTTTATGATTTTAACTATCGTAGAGAGAAGTTAAATAGGGTTTTGATAACGTACCAAGGGGAGGTCATGGGAAGTGCTATCTGAGTTGTTGGGATATGAGTTACTACTCATGGGAGAAGAATCATCTTCAAAAAAAAAACCAAAAAAAAAACAAAACAAAAAAGCAAAAAAAAAAAAACAAACAAACAAAAACGAAAAAAAAAAAACAAAAAAACAAAAAACAAAAAACCAAAAAACAAAAAACAAAAACAAAAAAACAAAAAACAAAAAACAAAAAAAAAAAAAAAAAAAACAAAAAAAAAACAAAAAAACAAAAAGAAAAAAAAAAACAAAAGACAAAAACAAAAACAAAAACAAAAACAAAAAACAAAAAACAAAAAACAAAAAACAAAAAACAAAAAACAAAAAACAAAAAACAAAAACAAAAACAAAACCAGAAGCGAAAACAAAAACAAAAAAAAAAAATCAAAACAAAAACAAAAAAAATCAAAACAAAAACAAAAAAAAACAAAACAAAAACAAAAAAAAAAAACAAAAAAACTCCTCATTTCGAAGTGCATGTCCTCATCTGGGCCCGCCCCTTGGTCCATAGGACCCGATCCATTCGACATCTCCATCTCTCCAGGAAGGGGCAAATATCTACTGCTTCTTTCAATCTACATCACTATAGCAGTCTTGACCTCTCCTACTAGGCCAGAAATAACCTTATCCATATCCCCTTCATTTTTCAACTCTAGCCGGCTTAGTCTTCCTTCTTATGCTTCTACGCTACTTAACATGCTCCTACTTGGTGTAGCTCCCTCTGTCGTCTATGGATTTCCTGCAAAGCCTTCTACTCCCATTCCTCAGTTATATGTGACCTCCTTTGTACCCTTAGGTCTCTATCCTTCTGAGAGTCATCCACGTCCATCTCTTTGACATTTTTATCACTCACAAACAAGTAACATTTCTCTCCCTATACTCATCCCCAGCATCGAGGCTTTAGGAAGTCATGGATTGGACCTTAACCTAGAGTAGGTTTTCTTCCACCATTAAGACTTTAACCCATTATGGAATCTCCTTCAATAGTCTTTCTCGTAATCCTTACCTAAACACAACCTAAACCTTAAAAAGGATAGATGGCCTTCTACAACAAACTCGATGATGTAGCCTTCTAAAGTAGCTTGTACCCAAAAATCAAAGGCCTAAGTTAGGTTTGTATCAAGCGTGTGTAACTTGACTAGGTCAACGGGAATCCAGGTATGGGGAGATCTACACCGACTACCAACTTCTTATTTTGTCTGCAACCTTTGTGACCAATTTTAAATATATTTTGGGAATTTACACCAGAATATCTCGTACTAATCACTCACAGGTTTCACATACAAAAATTCTTCCTTCACCCTCTTCAAACTCTTTTTACAGAGGTCAGCTTGTTGAAAAATAAACTACTCTACCTGCTCATGCCACCAATCCTGAAGATCCTTCTTAAAAATCCTTGACACCATGTTCTAGGTCCCTTTAATAAATTTCAAGTCCCAACAACAGAACCATTTGTTGGTGAAAAATTATGAAAGATAGAGACCCTAGTTTCAGATGTAGGGGTCAAAAAAGAGTGTTGTAGTCTAGCGCAAAGTCGACATTTTCACCTTACTTAGAAGAAGTAAGGCATCTCACTTGAGGCATGTCAATACCTTACTAGGAAAGGGACTAGAACCATACATCAAGGAGGGTTTTGCAACGACTTTCATCCACATTTGTTATAGGAAATTACATTATTAGACATGAAATTAGTGCAATGTATAACTTGCAACACATACAAAGATAAAGAGAATGATCACATTCATGCATAAGAAAATTTCAAAGAGGGCCACGAAAACCAACATAGTCAAAAGCATAGAATAGTCCCACAACTTCTTTCAATTAAACATAAGACATCATTAAATCTCAACATTGTGGCCCTTCAGCTAAAATCAAAAGAATAATCATAAAATGTGGCTCAAAGATAGACGAACTAAGAACAAAACTAGTTCCAATAGACTCAGCAACAACATCTCGACATATGAGATTCACCTTCTCCTTTTTGTTTCCTTCTCCTCTATATTTTATAAGCTTCGCTCGCCTGAACTACCTGTCTTTCCCTCGGATGATACGCACTTTCCACTTTGGCAGATTTTGTGACTCAACTACAACTCCTCCATCTCTCCTCTGTGGCCTCTATGAACACCACTATGCTCACATTTTCCCATACTTTCCTCTTTCCAACTTAAGCTTCTGACAGATCTTGGAAATTTTTCTCTCTTTCCCTTGATAGTTTCCTATGCAAGACTTGGTCAAAATGTGTCAAAATTTTTCCCCCAAAATGAAGGACCAAATAGGGCCACACTTAGCCTTATGTAGCCCTTGTCAAGCATTTCCTGGGGGTGAAATTTCAGCTCAATCATCTATGGGGTGCTCATCCTATATGGTGCCTTGGATACTAGTGGTGCTCCAGGTACCACACCAATAGAGAAATATATATTTTTGTGAGGAGGTAATCCAGGAACCTCCACTGGAAGATATATGCATATTATTGCAAAACAGGGTACCTTTGTAGCTGTTCAACTTCCTCATCTTCTATTTCTCTATCAACTTTCTTTTCCTTATAAACTTTCACTACAAATATCATGCATCTTTCTTTTTCTATTGCATTTGGCCTACACAACAGTGATTAACCTTACTGAAATGGGATTTTTTCTTCCCTACAACACTCTTTTTGCTCTTGTTTAATCCAAGCATTCAATTTATTTTTCATAGAAATATACCTCGGTATGATGTAAACACAACCAATTCATGCCCAACAATATGTCATATGTATCCAACGACAATACATTCAAATGTGCTATTGTGGGCATGTAACTGAGCTCGAATACACATGACCTTACCCAATGGATGATCCTTCTCACTATCTCAGTTTCCAAATGAACTAGCAAAGGTTCTTTATGAAACTCCTTTCCTAAAGCACATTTCTCAGCAAGCTTTGGGCTGACATAGCTATAGTTAGAACCTGGATCAATTACAATAGAAATTATTTGATCTTGTAGCTTACCTTCCATCTCAATTACAAGTGCCTAGTGATCTACTTGGTGGTTTTCCATTGTTGCATAAATTATTGGCATACTTTGAGCTACCTCACAAACCGTGAAAGCCTCTTAAGCACTGTATATATTTGGTTGAGCATTTTGTTTATATGGGCAATACCTTTTTCTCTAGTTCTCACCACAAGTCCAACATTTGAATGGCTCTCAAAATTCAAACTTGGGTTTTGCTGAGTTTTGTTTTTGTATGTTTTTCTTAACAAAAACATTAGATTTATGTCGGATTTGTGTTGTATGAGCTGGGTTCTTACCTTCTCTCCTTTCTAATATTTTCTTGGGCCAAATCTTCTTATGTCCAGAGCTTCTTTTGGCCTTCTAATTACCTCTAATATTAGGTATGTGTTTTTCTTTCTCATACCAATGTTATAGCTTCTTGATAGCATCTTTCAAGGTTTGGGGTTCCAACAAATCAATTTTATCTTTGAATGCCATAGGAAACTCACTAATGAATCTCTAAATTTTAGCTTTTTCATCCTTGAGATATGGAACATACCTCAATGGTTCCAAAAACTTGGTGACATACTCATCACTAGTTAATTGACCCATTTTGAGTTCATAGAACTATTTTGCCTTACTATCATAATAACATTCAAATAAGTATTTCTTTCTAAAGAGCTTCTCAAACTCATCCTAGGTCAATTCCTTCTCGATAATGGCTCTAACATTCTTTAAGTCCTCCCACCATATGTTGGATTTTAGTTTTAAGGTGTAGGTGGAAACTCTAGCTTTCATATTCTCATAATAGTCATGTATTCTGAAAAAAAATCTTTAATCCCAGCATCCAAGCTTCTGCAACCTCTTATTTCTTCATATCCCCATCAAATGTAGGTGACTTTCCTTTCTTAAAATTCTCAAGCATGTGATCCTTTCCTTTGTATCATGAACGATGATGATGGTAATAGTGAGAATGGTGGTGGTGCCCCCATGTAGCAGAACTAGATGGTTTGATGGAATAATGCACTTTTGTGCTAGTTCCTCCTCTTGGAGTCCTCAAAGGTACATCTCTTGGCACAGTGTCCTCACTTCCTCACCTATGCCTCTTTCTGGACCCGCCACCATCTGCTTTGTTGGTGTTTTATTCTGACTCCTGGAGGATTTTTCTATCTCTATTACTAGCCCTCATCTTAGATTGTATTCACCTCTGCCAATCCGAGTGGCACTGTAGGATGACTGAATTTATCTTCGTTTTCCTTTCTTGGGCTCTTAGCAGGCTCTCATTTTCGACCTTGAAGCTTCTCACCTTAGCCCTCGGGCTTCTCAAGATGTCCATCCAGTCTGGAGAGTGATTCACTCCCCAATGGTCAACTGGTCTCTCTTCTTCATTAGCTCTAACCCAATCACTTCCATGTTTTGATTGATTAGAACTATATTCAACCTTTCAGTCATTATTTTATTTCCTATGTTTTATGCTACTTGTGATGTGATTTCAACCAAACACATTGTTATAAATTTCATGATAAATAATAAACACATAATAAAAACCATGACCTTGCATTCTTGGGTCTTCCATGGAAATATCTACCATGAGAAAATGACCAGGTTAGTTTGCCAACATTTTCCAAATCATATGCATCAATCATTCAATCCTACAATCCTATCATGAGTGCATAATTAATAATAAACAACATATTTATCACCATGATCCTACTGTCACTAAGTTGTTGTTTGTCTTCAACCAAACATATCACACTAGCACAAGGTTACCATCAAGGAATCAATCAATAGTTTAGACAGACTTTTAACACCTAAATAGTTACTTAGTAATTTCTGATAAATCATCACTAGCTCATAATAAATCCCATCCAGCCCAAGAGTTGAACTTGGATCCTCTAATAGCACTCTGTAACATCACCTCTTACCCAACACTTAGAGAAGGAGGTGGTCATTATGCATACCCAATCCACAAATTATAGTTATGAATATGGGGTATAATTTTTTTTGACTTTTTTCCAAACCTATCTAAACTCAGAGATATTTCCTTCCAAATATTTTACCCTACAACCTCATCGAGCTTCCATGTGGTAGTCCATCGTTGGCTTGCATGTTAGTTGGGATCTTTGACCATTTGGGATTAACCTCCACCACTTACCTGTCGAAGCCCTTTAATGTGTCGAACTGAATCTGAAGATCATGGATTAACCCTGTCATATCGATGCCTTCGTCCTAACCCTCCCCATGCCTCTAGGATCAATGTCTAGTGACACATCATCCTACTTTTTCCATGCCAATGAATTCCCAAGCATGCATATTTGGTAATCTTCGGGGCCATGTCACTGAGCTTACATATGGGTGGGGAAATATGGCCTCCTTTTCCCATTGATTTTCCTTTACACTCTTACGACCACCACAAGTTATCCCCGTCACCCCACTTCCTTCACCCCATCCCCTACTTTGTTTCACCTCTTTACATCTTTAGGTTCATAGCGTCGGGATGACCTGGCGAGACACCTTCTCCACCAATTGGATATTCTCTCCACCAACGTGGTATGACTTATGTTATCCCACTAATCTCCTCCTGAAATTCAAAATTGGCTCCCTACTTTAATCTTTCGAGGTGAACTTGTCGAGCTAACTCAATAGATGGGCTAGTCCTTAACCAAAAACACCACGACAATAGTGCAGACCCTGCCACGCACCCACCTTACCTCATCCTACAAGGCCTTTCCTAGTGCATTACACTCTTCCGCTTCAACGTTCCTCTAAGGTGAGACTTCGAGGGTGACATAAGGTGATGTCATCCAACCTTTATACCCTGGCACTTCTGTTGCACCTTCCTGTCATCCTTCCAAACTAAACTTTCGGTCTTATGTAGGTAGTGGTCCATCCTTTCGGCCAAGTGGCTAGCATTTTTTGGCACGTGTATTTTTTCTACATCATCTCGATGCTTTATGTCAGAGCTTCCACATATTTCTCCTTTCAAGTAATTCAGGTGGGGCTGCTCCCTCACACATTTGTCGTTTCGATTGGTGCATGTGGTGGCTCTTCCATGTCATCCCATCTGACATCATCCTAGTTGATCCCATTGTTGTGAAACACAATTCTCGAGGATAAACCTTTTGAGTTTCTACCTCAAGGCTATGTGACAATAAATTTGTCCAATCGCATTAAAGGTAATTGGCTTGTGCCAATGCCAAGCCTCCATGACTAGGGTGTTTCATAGTTAAGGATAAGGTTTCCTGATTCTATCTTATTAGTTTAGAGCATGATCTATCCTACACTAAATCAAGCTTTCCTTGAATCTATGCCATAGCCCAACCATGGGAACCTTGCCTAGCCTTATGTGATGTGCTTGACTTAGATTTTCCTAGAGGGAAAGTGCCTTAGCTCCTTATCGATCGCTTCTCACTGGTTGGTCCAACCAGGCCTTTATCATAGAGGTTCTATAAGCATCAAGGTTGACATCAAGACTCAACACCGTCGACGGAGAAAGTGGATTTCTAATGCACCCTGTGGTGATACCCCTATTGAGCTTGGTAAAAGGCCTCTCCAACAAGTTCTTGACCCTCAGATGTTCCTCCTCTAGAATAAGGTCATTCCAGGGGCACTGGCATAGGCACTGTTGTAGTCTTGATCTGTCGTGGGCCTGTAGTGAATCCTTAAAGGGCTTCACCTCTTCTGCAACATGCCAAGGGTCTCTAACTTCAATGCAAGGTTGCAAGCAACTCTATGGCACTATGCAAAACCGTATTACACCCTATCAACAACACTAAGAAGCTAGAAAAAGACATCTAGGATGCTCATAATGAAAGGCTCACTAAAAATTCCTGCATGGATTTTGACTATCTTTCTACTAAACATGGAAAATAACCCTTTCAACTCCCTTTTCACAATTTCAAGGGCTTATAGCCTGGTGAAATAATATCCATGTATATATATAGACCCTACCAAATAGGTGGTCTCTTATTTCATTACTTCATGTTAATGAAAAGGGCCATTGTGCGAAATGTTCCAAGTTTGTTCCAAATGTATTCCATATCCTTATGGATCCTTCTAACACTACTTGTATCATTTCATAATGCATTTGTGTTACCTACTTATAAGAAATTTGAAATGCAGTTGCACATTTCATTCAGAATAAGGTTCAACTCTGTGATATAGCATAGTCCTAATTATCATGTAGTTAATTGCACATTTTTTGCATCATATGTTTTATGATCAACACCAACAAGCAATTCGAATATTATTTCATTTCTAGTTCAGAAGAACACACTTACTTAGTCTGTTTAACAGTGTCATTCATTTTTATAGAATCATGCACATATGGATATATTTAACATAAACATCAGTACCATCTCCCCAGAAGTGTGTAACCACACATTCATGCATTGATAGTCTCCCTTTTTATCCAAAGATGCAGTGCCATTTCAACTAGAATGAAATATAAATTCATGGATATTTAAAACAAGTGTAGGGGACTACTTATATTTAAATCTGTAGGGAAACTGAGTCAAGAACAAGGACCCTCCACCCTTCTATGCAGTATTTACGATTATGGAGAAAATTAATTTCCCGAGACCTAGTGGACTGGCCTAGAACAATAGAAGGCAAAGAATATAGAGTTCTCCTTAAATAAATTGAATAATGGGAAACAAGCCCCATTAGAATTTGTAGCAAGATTTACTTTCCTCCTTGCTCAAAAGCTCCAATCGTAGATCTAATTTCTATAATTAGAACCTGCAAATACAACTAAAACAAGCCAAGGATCCAGAACATATACGTAGCATAATTCAATTACTCTATTCAATGACTCAGTGAGGCATTGAAATACATGAATGTGAATGTAACACAACACATATAGGAAAAAAATATACTCTTTGTACTAATATAAATAGGAGAGAGTTTACAACGAAGAATAGTAGTTGATCTTGTAGAGATCTCCCCAAGTTGACTTGTCCTTCCTTGTCACAAATCACATGTCAATATCACCCTAATGCATGAATATGATGACTCCTTTAGATTTAAGGCAAAAACATGAGGGAATAATCAGTATCTAAAAGCCAACCCTAATTCTATGGATGGTAATAAATTTATAGGAGAGGGATGGTATTTTGTGATTTACGATAATGAGCATGAGATCGACTTATGATGGGAGGATGAGATCAAGGGATAAGAGGTGAAGTATCCAAGGTAGGATCAGATAGGACTCGAGCTTCTTATCCAAGGTAAATGGTTAAAACAACTCTTGGAAGCTTCTGGAAGAGGAAGCCTCAAAAATATTTTTTATTTTCTTGAATTTCTAGAATCATTGCACCCCCAGCAAGGAGAAACTAGTGTTGACCAATGCTGGTGCAAAAGGGAGAAACCGGCGCTAAATGCGGGTGGCTAAAGGGGTAGGGTGCGTTGGGCCCAAAAACATTGATTTTGAGTAATTAATCCCATAAAACAATAATTTTTGGAAAGTTCATTCTTAGGCATTTGTGAAGGGATGATGAAAACACGCTCATGGATGTGGATTGATCTAAATTGTAGATCTGTTGACTAGATGTGACAAAATGGCCTCTAACATATTTCCCCCTAAAGTGCAACATTCGAAATGGTAGCTAGTGACTGAAGTGAATTACCTTGTGACAAGTTTAGATCAAGGTAAACCAATCGATATCATCATCTATTACAATATATTTTCATCATGATATCTTTGTTTAGGGAGTCATACCCACGCTCAACACATAAGATAACGTTACATGTACAATGATCAAGAATTCGCGTCCACTGATGACAATATGTGGACCCATGATTGGATGACTATCTGTATGATCATAGCCATCATACTTTATAATATTGTATTAATCCTAAAAGTGTAGCCCGGATAGATGGAACTAGATATGGGGTCTTCTATATCTTTCACTCAATCATATAATGTATGAGTCTAACCATGTGAATAAATGAGCTGGCATCGAACATGGTAGACAAAATTTGATTACCAACCAATGATGTAAGTTGTTAATTTTTATAGAAATTTTTGTGCCTTACAGATCTAAGCCTGAAATGTCCATAAACCAAGGGATCCTAAGTCCCTAAAAGTGTTGTTCCAGCTCCTAAAGAAACGAGGTCAACAAATTACAGCTTCTCCAAGAAGTTCTCCACCAGAAACTGCTCAGAACTAGTCAAATCAGGATCATTTCAGCTGCTCCACTAGCTATCTGCGTTGCAAAGCACCCAAATACACTGGCTAGGTGCGTTGCAACGCACTTGAATGCACTACCAGGGTGCGTTGAGCAGGAAATGACAAGTGGCAGAGTCATTCCACGAGGTGGAGAGACAATGGAAGCTTCCAGAATCTTCTTCAATGACACTTGCCTCACTGAATTCGACCAGTGATGAGTAAGAGGCTCTCAGTCTCCAAGTGGAATCAAGAACTGACAGAGGGAAGCCACTAATCAATTCATGAGCTGACTCATCCTCTTTGCATACATCTATATATGGATCCCTCACCAAGAGATCCAGGAGGCTGGAATTTTGTACATTGCAGAGAATTGCTGTTGGTTTTGAGATAGATATCAGAGTATTGGGTGATTTATGCTTTGTTGGAGGTGAAGAGGGGATTCCATGCTGGGAGGTTGATGCTGGATCAGAAATCATCGGTTGTAACTCATCCTGGATCTTCTTGTTTTATCAATAAAACTATTTGAGTTTCTCCTACATGCTTGTATATCATTGATGTTTGTTATATTTGTATGTTTAGCTTAAATCTGATCCTAAGCTATTTATGAACATAAATCCATGTCTTTGTGTAGTTTCTTTCTTCTGTGATCTTACAGGAACTTGGTGAAGCTGGGCAAGTAAGGGAGCAGGTAGCTGGAAGCTGTCAAAGAGGAGAGAGATTGGATCAAAGGACTAGCGCAAGACACAGGTTGGTTCATCCTATTCCTCTTCGTTTATCGTTCATAAAGGAGAATACAAGAGTAGTTTTCCCTGTTTGTTTCTGAGGTCACTGTCACACCTCAGTGGGATAGGGTCGTTCTAAATAGACACTTTTCCCGTTAACATTAATATATGCGAGAGAAACCAATGATGATGTTAATGGCTCTCAAGGTACTTTAGTACAATACATATGGTGTCAATGAATGAGCTGAAGTCAAACATCACAATGAATCTTTTGGTTGAAGGCCAATGATGAAGGCCTATCGCCAAGAGCGAGGAAACTTGCCATTGATGTATGTAAGCCCCAAGGTACCTGTTAGTGTCAGTCTTTCCAGCCTTCCTTCAGTGATAAAATATGCTCTTACAAAGTGGTCTCAGAGTTTCCAAGTCAAATTTTGTCATTTCAAAGAGTTTTCAAGCAAAATTTGGTCACTAGGCATTAGGTCTAGGGTTTGCTTTCACTCCTTCTAAAGTGGTCCAAATGTCAGTCTATGTCACTATTCAGCTAATTCTATCATCATTCATATGGTTTTCATTATCATGTCAGTGTCTAATGAGTCATTTTACACCATGTTCATGCTTCAGTTGCGCCTAGGCAAGCTCATTTCCCTCTCCTAGGGTTTTGAAGGCAATTTCTCTTGGATGGTCAAATCACCGGAAAAACTTGTTTCCTGATGTTCATACACCTTCCACTATCCTTAAAATACCTTATCAAACACTTCCCATCACTCAGATCCCCCAAATTCCTCATTTTTTCACAAACCCTAGTTTCTAGCTACAACCTGGCAATTTTCTAGGTTTGGCCTGTGTTTTGCTCTTTTGGACCCCTTCCCCTCACTAAATCTCTGAAATTTCACTTTACCCTGCTTCCTAACATCCCTCCCCACTCCCAAAAATTTCCCCAAGAATTTAGAAGCCCCCTATCCCCTTCATTTCGCTTCATTTCGGCAAAATCCCTTGTTCCACACATCGGGACAAGTTTCACTCAAAAGATGTTTCAGAGCAATCAAAGATGAATTTTTGGAAACGGAGAGAGGATTTTGTCCAGAACAGGCCAAGGAAGAAAAACCTCCTTCACCCTTTGCACAGGTGTCATGGTTTGAGAGAAATGTCAAGAATACCGTTGCCTCGGGAGAATCAAAGACACCTCTAAAGTGACCTTGGGAAAATCAAGTTTTCTCCTAGATTGGTTGGCCAAATGATTTTCTTGATGGATAAAATGATAAATAGACACAAATAGCGTTCCAATGAGCTATCATGAGCTCAAGTTGGGGTTGAGGAAGGCATTCAAAAGCTGACTGCAACAACACTCTTCCTTGAGGCAGCCTCATTTGGCACTTTTTGACCAGTCTTGGGAGATTTGATTTTTGACAGGTCAAATGAACTCGAAATTGAAAAATTCTAGTTGGGCTGGAAAGTAGACTCAAAGACCTTTCCAACGAGCTATCCTGAACCTAATTCTGACACACGGAAGGCCTCCAAAAACCTCCTGCAAAAGTGCGACCCGTTGAGCCAGGGGCGCGACCCGTCAGAGGGGCGCGACCCGTCAGAGGGGCGCGACCTGTCAGGAGGCTGCCTACAGTGTATTTTTTCAACGGGCGCGACCCGTCAGGCATGCGCGATCCGTTGGGCGTGGTGCGCGACCCGTTGAGCTGTCTCCCTGCATACTTATTTTAAACTTGCTCAATCACCCTCCAAATCATCAAATCGCTTGAGGTAGGGTCTCCCAACTTGGAAATGGTTGCTGGTCATGTTTATAAGACATCATGAATTTGTTTTGAAGATCAAATTGTGCAAGAAAAGAGACTCCATATGGCTGCAATGTTTGATTGTTAAAATGTGCTAGGGTTATTGTTGTTTCATATTTTTCCCTTGTAATTGTTTCCCTATTTCCCCTTTTCACTTCCCTTGTATTTTCATGCATTTTCCCCTGCTAAATTGTAAAATAAATATAAACACTACCCCTCTCCCTAAGCACTAAAAAATGAAACCCTAATCCTACTTCTCCATATGCCCATGTAAACACATGAATTTGATAATGTATATACAGTAATTTTTGCAAATGTTTTCCCTATATTCCCTGTTATATACATGTATTCCCATTCTCCTTGTAAAAATGTCTCTCCCCTAACATTTCCCTCATGTCCTTGTCCCCTTGAAACAGAATAGGATTCAGCACTTTTACAGGCAGAAACAGTAGCACAATTTGTCCACTTTTCTCTTTAAACAATGTCAAAAACCGAAACTTATGAGCAAAGTAATGACCATTCATCATCTTCAGAGGTTAAGGTACAGAGGAGGCCACATAGGGGTGGTAAGAGTGCTCACCATGTAAGAGAGGAGCCCACCTTTTTGACTTATTTGCAGGCTTGTCCACTTACAGTCACATGTTTCCGCCACATGTCATGTTATGAGATTTGCGAGAGGCTATGCTCATCCGGGTCAATGAACACTTGGAGAGGCTGTTGGCTAAGGCCAACCAAGATAAAAAGCTGCTGAGAAACATGAAGAATCACTATTGGGCAAGGATGCATGTATGCAAGGCCAAAATGAAAATGTTCCAAAGGAGGTTGTCCGAGGCTCTTAGGCGGAGGAAGAAGACCAATCCACTCTGTATCTTGGTTGAGGCATCCCTCAAAGATCATGGCACTCACTAGCTCAGCCATGGCACAAATCCCAAAAAAATTTGAGAATTTTGGGTAATTTTGGCATTTTTTGGAAATTTACAGGTTTTGGCTCTTCAACGAGTCTCACCCCTGGTGAGACCCTTTGTCATGGCAACTCCTTTTCACAAAAACTCAGCATTTCCTGATTTGTTATGCAAAGTTACATATGCCCATGGATGGACTTGAGTTTTTATGGAGTTTTGGGCCTCCAGAAGGTCAAAATACATGCAAACTTTGACTTTCTGCCACTTTTTTGAACGGCAGAAAGCTGTCTTGGGAGAATTGGTTTTTGACAGGGCAAATGAACTCCAAATTCAAAAATTCCAGTTGGGTTGGAAAGTAGACTCAAAAAAATTTCCAACGAGCTATCCTGCACCCAATGTTGACACCTAGAAGTGCCCCAAACAGAGCTCCAAAGGGGCGCGACCAGTTGAGCAGGGGGGCGCGACCCGTTGAGTAGACTTTGCTAGATTTCACTGTACAGCTCGGAAAAGCACAGTTTGACTTGGTTTGACTTTTTGGGGTTGAAGATGATTATCTTTGATGTAATTTTGGTAACTCTAAGACACTTTTACTCTTGTTTAACACTTCTAGAAGATTCATTCATGTAATGGGTAAATATGTAATGAATGGATTGGTTTCCAAGTTTATAGAGGCAAGTTGTTTTGACTGCCTAGTTTGTAGTGCTTACTTTAGAAGTGGTTGAAACAACTCCTAGAAGGATGAGCTTGACCCCTAGAGGAAAGGGAAGAGGTTGGCTTGCCTATATTATGTAGTTTCTCAATCATTTTCAGGGTTGGAGAGGTTGGACTCTTGAGGGAGAAGCTATCATTGTATATTTTCACTGTTTCTCTGCAATGTTTGGCTAAGGAAGACCAGGGTTTTGCAGTTCTCTTTGGGATTCTTGTGGACTCATGTGTTGATGGTGTGTTTCTCAATGTTATTGTAAGTGTGTTTATGTGAATCATTTCCTTTCCTTTACTGCTACAAATTAAACAAATGAAGTGTTAAAGTATGAATTCATGCTAGCCATGCTCTGCTTTTAAATTTGTTTAATTTCCATGTTTTCTACTGTCTAAAGGGAATTCAAAGTCATTTTTTGCTCTCTTTAGCTCCTCATCTTTCATTCCTGATCGTCCATCTCAAGTTAAGGCATCAATACTGTTTCCTACCTCGCCTCAAGGAATCCCCTGCAGAAACTATGTCCAATCCCCGCACCCAAAATTGCAATTCCTCAATTTGCCACCAAAAACCCAAAAAACCCCAAATCAACCTTTTTAATCAGTTTACTAGCCTAATATCAGTGTTACCTTGTTGGTCATCTCATCCCATTGAAGATCTACTGAGATAGACCAGAGAGAGCCTTCTCCTGCCCCGTAGGGCTAGCTACGAGGCTGAATGGTTTGATGTAGCCTTGAGGTTTACCTTTCTCAGCCTGAGGTGAAATTTCAAGCGCTAACATACTGGCGACCATACTGGGGAGAAAAAACTTGTTTGTGTTGATGTGTTTGTTTCATAAGTCTTAGACGGAGCCTGAAGTTACGCCAGGTAGCCTTCGAAAATGCTCTTGTTTTACATCAGCGTTAGTAGATAAACGCTGCTTCAGTCAATCTCCGTGAGCTTGTGAATACAGACACTTCATTTTCATTTTACCCCAGTACATGTATCAAGTTCAAATCTGATTGTTGATGGTGAACAACAATCAGACACTTGAAAGGCTGAAATCATTCACTTGGCGACTCTAAATCAGTTTTGAGATCAGATCCAAAGACTCCACTGGAAGATGATCCCGACCAGCAAAAACATTAAAGGACAACATGAACATATCAGGTATTCAAGTTGGAATTTCATCCAAGACATTTTGTTCTTTGTCATAAATTATTTCTTCTCTTTTCCCAAGAATGTCAAGAAGGCTTTGCAAAGTATATTGTATTTGAGAAAAGATCCCAGGCTTGCATTTGATTCCTTCCCTTTGAAGATTGTAAATATCAAAGATTTGCATGCTTTTGAGCTTGATCAAGATCCTTTTTCCGAATTTTGTGATGAACCTCAAGTGACCAAGTCTGATTCTATACCTGTTGTACATATCCCTACACCTTGTAAAATTCCAGATCGGTATAAACCTCTTGTTTTACCTTCTGTTCTTCATGCTTTCCCCAAAAACTATGATCTATACTTGCCGATGTTTGATGGTGAATGTAAGAATGTCAACGCTGAGCAACATGTCCAGAATTTTGAGAATTTTCTAGATCTTTTTGAAGTTGATGAAGAAGATGTTAGTATAAGGCTTTTTGCTCTTTCTTTGCAAGCCAAAGTGAAGAGTTGGTTCAAAGCCCTGCCTGATGCGAGCATCTCAGATTTCCAGCAGATCGTCAAAGTTTTTTTCGATAGGTGGATGATTGGGCAGAACCTTTTCTTGATTGTAGAAGAGTATAACCAGCTGAAAAGATTGCTAGGGGAGACAGTACAACAATTTTCAGCGAGATTTAACCAAGTTTATTATTCAATCCCAGTTGATATAAGGCCTACTCCTAGATCTGCTCTCTTGCACTATCTGGGTGCCTTTGATTCGGAGACGGAGTTTCAGTTGAGAGAAAGGGATATTGCAACACTTCACGAGAGGCAAAACAGTGCAGTGAATGTAGAGGCACATCTGCTGATCCGAAGGGCAAGGATGAAGGAAGAAGAGATGAAAAACATAGATCTGGCCGAATCAACATCTCTAGAGGTAAAGCTTGACATTTTGGTAAGTGCAGTGGAAAATATGATGGACAAGATCAACTCAAGGAATGATTATGATGTTCATGGCGCGCTGATTGAAGAAGAACAAGTTGCTGATCCAAAACATTTTGTTTCTTACCCTAGTTGTCGTAGTGATTGTTTTATAGATCATTGTGAAGAAGAGAGAGCTGTTGATATGATGTGTATGTTTGATGATGATTTGCCTCATTATGATTAGTATGATGATGATTATGTTCTCCAAACAAACGCTGATCTTGCAGACGAACCAGCAGCTAGTTTGTGGGAGGAAAAAGTTCATTTTCAGCAGCTTGAATACAAAGTTCAGCCATCACATATCAATTATGACATCGAGGAGGAAAGTGCAGAAATTGGGAAGTAAGTGAAGGATCTTTGCCTATTTGTTTTGATTCATTTCAGTTCATCAGAGACAACTTCCATAAAATTAGGAATCAGCTGTCAACAAGTCTTGATCTAGACCATCTTGAAGGCAATAAAAACCTTGTTCAAGACTTCTCATATTCAGATTTGCAGCCCCCAAATGCCATTGGTTGTCAAGTTGCAGATGAAAGCATGGAAGTTGATATATTTGATCAAATGATACAAGAAGGTTCCATACCTTTTTGTTTTGAATCATTTCAGTTTTTGAAGGGTAGGTTGTATAGTAAATCTTTAAATGAACAGCCTATAACAAATTAGCAATCTCTCAGTGTTAATGTTGAGGACGAGACAAATAACAAAATTCCTGAGCAGCCTGTAGCATCAGATTTGCAGCTACCAAATGAAATTGAAAGGCAGATTACAGATGAAGTTGTGGCAGCCGAAATACATGATTTGATGATACAGGAAGATTCTATACCCTTTTGTTTTGAAGCATTTCAGTTTATAAGGCAGAATTCTCATAAAATCTCCCAAGAACAAGATGAACAGCTAGAAGGATGTCATACATTTTCAATGGATACATTGCAGCAGTCTTTTCAAGTTTTTCATGATCCAATAGCTGATGTTTTGGATGAGGTTTGCAGTCAAAGTCTTTCTCCATTGACCACATGTGAGCTTGAAACATGTGCTGATATGAATTCGATCCGGCAGCCAGTTTCTTTGTCATTTTCAGCAGAGGTCTCATCACAAGGCTCAGATCAAAGTTTGCATTCATGGTATGAGGAAACGATAAGTAATCTATTAGATGAGCTAAGTTCCAGTGTGCTTGAATTTCATGATCCTTATGCAGTGTTTTTGGAGGCGGATAGAGAATTTATATCATTCAATGGATCTGTTTCTAAGTTGTCATGGGAGTTGCCTTTCAGTAGTTCTCTCTTGTTGGTCATAAGTGAGAACTTGCGGAGATTTCAAACAGAAGATGAGATACTTACTTGGTTGCATTGGTTGTTTCATTTCACTTGATCAGGTGATGAATGAAACTGTTAGAGTAGGTTGTGATGAATAAGCTCCACTTTGAGCATCATTTTCAGTTGGTCGATTGTGTTTAAGTATTGAGTCAGTTTTTAGTTGAGTCATGAGTCCTTTGTTAGTCCATTTTCAGTCTTTTTGTTAAGTTAGTTTGAGTCGGTTTTCAGTCATGCATTTCAGCTTGAGTTTTTGACTCCATTGCCCAATGGCTGAAAGCATTGGTCTACTCTCCCAGAGGTCTAAGGTTCTTGGTACCTCCAAGGAGCTACCATCCCCATTGGAGCCAATGTTAGTGTCAGTCTTTCCAACCTTCCTTCAGTGATCAAATATGCTCTTACAAAGTGGTCTCAGAGTTTCCAAGTCAAATTTTGTCATTTCGAAGAGTTTTCAAGCAAAATTTGGTCACTAGGCATTAGGTCTAGGGTTTGCTTTCACTCCTTCTAAAGTGGTCCAAATGTCAGTCTATGTCACTATTCAGCTGATTCTATCATCATTCATAGGGTTTTCATTATCATGTCAGTGTCTAATGAGTCATTTTACACCTTGTTCATGCTTCAGTTGCGCCTAGGCAAGCTCATTTCCCTCTCCTAGGGCTTTGAAGGCAATTTCTCTTGGATGGTCCAATCACCGGAAAAACTTGTTTCCTGATGTTCATACACCTTCCAATATCCTTAAAATACCTTATCAAACACTTCCCATCACTCAGATCCCCCAAATTCCTCATTTTTTCACAAACCCTAGTTTCTAGCTACAACCTAACAATTTTCTAGGTTTGGCCTGTGTTTTGCTCTTTTGGACCCCTTCCCCTCACTCAATCTCTGAAATTTCACTTTCCCCTGCTTCCTAACATCCCTCCCCACTCCCAAAAATTTCCCCAAGAATTTAGAAGCCCCCTATCCCCTTCATTTCGCTTCATTTCGGCAAAATCCCTTGTTCCACACATCGGGACAAGTTTCACTCAAAAGATGTTTCAAAGCAATCAAAGATGAATTGTGGGAAACTGAGAGAGTTTTTTGTCCAGAACATGCCAAGGAAGAAAAACGTCCTTCACTTTTTGCACAGGTGTCATGGTTTGAGATAAATGTCAAGAATACCGTTGCCTCAGGAGAATCAAAGACACCTCTGAAGTGACCTTGGTAAAATCAAGTTTTCTCCTAGCTTGGTTGGCCAAATGATTTTCTTGATGGGTAAAATGATAACTAGACACAAATATCTTTCCAATGAGCTATCATGAGCTCAATTTTGGGTTGAGGAAGGCATTCAAAAGCTGACTGCAACAGCACTCTTCCTTGAGGCAGCCTCATTTGGCACTTTTTGACCAGTCTTGGGAGATTTGATTTTGGACAGTTCAAATGAACTCCAAATTGAAAAATTCTAGTTGGGTTGTAAAGTAGACTCAAAGACCTTCCCAACGAGCTATCCTGCGCCTGATTCCAGCACCGGGAAGGCCTCCAAAAACCTCCTGCAAAAGCGCGACCCGTTGAGCCACGGGCGCGACCTGTCAGAGGGGCGCGACCCGTCAGAGGGGCGCGACCTGTCAGGAGGCTGCCTGCAGTGTATTTTTTCAACAGGCGTGACCCGTCAGGCGTGCGCGACCTGTTGGGAGTGGTGCGCAACCCGTTGAGCTGTCTCCCTGCAAACTTATTTTAAACTTGCTCAATCACCCTTCAAATCATCAAATCGCTTGAGGTAGGGTCTCCCAACTTGGAAATGGTTGTTGGTCATGTTTATAAGACATCATGAATTTGTTTTGAAGATCAAATTGTGCAAGAAAAGAGACTCCATCTGGCTGCAATGTTTGATTGTTAAAATGTGCTAGGGTTATTTCTGTTTCATATTTTTCCCTTGTAATTGTTTCCCTATTTCCCCTTTTCACTTCCCTTGTATTTTCATGCATTTTCCCTTGCTAAATTGTAAAATAAATATAAACCCTACCCCTCTCCCTAAGCACTAAAAACTCAAACCCTAATCCTACTTCTCCATATGCCCATGTAAACACATGAATTTGATAATGTATATACAGTAATTTTTGCAAATGTTTTCCCTATATTCCCTGTTATATACATGTATTCCCATTCTCCTCGTAAAAATGTCCCTCCCCTAACATTTCCCTCATGTCCTTGTCCCCTTGAAACAGCATAGGATTCAACACTTTTACAGGCAGAAACAGCAGCACAGTTTGTCCACTTTGCTCTTTAAACAATGTCAAAAACCGAAACTTATGAGCAAAGTAATGACCATTCATCATCTTCAGAGGTTAAGGTACAGAGGAGGCCACATAGGGGTGGTAAGAGTGGTCACCATGTAAGAGAGGAGCCCACCTTTTTGACTTATTTGCAGGCTTGTCCACTTACAGTCACATGTTTCCGCCACATGTCATGTTATGAGATTTGTGAGAGGCTATGCTCATCTGGGTCAATGCACACTTGGAGAGGCTGTTGGCTAAGGCCAACCAAGAGAAAAAGTTGCTGAGAAACATGAAGAATCACTATTGGGCAAGGATGCATGTGTGCAAGGCCAAAATGAAAATGTTCCAAAGGAGGTTGTCCGAGGCTCTTAGGTGGAGGAAGAAGACCAATCCACTCCGTATCTTGGCTGAGGCATCCCTCAAATATCATGACACTCACTAGCTCAGCCATGAAACAAATCCCAAAAAATTTTGAGAATTTTGGGTAATTTTGGCATTTTTTGGAAATTTACAGGTTTTGGCTCTTCAACGGGTCTCACCCCCGGTGAGACCCTTTGTCATGGCAACTCCTTTTCACAAAAACTCAGCATTTCCTGATTTTTTATGAAACGTTACATATGTCCATGGATGGACTTGAGTTTTTATGGAGTTTTGGGCCTCCAGAAGGTCAAAATACATGCAAAATTTGACTTTCTGCCACTTTTTTGAATTGCAGAAAGCTGTCTTGGGCGAATTGGTGTTTGACAGGGCAAATGAACTCCAAATTCAAAAATTATAGTTGGGTTGGAAAGTAGACTCAAAGACCTTTCCAACAAGCTATCCTGTACCCAATTCTGACACCTGGACATGCCCCAAACATAGCTCCAAAGGGGCGTGACCCATTGAGCAGGGGGCGCGACCCGTTGAGCAGACTTTGCTAGATTTCACTGTACAGCTTGGAAAAGCACATTTTGACTTCGTTTGACTTTTTGGGGTTGAATATGATTATCTTTGATGTAATTTTGGTAAATATAAGACACTTTTACTCTTGTTTAACACTTCTAGAAGATTCATTCATGTAATGGGTAAATATGTAATGAATGGATTGGTTTCCAAGTTTATAGAGGCAAGTTGTTTTGACTGCCTAGTTTGTAGTGCTTACTTTAGAAGTGGTTGAAACAGCTCCTAGAAGGATGAGCTCGACCCCTAGAGGCAAGGGAAAAGGTTGGCTTGCCTATATTATGTATTTTCTCAATCATTTTCAGGGTTGGAGAGGTTGGACTCTTGAGGGAGAAGCTATCATTGTATATTTTCACTGTATCTCTACAATTTTTGGCTAAGGAAGACCAGGGTTTTGCAGTCCTCTTTGGGATTCTTGTGGACTCATGTGTTGATGGTGTGTTTCTCAATGTTATTGTAAGTGTGTTTATGTGAATCATTTCCTTTCCTTTACTGCTGCACATTAAACAAATGAAGTGTTAAAGTATGAATTCATGCTAGCCATGCTCTGCTTTTAAATTTGTTTAATTTCCATGTTTTCTACTGTCTAAAGGGAATTCAAAGTCATTGTTTGCTCTCTTTAGCTCCTCATCTTTCATTCCTGATCATCCATCTCAAGTTAAGGCATCAATACTGTTTCCTACCTCGCCCCAAGGAACCCCCTCCAGAAACTGTGTCCAATCCCCGCACCCAAAATTACAATTCCTCAATTTGCCATCAAAAACCCAAAAAACCCCAAATCAACCTTTTTAATCAGTTTACTACCCTAATATCAGTGTTACCTTGTTGTTCATCTCATCCCATTGAAGATCTACCGAGATAGACCGGAGAGAGCCTTCTCCTGCCCCGTAGGGCTAGCTACGAGGCTGAATGGTTTGATGTAGCCTTGAGGTTTACCTTTCTCAGCCTGAGGTGAAATTTCAAGCGCTAACAGTACCAAGGGGAGTTTCTAGGTAAACTTCTTGGATAATTAGCTGATGTTGAGAGGAAGTGACCCATCACAGGAGGGTCTTAATGTATCCCCCATCAATGACATGAAATGGGTATCAAGATTTGAGACCAAATGATGTTGATGTGGAACTAGTTCAGGAATAGCACCCATGAAATGAAGGATTAAGAGTATCGTAGTAGATATCAACTAAAGGACTTCTATTGAACATATCGATGACACTAAATAGATTTGGTAGCATTGACCCAAAATCAAATGTGGAGGATTTGATATGGTGTGATGAACCAAAAAGACAAGTAGATTTCCCAACCCAACAACCATGGAGATGGAGTGAAAGAGTGTCATGTTCAAGATGGACTCGGTGCCATTATTAGGTAGAGTAGAATGTTTCCCTAATTTCCCCAACCATTTCTGGCTAGTGCCTCTTTATTTTTTAACAAGATTGAGGAGGGTAACATATGCTTGATCTGTAAGTTCATCCTTCGAATGAATCACTCTGAGTATCTTTAATGAACCCTAAGAACAAGTTGTTCGACCTGTCATGTTAGACAAGTCCATCGTTGTTTGATACTTTTACAAGTCCAACGAAGGTATAACTCAACTCATTTTTCATGTTTAGAGAGTTTTAAAAAGAGGGAAAGAGAAAACTCCAAAGGTTCCTTTTTGTAAATACTCTCTTGAGTTTGAAAAGGCATAAAACAATACTTAGGAGAACCTATTAGCCATGTTCGACTAAGGTATTCTTTTTTTGTAAATAGCCTATCTCAGTCTGAAAAAGGGTTAAACTTATAATAAGTATACGTCTTTTGATTTAATTTATCGAGTTCAGAAATAAAAGTTCTCGACAAACCTTTCATATTTAGGGATTCTGAAAAGAGTTGAAAGAAGACTCTAGGGTGTTCCTTTTTTGTGAGTTTACAGGGCCCAAAAAAGTGATAAAAGTATCCTCTTTGGTAAAAATGATTTGTTTCAATTCAAACATCATTAAATATTTCAAACAATTATTAACGTGCTCAAAACATAACCAAAAGTTTAGAATATCTAGTACATGGTAAAATTAAGTCATATTCAGGTCAACATAGTAAAATATTAATAAAATAATCATGAAAATTACCATAAATAGGCAAAAAGTAATTTCATTTTTACCATTTTACATTTTACCTCTTGGTGAGTGAGCTTTAAGTGCAATTTTCCCCCGATCTTTAGCAACTGATTATGGCCAATCTGATGGATCATTTCGAGTGCCTCCACTTCCAGCTAGGAGATCCCACCTTCCCCTTTCTTTTTACAGTTCCAATTTTTCATTTCATGCATATTTTTTCTAGTTTTGGGTGACCTAGGACTTTAATTTTTCGTCATAGCTCCTGTTCACCCTAGCAGTGTTGAAAGGTGTACTTGGAAAACAAAATTTGAACTATGGAGGGTGTTGTAGCACATTATCTCCCTTTGGTAGGGTGCATTGGGTACATTTAAAAAAATTATTTTTCTTCTTTCACTCAGATTTCTCTAATTTTTTTACATGGGATTTACTCTAATGATTTTCCCTAGCATGTTTCAGGTATCCATAAGAATGAAATGGATTTAATTTTGTGAGAAAGAGAATATGAAATCCAAGACATGGATGCAACCAATGATCCCTTAACCATCCAAGCATTAATAAACTGTGGGCTTCTCACGTTCTTTTGGCTTCCTGGGGTGAGACAACAGATGGAACTATTGGAGTATCTTGTCAGGGCATGGGAAAATCAGGCACAAGCTTTCAAGCTTGGAGCACATATGCTCATCATACAGGTGGAAGACTTATTTCTTGACAGGTTTATTGAGGAGAGGTCTTCATATCTTATTATCTGGTTCGAGAAGTATTATAGGTCTATTTGGGCACATCACTCTTGACATTCAGATCAGTACAATTAGGGCTCATCAAACCCTAATTCAGTTGTTACATGCCCTAGACAAGTCATCACATTGAATGCTTCCATCCATGAAAGTTTCCTAGCCTGAAGCCTTGTTGAAATGCCTCCTTGGGACACCAGCGCAACCTTGGTTAGGGGTAACTGCGCTGCAGAGTAGGTAGGCCCATTCAGGCCTGCATTGTAGTGCACTTAGGTCCTCTTTGACCTGTATTGGGTGAGATTGAGCAAAATTTGCATAGGGTTATGGGAATATTCCTTGATTCTAGATCATTCTAGAGGGATCCCATCTCTTATCTCATCCTATGAGATCAAATTTGGATAGACTATGGATGAATTAACCTCATATCCTCTCATCCCTTGCTCCATGGAAACTAACTCCAATTTTGGAAGGCCATTCAATACCCTCATTTATGAAAAAACCACCTCCATTTCCCTATAAATTGAGCACTCATCATAGTGATCAGGGGGCTGGAATATGAAGATTGTAGAGAAAGTCTGTTGGTTTAAGATTTGAGTTCATCTCAAGCAATGTTATGCTATTGGATTGGTGTGCTTTTGGTGTGATGAGGGTTGTGTTAGTGTCAGTCTTTCCAGCCTTCCTTCAGTGATCAAATATGCTCTTACAAAGTGATTTTGAAGTGTCAAGGTCAAATTTTGTCATTTCAAAGAGTTTTCAAGCAAAATTTGGTCACTAGGAATTAGGTCTAGGGTTTGCCCAAATGTCAGTCCATGTCATCATTCAGCTGAGCCTATCATCATTCATAGGGTTGTCATTATCATGTCAGTGTCGAATGAGTCATTTTACACCTTATTCATGCTTCAGTTGTGCCTAAGTAAGGTCATTTCCACTCTCCTAGGGTTTTGAAAGCCAATTTCTCTTGGATGGTCAAATCACCGCCAAAAATTGTTTCCTGATGTTCATACACCTTCCCCTATCCTTAAATTACCTTACCAAATTCTTTCCATCACTGAGAGCCCCCAAAATCCTCATTTTTGCACAAACCCTAGTTTCTAGCTACAACCTGGCAATTTTCTAGGTTGGGCCTGTGTTTTGCCCTTTTGCACCCCTTCCCCTCACTCAATCTATGAGATTCCACTTTCCCCTACTTCCTAAAATCCCTCCCTACTTCCAAAAAATTTCCCCAAGAATTTAGAAGCCCCCTATCCCCTTCATTTCGCTTCATTTCGACAAAATTCCTTGTTTCACACATCGGGACAAGTTTCACTCAAATGCTGTTTCAGAGAAATCAAAAATGAATTTTGGAAAACGGAGAGAGGTTTTTGTCCAAAACATGCCAAAGAAGAGAAACCTCCTTCATGTTTTACACAGGTGTCATGGTTTGAGAGAAATGTCAAGAAAACTGTTGCCTCAGGAGAATCAAAGACACCTCTGAAGTGACCTTGGGAAAATCAATTTTTCTCCTAGCTTGGTTGGCCAAATAATTTTCTTGATGGGTAAAATGATAACTATACACAAATATCTTTCCAATGAGCTATCATGAGATCAATTTGGGGTTGAGGAAGGCATTCAAAAGTTGACTGCAACAGCACTCTTCCTTGAGGCAGCCTCATTTGGCAATTTTTGACCAGTCTTGGGAGATTTGATTTTTGACAGGTCAAATGAACTCCAAATTGACAAATTATACTTGGGTTGGAAATTAGACTCAAATATATTTCCAACGAGCTATCTTGCACCCTATTCCGACACTGGGAAGGCCTCCAAAAGCCTCCTGCAAGGTGCGCGACCCGTTGAGCCAGAGGTGCGCGACCCGTTGGGCAAGGTGCGCGACCCGTTGGGCAAGGTGCATGACCCGTTGAGCTGTCTTGCTGCAAACTTCAAAAAAAATTGCCCAATATTCCTCCAAATCATCAAATTTTTTCAAGATAGGCTCTTTACACATTGTTTTGGAGGTTGGTGATGGATGTAAGCCCTCATGCTATGATTTTAACCTCAAATCATGCAAATGAAAAGACTTATATGGCTGCAATATTAATGAGCAAACTGTGCTAGGGTTTGTGTTGTTTCAAGCTATTTTTCCCTTTGGTTTTTTTCCTTCATTTCTCTTTCACTCACACTTATATGTTCATATCTTTTCCCATATTATTTTATAAATCAAATGCAAACCCTACCCCTCTCCCAAAAGCATTCAAAACCCTAATCTCCCTCCACCATATGCATGGGTAAACACTAAAAATTGTTGGTGAACATGTAAAAGGTTTTGTGCATATGTTTCCCTATCTTCCCCTGTAATGCATGTTTTCATATTCCCATATGTTCACTTTCATACATGTTTTCCCATATGCAGTGATCTTTGCAAATGATTTCCCAATATCCCTGATTATAGATATGTATTCCTATATGCATAATTGTTTGCAAATTTTCTTTAAATTCCCTGTTATATTCATATATTCCCAATTCCTTGTACAAAGGTCCCTCCCCTAACATTTCCCTCATGTCCTTGTCCCCTTGAAACAGCATAGAGTTCAGCGCTTTTTGCAGGCAGAGACAGCAGTTCAATTTGTCCACTTTGCTCCTAAACCATGTCAGAAACCGAAACTTATGAGCAAAGTGATGACCATTCATCATCTACAGAGGTTGAGGTACAGAGGAGGCCTCATAAGGGTGGAAAGGGCGGTCATCATAGGTTATTGGGCAAGGATGCATGTCTGCAAGGCTAAAATGAAAGTTTTTCAAAGGAGGTTGACCGAGGCACTAAAACGGAGAAAAAGGCCAAATCCACTCCGTATCTTGGCTGAGGCTTCTCTCACTCATCATGACACTCACTAGCCTCTTCACAGCACCAAGCACAAAAATTTTTGGAAGTTTTGGCTCATTTTTGGCATTTTTGGGCAATTTACAGGTTTTGGCTTCTCAACGGGTCTCACCCCCGGTGAGACCCTTTGTCATCTTAGCTGCGTTTTGCAAAAACTCAGCATTTTTGGATTTTTCATGCAAAGTTACATATGCCCATGCATTACCTTGAGTTTTCATGGAGTTTTGGGCCTCCAAAAGGTCAAAACACAGCCAAATTTTGACTTTCTGCCCCTTTTTTGAGCTGCAGAAGTAGTCTTGGGATAATTGACCTTTGACTGGGCAAATGACCTCCAAATCGAAAAATTCTGGTTGGGTTCGAAAGTAGACTCAGAGACCTTTCTAACGAGCTATTCTGCACCTCATTCGGAGATAGCGAAGGCCTCCAAACAGGGCTCCAAAGTGCACGACCCGTTGAGGATGATGTGCGCGACCCGTTGAGGAATTTGTGCCAAATTTGACCAGTTCAGCCCAGAATTTGCAGTTTAGCTCTAGTTTGACTTGCTGAGGTCGATGGTGGTCCTCTTGACTGTACTTGTGGAACTTTTTGAGTACTTTTACTCTCGTTTTACTCTTCTAGAAGTTTCTCTCATGTAAAAGGGTAAAATTGACTGTATTAACTGTTTTCCAAGTTTTTAGAGGCAAGTTGTTTTGACTGCCTATTTTGTAGTGCTTAGTTTAGAAGTTGTTCAAACAGCTCCTAGGATAGTGAGCTCGACCCCTGGAGGCAGGGAAAGAGGTTAGATCATCTATATTATGTACTTTCATGCTCATTTTCATGGTTGGACTCTTGAGGGAGAAGCTATCATTGTATATTTTCACTTGTATCTCTGCAATTTTTGGCTAAGGAAGACCAGGGTTTTGCAGTCATCATTGGGATTCTTGTGGACTCATTGTGTTGATGGTGTGTCTCTTCATGTTATTGTAAGCTTTGTTATGTGATTCATTTCCTTTCTATACTGCTGCATATTAAACAAATGAAGTGATAAAGTTAGAATTCATGCTTGCCATGCTCTGCTTTCAAATTTGTTTAATTTCTATGTTTTCTGCTGTCTAAAGAGAATTCAAATCCATTGTTTGCTCTCTTTAGCCTTCTTATCTTTCTTCCTTATCACCCACTTCAGCTAAAGACATCTACGCAAGCTCCTACCTTGCCCCAAAGACCCCCCTGTAGAAACTGTGTCAAATCCCCGCACCCTAAATTGCAGATCCTCAATTTGCCACCAAAAAACCCCAAAAACCCCCAAATCAACCTTTTAATCAGTTTACTAGCCTAATATCAGTGTTACCTTTGATTGGTCATCTCATCTCATTGAAAATTTGCCGAGATTGACCGGAGAGAGCCTTCTCCTGCCCCGTAGGGCTAGCTACGAGGCTGAATGGTTTGATGTAGCTTTGAGATTTGCCTTCTCAGCCTGAGGTGAAATTTCAAATGCTAACATACTGGCGACCATACTGGGAAGAACAAATTGTTTGTGGGTTGATGTGTTTGTTTCATAAGTCTTAGACGGAGCCTGAAGTTATGCCAGGTAGCCTTCGAAAACGCTCTTGTTTTACATCAGCGTTAGTAGATAAACGCTGCTTCAGTCAATCTCCGTGAGCTTGTGAATACGACCACTTCATTTGCATTTCACCCCAGCACATATATCAAATTCAGATCTGATGGTTGATGGTGGACAACGATCAGACACTTGAAAGGCTGAAATCATTCACTTGGCGACTCTAAATCAGTTTTGAAGATCAGATCCAAAGACTCCATTGGAGGATGATCCCGACCAGCAGAAACATGAAAGGAGAATATGGCAAAATCAGGTATTCAAGTTGGAATTTTATCCAAGATATTTTGTTCTTTGTTCTAAATTATTTCTTCTCTTTTCCCAAGAATGTCAAGAAGGCTTTGCAAAGTATATTATGCTTGAGAAAAGATCCTCGGCCTCTCATTGATTCTTTCCCTTTGAAGATTGTGAATACCAAAGATTTGCATGCTTTTGAGCTTGATCAAGATCCTTTTTCCGAATTTTGTGATGAACCTCAAGCGACCAAGTCTGATTCTATACCTGTTGTACATATCCCTACACCTTGTAAAATTCCAGATCGGTATAAACCTCTTGTTTTACCTTCTGTTCTTCATGCTTTCCCCAAAAACTATGATCTATACTTGCCGATGTTTGATGGTGAATGTAAGAATGTCAACGCTGAGCAACATGTCCAGAATTTTGAGAATTTTCTAGATCTTTTTGAAGTTGATGAAGAAGATGTTAGTATAAGGCTTTTTGCTCTTTCTTTGCAAGCCAAAGTGAAGAGTTGGTTCAAAGCCCTGCCTGATGCGAGCATCTCAGATTTCCAGCAGTTCGTCAAAGTTTTTCTCGATAGGTAGATGATTGGGCAGAACCTTTTCTTGATTGTAGAAGAGTACAACCAGCTGAAAAGATTGCCAGGGGAGACAGTACAACAATTTTCTGCCAGATTTAACCAAGTTTATTATTCGATGCCAGTTGATATAAGACCTTATCCTAAATCTGCTCTCTTACACTATCCGGGTGCCTTTGATCCGGAGATGGAGTTTCAACTGAGAGAAAAGAATATTGCAACACTTCACGAGATGCAAAACAGTGCAGTAAGTGTAGAGGCGCATCTGCTGATCCGACGGGCAAGGATGAAGGAAGAAGAGATGAAAAACATAGATCTGGCCGAATCAACATCTCTAGAGGTAAAGCTTGAAATTTTGGTAAGTGCAGTGGAAAAGATGATGGACAAGATCAACTCAAGGAATGATTATGATGTTCATGGCGCGCTGATTGAAGAAGAACAAGTTGCTGATCCAAAACATTTTGTTTCTTACTCTAGCTGTCGTAGTGATTGTTTTATAGATCATTGTGAAGAAGAAAGAGCTGTTGATATGATGTGTATGTTTGATGATGATTTGCCTCATTATGATCAGTATGATGATGATTATGTTCTCCAAACAAACGCTGACCTTGCAGATGAACCAGCAGCTAGTTTGTGGGAGGAAAAAGTTCATTTTCAACAGCTTGAATACAATGTTCAGCCATCACATATCAGCTATGACATTGATGAGGAGAGTGCAGCAAAGTTTGAAATAAGTGAAGGATCTTTGCCTTTTTGCTTTGATTCGTTTCAGTTCATTAGAGATAATTGCCATGCAATTAGAAATCAGCTGTCAACAAGTCTTGATCTAGACCATCTTGAAGGCAATAAAAACCTTGTTCCAGACTTCTCATATTCAGATTTGCAGCCCCCAAATTCCATTGGTTTTCAAGTTGCAGATGAAAGCATGGAAGCTGACATATTTGATCAAATGATACAAGAAGGTTCCCTACCTTTTTGTTTCGAATCTTTTCAGTTTTTGAAGGGTAGGTTGTATAGTAAATCTTTAAATGGACAGCCTATAACAAATCAGCAATCTCTCAGTGTAAATGTTGAGGATGAGACAGATGACAAAATTCTTGAGCAGCTTGTAGCATCAAATTTGCAGCTACCAAATGAAATTGAAAGGCAGATTACAGATGAAGGTATGGCAGCCGAAATACATGAATTGATGATACAGGAAGATTCTATACCCTTTTGTTTTGAAGCATTTCACTTTATAAGGCAGAATTCTCATAAAATCTCTCAAGAACAAGATGAACAGCTAGAAGGATGTCATACATTTTCAATGGATACATTGCAGCAGTCTTTTCAAGTTTTTCATGATCCAATAGCTGATGTTTTGGATGAGGTTTGCAGTCAAAGTCTTTCTCCATTAACTACATGTGAGCTTGAAACATGTTCTGATATGAATTTGATCCGGCAGCCGGTTTCTTTGTCATTTTCAGCAGAGGTCTCGTCACAAGGTTCAGATCAAAGTTTGCATTCATGGTATGAGGAGAAGAGAAGTAATCCATTGGATGAGCTAGGTCCCAGTGTGCATGAACTTCAAGATCCTTATGCAGTGTTTTTGGAGGCAGATAGAGAATTCATATCATTCAACGGATCTATTTCTAAGTTGTCATGGGAGTTGCCTTTTAGTAGTTCTCTTTTGTTGTTCATAAGTGAGCACTTGTGGAGAATTCAACCAGCAGACGTGATACTTACTTGGTTGCATTGGTTGTTTCATTTCACTTGATCAGGTGATGAATGAAACTGTTAGGGTAGGTTGTGTTGAATAAGCTCCACTTTGGGCATCATTTTCAGTTTGTCGGTTGTGTTTAAGTATCAAGTCAGTTTTTAGTTGAGTCATGAGTCCTTTGTGAGTCAATTTTCAGTCTTGTTGTTAAGATTGTGTCGGTTTTCAGTCATGCATTTTAGTTTGAGTTTTTGACTCCATCGCCCAATGGACGAAAGCACTAGTCTGCTCTCCCAGAGGTCTACGGTTCTTGGTACCTCCAAGGAGCTACCATCCCCATTGGAGCCAATGTTAGTGTCAGTCTTTCCAGCCTTCCTTCAGTGATCAAATATGCTCTTACAAAGTGATTTTGAAGTGTCAAGGTCAAATTTTGTCATTTCAAAGAGTTTTCAAGCAAAATTTGGTCACTAGGCATTAGGTCTAGGGTTTGCCAAAATGTCAGTCCATGTCATCATTCAGCTGAGCCTATCATCATTCAGAGGGTTGTCATTATCATGTTAGTGTCGAATGAGTCATTTTACACCTTATTCATGCTTCAGTTGTGCCTAAGTAAGGTCATTTCTCTCTCCTAGGGTTTTGAAAGCCAATTTCTCTTGGATGGTCAAATCACCGGCAAAACTTGTTTCCTGATGTTCATACACCTTCCCCTATCCTTAAAGTACCTTACCAAATGCTTTCCATCACTGAGAGCCCCCAAAATCCTCATTTTTGCACAAACCCTAGTTTCTAGCTACAACCTGGCAATTTTCTAGGTTGGGCCTGTGTTTTGCCCTTTTGCACCCCTTCCCCTCACTCAATCTCTGAGATTCCACTTTCCCCTACTTCCTAAAATCCCTCCCTACTTCCAAAAAAATTCGCCAAGAATTTAGAAGCCCCCTATCCCCTTCATTTCGCTTCATTTCGACAAAATTCCTTGTTTCACACATCGGGAAAAGTTTCACTCAAATGATGTTTCAGAGCAATAAAAGATGAATTTTGGAAACCTGAGAGAGGTTTTTGTCCAGAACATGCCAAATAATAAAAAACTCCTTCACTTTTTACACAGGTGGCATGGTTTTAGAGAAATGTCAAGAAAACCGTTGCCTCAGGAGAATCAAAGACACCTCTAAAGTGACCTTGGGAAAATCAATTGTTCTCCTAGCTTGGTTGGCCAAATGATTTTCTTGATGAATAACATGATAACTAGACACAAATATCTTTCTAATGAGCTATCATGAGCTCAATTTGGGGTTGAGGAAGGCATTCAAAAGTTGACTGCAACAACACTCTTCCTTGAGGCAGCCTCATTTGGCACTTTTTGACCAGTCTTGGGAGATTTGATTTTTGACAGGTCAAATGAACTCCAAATTGAAACATTCTACTTGGGTTAGAAATTCGACTCAAGGACCTTTCCAACCAGCTATCGTGCACCCGATTCCAACACCGGGAAGGCCTCCAAAGGCCTCCTGCAAGGTGCGCAACCCGTTGAGCCAGAGGTGCGCGACCCGTTGGGCAAGGTGCGCTACCCGTTGAGCTGTCTTGCTGCAAACTTCAAAAAAAATTGCCCAATCTTCCTCCAAATCATCAAATTTGTTCAAGATAGGCTCTTTACATATTTTTTTTGAGGTTGGTGATGGATGTAAGCCCTCATGCTATGATTTTAACCTCAAATCATGCAAATGAAAAGACTTATATGGCTGCAATATTAATGAGCAAACTGTGCTAGGGTTTGTGTTGTTTCAAGCTATTTTTCCCTTTGGTTTGTTTCCTTCCTTTCCCTTTCACTCACACTTATATGTTCATCTCTTTTCCCATATTATTTTATAAATCAAATGCAAACCCTACCCCTCTCCCAAAAGCATTCAAAACCCTAATCTCCCTCCACCATATGCATGGGTAAACACTAAAAATTGTTGGTGAACATGTAAAAGGTTTTGTGCATATGTTTCCCTATCTTCCCCTGTAATGCATGTTTTCATATTCCCATATGTTCACTTTCATACATGTTTTCCCATATGTAGTGATCTTTGTAAATGATTTCCCAATATCCCTGATTATAAATATGTATTCCTATATGCATAATTGTTTGCAAATTTTCTTTAAATTCCCTGTTATATTCATATATTCCCAATTCCTTGTACAAAGGTCTCTCCCCTAACATTTCCCTCATGTCCTTGTCCCCTTGAAACAGCATAGAGTTCAGCGCTTTTTGCAGGCAGAGACAGCATTTCAATTTGTCCACTTTGCTCCTAAACCATGTAAGAAACCGAAACTTATGAGCAAAGTGATGACCATTCATCATCTACAGAGGTTGAGGTACAGAGGAGGCCTCATAAGGGTGGAAAGGGCGGTCATCATAGGTTATTGGGCAAGGATGCATGTCTGCAAGGCTAAAATGAAAGTTTTTCAAAGGAGGTTGACCGAGGCACTAAAACGGAGAAAAAGGCCAAATCCACTCCGTATCTTGGTTGAGGCTTCTCTCACTCATCATGACACTCACTAGCCTCTTCATAGCACCAAGCACAAAAAATTTTGGAAGTTTTGGCTCATTTTTGGCATTTTTGGGCAATTTACAGGTTTTGGCTTCTCAACGGGTCTCACCCCCAGTGAGACCCTTTGTCATCGTAGCTCCGTTTTGCAAAAACTCAGAATTTTTGGATTTGTCATGCAAATTTACATATTCCCATGCATTACCTTGAGTTTTCATGGAGTTTTGGGCCTCCAAAAGGTCAAAACACAACCAAAGTTTGACTTTCTGCCCCTTTTTTGAGCTGCAGAAGTAGTCTTGGGAGAATTGACTTTTGATTGAGAAAATGACCTCCAAATCCAAAAATTCCGGTTGGGGGAAAGTAGAATCAGAGACCTTTCCAACGAGCTATCCTGCACCTCATTCTGACTCCGGGAAGGCCTCCAAACAGGGCTCCAAAGTGCGCGACCCGTTGAGGAATTTGTGCCAGATTTTACCAGTTCAGCCCAGAATTTGAAGTTTAGCTCCAGTTTGACTTACTGAGGTCGATGGTGGTCCTCTTGACTGTACTTGTGGCACTTTTTGAGTACTTTTACTCTTGTTTTACTCTTCTAGAAGTTTCTCTCATGTAAAAGGGTAAAATTGACTGTATTAACTGGTTTCCAAGTTTTTAGAGGCAAGTTGTTTTGACTGCCTATTTTGTAGTGCTTAGTTTAGAAGTTGTTCAAACAGCTCCTAGGATAGTCAGCTCGACCCCTGGAGGCAGGGAAAGAGGTTAGATCATCTATATTATGTAATTTCATGCTCATTTTCATGGTTGGACTCTTGAGGGAGAAGCTATCATTGTATATTTTCACTTGTATCTCTGCAATTTTTGGCTAAGGAAGACCAGGGTTTTGCAGTCATCATTGGGATTCTTGTGGACTCATTGTGTTGATGGTGTGTCTCTTCATGTTATTGTAAGCTTTGTTATGTGATTCATTTCCTTTCTATACTGCTGCATATTAAACAAATGAAGTGATAAAGTTAGAATTCATGCTTGCCATGCTCTGCTTTCAAATTTGTTTAATTTCTATGTTTTCTGCTGTCTAAAGAGAATTCAAATCCATTGTTTGCTCTCTTTAGCCTTCTTATCTTTCTTCCTGATCACCCACTTCAGCTAAAGACATCTATGCAAGCTCCTACCTTGCCCCAAAGACCCCCCTGCAGAAACTGTGTCAAATCCCCGCACCCTAAATTGCAGGTCCTCAATTTGCCACCAAAAAACCCCCAAAAACCCCAAATCAACCTTTTAATCAGTTTACTAACCTAATATCAGTGTTACCTTTGATTGGTCATCTCATCTCATTGAAAATTTGCCGAGATTGACCGGAGAGAGCCTTCTCCTGCCCTGTAGGGCTAGCTACGAGGCTGAATGGTTTGATGTAGCTTTGAGATTTGCCTTCTCAGCCTGAGGTGAAATTTCAAACGCTAACAGGTTGGACTGAAGCTGGATGAGTGACATGGGATCGAACGACATTGGGTGAAACTCTTCCTTCTACATTAATAAATTTGTTTATTCCTTTTCTCATATTCTTGTTCATATCTATGATGATTATATGTTTCAACGTCTTCGATTCCATTGGTTTATAGTAGATAGATCATGTATGCTTTGATCGTTGTTGTTTCTATTTTAATTGACACAGGTACCAATTGAGTGGTTTCAGTTCAAGTGGGAGCGACGAGAGCAATTCAAAGGGGATCAAGGAAGTGAAAGACTACAATTAAGCTCCTTCATCTCATCTATCTACTATAGGAAATGGTTAAATTACTTTCTTTCTATTGTTCTAAGTGTAGCTACCCACTTAGGGAAATTGTGTTTATTCATAGATACAAATTCCATATAAAAAATTGGCGAAGATACTAGGGATCAACCATCATTCCTGGTAGTTTATCCTTATCATATTGCATCCTGGTAGACTTTAATTGACTTCATTGATCTCTTTTCAGTCATTTTGAAGCTTTTTTGGTCCAAATTTGCACTAGAATGCCTATTCTAGGAATGTGTTGATACCAGTGCACCCTTAGTCGGGGGACAGTGCACTGTAGTGCACCCTTGGCTTAGAGAAAATACTCTGCAGTGCATTGTATCCCACTCAGACCTGCGTTGGTCCCTCTCAAGCTAAAAAACCCATCTTTTGCTTGATTTTTCCAAAGTTGCTTCTCATGTTGTTTGTTGAAAGATCAAAGTTTTTTATGCCTCTGAAATCAATTTGCATTTCCTCTCCTAGCCCTACTTTGACCTTGATTGTTTAGTGTTTCTTAAGATATTTCTTTATCATTATCAATTCATTGTCAAAGTTAGATTACATTGATTAGTCTTAACTTTTTTGAAAATGAATTGTCGTAAAGTCTTCATTTCTTTGAAAACGAAATTGCCGTAAAGTCTTTGTTTCTTGTGAAAAGCATTGATTGATCGTTTGTGCATTTAGTTTCTTTACGTTCATCTAAACACTAAAGGGACTGAAAAGAAAAAATTGCATCATGCATATTGTATTTTGTGAATTCTTGATAAGAATAGCTAGGGAAATTGCATTAGGTGTGCTCTTTGCTCTTTGTCAAAGATCTGATTGCTCTATCCCTTACTAGCTACGATTTTCATTATTAATTGAATGAAAGAATGTCTCTCATGTTAGTTGCATTATATTAATTGCAAACATACATCGCGTGGTGAACCTTGAAAGGAAAATTCATAAGAATATCAACTTAAAAATTTATCTCAATTAACCTAATGGATTATAGTAACTTAATGCATAACATTTAGAGGTCTAGGCTAGAGACGTGTTCCGACGTCTTTAAACATAGCAGTTGTTTCCAATTGTCTATGATACATTCCGAGCGTGATACCTCATTCCACATATGTAATTATATCGTAGTTCATCCATGTAATTTCGGGTTTATAGGGCAGTGTTATAGTACGAAAAGTATAAAGGAATGTTCTCATTGTGCGGTTTCACATTAGACAGCGCTAACATGGATTGGGCCTCCATGTAATTTCCGTTATATTTGGGAGGATTACATTAGGTTGCTATCCATCCATAGGTAATTGAGTCGGCCGCCTTGTATACTGTGATACACCGAAAACAACATTCGGGGAGATTTCCTGCACGTATGTTAAGTCCTTGGTTTACTGAGGCAGTATATTGCAGTTCACAGTTGCTTGGTAATCCTTTTGCCTAGATTATCCCTCTTTTGTTTTGTTATGTTATTTTGATTAAAATAAAATTAATTGACTATGGATAACATCCTCCACATCACTCCTTAGTTGATCTTAGGTTGAGACATATGGCAACAACTCTAGAGTCCACCGATCATGGAATTCCTTTTGATGGGAATTGTAGTCCTTTTCCTCCTTTCAAAAATATTGGTGCTCCATATATGGCTACATTATCAATTCCAATATTTACCATTAGCTTGCCAATATGGTTGTTTTCAACCTCCTTGGTTCAAAATTTCGTGATTTCTCTGCAATCGAGTACTCCTCCACCTAGACAAAATCAACCTCCAATTGATCCTAAAGTTCACCCTTTACCTTCTTCATCAGTTGTTTCTTCCTCCCCTTCTTCCTCTTCACCTAGTGAAAGTATTGATGATAGTAACCAGGTGGATAAGAAGAAGAAGAAAGGGAAGAAGAAGAAGAATAAGAAAATTCAGCAGGGGGGCAACCAAGCGACCATTGCTTTGAACAAAACTTCTGATGAGAAACCGTTCGATAAGCCTCACAAGATTTGATATCCTTGAAAACTTTGTACGGGAGACCATCTTCTTCGAAATTGTTCTGGTATTCCTCAGATCTTATAAGAATGGTCTTCTCGTTCACATCATCCTGTGTCATAACCCTCTAGAGATCATGCTGGTGACAGCCCATCAACTGGCAATAGTAAAGTACATGGAAATAAGGGTGAAGTTAAGTTTCCTTGTAGGTTATGCGAAGGGAATCACCCCATTCACCTTTATCCCTATCTGGATGAAGCCCAAAAAGTGTTGGATAACCGTCCTACATCTCCGTAGCGACTTCCATATGGTTATAGGAGACTCTCCCTTAATCCTTCACGAGTTTATGAAGTTACTAACAAAAATCAATCGTCGGCCAAACCCACTCTCTCTGAATGTGAATCCCATGAGTCTATACTGACCAATCACAGGTCAAGGAAATAGTTGACCTGATTTCACCTTCAGTTAATCGTACCTTTCCCGTAGAGAGTGATCATACCACTCAGGCTATTTTCATTTCTTCAGATTCTAATGAGCTTGGAGGCAACCCTCTTGTTCCATCAAGACAGGAGGAAAATCCTCCCGTTCTCGTAACTCAAGGGGGTAATTCTCCCGTTCTTATGGTACCCCCTCCAAGTAGTCTGGTCTCTTCCACAATGTCGTCTTCCTTCTTATGTGCCTTTCCAGATCATAGTACAGGTTTATAATATGATTTTATCTGGCACTATTATAGATGAAGGTGCATCGGTGAGTATCCTTTCCTCCACTTCTTGGGAGGCGCTCGGTTTACCGCCACTTATGCCTGTTACCCATATTATATTGGCTTTTAATAGAGGAACTAGTCAACCATTAGGGATCCTTCATTAGTTTCCTATTACTTTGGGAGGAAAAATTGTTTATATCAATGTGATGGTAGTCCCAGACTCTCTATATTACAATTTACTTCTTGGGCGTGACTATGTTTATGACATGGGATCAATTGTTTCAACACTCTTTCGACTGATGTGTTTCCTACATGAAGGCAGAATTGTCACCATTGACCAGCTTTCATTTCCCGGTCCAAGTATGGCTTCTAGTCAACCATCTTCCCTAAATGGTCCTTTTTTCCCAATGGTATCTTCCTTGCCACGGGTCAATTATGTGGCAACACATTCCATGCCTACATCAACTGAAAATGAATTCCATGATGTTTTGCATTATGTACTGGGGGCATTGGAACCAAATCTCTCTAATGGATTTCTCGCTACGTATCCCTTTCAGAGAATTTTTCTCCCATATGATGAGAACCTCTTGGAAGTCATGACCTCTTATGGGTTGTGATCAAGGAATATGAGGATAGTTCTTGGTCTTGTGTCAGTCTCATTAAAAAATGAAACAAAGGGTATGAGCATAGTTCCTTGTCTTGTGTCAAGCTTGTTAAAAAATGAAACAGGTCCGAGAGCATAGTTCCTTGTCTTGTGTCAAGCTCGTTAAAAACTGGAATAAGGAATATGAGCAGAGCTCCTTGTCTTGTGTCAAGCTCATTAAAAAAATGAAACAAGGTCCCCTGGAGCAAAGTTCCAATTCGAGTCTTTGATTAGATCTCGTAAAATCCCAATCGAGTCTTTCACTTGACCTCGTAAATTAACCTTCATTCCATCCACCTGATAGCCACTAGTAGTCTACTTAGGTGAATGCAATGACGCTTGGGGGGCATGCACCTAGAATCGAGTCATCATGTTGGGGGCATGTAAACCAATCTCAAGCATAGTTTTTTCATTTCAAGCTTTTGTAAACATGAAACTGAATCCAAGCACAGTTCCCTATGGTTCAAGCTTGTGTAAAAATGAACCCATCTCTATTTTAACCCTCGTAACTGTCATTCGATCAGCCTCATATGTCAAATAAGCCTTGGATTTTCTCCTTCCATCATCACTATCTGCTTGGCCGATCATACACTTTCACTTGGTTGTTTTACTCTTTTTTGAGGAACAGTTTCAATGAGTGGTCTTATTAGCCAACCTCTTCACATAAATCAACATGTTTTGAGAAGTTCCAATATCATCGGAACCAGTTTTTATCCTAGACACCACTCGTTCCTCTAAGTGGAGTCCTCTTTAAGCTCTTTTCAAACTCTCAAGATATGAAAAGATTTTTGAGCGCTTGTCCTTTTCAGCTCGTTAACGGATTGGAAATGACATCTACTTTGTATAAGTTTAACCCTTTTCCGAACTGAGATAGATTACTTATGAAAAAGGAATATGTTGATCAAACATGGTCAATAGGTTCTCGCTTTTATTATTTTACGCCTTTTCAGACTTGAGAGACAAATTTACGAAAGAGAACTTGTGGAGTTTTTTTTGTCCCTTTTCAAACTCTCTAAACATGAAAAGGATCGAGTTCTCATTGTCGTTAAACTCGTTAAAACATCAAATAGAGACAAACTTGTCTATCATGACAAGACCGAGTTTCACCTTCGCTAGGCTCGTTAAAACATCACATAGCGATGGATTCACTCGAAGGGTGGAATTATAATACAAGCATATGTTATCCTCCTCAATCTTGTTAAAAAATAAAGAGGTATTGGTCAACAATGACTGGGGAAAATGGGAAAAGGGATAAATCACTTTATGGTAGCAAGTCGCTCTTGAACATGACACTTTCACTTCATCTCTGTGACTATTTGGGTTGGGTTATCTGCTTGATGGTTATCATACCTATGGTCTATCAAACCATCCATCACTATGGTTTTGGGTCAATGTTTCCAATTCATTTAGTGTCGCCGATATGTTCAAGAGAAGTCACTCAATAAACTTCATCCTTTGCAATACTCATAGACCTTCATTTTCATAACCGCCATTCCTGAACCTTGTGTTATCAGTCAAATTATGTCTTCAAAATCATTACACTCGTTTCATGTCGTTAGTGGGGAATACATAAAGGCCCTCCCGTGACGAGTCACTTCTTGTCGACGTCAGCACATTATCCAAGAAGTTGACCTAGAAACACCCTTCTAGTACCTTGAGGCTTTCATACATCAATGGAAAGTTTCTCGCTTCCGGCAATAGGTTGACATCACTGGCCTTAAACTGAAAGACTTTGTATGGTGTTCGACATCAAAACATCTATTCACACCATGCAGAATGCATTGCAGTGCCTTGAGAATCATTATCATTATCGGTGATCTCTCTCACATTTGTTAATAGCTTACATCATTGGCTGGTAATTAGATGGTGTCTTCCCATGTTTGACTTCAGATCACATATTCACATGGTTAGATTCGTACTTGAGTGAATGATTGGATGAGATAAAAGACCCTGGATCTAGTTTCATCCATTTGGGCTGCGATTTCAGGAGAGTACTAAATCATCCGTCTAATGGCTTTACACAGATGGTCATCCTATCAAGGGTCTATATCTGTAGACGACTATCTGATTTATGTACAGGTAATGAAAAGTTGATATGATGAGTATGGGTATGCCTTCCCTCAGGAATTCATGAAAAATTAAAATATATCATGATATTATGTATTGTAGTCGACGTAGGTCACCGTCCGCTTTAGATCCTCCCTGTCACATCGTAAAGCATATCACTCGACATTATCATTTTTGACTTCATGCTTTAGGGGGAAATTGTTACAGGTCTATTTTGGCACATCACTCCTAACATTCAGATTAGTATAATTAGGGCTCATCAAACCCTAATTCAGTTGTTACATGCCCTAGACAAGTTATCACATTGAATGCTTCCATACATGAAAGTTCCTAGCCCGAAGCCTTGCTGCAAGGCCTCCTTGGGACACCAGCACAGCCTTGGTCAGGGGTAATTGTGTTGCATACATAACTGTGCTTTAGCATTAGTCAATAGATAATGGATGCTTAGATACAAATTCCATATAACGAGAAGGGGTGAAGAGATTTTCAAAGACTATATGACTGCACACTGTAGACCTAGATCCCAACCAACCGAAGATAGGACAATCAAGATAATGGATGTGGTCCATTTTCCTTTGAGAACAATCCTATTTATTATTACTAGATTAGTTGTGTTAGCACTATGTAATTTCCGAGGTTGTGGAAGAAACCACAGAGGTAACCATAAAACCGCTTTGGAGTTAAGGATATAGCCTTCCTAAACTAAGAGAGGGATCTCTCTGTCAAATTTTACTTTGTTGTATTTGTGGTTTTAGGCTAGTTATGAATGTTCGTAGTTTGTTTGATTGTTTGAGATTTTTTTTAATTGGTTTGGTTGATTAAATGCTTGAAACTTACATTAGACTATGGAGTCTACAAACTTAACAGGGATCTATCTTAGATTTTCAAAGGAGTTTCACAGGGCAAGGTAGCTGAACTAACTGGATCCTTTAGATTTAAATGAAATGTAATAGAAGAAAAGAAATAGGTTCAATTAAGAAAAAGAGAAGCTAAGAATTCTTTAACTTAATATCAGGAGAAAACATTTAAATTATCCACAACCAGAATCAAAGTGTATCTTTCAACAAATTATGTTCATAAACTTTATGTAAAATAATTGAGATTTAAGGACACATAAGTATGGAAACAAATAAACACATAGACAGTGAGAGAATCACTTCACCAAATAGTCCAATACATGAATCCTGTGAAGAGTGTCCTTTTTATTAATGATCAACCCATTAAAAGGAAAGAGTACAATCAATTTTTTGGAATGAAAAATTCAACCTTTTATACTTCAAAAGGAGAAGTATTTATAAGTTTTATTTACAAAATATCTTGTCAAAACTGATCAGGATGTATTTTAGGAACTTCTAAAACAAATTCTATCTAGTTGTTACAAAATATAGGAAAATTAAAATTGCTTAGATAGGTAGCCCTAGCTTTATGGAACTGTTGAATATCTAGCCCTTGATTTTTTGTTGCGCTGTTAGTCCTATGTTGAAACTAAAATCATCTTTTTACTCCAGTAACTCGCACAGTTTATCCCAACGTTCTTCACTTGGAATAGACATCTTGAGTTATCTTCTGTAAACCTCATCTACTTTAGTGTACTTGGTAAAGGCGAGCTTAATGATAAACAAGTGTTTGACCTCACCCTGGATGTTCAAATCATTCTCTAAGGTCTTCAGGAAAGATGTTCATGTAATGCTCCCTTTTATGCCAACAAATTTGGAGATGTCCCTTGCTATATCCACCAAATTTTTATTATAATCATATAGAGGAATCAATTTGTCATTTAACAAAACCAAGCTTGGAAGCCTTTCTTACTCAACATTTCAAATTTGTTGAAGAATCTCTGAACACCGATTCCCAGACTTTGACACTTCTCTTCCAGCTGCAACAAAAGATTTCTTTTATCCAACACTTTCTTGACTTCCAAAATTGTTTCAATCCCGTCTTCTATCCCTAATTCTTCCCACTCATACTAGTTTTTGGAATTTAGAAATCTAATGAGGTTTGTGGCATCATTAGGCTTGTCATCTAATTTCTTTTGGATCTCCTCAATGGCTTCTTTAGATCTCGGAATTAATTCATTTTTCTCAAAAATAATCTGTATAGGAGTCCAAATTTCATTTATGGAGTTATGGATATATATCCATATTCTCTCCTTAGCTTGAGCTAAGGTATGACCAATGGAAGGTTGTTGTTCTAATTGTTGCAACCTTTGTGCTAATCTCTGAGATTTTTGTATTTCGTCTAGATGTGAAGCTTCACTTTTTTCTTTCCTCTCTTGCAAAATCTTTATCTGTCCTCGCAATCTCTTGATCTCTTCACCCTATAATGACATACCTTCCATTTCTTTTTCCAGTTTTCTTGCAGCCTCTGCAGTCTATTCATGAGTTTTCATTGATGTAGAAGTTCTTATTGTAGGTATTTTTGCAAGGGGTACAGTGTTTAATGGAACTATAGCTAATTGTGTGTTTTGTTTCTTTTCTTTGATTAATTTATCCATCTCAGCTTCCATGTCTCTGATTTGAGCATTCTTCTCAATGATTAGCTTCAACATGTCTTCCTTCTATGCCTCTATCTCTCCTATTTCCTTGGTTTGCGGGTCCTCTGTGGCTGGCAGCTTTAACTGCTTTCTAAGAGTTGCAATGTCATCATTTTTATTTTTGATTATTTCTTCTACTGCTTTGACATTCTCTGGATCATATCCTATCTTAATGACCAGTTCTTCTAATGATTTAATCCTGGTGTCCTTTTCGAGAGAGGAAATTTTTTCAAGTTTGAGCTGAGACTGAATATTATTCAGTGACACTTACAATCTGGAAGCATTCATTGCAGTGTTGGTTAGGGTGGAATATATCATCTCCCCTGTCTATTTATGCATCTCCATCTGGTCAATGGGATGTATATCCTTGGTGTCAAACTCAAAGGAAGTCTTCTTGTAATCTACTATTGTTTTTGGATGGAGGACTTGAGCCTGAAAGAAATCTGTATGCATTCTTCCCTTATCTGTGTCAAAAGATGATAAAAGTCTACTCTGAGTAGAAGAAGTTTTCTTCCAGAACTGATTATATGTGTTGCCTTTGAGGAGCTCATTCTTGAGCTTTATATCCTTGTATTTGTCAAAAATACTTTTTCCCTGTCTCCATGAACCAGCTCTGATGTTTGAGTTGAATCTGGATTTCCTTTTGAACCTGATGATGCTGTTGGAAACCTTGTAGTTGGACTTCTTATCTGTGCTGGAGAAAAATGACCCTTTAGGACTATAGGGGCTGAAAATTCTCCCTCCTTTAGACAGTCTATTGTATGACTTGTTTTTATTTTCTTTCTGTAAATCTTAAATTCTTTGGCTGAGAGTTCTATGACTGAAGGGGAACCTTATTCCCTTGGCCTTTTCTCTATCTTTTCCTATGGAATAGGAGTCTGAGAAGTGGATGTTGTCAAAAGCTATTCTTTTGCTTCCTGTAAAGTGTCCTCCTTCCACTCAATTTGGTTCATATACTTCTCAATTTCGGGCCTCTGTGTGTGAACATAAGGGGTGGTCTTCTGTTCCACCCTTAGGTTAGAAATTATACCAAAGGGGTCATAAGACCAAGTGAAGCTCAAAGGAAACTTCATTTGCTTCAATAGAAGATCTGCCTCCTCACCTGCTGCCCTGTTGTTGCAAATAAAAGGTCCAATTTCTGTCTTGATCTTGAACTGAGCTTTCTTCTTGGATGAAAAAAATGAATTTCATCTGAGTTGATCATCTGCCTAATGTATTCTAGATAAAATACTCTCATGGGGAGGTATTTGGGCAACTTGTAGGGTGGCAACTCACACGCATACACTCTAATCTACGTGTAATTCTGGTACAAGTACCAGTCACCTATTTTGGCCTACTCACTGAGGTGTAAAGTCTATTGAATCTACTTACTGATCCTAGGCTCTATTCTGTTGCTTAGTACACTCATGGCTAGATGAATGAACTGATCAATATATTCTTTGAAGCTATATCCCTTTGAATCCTTCCTCACCAAAGAAGTCCAGAAAATTATTGGTTGGGCATTTCCTGCTTGATCTAGCTTCTCGAGCGTGAATGGAAACTTGTCTGCTTAATAGAAAATGAACATGTAAACCGAAATGGATGCATACTTGGACATTCCTTTAGTTAAAAACTTCAGGAATTGTTCATGCATAACATCAACAAGAAATTGACCGAAATTAGAAATTATGAAGGGTTTTTCTTCAGTAGAAAAGATAGACAGAAAATCTAATATAGGATCATCTACCCACTCATCTGAATTATACCCTAATAAACATGAAAGGATGGAGACAATCTGCTTTTCTTTATCAGGGAATATAGAAGAGGGATAAGGGGGATTCTTTTTGGGTAATTGGGCATCTTCAGGAAAAAATATTTCAAAAATTTGAGCTCTTTTGGACATAGTTAACTTTTGATATAGGTCATTTAAGGCTTCTAAAGAAAATGGGGTGTTGGAATTATTCTGAGTGATCTGGAGCATCTGGTTGATGCTTTCAAGGGTAATGGTGAATAAGACTTCTCCATTTAGGGCTACAACAACTCTCTGATTAGGAAAATAGAAAACATGACACTTACGAATGAATTCGGGGAAGTGGTAAGTTTGCGGGAAAATATACAGAGGAAAATTGGATTCCCAGAGTCCAATGTCATCATATTGGTCAATGAAATTGTCCTGCAACCAATAGTGAAATTCAAAAAGGTCGAATTTGCATTTTGGCTCAGCAATTTTGTAGTCTCTGTCTGCGAGGGGAATATGGTCAAGATCGACTGCAGGAGGGAGCATTGGGTTTATCGGATCTTCATTGTTTTTCTTCTTAGGAGGCATTCTAACAATTGATTTGTCGGAAAAGGAAGGTAATGGTGATGGATTACCGAGAAGATGTTTGATAGTGGTAGAAAGAATGGCCTTTTCCTGCACTGAACTGGTTTCTTTGTCGAATGTGGAAGCTTACTATGTTAGCATGGATAGAGTGAGTGACCTATGTGGAAAATTAGTGAAAATGATGCACATAAGGGTTTTTATGGTAGTGGCATAGTCTCGTTGGAGGCACGGAGACATTATTGAATTGAAATGGTTATCCTGTGAAACATTAATTACGTAATGAACATGGCCAGGTGTCGGGATAGAAGTGGAGGGGAGCACGCGGGAAACTTTAATTATGTAACAGACATGGCTAGGTGTCGAGATAGGAGTTGGGGGAAGCATGTGGGAAGAGATAGCGGGAAAGGGGGAGAAGGTTGGCGGATTTCGGAGGGGGCTCAAAGTGGTAAGTGGTTTGTGAGGGGGTGGTGCGAAATAAAGTGGAGGTTATAGTAGGAATGGGACCGACGGGGAGGAAACCACTTTTCAGACCCCGACCCCCCCGGCAGATAAAGGTAGGATGGGTGGGGGGGCCGAAAAACCTTATTGGCCATCGATCTAATGAGGAGTCCATTAAGCCGTCGGATGGAGCACAAAACCTAATAGATACGAAAAATTCCTTTTGTCACTTGCGGGCATTATTTCATAGGTTTAATACTTAGGATAAAAAAACATAATGATCCCAAACTTAGGATAAAAGCCTTTGATGTAAAATTAACCTGTTTTTATCCTTTGACCCCTTTTGAACTCAATTTTCTCCTAACCTAAGACTAATTGTCAATAGTGAAAGGCTAAATTTAGATGTGCAGACCCTTGTTTATTTTCTTTAAGAGGAAAAAAAGCCTATCTTAATCCTATATATAATTTCTTATTGATCCAACTTAAACAATTGGATCAACTCATTCATCTACCTAACTATATTTAGCCAAGATTACACAGTTTGGCTAAATTATTCTCTAATCTAATTAACATAAATTGAAACTTGTTTGATCATGATTACACTATATGATCTAAGCAATGACTCAGGGTTGTGGCATTTTAAACTAGCTGCACACAACAATCAGTTTATTCTAGAAAATGAAACTAGTTATCTGGTAGTGGCATTTGGACTTGCATCACTTTCAATTCTATTTTTTATGGGGTTTTTTCATTCTTTTTTATTTCTTTTATTCCATTTTTATATACCCTCTTTTCATTTATTTATATTTTTATTTATATATTTTTTGGAAATACTGAAAGGAAATACTCAATCATCATCTGATCCTACAAATCATAGGACCTTAACAGGTGGGAAGCGCTATCTTACATTTGGCTAACAGGTCCCAAATGCAATATGATTTAGAGTGAATAGAGCAGATTACATTACTCTAACACTAACATATCTTGCTTGAGCTCCCAAATCCAATAATCCCACGAATGACGCGATGGGTGGATATCATGTCTAGACATGTAGGGCCATCTTCCATGAGTTTCACTCCAGTTTTCTTCTGATGGTTGCGCATGCAACTCATTATGTTTGAAGACTATTCATACACTGGGATATATTTCCACAGGGACCCAAAGCTCATGCTTCCTGATGGAAAGGGATTGGGTGCCATAGGTAAAACAAAATAATTTTTATCATTAATTTTTATTATTTTCGATTTTTAAATCTTTTTATTTGTTATGTATCCAAGACTAACTATCGATCTTTTTACATGTAGGTGTTGGACCCGTTTGACCAGTGGGATTATCCTATCTTCAGCATGTTGGAGACCCACAATAAGAACCAATTGGAGTATAGGTTGTTGCAGGGGGACGAGAGGTATTGCAGGATCTTAATGTGGTTGAGACTCTTGCAGAGGTTGAGCGACACATGGAGGGATTGACCCAGGGCATCGTTGAGACTAGGGTCGACCAGATCCCTATGAGATTGCAGTGTTATACTATTGGTGTTCCTGGCTGTATCAGTCGACTGTTGTGCAAGATGGCTCATGCAGCTTCATGTTATCATGAACATCATCAAGGTTAGTCTACTAGGAGGCTATATAGCCATATTTTGACTGCATGCATATTTTTTGATATGAAAAGTCGTGTCGCCATATGTGTCTCGAGCACAAGCCTTCGTAAAACCAAACTTTGATATATGTACAACTATCTACCTATCGGTGTTTCTTATGCATAATATTATCTTGTTTAATGTATGTGATGTGAATGTGTCAATGTATTTATACTTCTAGGAATGTGTTGATATTAGGTATAATCAAAATGTTTTTCTAGAAGGCGAACCCTCAAGAACATACGAAGCATAGTTGGACATGTAACTGAATAGACATGAGTTAACTGTAGTACTACAAGTTGTGAGTCAAGTATGATAATTATATATCAAATACCATGAGAAATAGCATCAGATAATAGCTCGATCACTACGTTGATATTATTGGTAGAGAGACCAATACAAATCACTTGTAAACTCACTAACTCACCACTCAATGCATATATAACCCATGCTATGGAAGAAAGGTTATGAGTATTACGACTAGCACCATCAGCATAAAAAAATATTGTTGAAAGGATGTAGACATCTGCAAACCAAATGTAAACAAGATTAATAGAAACCATAGGAAAATTTGAAGGGAACACACTACAAACACACTCAACACACCTATATACAACATGTACATGGTGAACTACGAAAAAATAACTTAAGCGTAGTATTTCTTGAGTTACTGCCCATTTCTAGGTTGTGTCAATGGAACTCCATCTAAATCAACAAGATCATAGTCCCCTTTAGCAAGAACATGTTCAATAATGTACGGGCCTAACCACATTGGCTCGAACTTCCTAGATCCTAACTTGTCAAACTCTTGGTCATACAACAGGACACAATCACCTTCCAAGAAAGCACAAGCATTAAAATAGTCTACTTCCACAATGATGTATACATACCCCCCGATGGAGTGAGGGTTACATGTCATAAATTCAATACCCCATTTCACGAAAGGTCCAACAATGATAAAAAGGTGTAAAGGAGTTGGTGGAGCATGAGTTTTACAATCATATATCTGGCAGACATGACATTTTTGGACTAAAAGGATGCGACTGCAAAACATAGTAGGAAAAAAGTAGCCAACATGTAAAATCTAATGTGTGGTGGTGTAACCAAACATATTTCCACCACATTCCCTAGAACAACATTCATTTAAATATTTCTTGGCCTCCTGATGGGTGAGGCACCTTCAAAAAATCATATCGATACCACGATGATAAAGGGCATCACCAATTATAATATAGTTTTTAGCCTGATATCAAATACGTCGTTGGTCAGAGCGAGAGTTATCGGGCCAAAAATTCTAGGTCTAGAGATATATGATTATGTCTCCATACCATGGGTTAGATGAATCTATCAAGAACAACAACTCATCTGGAATAGAATCGTCAAACATTGTTTTTGTTTCGGCAGTGGGAAGGTTGCAGATCAATTCGATAAATACTAATGATTTCTTCGACTTGGATTTGATGAACTCCAAATCGAATTACTGGAGGATAAAAATTCATTTGGAGTAATTCGCCCCCATCAATTGTCGTGACAAGATGTATGTCATGGGTTTTCAATTGGAAACAACCATAGTCTTTGGAAGCGAGATATAGTAAAAAAATCTTTGGACAACCTGAACAACCACCAAAGCTAAATTTTTTATGTGAGTATATTTGATCTTTGCATCATTTAATTTCCGACTCAAAAACTAAAAAGGATGTTCATTCCCTACATCATCCTCTTTAACCAATACCATAGCTATGGTATTAACTGCAATGGCAAGCTACAAGAAGTAATCACATTGGTAATATGGGGATACAACAATGACGCTCGAATTAGAACATCGTTCAAGGCATCAAACACCTTCTGGACAATTTATTTCCAATGGAAGGGAACCCCTTTCTTTAACAAGCGAGTAAATCCTTTGGTTAATTTGGCATAGTTAGGAACAAATCTCTGTAGAAAGTTAGCCTTCCCATGGAGTCGTTGAAGTAGAACAAGAGAGAAAGGAGAAGGAAGATTTAGGATTGCCTGGAATTTCAATGGGTCAATACAAATTACTTTCTTTAATACAATGAAGCGGAGAAGTTGACCGGAGCTTACACAAAACACACACTTGTGTGGATTGAGCCTAATGTTATAATGTCAAGCACGTAAAAATGTAGCCCTAAGATGCATCGGATGATCAACACGATGTTTCGAGTGAGCAGGTAGGTCATCCAAATATGGTTGTATGATGTTCTTAATGTCATGGAAGGCATAATTCATTTCCCTCTAAAAAATTTCCCCAAAAGTTTTCAATCCAAAAGGGAGCTTTCGATATGCAAATGCGCCCCATAGACAAATAAATGTTGTTTTATGGTGGCTCGATGGGATAATGTTGATCTAAATGTAGCCAAAAAATCCATCCATAAATGAAAATGCTTCACTTGTAGAACAATCATCAACAATATAGTCGATAAAAGGGTAGGATAATTGTTCTAGGACAAGCACGATGAATGTCCCTGTAATCGACGCACACGTGAATTGTTCCATGTTTCTTAATGACAGTAAAAATGTTTGACACCCAATCAACTAGAGGTATTGGGTAGATGGAACCAATGCATAGAAGCTTTTCAACTTCAGCCTTAATAGTGGCAACATTCTTAGGATGGACCTGACGTAGATGTTTTCGAAATGGGTTAGCATCAGGATATGTTTTGATTTCATGTACAACAATGTTTGGGTCAATACATGGCATCTTTTCATAAGACCAGGAAAAAACGTATCTAAACTCCTGGAAAAGGAATTTATATGTCTTGATCTCATCAAGAGAGAAATACGCACCAATATGTACATTCTCAAAAATTCCAGGTTTGATTGAAATATTGAGAGGAATAGTCTCTTCAATATTCGACAAATTCTTCTTAGAATCGATATCATGGATAGATACAGAATTCAAATACATCTCAATGACATTGGGCCAATAGAGATCACTAAGATTATCCTCAAAGGAATCTGGCAAGGAGGAATGATGGTGATGGTCATCCCACAATGCATCATTTGTCATCATTATCTCCATGATGCTCTCATCAGTAGAAAATGTACCAAAGAAGGGATCAGAGGACGTGCCAAAATCTAAGGAATGATAAACCCAATTGATCGAAGAGGAGAAATCAAAATGTGTCACACAGGTCGAATAGATGGCTTTATAGTCGAGGTTAATGGGATTGAGTGGCATGCGATCACCAAAGATATCAATATTAGATTCATTTGGTACTACCCAAGGATCATATGGAGTAGCACAAGAACATATCATATTGACATAGGCAACAATATTAGAGTTTTTGAGAAGGGGCTGAGGAAAAGTAGGAGGAAGTGAAAAGGTTTCCATGAGATAATAATCCTTAAGCAGTCCAACCTCGGCATGCTAATCTAGATGTGGGGTTTCCCCCACAAGAGAGATGCTTCCAGTAACGTGATAGTTTGTGGCAAATAAAGTGAGTTGATCAATGGATACTATACCCCCCTTATGAGGGAAATCTATCACTTTGAAATATGTCTAAACAACATCAGCCATAGAATAAACCCATGTACAACCCAGTATAAGTTTATAATATAACAGTATGTCCATAACTTCAAATTCTACTAATAGTGTCTTGCCACCTAATTCAACTTGTAATGAATTCAAAGTTCCATAATCCTTGAAGACTCTTCCATCAAAGGCCTTTAGAGTAGTCGATGATTGATTTAATTGAGGAGAACCAATGGCCTTCCAACAAGAAAGTGACATGATACATGTTGAAGCTCCTTCATCCATAATGGAGCGATGGATGGTCTTACTTCGAACGACAACTAGAATCATGAAAGATAATTGGGATGGAAGTCAAGGCATATGATTCTCACGGTTAAAAACTACAAGGTTAGAATCTGAGGGATCAATACATCCAATTGTGGAAAGTAAAGCCTTGTTCTAAGCGGGACAATTTTGCGACACCTAGAGGGTTGACATAGATGAAGGAGATTGAGCCAGATGCTCAACTATGTTATAATTATGAGTAGCGCTCGCACGAGGGTTAAATGTGTATTTATGGATAACATCCTTGGGAGGTTTAGTCATTAATTCAGTAGGAACCACATTTGCAGTAGGATACAGCGGAGATGTGGTAAAATTGGCAGGTTGATCAATAGCCTAAAAGGTCGAGGGATTCAAATTATCGTATTCTTTATTCTTGGTTGCTACCATAACATCATTTTTAGGCTTAGTGGAGGAAAGCATCAAAACAAAGAAAGATGAAGTGAGATCCTGAGCTACCATGTTAGTCTCCTGATTAGGAAAGGGATCTTTCAACACAATGGGTGTTGTTGTCATTCTATATTTTTGAGGTTGAGGGAGTAAACACATAGTAAAACATCAAAACCACTTTGGAAGCTGGAATCTAGCCCTGCCGGCTTCAGAGGGATCTCTCTATAAAATTTAGTTATGTTTTATGTGAATTTTATGCTAGTTATGACTATACTGATTGTTTTTTATTTGATTTCTTGGTTTATTAAATTTTTATAATTCCATTAGGCTATGGATTCTAAAGATTAACTAGATCTGCATCAAATTTTGAAGGAGTTTCACTTGGCAAGCTAGGCTGCACTAGTTGGATCTTTCAAAAATTTAAATGGATTATGAAATAGAAGAAATGAAAGATTCAGTAGAAACTAAGGAGAAATGAATGATTCCTTAATTTTACTTCAACATAAAATATATAAATTACTAGCAGCTAGAATAGGGTGTCCTGTATAACATATCCTATTCATCACAGTTTTTGTTATGTATGTTAGGGTCCTATAATAATAGGATTCATAATTTTGAATTGGCTATGGTTATTCTTGTAATATTGTACATACTTTTGCTTCCTGCAAAATGTTTTCCCGTATTTAAAATAAATAATGTAAAGAGGGTAAGTCCTAAAAGAATAATCAAAGGACTAAAACAAAGAAAAATATCAAAAACGTATAAGATATGAACCCCACAAAAAGAGACAAGAATAGATCATGAAAGTGTGCAAATTCAAATCCCACTACTTTTTACTTTACTTTGTAAAATAAGATTGTGTGCACCTTGTCAAAAAATGCCACAATCAATGATGGTCAAATAGTTTAATCTTGATTCATTCATGCTTTAAATTTCATGTTGATAGATAGAGAAGAAAGATCTAGCCAAACTGTTTAATCTTGGCAGATCAATAGTTAGGTAGAGAATAATAATGAGCTCATCAGTTTAATCTGAGCCATTGGAAGTTATAAGGTTAGAATTAGATAGTTTACTTATCAAAGAAAAAGAAATAAAGGGTAAACAAGCTCAAATGCACCCAATGAATGAAGAGAAAATCGTAGGGTAAATAAAGGGTATGTAGAAGAAGTTTTGCAAGTGCACAAGGCTGCTAAGTCAAAAGCACCTTCATCATGTTTAATCCTATGATTCATGTGCAGGAGGAAATGTCAAAGAGAAAGGACATTCACTAAAGCTTATGTACTAATTCCCCCTCATTATCCCTTCATTACTTTTCATCCCCTAATGTTGTCCCCTTCTTGGTTCCCAAGCACCCCTTCCCTCTTCATTTCCCCTTGTAAAAAACCTTTCCCTTCAATTTGACCTTTTATCCCTTCGTTTCACACGTTTCCCTAGACATTACCCTTTAAAAATCATTCCCCCTTCCCAAAACCCCTTTCCCTAGTGTGAAACCCATTCCCATCACAAATAATACATTTCCCCCTTAGTAATTTCCCTTTTTCCCATACAAAACCCACTAAACCCTTTATCCTAAGTTATTTCCTAAAGTCTCGCTTTATATATTTAAACCCCCACTATAATTTCTCGACCCTCACTAAAACTTAGAAAGTATTAAACCCACTGTATTATTTAACCCTGGGCCCCGCCAACCACATCCCAACTCCGTCTGCACAACTTTGTCGCGCGACAGCCCTCCGATCTCCCACCTCTAGATCCAACGACACATATCCATATCGCATAGTTTCATCATCTGAGAGTTAAATGTCCAAAATCAAACAAGATTCACGGTTTTGGCTGAGCACTAGTTTTCTATGTGGCAGCAATAGGTTATATTGCGTGCTCGCGAAAAATACCGCCCTCCACCCAAAAGTGGTGCAATATGGCATAAAACCGCCTCCCCACGTAAAAGAAAACTACCCACTATTCATTTACCAAATATCGCGCCAAAATGTGACTGTTGTTGGTTAAAAGGCTGAAAAGCCCCCTTTTACTCTTTTCACTCATTTTCTCTACAAAAACCTCTATTAACCAATTCTGAAACCTTGAACCTCTACGCAACCATTTTAACCACCTTTTGCAACCAGAAGACGCCGTAGACACCAAATTGAAGTAGCAAACAGACAATTGAAATCTCAGAAACCTCTGCTGCTACCACAGAACCCTTTCTGCGCACCAAATCATCATTTTCCAAGAAGAACCAAAATGACCCTATAATTTAAGCTATGCATAGTAGTTATTAAAAGGTTAATTAATTAAATTAATTAAAAAACCTTGCTAGACTGAAGAAAACCTTACTGTGCATATAAAATCCCTTTTCTATAGACTGTAATTACCCTTCCCACTATTCTAGAGCTTATGACCTTACTCCTAAAGCCAGAGAAAAAGTAATTCAGTTGAATAGACCAAATTATGGCTTCCCAAAGCACTCTGGATGTAAGACCCCTTCAAACCCCTCACCTGGATATTGACCACCTCCCATTGGCCGACATAGATTTTCAAATTAAAAACACTAATTCCCCTAACCACCTACTAAAACTCCACTGTTGGAGTAAAGATAAATTCTTGAACTAGAATGATGACATTCACCTATGGGAATCAAATTTTCCCAAATACTTGTTCCCATAGGTATACCTATTCCCAGAAATCATCCACTTCTGCCAAGATTGCTATGTCCCAAGTCAAAGAGCCATAATCTCTCCTGACCAATAGATTTTATTCACCATTACTGCAGAGTTAGTAAATCAAATGCTGCAGATCCAACCAAACCCAAATGAGACCCCACTTTCCATTGAAGCCTTACTTGAACTGTACACAAAGCTGGACCTTCCCAAGAAAGCTCAAATCTTTGAGACTTTCATCATAGAAGAGTCTCATACTCCTACAGATAGTCCTCCATATGTTGCCACCATTTTCTCTGAGAGAACCAGACAAATTATAACCATGCTCTTTTGTATTCTAGGATACACCATTAATGAGCATGCGGATGAGGTTATACTTTCTTTCCTTTCTATTTTTTGCCCAAGCAATCCTCCAACTATAGTTTACAACTTTGCTCAGTTCTTAGTAGACAGAATCCATGAACAGTTTATCAAATTTCCAAATGAGAGAGTATTCAAATACTCATTAGTATTGTTTCAAATGTTCCTATATTTTCAATCAGACAAGTTTCCAGTCGAATCCAAAAGTTAGATACTAAGGGCCATCCAAGATCTGTCATCTTTTGGACACCATTAATCTAAAGATATTCCACTATTTTTAGTTATAAAGAGTTCATTTATTCATTTGTTCACCCAGTTGTAAACATGCTAACTAGTAGCTATCAACCTAGGATCAATGATGAGATTAAGAGAGTTTTACAGTTGTCTAAAAATAGTATAGTGGGAGACTGGTATCTATACCGGGACCACACTGAAATAAGGATATATGGATGCCAGCTCACTCCCTACAAACTACCCAAACACCTCCCCATGAGGATATTTGCATTAGAGTATTTCAGGCAGATCATAAACTCAAATGAGGTCAATTTTCTGTCAGCTAGGAAGAAAACTCAGTTCAAGATCAAAAACCAATTGGGCCCTTTTATTTGTAATAATAGGGATTCTAGATAAGAAGTAGAGAAAATCTTACATTAAATGAACTTCAATAGCATTTTTATGTGGCAGTATGACCCTAATGGAGTCATAAACAAAGTAAGGCTCAAATTCAAATTAAGTCATTTCATACATGAGCCCACGCCAGACATCGAAAGATATGCCAACCAGTTAGAGTGGTTGGAAAATGCTTTAATAGATGTTGAAAATACCTTAATAGATGTGGAAAAGCATATGGATACTAGTTCCTTTCTGCAGGTTCCAACCTTACAGGGACAAATGGGTATTAGTCCCATTCTACAGACTCCATCCATGTAGGACAGACATGTAAAAATAACCAGGGAAGAAGGTTCTAGCTCTAGAATGGATACTACAAATGACAGGTTTGAAATCAGTTACCAAGAAGAAGCCCAAGATTAATCTTGTAACTAAGCAAGAAGACACCATTGAGACAGTTGAAATCACTGATACTAACACAATGGTTGGAAAGGGTAAAGGTCCAGCAATTTCAGAGGAAACTCATCAACCTTCCAGCTCAAATACTCAAATTATTGAAAAGTAGCTTAGTATTGAAGTCTCTTAATCCAGCAAGCTAATGGATAAAGAGAAAGATATAAAATAGAAGTACAAGGAAATCAAGTTGAGGAATGAGGCATTAAAGGTTGAAACATATGCCTAGTACTTCAAACAAACACCTGCCAATCAGAATAGTTTAATGTCAGCCTTTGACATTAAAATAGGTAAAATGAAAATGACCTTTATGCAGCCTATAGTCCAGTAGCCTAGATTGTCAGCAGACTACAGGAAGACAGAGTTTGAAGTTTTGGTCACGGATGTTCACCCTATTGATCAAATTGAATTCCATAAGTAGGCAGGTGAAATGATTTACTCCAGAATGACCAACAAAGAAATGACTGTGCAGAAACCTTAAAGCTCTCTGGACAAAATGACAGCACAGTTTAAGTTAGAAAATGCATCCTCATAGGCCAAGGATAACAGAATAAAGTCACTGGAAGACTTGGTAATTGAAACTGGATATAATCCAAATGATATCAAAGCTGCAGAAAAACTAATAAAGAATAAAAATGAGGATATTGTTGCTTTGAAGAAACAACTAAAGTTGCCTCCTTCAAAACATCCACAGACCAAGGAGGTCCTATAGAGCCAAACCCAGTAGGAGGAATGATGGATACCATTCTTCAATTAAATGCTCAATTGAAAGAAATGGAGAATGAATTGGATAGTTTAATACAACTTAAACAAGCCCGCCTTGACACAGCTACTACCACTGCTATCCCTACAATTACTACAACAATTCATCAACTTTGGCAGCTTCATTGGCCCCAACAGCTCCACTAGCTACAACACTTCCAGCTGCAATAACAACTACATCAGCAACAAGTTCAACAATAGCAGTAGCTCATCTAAGTGATGAAGCGAGTAAACTGGTCAAAGCCATGGAGGACATGTCCATTCAAACCACTGAAATAAATAAACTTAAAGAATAGATAAGGAGTCTAGAGCATGAGAAGAAACTGGCTCAAATTATGCATAAAAATGAAGTACAGAAGTCAAATAGGTTTACCGAGAGGATAAAGAACTTGGAAAAAGAATTAACATTGAAAAATCCACTTGCCAAAGAAAAAGAATAGATATGGGCTGGGCAATACCATTGACTCTATCAATGATAATTGGCCATCTATACAAGTTATCTATGAACAAAATGATTTAGTCAAAGAGGCTAGTGAATCAATTCAAAGAGTTAAGGCCGAACTTGGAAATGTGCCAGAAGAAGCCTCAAGAATAATCCAATTCCTTAAATTAGAATAAATATGAATTGCAGGAGCTTGACATAGCTGACAAGACTGGCACTATACTAGAGGAGAAGAAAGTACTTACCAAGAGGAACTTAATGATGCAGCTTGAGGAAAAATGCCAAACCATGGAGCTAGCTATAGGTAGGTTCATGGTTAAATTTGATGCTTTGAGGCAGAAAGGTTTGCCAAATCCATTGGTAATAAATGATAGGTTAATGCCACATGAAGAATATAACAAGAAAATCATAGAAGTGGCAAGGGAGCAATCCAATAGTTCGTCTATGAAAGGGATGCCTATAGGAAAGGTTCTTTACTAGACTTTTGAGAACCTCTTTTACCTCCAACATGAGGTAAAACATCTTTTTATAAACAAGCCCACCTTTGCAAAATACACAGAAGCTGATGAAGTCTACAGAAGAATGGTAAATATTAAATTCCCAGATACAGAGACTTGGGAAAAATTAAATGATCTACTATGAAGATGCAAGGTAAACAGTAGATACATAGCAATGAAAGAAAAGCAACGGTTCAGCTAGGTCAAAGAGTATCAGATGAAAAAGTATCAGTCAAAAGGAAAAGTAAAATAACAACCAACGTTGAGCAACAACAAAGGAGAAAAAACAACAAAAGATCAAATCATAAGACAACAAAGCCAAATAAATAGGGACAGCGTGCAGTAATTACATATCTGTCTATATCTTCTTGCATGAAGATATTTCTGTTTCCTTGAATAATTCCTAAATCAGTTTAGGATACTTTGTAACTATTTTTGTATAAATACTTCATAATTCGAAGTGTAGAGGGGGATTTCTTAACATTTCTATAGTTGTATTGATCTAAAACCTAAGGGTTCATTGTACCATTTTTTCAAGTCAATAGACTGGACTGAGTAATAAAGGCATTGCATTACATGATTCATGTCTTGGGCCAGTTCAGTGAAGTATTTTATGTTTTTCAAATTGTTATCTACTTAAGTGTTTCACATACTTTCATGTTATCTAAATTGAATGAAATAACTGGAATATTATTGCAGAATTTGTTTAAGTACACTATGTCCTGAACATTTATTCATTTTAATGTTTTCTTCTGATATCCAGAGTAGGGAATCCTTCATTGCTCTCTAGTTTTGATTAACCTCTATCATTTCCTTCATTATCTAGTTTGATAAACCCTTAACTGCTCCTTGACCCCGATTGAAAACCACTTCACCCTCCAGCCTAAAGATCTAAAATTACTCAGCTACCTTGCCCAGTAAACACTATCTTTAGAACTTGACTTAGTCATGTTTTCTTGACACTTGACCCCATAGCCCAATGGTAAAGGACATCCCTCTATCCATCTAAGTTAGTAATTCCACCACCAAATAAAAATCAAAACCCAATCAAAGCTTAAATAACTAGCCTAAAATCAATGAACTCAACAAAGTTAAATCATAAATAGAGAGCCCTCTCTGAGCATTAGGAAGGCTAGATCCTAATCTCAAAAGTAGGTTTGTGGTTACCTCTAATATTTATTTTGACACAAGATAACAACTCTAGGGAAATTTTTAGAGTGATAACATAGTGGCGACCATACTGGGGAAAGTCCTCAGTCTGATAAACCTTAAAGAAAATCTTAAAATCTAAATCTCTTCACCTTAAGTTCATTTTAGAGTTGTTAAAAAGTTTCATTAAAAAATTAAAATTTTGGCTTCCAAAAGAACACACTATACTAGGGCACATCTAGATCCAAACCCTACTATAAGAGTTGATGATCCTGACTGAATTTTAAGAAAACCAAAAAAGGTAGAAACTCAAGGAAATAGTACTCAGTTAATTAAAGAAAATTCACTTCCTAAAGAGTTATCAAGTTTAGAGGATATTCAATTTGATTTATCATTTGAGATTTCTTTGTTTCTTACCAAATCTTAAAATTCAATTCATGATACTGACCCCAATTTTATTCAATTTATTGAATCAAAAAAGGTTCCTATACATCCTGATTTAGATCAACATGTTTTGGATACTTTTGACAAACTAGAAGCTTTAACCTCAACTTTGATAAGGCATATAGATGAAGCCTATCTTCAACAATTGGTTGAATTAGCTGCCCTAATTGCTGCTACCCCTGAAATTTCTACAGAGTCTTCAAAAACTATATATATAGCTTCATTTACTACCACCTCATCCATAATATCCACCACACTTCATTCCCCTAAACCATTCATACCTCAACTTCCTCTCAACCAAACATCTCAAGTTCATCTAGTTCATCTACAGCCATATCATGTTCTTCTTCAAGCACCACTATTTTACCCTCGAATCAAACCAAAGCCTTATCCATGGTAGATAGATATGCACCTTTGGTCTTACCAGCTCAACTACATGCCATGCCCTAAGACTACCAAAGTAAAATCTTTCTATTTGATGCTACTCGTCAATATACTACCCAACAGCATGTGAATAAAATCACTAATTATTTTGAGTTACATGAGATTGATGAGTCTGATGTGCAAATGAGGTTATTTTCCCAAACACTAGCAGGAGATGTCAAAAAATGGATTAAAGGTTTACCTGCTAATCATATTTCTGATTTAGTTGTTTTCCATAGATTGTTTATCGATAGATGGGAAAGAAGGAAAAACCCTTTACAAATATTGTCTGAATATGAAAACATTAGAAGAGCCTCTAATGAATCTGTTCAGGATTATTGTACTAGGTTCAACAGTATCTATAATGCAATCCCTGCAATTATCAAACCTCCACCAGACTTAGCACTAATAAAATTCCCTGATGGTTTTGACACAGATATGTCTTACCAATTGAGAGAAAGAAACCCTGAAACATTGGAACAGATGCAAAGTAATGTTGTTAGTGTAGAGGCCAATTTATTAGCTAAGAAAGCTAGGATGAGAAATGAGAAAAGAGTTGAGTGACAATACCTTATTCTTGTCAGTGAAATAAGTGGAATGAACGGGGAGCGCGGGAGTCTGTGGAAGACCAAGGTAGATAGATTCTAAGCGGGGGTTTCTCCATGGACGGTAGCAAAGGGGGGATCTCCACTCCCTCCTTCAGAGAGGTAGTGGTTAACAGGGGCAAAACACCCCTGGAATCAAGTAGAGGTAACTTGAAGGTAGAAGGAGAAAACATGGACAAGGAAACAGTAAGTAACAAGGAGAAGGAAAATGATGGCACAAAAGACAAGGAGGAAAATGACAAAAAACAGGGAACAAAAAACAAGAACGAAAAGGGACCGTGCAAGCCCAAAGCTGAAATCACTCCTAGAGTAATCTTGAATAACCTAGAGCTGTAGGTCCACAGGGAGCACATGCAGACTTATGCAATCATATGCAAATTCATGGGACTCTGGCCCATCGAAAGGGATTTACAAACATGGATCAGAAACCACTGGAAACCTAAAGGAAGTATTGTTCTTCATCTAGGATCCAAGGGTTTTTTCACTGTGGTATTTGCAAACATTAAGGATAAAGACAGAGTGTTTGAAGGTGGGCCCTACTTCTTTGCAGCAACAGGACTCTATATGTGGTCGTGGATAATGAACTTTGTGCCGGATCAGGAAACCTTTACCTCAGTCCGGGTGTGGGTAAGGCTCTATTCGCTACCTTGGATTATTGGCAAATAGATTCACTAACAGCTATAGGCAATAAACTAGGGAGGTATGTCAAAACTTTTGAAGCCACAAAAAGGGGTAAACATACCTCTTTTGCCAGGATTTGTGTAGAAATGGACCTATCTGGAGCTCTTCCGGATGAGGTGATATTGGAGGTTTATGATGAGGAATGGGTGCAGACGGTTGACTATGAGCATATTCCTTTTAGATGTCGAAAATGTCATGAACATGGGAACCTTCTCAGAGACTGCCCTCTCAGTAAGGTAGAGAGAAAAAGAAATCCCAACACACTGAAAGAAACAGAGGGATTTCACAAAGTAGCCCATAAAGACAGAAATGGCAAAAAAGGGCCAAAAATTCACCAAAACGGAGATCATAAAGGTAGGCCGAACTAGTTCCAAGTTCTTGAAGAGGAGGAAGATACAACAGTTGAAAATCAAGAAATGAAGGATGGATATGCTAAGCAGGACAAGGAATAAGAACATAATCAAAAAAAGGTAGAGGAAAAGCAGAAATAGATCATGACGAGTGAATCAGAGATGGATATGGATCAGGAAATGACCCAGAGTGAGATGGAAATGGAAGACAATGAGCTGCAAGAGATTCTTGACAGAGAAAACCTAGATCTAGAAGGGTTCTTGAGTAAGGGAACTACGGGCGGGGTAGAATCTCTATCACAAGAAGAATGCAATCGAATAAAGTAGTTATTCTTATGGAAAACTCAGGAAAAGGACTTGGGCGAAGATAACAGCATGGAACGACAAGCCAACCATGGAATAAAAGCAGTAAAATCGACTCCAGGATTAGCTCCAAGAAACTCGGAGAAAAAAAGGGGCAGGAAAAAGTAGAACGAGCTACTAATGGAATGTGGAAAGGTCATGATAGACTCAGGTAAGATGAAAGATCTAACCAGTTACTCTACCAATCTGTAACAATGAATTTTACAACTTGGAACATCAGAGGTCTAGGAAGCAAAAGAAAGCAAAGAATTTTGAATAATAGAATGAGGCAGGTAGCTTCGGATATTATTTTTGTCCAAGAAACGAAATGCTCTGTGCAAAATATAAGAAAAATACATAGTAAATGGCTCAATAGATATGAGTTTATAGAAGTCAAAGCGGAAAATACAACAGGGGGTATCCTTATCCTCTGGGATCCCCAAAAGATAGGTATTATTGATGCGGAGGCATCAAGGAATTATTTATTAGTTGTGATTCAACCTGTAGGTGACAGGGATGCTTATCTTGTAATGAATGTTTATGGCCCTCAAAGGTTAGATGACAAAATCAGGTTTATCGATTCCTTAGTGGACCTCCGAAACAGATTTGCAAGGATACCGTGGGTGATATGAGGAGATTTCAACATGATTAGATCTCTCTCGGAGAAAAAAAGGGGTACAAGGACTCTAAACAAAGATTCCTCAGCATTCCAAAGTTTTTCAGAGAACATGAAGCTAATGGACATTGAGACAAACAATGGCCTTTCCACATGGAACAACAAAATAGGAGGTGATTCTTAGGTAGCTTCCAAGCTAGACAGATTCATGATCTCTGAAGAGCTCATGCTTCTAAACAAGGAAATAATAGCGGACATTCTTCCTTTTGGAGGCTCAGATCACTGGCCGATCCAGATGGAGATCTCCGGCATTGGCACTCCTAGAAACAAACCGTTCAGGTTTGAAAATATATGGCTGTCACACCCAGATTTCTACAATAACATTGAAAAATGGTGGGCCAAAGACATGAAAATTCAGGGATCTTCTATGTTCCTGTTGCATAAAAGACTAAATTACATCAAGTAGAAGCTAAAGGAATGAAACCAGAAGGAATTTGGCAATATTTTCACAAGTAAAAAAATTGTAGAAAACAAAATTCTATAGCTCAATCAAGCTTTAATCAGGAATGGCTTTGATAAAGACAATAATGATCTAGCAGAGAAATACCAACAAGAATGGGAAATGTTTTGCAAACAAGAAGAAATTTTTTGGAAACAAAAATCTCAGGTTCTATGGCTGAAAGAGGGAGAACGCAATACCAAATTGTTTCACAGATCTACCATTGCGAATAGAACTCACAACAAAATATCTTCAATCAAGGATGACAATGGTCAAATCCATCAATCCCATGAGGAGATAGATGTAGTGTTAGTAAAGCATTTTCGGGACATTGCCAAAGAAAACGTTCCCGAAAGAGAACCTTTCATCAAGGACATAATTAAACATATACCTAAGCTAGTCTATAGAGAGGACAACTGTAATCTCAATAGACCTGTAACTAAAAAGGAGATCAGTGAGGTCCTCAAGGAAATGCAAAATGGAAAGGCACTAGTGATCCAGGTGGATATTGGTGGCCACCTGCCAGGTCCACCTGGACCCCCACCATTGTCTTTCTCAGCATTTTCAGTTTCCTTAATTGTAGCACAGTTTACTATTTTTAGCAGTTTTTCGGGTCCTGAACTTCCGGAGCCGTTTTGAGGCCCTAAACGACGTTTTTTTGGAATTCTGGGGCGGCCGAGCCCTATGTTGCCTCCCAAAGTGGTAGTACTCGGATAGATCTTTCTAACGAGCTATCGTACGCGTCAAACAGAGATCGTATGCCAAAGTTACGACCCCGGGAAATTGATGTACCAATTTACCCAAACGGGGCCCACAATTTGGCGTTTCATCTTCTAGGGTTAGGTTTCGGTATGTGAAGGGTTTTCCATTGTTTCTCAACAATAAATAGGCCTTCGAGCCTCATTGTAATTCAGTTCAGAACAGTTCAGAGGCATGTAGCCATCACATCTCTTCTCAGAGATAAGCTACCATCGCCCTAGCTAGTTTATTGCCATTTCTGTTTGTAAGCATATGTCAGTATTTTCCATTAATGAAATGAAGTATTATTTCCGCTGCATCTTTGTGTATATGGTTATCTCTGTAATTTGTTGCGTTCCTGTTTAAATCTGGATCAGTGGTATTAGAGTGGTCTTCTTTTTCTCTGTTTTTCTTTGCATGTCCCCAACAAGGTCGGGATATAAGGAGTTAGGGCTTGAACTGGTTGAACCTTTGCAAGACCAGCCTCGCAAATCCCGACGGCCTCCCATGGCGAACGAGAAGAAAGACGAGGGGGCAGGAGATCCCATCAAAATCTTGCTCGAAGAAGCGCTCGAGCGACAACTGAACGCGATGATGGACAGCTTTGCGCAGATCCTTCAGCGGCTACCCAGAAGCGGCGCATCGGCTTCCAGCAGCTCCTCTGGAAACGCCACACCCTTTAAGGTACAAGTTAATTTTGAAATCCCCATATTCGAGGGTCAGATAGACGCCGATGCCGTAGATAAATGGTTAAATCTGCTAGAGGGTTATTTTTCTGTTCATGAATTTTCGAGTCGGGAAAAGATTGTTTTTGCTCTTCTCAAAGCAGCCCCCCACGTCAAGGACTGGTGGGAAACCTACTGCGAGCAGAAGGATGAAAGTACTGGCTCACTATTTTCAGCCGCACCCACCTGGGATTCGTTCCGGGATGCCATCAAGGAGCAGTACTACCCTGTCGGAAGCTATGAGGATGAATACATAAAGTGGACCACGCTGCGGCAGGGAAGGGACCAAGATGTGCCGGAGTTCACCAATCTTTTCCATACCCTTCGCACAAAGTTGGGTATCAAGGATTCGGAGCAACATTTGATACTCAAATACCGTGGCTGCCTGCACAAGTACATCCAGGAAGAAATACAGTTCCTAAACATCCCCTCGCTCGGCGCAGCATACCGGTATGCCGTCAAAGTCGAGCAGAAGTTTAAACAAAAGAAGCGAGACTTTGGATCTGCGAATCCAAAGCAGGGGAAAGGTGCCCCTAAACCACAGAACAAAGGACAAAGCCAAGGCGGGACAGCCCAAGACAACCAGCTGAAGCTGCAAGCAAAGAGCAATGCCGCGAAGCCGAGAAAGGACACTGGAAAATGGTGCGAGTTCCATAAGAGCTCCACTCACAACACAAGTGAGTGTCGGGCCAAACAGTCACTGGTGGCTGAGCTAAAGGTTTCAGAATCAGATGCATGTTCCGACTCTGAGTCAGAACCCGATAAGGGGTATGAAAAAGGGAAGCAGATCATTGATGCGGATCCCAGCGCCACTGTTGCTACCGCAAAGATCCAGAAAAATGAACCCGAAGATCCAGAGGAGGAGGAGCGTCTCTTCCACTCCCAGATGTGGGTCAAGGGCTCCCCGATACAGTTCATTGTTGATAGCGGGAGTCAAAAGAACCTCATTTCGGCAGAGGTCGTGAAGCGGTTGGGCTTACCGACCACAGCACATCCACAACCATACACCATTGGGTGGCTTTACCAAGGGCGAGATCTTCGCGTGAGCCAGCAGTGTCGCCTTCCATACAACATCAAGCCCTTCACGGATGAGGTATTGTGTGACATTGCTCCCCTTGAAGTTTGTGATGTATTACTAGGACAACCATACTTGTGGAAGCGACATGCTGTGTATGAATCAAGGCCCCGTGCTGTTATTATTACATTGGGAAATAAGTTGTTCAGGATACCAGAGGTACCACCACCTGCCGCCATCTCTTTGATTACTGCAAAACAATGCAGTAAGATCATTTCCAAAACCAGGAAATTTTTTTCCTGATGATACGCCCTCAAGGGAAGAAGAAGACAGTGGCCGCGGCCTCCAAACGAGGTCCCTCTGCACGGCAGCTACAAATGGACAAGATTGTGGAGGAGTACAAAGACATCTTCACCTCCCCGGCAGGGGTTCCTCTGCACTGTCAAGTCAAGCACTCCATTGATCTGACCCCAGGTGCGCCGCTACCCAATGGACCAATTTATCGGCGCTCCGTTCTGGAGAACAATGAAATCAAGAGGCAGATTCAGGAGCTCCTACAGAAAGGTCACATCCGTCCGAGTTCTTCGCCCTGTGGGAGCCCGATAGTGTTGGTACAGAAGAAGGATGGGACGTGGAGACTCTGTATTGACTATCGGGCGCTGAACAAGATCACTGTCCGTAATAGGTACCCGATCCCGCGGATTGATGACCTCCTAGACCAACTAAAGGGGGCGAAATATTTCAGCAAGATCGATCTGAAGTCAGGATATCACCAGGTACCAATTGAACCCTCAGATGTGTGGAAGACTGCCTTCAAATCCAAGGAGGGCCTCTTCGAATGGTTGGTCATGCCTTTCGGATTGACGAATGCTCCTGCAACCTTTATGAGGCTAATGGATGACATCTTGCGGCCATTCACCAACTCCTTTGTAGTAGTATACTTGGATGACATTCTGATCTTCAGCCAGAGTTGGGAAGAGCACCTCCACCACATCCGACAGGTTCTCCAAACACTGCGGCAACACAAGCTATGTGCCAATTTGGAGAAATGCACTTTTGGCATGACCAAGGTCCAGTATCTGGGATACATCATTGATGAACAGGGGGTGCATGTCGATCCAGCCAAGGTCCAAGTCATTCGGGATTGGCCCTCTCCAACCACTCTAACAGAGCTCCGCAGCTTTCTAGGTCTTGCCAACTTCTACCGCAGGTTTGTGTTGGGATTTTCTCATATTTCTTGGCCCTTGAGTCAAGTCACCAAGGGCGGGGCGAAAGCAAAATTCTTTTGGTCTGAATCTCAACAGAAGGCATTCAGGGAGTTGAAGGATCGCCTCTGCACGGCACCAGTGCTCGCGTTACCAGATTTACAACAACCATTTGAGGTCGAGACAGATGCCTCTGACTATGCTATTGGGGCAGTCCTTACTCAACATGGACATCCAGTGGCATATCACAGTGAAACACTTTCAGACACAGTCCGGAAGTACCCCACTTATGATAAAGAGATGTATTCCATTGTACAGGCCTGCCGACAATGGAAGCATTACATTTTGGGGAAGGAAACGGTCATCCACACAGACCACCGACCTCTGCAATTCATACAGACCCAAGGGAAATTGCAGAATGATCGCCATCAGAAGTGGTCTACATACCTGCAACAGTTTCACTTGAATATCAAGTATAAAAAGGGCAGCACCAATAATGTTGCAGATTGCCTCAGTCGACCACCGATCATGGCGCTAACCACCGTGCTCAACTCTTGCGGGCACGAGACTTCTGATTGGCCACTTCTCTACAAAAGCGACCCAGAATTCGGCCACACATACCAGACACTCTTGGAGGGTCGGCAGGTTGCAGATTTTCACCTCCAGGATGCCCTATTATGCCACCTCGGTCACCTTTGTGTTCCTTCAAGCGAGCGTGCCAAGATGATTTGGGAAGCACACTACAGTCGGGCTGCTGGGCATTTCGGGGTCGAGAAAACAGTGGCAGTACTGCAAAACTATTTCTATTGGCCGAATCTTCGACAGGATGTTGGGAAGTACATCCGATCATGTACTGCCTGTGCCATTGCCAAACCGACCATTAAGAAGCAAGGCCTCTATACCCCGTTGCCTACCCCTAGTCGACCTTGGGAATCCATCTCCATGGATTACATGTCAGGCCTTCCTTCCACTAAGCATGGAAATGACTGTGTTTTTGTGGTCGTCGACAGGTTCTCAAAGATGGCCATTATGATGGCCTGCAAGAAGAATATCACAGCAGAAGCCACTGCTAAACTCTTCTTTGAACGAGTGTGGGTGCACTTTGGGATCCCACAGTCTATCATCTCAGATCGGGACAGTCGGTTTCTCAGCACATTTTGGTCCAGTCTCTGGTCAATGCTGGACACCAAACTCACGAAGTCCACAGCCTTCCATCCTCAAACTGATGGCCAGACAGAGGTTGTCAACAGGATGATTGTGCACATTCTGCGCATGTATAACTCAAAGCATCCACGCACATGGGACGAGAGCCTCCCCTATGTTCAGCACAGCTACAACCGAGCTCTTCACAGCTCCACTGGCCATAGCCCTTTTCAGGTGGGTTTAGGATTCCAGCCACTATGCCCCATTGATGTGGCCATGCCACTTGCAGCTACTCACATGAATTCAGCTCATGTCCAGTCCGAAACAGATAAGGCCACCAGCTTCATTGAGCGCATCCAACATATTCGCCAGCAGGTCCATGACATTCTTGAGAAATCAAATGCCAAGTACAAGCAGCGACATGATCAACACCGGGTGCCACACAAGTTTCAGGTGGGCGACAAAGTCTGGTTGCATTTGCAAAAGGAACGCCTTACTGGAGCCTATCGGAAATTGAGACCACTTCGATATGGTCCTTACACCATTACTAAGGCTATGGGAGACAATGCATTTGAGCTCAGCATTCCCCCATTCCTTGGCCTGCACCCAGTGTTCAATGTGGACCGCCTTCGGCCATACTTTCCACCATTGCTAGACACATCCGACATTGCAGAACAGCTCAAACCCACAGAATTAAATCCCGATTGCATGGAACAAGCTGCAACTGATCGGATCATGGACACACAGATCAAGAACACTCGCCAACAGCATATCCAACTGTATCGAGTTGTCAAAGCAGGCCAACTCCTTCAGCAGGGCAAGTGGCTCACCAGGGAACAAGTTCAGCAGAGGTTTCCTCATCTCATGGAGGAGCTCAATGCAATGGGGACCATTGCTTCCTAAGGGGGGAGGAATGATCCAGGTGGATATTGGTGGCCACTTGCCAGGTCCACCTGGACCCCCACCATTGTCTTTCTCAGCATTTTCAGTTTCCTTAATTGTAGCACAGTTTACTATTTTTAGCAGTTTTTCGGGTCCTGAACTTCCGGAGCCGTTTTGAGGCCCTAAACGACGTTTTTTTGGAATTCTGGGGTGGCCGAGCCCTATGTTGCCTCCCAAAGTGGTAGTACTCGGATAGATCTTTCTAACGAGCTATCGTACGCGTCAAACAGAGATCGTATGCCAAAGTTACGACCCCGGGAAATTGATGTACCAATTTACCCAAACGGGGCCCACAATTTGGCGTTTCATCTTCTAGGGTTAGGTTTCGGTATGTGAAGGGTTTTCCATTGTTTCTCAACAATAAATAGGCCTTCGAGCCTCATTGTAATTCAGTTCAGAATAGTTCAGAGGCATGTAGCCATCACATCTCTTCTCAGAGATAAGCTACCATCGCCCTAGCTAGTTTATTGCCATTTCTGTTTGTAAGCATATGTCAGTATTTTCCATTAATGAAATGAAGTATTATTTCCGCTGCATCTTTGTGTATATGGTTATCTCTGTAATTTGTTGCGTTCCTGTTTAAATCTGGATCAACTAGGGTCGGATGGGTTTAATGTGGATTTCTTTAAAGCCTGTTGGAATATAGTTAAAAGAGATATAGTGGAGATAGTGGAAGACTCCATAAGGAACAAGACCATTTTGAAAGCTCTCAATACCGCCTTCATTGCCCTTATTACAAAACAAGATAATGCTCAAACTCCTGAGAAATATAGGCCCATCACCTTATGCAATGTTGTCTACAAGATAATTTCCAAAGTGGTGGCTAATAGACTAATACCCCTGCTGCACAGGCTCATTGTTGGAGAGGTAAATCCCGTCTGCGGACAGAGGCAATCCCACTAGCCCAAAATGGGTCTAGCAACAATCAAACAATGCTATCACGCAAGTTCCTAATTGCAAATTAAAGGTGGATTATAAGAGCCTACTTGGACTCCAACGCTAGTGTTGTAGAAGAGTTGACACCCCCATTCTTTTTCTCTGGCCGGTCACGATCCTCACGATCTCCGTGAATGGACACCTGCACATGCAAAGAACGACACGAATACAAGAATAAAATCCAATAGATGCAATTATATATCGGTCAGAAAAGATATAACTCAAACATCATCACAATGAACAACAAGAATGGAACCATAATGATAGTCATCTATTATTGATAATCAACAAAGGAGAATACAACCAAAGTTCTGACGTCAAATCCTCCTTTGGCTGGATGATCAGCTACATATATCTTGTAAAGCTTGTCGGGATTGGAAACAAGCCTCTCTCTCTTTGATTATGAATGCAAAGAAGACTCTTACAGCAATCTCTCAGACTTCTGACAGTATAATTCTCCCTATGCTCAAAAACTAGCCTATCAAATGCAACAGAACAAGCTTTTATAGATGGAGGAGGAGGAAGAGGTACAATGAATCCAATCATCCATGGGATTGGCATTATCCTCAAAAAGCTATTATGGATAGAGATACGATGAATCTCGACATCCAAGAGATTGGCATTATCCTTGAAAAGCCTCATGAGTCAAAAGGAAAAAACTTTCGGGCATGTGTTTGTTAAAAAGCTTTCCCAAACTTGGTTGGCGTGGGTAAGACTCTGAGACAGAGCGCCAACGGGCGCGCCCTCTTTGGAGAATTTCCCCCATTGGCGCGGGTGATACACTGTGGATCCATGCTAATGGAAAAAGGGGACTTTTTAAGGATATTCTGCAGGAGATGTCTTCAGGGCATATGAAGTCCATACTTAGGGGAACATAATGCAAGTGTTTTCAAGTTATGTCACTTCTTACAGGTCTCGGAATGAGTCCTCCAAAGTGTGGGGAAGGGGTAATAGGGATGGTGACAAATGGTGACAAATTACTGTGTAACAGATGCCCCCTAAAGCATGAGGCTCGAGAGAGAGAGAGGGGTGAAATGCTTTACAAGAACACATGCAGCTGCCGCCATAGAATCTGCATAGAGAGATACAACTGATAACTCCAATACATGATATATGTGGTATGGTCGCAGCCATCCATAATAGAGTATAATAATCTAGATCCATGGTATGGGCGTAGCCATCCGGTGAGGATCGATGAATAGACTCAGGCATGGTCGCAGCCATCCAGTGCATGAGTCATGTAATAATAATCCACAAAATCGCAGCCTGGATTCCAACAAACAAAATCCAGGGTCTTGCACTTCATCTCGACCCGAATAAAAGTACAAGTTCAAGCATGTGAATACATGAGTTGAAGTTGAACATGCATGAACATCGTCTGATTACCAGTCAATAATGAAAACTGTTAACAGATGCGAGAGGTACCACCAATAATGACAATGGCCCTCAAGGTACTAAAGGTACAATCTACGGCGTGTGAATTAGTGAACTGGTGTCGAACACCCGTAGAATCATTCGATCGGAGGCCAATGATGAAAACCTCACGTCGAACACAAAGAACCTGCCATTGAGGCATGCAGGCTCCAAGGCACCAGAAGGGAGTCTCTAGATCAACTTCCTGGAAAATGAGTTGAAGTCGACAGGAAATGACCTTGATCGAAGGTGGGCCATAGTGTTTCCCACATCATCAACATGAGACAGAGAAAGAATGTTGTGGTGGATCAGAATTATGTGAGCTATCAGAGGGAGGTTGTTATTCTGCAGAGGTCAACTTCTCTTGAACATATCGGCGGTAGGACAGTGGACTTGGGAGTATTTGACATCAATGGATCAAAGGTCATGGTGGCGAGGCAATGAGCAGATGAGAGGTCAAACAGGATCACCCAAATCCATGGAGGCAAGTGAAAAACGAGATGAGATGTCCCCACCCAGACACGAAAGCAGACAAGTGCCATGTTCAAGAGCGACATACTGCCGACACGACAATAATTATGGTTCCATTTCCCCCACCATTTCTGGCGAGTACCCCAGTTATTTTTATTAACAAGCTTGATGGGGATAGCATATGCTTGTAACGTCATCTCGACGGACTCCAATGTCATCAAGTTTTAACGAGTCTGACAGAGGAAGAACTCGGCGTCTTTTCATGTTTAGAGAGTTTGAAAAGACAGCAGAAAAGAAAACTCCAAGGGTGTCCTTTTTCGTAAAGTTGTGTCTCTTGAGCCCGAAAAAGTATAAAACAATGCTCGAAAGAACCGCCCGACCATTACGATCGAGGAGTACTTTTCATGAGTAGTGATTTCGACCTGAAAAAGTAAAAAAGCGATCAAAACCACGTCGCTTCGTAATCGTTAACGAACCTGAAATGACAAGGGTCCGACGATTTTTTTTTTTCACACGGTCGGAAAAGAGTTTAAAGACGACCGCCTCTTATTTACGTTTAACGAGTCAAGGGGATAACTCGACGATCTTTTCATGTTTAGCGAGTCAGAAAAGAGCTGAAAGATGACTCCACAGTGACCTTTTCGTGTATTTACCGAGTCCAAAAAAGTATAAAATACAACTCGTTTCACCATCGAAGTTGTGAAAAAGACCTGTCGCTGCACAAAAAGCAAGCATAAAACCCATTTTCGACCAAAGATATACTAAAATATTCAAAAATTAACTTTTTAAACCTAAGTATAAGTCAAAAAGTTTATAAATATGGTGAAAATGGTAAAAATAGAATTACTTTTACTTTTTACCTCTCTGAAGAGTAGTAGTGGTCTGTTTGGGGAGTGAACTTCAGACGGTGATTACGACCAATCCGTGCAACCATTCAGGATTTCGTCGGTTCCAAGTAAGAGGCGCTTCCCTTAGCTCCATTTCCATACATTTTTTTATTTTTTTGCTTCCTGATTGACCTCTGCAAGGGGGTATTAAAAAATTTAGGGCTTCGCCCATTAGCACGGGTATCTGGCACGGACCCGCGCTAATGGGGAAATTTTTCTAAAAGGGTCGCGCTCATTGGAGTGACTGTTTTAGAAATAGTCGCGGCAACCGTGGAACTCAATTTTTCGCTTAAAATTTCCCAATGCATTTTGAATTTGACTGGATTACAAGTTTACGAGTGATCTAATTGTGGTTTATGTGTTCTTGTGGGTGCAGGAAAGCAGGCAAAATGGTAGTAGAATGGAAGGAATGAGAACATGATGCCGAGGATGCTTTGGCCCTTGAGGATGAAGGGTGCATGAATGCCCTAAGGGATTGCGGGCTTAAGAAATTCTTTCTTACGCCTTACTTGCGCGCTCAGCCCGAGCTACTACAATTCATAATTGATCTGTGGGATGTTGATGACCAAGTGTTCCGTTTACGGGACCAAGTGCTGGGGCTCGATGTGTCTGATGTCTACTTCATCACGAGGTTATCACGGAGAGGGGTGAGGCCTATTTTGACCAGGAGTAGACCTTCCAGGGAGAAGATGACTGAAGTTCAAGAACGAGTGTGCCTAGGGGCGCAATTTGGAAGGAACAGTGCAAAGGTGGATATTCCCACCATTCCGGACTTGATTCTCAGGGTGATATTGTTCACCATTACTCGAGCTGCAGGAGTGTAGGTGCCCCATGAGGCAAGCAAGAACCATCTTCTGTTGGCCACAGAATGCCTAAATCCTACCATCTTTGACTAGGCCACCACAGTGACTACTAACATCAAGAGGCAGCTTACAAAGTGCAAGTGAGGAAAGGTAAACCAGTTTGGGTATGGCTCGATCGTGGTATCATTCTTCTTGGAACGATTACCAATTTATCAGGGACAGGGAGCTATAGTGGCTGATCCTTTGCCACGAGAGCCTAGGATGGCTTGCTGGGAAGCACTGATGCCCAGGGGAGGAGGGGGCCAGCAGATATCCTGGAGGCTCGAGTTCTTCATATGGCTCCGCCATCAGCTGATTGTGGTGGAGGATTGGCCCTATGCAGGGACTGACTTCACCGGAGACCCAGATCTCCCATTTCCCGAGGGAGAGGAGTGGGACGAAGAGCTGGGTAAGATCTCTTTTTGTTTTTGATGTTTTATATTTTTTTTTTTGTTAATACATGTTTGTCCTAACAACGATTGTATATACATGCAAATTTTGGCCTAGAGCGACCAGTTGGCATGTTTCCCATCGCTCGGAGGAACCAGCCCGCAGCCGACCCTCAAGAAGAGGGTACCGAGGGGGATGAACTGATTCAGAATCTCGACGGACTCGCCCGAGGGATTCCTGATTATGCTAGACTGGGAGATATGCCACTAGCATACCAGAGGCACACAGTGGGGGTGCCTAATCGTGTCCATCGTCAGTTGAGATGCTTAGTGCGCACCGTGTTTTGCTATCATGAGCACCACCGGGACTAGACTCCTAGGTTTCCCTTTTCTATATACTTTTTGAGAGACATGTCGTCTCTGGATGTATTTGAGAGGAACATGTATTATTTTTTGAACTATATGATGCACGTGGTGCAAACATTGCGACACACATATATATACATATGCTTATTTCTATGGTTTTATTATTGTGCTTTATATGCTTTCTTGTATGATGTTTTACATATTACACAAATGTCTATCTAATACATGGTTAGCCAATGCATCAGTTAACGTGTTCAATTGTCTTGGAATATGCTGATATGTGATGAAATCAAAGTTCCTTTCTAACAATCTCACACGTAAATAAAACCTTAGAATACGATGGTCTCTAACGGAATATCGCCCGTTGAGCTGGTGGATGACAAGTTGAGAGTCTAGGTTCACTACCAATGCACGAATGCCGAGATTAATTGCTTCATCAAGTAGTTCAATTACGAAAAAATATTCAGCGACATTATTAGTGGTACAGCCCAAACACACACCTTGAAGATCTATCAACTCGCCATGAGGGTCATAGATCACCCATGCCGCAGAGGACAAGTTATGAGTACTGCTGCAGGCACCATCAGCGAAACCAACATAAGGTGTATCAGACATCTGCACAAGAAAAGAAAGACACAATAAGTGGCAGTTACGCTTTCAAAACTAAAACACACACACCCACAACACACTTGCTAGAGTACATGTATGTACAAAACAAAGTGTACGAGCGTCACACATAGTATTTTTTCAAGTATAGCCCGTTTCAGGGCTTCTTGAGAGGGTTCCCTTCATAGTCAATTAGCTCGTAGGCCCCTTTTTGCAAAAGTTTCTTGACAATGTAAGGACCTAGCCACATAGGCTCGAGTTTTCCTGCTCCTAGCTTATCATTTTCCTGATCGTATAGCAGGACTAAATCTCCCTCAACAAAAGAACGTGGATGGACAGTCTGATCGAAGTGAGTCTTGACTCGATTCTTTTGTGCTTCAATGGCCAAAGAGGCTAGGCGATGGGTCTCATCTAGCCGTTCCAGGTAAAGAAGGCATTCTTCTATAGGAGTAGTGTTGGGAAGTAGTTCGACGACCAATTTTAATGAAGGGATTTCGCACTCGATTGGAAGGGTAGCCTCCAGTCCATAAACTAGTTGAAATGGAGTGAAACCGGTGGCATCCTTCACGGAGGTTCGATAGGCCCACAAGGCAGGGAACAACATTAAATGCCAGTTAGACTTATGCATGCCAATGGTACGCTGAAGCATTGTAACCAAAATATTGTTGATAGCTTCAACTTGGCCATTAGCCTGAGGGTAGTATGGAGTCGAACTATCGTGCCGTAAGCCTAGCTCGGTTGTTAGTTCTGTCATCATATGATTACGGAAATGCTTCCCGTGATCAGTAACGATGGCTTGAGGGACGCCGAATCACTAGATAACATGGTTAAACAAGAATTGCGCCGCTGTGTGACCGTCTTCAATTAATGTGGGCATCGCCTCGGCCCATTTAGTGAAGTAATCAACGAAAACGATAATAAACCCATGCCCCCCTGCCGAGCGAGGGTTACAGGTTGTATAATCAATGCCCCATTTTGCAAAAGGGCTGATGGTGACAATAGGGTGCAATGGAGTGGGAGGCGCTCGCATCTTCCGTTGGTATATCTGGCACTCATGACAAGAGCGGACGACAAGAATGAAATCCTTAAAGATAGAGGGCCAAAAGTAGCCAGCACGGAGGATTTTTTGGGCAGTGGCATATTCGAACATGTGACCACCATAGGTGCGAGAGTGGCAGTCATTCAAAACACGCTCAGCTTCCTCGAGAGTTAGATATCGGCGGAGAACAGAGTCAGCTCCAAGGCAGTATAGTGTATCCCCAATGATACGGTATGGTTGATATTGATGACGAATCCTTCGCCGAGCGTCTTTTGACACGCCAGGGCGAAAGCAGGACATTTGCAGATATATGATGATATCCCCGTACCAGGGATTGAGGGTGCTAATGAGAAACAAAGTCTCATCCGGAATATGATCCTCTGAGTGAGAGGGCGGGGAAGAGGATGGCAAAGAGCAAAGTAACTCAGCAAATACCAGAGATTTCTTGGACTTGGCAGTGGTAAATTCCAAGTCGAACTCTTGGAGGATGACAATACACTTTGAGTACTTGCCCCCCAGCAACTGGCGTGACAAAATGTATGTCATGGGGTTGCAATCAGAAATCAAGGTGGTTGTGCGCAGCATAATGTAGTGACGGAAGCGTTGGACAACACAAACGCGACCAAAGCCAACTTCTCGACATAAGCATATCGCGTTTTCGTGTCTAAAAGGTTGCGGCTGAGACAATATACAACATGCTCATTGTCATCATCATCAGTTTGAACGAGAACCATGCCGATAGTGGTGTCGGCGGCGGCCAAATACAGAGTATAGTCGCGATGATAGTTCGGAGGACGCAACAATGGAGCGGAAACAAGGAGACCCTTGAGACGCTCAAAAGATTCTTGAGCGATGGTATCCCAATGGAAAGGGACGTCTTGCTTTAGCAACTGTGTGAAACCTTTAGCCACCTTCGCATAGTTTGGAATGAATCGTCTCAGAAAGTTTGCTTTACCCTACAAGCTTTGCAATTGCTGTAAAGAAGCAGGGGGAGGAAGATTCACAATAGCCTCGACTTTAAGGGGATCCAAACGGATGCCCTCTCGGGAGACGATGAACCTGAGAAGTCGACCGGATTCAATGCAGAAGACACATTTGTGAGGATTGAGTCTGATACGGTAGTTTCGGCAACGAAGAAAGATATCGCGAAGGTGAGTAGGGTGGTCCTGACATTTGGATGAATGAGCTGGTAGATCATCCAGTTATGGTTGTACAATGTGGCGAATGTCATGAAAAGCGTAAGACATTGCACGTCGGAAGGTAGCACCAGCATTTTTGAGACTGAAAGGGAGCTTCTTATAAGCAAAAGTTCCCCATGGACAGATAAAAGTGGTCTTGTGTTGATCAGCAGGGGCAATATTTATTTGGTTATACCTAGAAAAGTCGTCCATAAAAGAGTACATTTCGCTTCCGGCACACTCGTCAATAATTTGATCAATGAATGGTGTGGGGAAATTATCTTTAGGATAGGCCCGATTAATATAACGATAATCGACAAAAACACGGATGGTACCCCGTTTTTTATTCACAGGCACGATGTTGGAGACCCAATCTGTGAGTGGGATAGGGTAAATAAAACCAGCTTTAAGAAGCTTTTCCACTTCCGCCTTAATGGCTGCAGCTTTGCGGGGGTGTACGACGCATAAACGTTGATGAACAGGCTTAGCACCTGGATACGTGAGTATCTCATGCACCACTATGCTAGGATCAATGCCGGGCATTTCTTCGTAGGACCATGCAAAGACGTCACGAATTTCGCAAAAAAGATTGGTATAGAGTTGAATCTCCTCCAGAGTACAAGTGACTCCAATGTGAAGATGTTCGACAATCCCTGGTTTCGCAGAGATGTCGATAGGCTGGATTTGCGTGATGTTCGCCATATTTCCTTCAGTGGACACTTGATAAATTTGGATAGGTGTTTGAAGGGTTTGAAATGGGAGACAAGGAGCAAACCGCTCGAGACAACTAAGCATATCCTAATGGGCAGGGAGAAACAAGGAACGATGGTGAGAATTATGCCAAGGAGGTTCCTTGGGAGACATTGTCTCAATAATGGCTTCGTCAGAAGGGAATATTTCTTTTAAAGGGTTTGAATAAGTCTTATCTCCAAGCCATGAGGATGGAGTGAACGAGTCGGGAACCCTGCTCGAAGGAGCAGGTTCAGGAGAGGGAGCCGATGCAACAATGATTTCGACGTAGTTGAGCTCGGCAGGACTCAACGGCATCTCATTGCCCCAAGATTCTACTTGATCAGTGGGAGGGAGGATCCAAAGATCAAAATGAGTAGTAATCATATTGACGGAAGCGACGTTAGGAGGTGGGAGCAGAAAAACACCCATGAGGGCGGGATCTTTAAAAATCCCGGCTCCCAGACTCTCATATGATTTGGAGGTATGCTCTTTCAAAAGGGATGTTGCCTTCAGAAGAGGAAGTGAAGAATGAAAGCTGGTCTATGGTAACAATCTTCCCTTGATGAGGGAAACGGATGATACGGAACAAAGATGAAGCTACAACTTGCATTGGGTATGTCCAGCTATGTCCGAGAAGGAGGTTGTATGTAAGATTAGCATCAACAACTTCAACTTCCATCTCGACCGTCTTCCCTTCCAAAGAGATGGGCAAACATTGGAGTATAACATAGTGACGGGATGCTCTTCCATCAAAAGCTTCCAAGGTTGTGGGAGACTGGCTCAGCGTCGGAGAACCAATAGCTTTCCAATAGGCAACAGACATGATGCAAATTGAAGCACCTTCATCAATGACGATGAATCTTTTTGGAATTAATAATAACCTGTATGAGGAATGCGATTTGGTGAGGCAGTCTCGGCGTATGGATTTCCAAGTCAAAAGTAATCAGATCCGAGTCAGCCGGGTCTATGCCACCGATAGCCGATAGCAAGGACTTCCTCTGAGAAGGGTAGCTCTGGAGAACTTCTAAAGCGGATGTAGCCGATGGAGAATGAGATAAGTCCTCAACAATATTGTAGTGCTGTGCAGCACAAGCATTTGGATTGTAAGAAGATTTCTGGAGTACTCGTTTTGGAGGGGGTCGAATAGGCGTCTTGGTACTAGGTCTCTCGATGTGGAGCGAGCCTGAACTGAACGGAGGAGCACTAGAGGGGACCTCAAGCTCTTTCCCGACCGATGACGGATATTCTTTTGTCCGAGTACTGATGTGGACAGGTATTTTTCCAACCATGAATACTTGAGAACCGAAGGAAGATGGAGGTTGAGAGGGGTCAGCCACCATTTGAGTTTGTTGCGAGGGAAAGGGTTCTTTGAGCACCGCAGGAGTCCCAGGGGCGCCTTAAAACAAACGACTAACTTCAGACTATCTAGGGTAGTCTTTGGTATAGTGATCGTCATCATAGATAAGACAAGGATACTTAGGTTTGCGATTGGCACCTTCCTCGGGTGGAGGTTTAGGGGAGTCCTGTTTAGGTTGATCTGGCTTATTCTTCCCTTTTCCTTTCTTCTTTCCTTCCGAGGCTTTATCTACCATGGTGGATTGGACGACATTGACATCGGAAGTAATATTTGAAGTGGGTGTAGCCTGAGAAGTGTGCTCATTCGAAGCATTTGAATTTTTCTTCCTGGGGTTCGCAGAATTTTTCTTCGAGGATGAGTTAACAGAACCAATAATACCGTCAACAGTTGGTGTTGGCAGGGCTTTGGATGTTCATGGTCTCGGGGCATCAGGAAAATAATCATACAATGTACCAGACTGGGAATAAACCAAGTCAAGGTACTGAGCGCGCGCGATAGCTTTCTCTTCAGTGACACATGCCCCCATGGCAATGTCCTGTGCTATTGGAGGAACGAACGAAGTCGTAAACCAGTGGGTAAGAAGTTGGTCGGGAATCCAAAACTTGATCATACGTCGATGTCATCTCCATTCATGGATATGATCAGAGATATGCGTAGCCATTGTCTGTCTTAAGGATGTCAGGAGGTGTGTACCCATTTCATATCGAATGGGAAATTGAAAATGAGTGAGAAATGCCATAGCCAATGAGTTAAAATCCTGAAAGGATTTGCCAGTGAGCTCAATATACCACTTAGCTGCAGAGCCAGTGAGAGTCCTTTGAAAAAGGCGAAGTCGAATCGAATCATCAAGCCATGAATTGGATGAACACCATAAGTGATAGGTCATGACATGAGCTTGAGGATCTTCATTAGCTTTACCATCGAATTTGGGACAATCACCGGGAATTTTCGTCGGAACCGGAGGCCAATACGGATTATGGAGAATGGGATCATTGGTCAGTTTGGACACATCCGGTAATTCTAAGGTTGCTAAGAAAGGTAACTGAGGATTGAAGGACATCTGGGGCTGTGGGTAAGATGGAGCACCAGGGTTCCAACCAACTAGCAGTTGCCCCCATGGCCTTTATTCAGACGGATTTGGCCCCATAGGGTTTTGTCCGTAGGGATTTTGGTTTTGCGCCCCAGCATTCCATGGATTACCAAACTATACTGCAGGAGCAACATATGATTGTGGATAATTCTGATGAGGATTTGCCTACAGTTGTTGAGAATTTTGATATGGGGCAAACGAAGGTTGCCCTTGGGGTTGCTGGTAACCATAAGGTGGCTAGACTCCAAACTGAGTTTGAGAAACAGGCTGAGTTCGATAGACTGGTTGGGATTGAATTCCAACTTGCATTTGAAGACCGGATGGGGCCTGGGGTCTAGCCTGGGGCAAAAAACCGGGTTGAGCAGTGCCAGAAGGATGTCTTGTAGGTTGGGCTATCTGGCCAGAAGGATGACCTAGTTGATATTGAGGTTGGCCCACCTAACCAGAAGGTTGTACTTGCTGCGAGTGGAGTTGTTGTTGCACAATTGAGGGTTGTCCTGACGGACCAGATGGCTGAGTGGGTTGGAAAGTTGGTTGGCCTGATTGGATTTGAGGCTGGCCGACTTGCCCAGGTGCTTGACTATACTAGACGGTGGGTTGACCATACGGTTGACCATATTGTCCAGATGCTGGACCATACTGTACATTAGGCTGGTTTGGGTGAACATACGATTGACCAATTTTTCCAGTAGGATAACCTTGCTGGATACCAGGCTGGCCTTGTTGAACATAAGATTGACCTGAGTTACCAGAAGGTGGAGCATAAGAGGTGAAAGACAGACCACCAGAGGCCAAAGGTTGTCCCTGGAAGGGTTGTCCTTGTTGGCTCCCAGGTTGCCCTGTGTAAGACTGTTAATTTTGATTAGGTGGTCCTTGGGATTGCGCAGACAATACTTGGCCACCATGATAATAGGTGGGGCCCCAATCAATTGACAACGAGACTGAAATCTCAGCAGTCGGTTGAGACAACAAAGGCCTACCAAGATGTGGTAAATACTGGTCATATGGCCCCTCTAGTAGGACATTTGACGTAGGATCAAAGACTCCGAATATAGAGGCCGAAGGACCACTGAAAATGGGAGTCGAAGAAGCTACACATACCGTTGGAATGGTTGGGATTGAGGTAACAGACGTACTGCGACTTTGCGGAGTAAAAGGCTCCGTGGTGGGAAAGGCGAGTTGTGACCAAATAGAACTCGTGGAGGGAGTCCTAGAAGACATAACATCTTCTAATGCTTTATAGCCTGGAGGTAGTCTCCTAGTAGTAGGGGTGCTACTAACAAGTATAGGTTCTGTCGCGGTGGGAATTTCACCGCTCGTCACAATGGATTCTTCAGTCGAAGTAGCGGATACTTCCTCCATATCAGAAGAAAATAGTGGGGCCAAAACACGAGGGGAAGTGTATTCCCAAAAAGGGATACCGTCTTCAGAAGGTTCCCAAATGGGGTTCCAATGAAATTTGTAAGTCTTGTCGCCTGGAGCACAAGAATTAATCGGTTGTATACTCGGAATAACAGGAAGAGTATCACTCACAACCGGTATCTCGGAAAAGGATGAAGACGAAATTGGTAATTTCGCCAGGATGAAAACTTCACAAAATCCTAGGGAAGCTAACGAGAAAGGACCCTACTCAAACTAACACAAACAAGATCTAACCGGGTAAATGTGAATCGTGGTCGAATAAATTTTAAGACAAAGGAACTGAACTTGACCTTTTCATGTTTTAAGAGTTGAGAAAAGGACAAAAAGATGACTCTAGTCTCCTTCGAATGTTTAGTGAGCCCGAAGTGACAAATGCTCAGGTGAGCCTTTTCTTTTAGGGAGTCTGAAAAGGATCAAAAGTGACTACTCTGGAGAACTAGGCAAAATGTTTACCAAACAATCCGTAAAACTGCATATACACCTTGGCAATCATATGAAAACCAAGGACTTCCCGTACAACAGTCAATCTTCCCGAATGCTGTGTTTAGTGCATTACGGCTTGTAAGGCGGCAGACATGGCTTCCTGTGGATAAAGGATGATAACCTAGTGGGGTCTCCACATATACTCGACGGTACATGGGAGCACAAATCCATTCTAGACCACTATTGAGTCACAAAAGGAGGAATCACCCAACCATAATGTGAAACAACATTGACTAGGTTTAACGACGCTGGAACACGTCTCTAGCCTAGACCTCTAGATGTATGCGTTAAGTTCCAATGCGTTTTTAGATTCATTCAGTTCATTTTACAGTTGATCTTTGATTAGGTTTCAGTTTCCAGGTCCTACCACATGTAATCTCTCACAATTTCCTAAATGCAAGCTATATGCCAAAATATATCATTCCATTCGATGAATGCTAACTACATAAGAGTTGAGATCTTTCAACCAAACAAAATGATCATCAAACAATCAACAATGACTTTAATGCAGCTAATGGAAATAAACGAAACTTTTCTTCTTCTTTTTTAAGTGATTAATCACTAATAACAATGAAGAACTCTAATTTCCATTAACTAATGCAATGCAAAAGAGATTGTTTGTTTTCTTTTTGATGGCAAAATGCACTAAACAAATTTTGAGAGATAATAACAAAGAGTAAAAAGACAAATTTCACTCAATGAAAACAGAATCAAGTCTGAAACACCAAGAAAATCTTTCAAACCAAGAAAAATCACAAAAACCTCAATGAGCTATGTAATCTAAGCCCAAACGAAGCCACGAGAAATATAAATTAAAAAGAGGTAAATTTCTCAAAGAACACAATAAAAAGTTTTTACAACCACTAGACAAGTGCAAAAAGTGGCCAAGAAGTCGATTGGACAATCAAAGAACCAAAAACTCCCACGGAAGGCTTGATGCACAAAGCCACTAGATGCCCTAGGGCTGGAATATGAAATCGATGGAAAGAGGCAAACACCCGAACGATGAAGGTCAAAAATCCAGTCAAACAAAGCTTTGACACACTCCAGCAGTTGAAAAAGATGTAACCAGACAGAAATCCAAGCTCAGAAGGCTTCCAAACAAGCAAACTGGAAAAGTTCACAGGCCTGGCACGACTGTCAGGCTGTAACGCGCGCTTTTAATGGATTAACGCGAGTTGCTTTTGTGCAACATGCGCCCACAAGCGCGACTGTCAGGGAAAAATTTGGGCTAATCAAGTTTGCTAGCTTAAAAAGAAAAACAAGCAGTCCAGGGCTTGATCAACTGTATCCAGACAGACCAGGCAGCAAGAAACAACTTAAAAATTCAACCCAGAAAGCTTATGTAAGCAAGCAAAACAAGAGAAAACCAAAGTGCAAGACAAACTCCAAGTTGTTCGGTTCGTAAACCAAACCAGAGATTGACTGAAGTGGCATTGTTCTACTTCGCTAATGCAGAGCAATAGCGTTTTGAAGGCTACCTGGTCGTACTTCAGGCTCCGTCCAAAGTTAACGAATCAAACAACAAATAGCTCCCCCAGTGGAGTCGCCAAATTGTTGGAGAGGTAAATCCCCTCTGTGGACAGAGGCGATCCCGCTAACCCAAAATGGGTCTAGCAACAATCAAACAATGCTATCACACAAGTTCCTAATTGCAAATTAAAGGTGGATTATAAGAGCCTACTTGGAATCCAACGCTAGTGTTGTAGAAGAGTTGACACCGCCGTTCTTTTACTCTGGCCGGTCACGATCCTTACGGTCTCCGTGAATGGACACCTGCACATGCAAAGAATGACACGAGTACAAGCATAAAATCCAATAGATGCAATTATATATCGGTCAGAAAAGATATAACTCAAACATCATCACAATGAACAACAAGAATGGAACCATAATGATAGTCATCTATTATTGATAATCAAAAAAGGAGAATGCAACCAAAGTTCTGACGTCAAATCCTCCTTTGGCTGGATGATCAACTACATATGTCTTGCAAAGCTTGTCGGGATTGGGAACAAGCCTCTCTCTCTTTGATTATGAATGAAAAGAAGACTCTTACAGCAATCTCTTAGACTTCTGATAGTATAATTCTCCCTATGCTGAAAAACTAGCTTTTGAAATGCAACAGAACAAGCTTTTATAGATGGAGGAGGAGGAAGAGGTACAATGAATCCAGTCATCCATGGGATTGGCATTATCCTTGGAAAGATATTATGGATAGAGATACGATGAATCTCGACATCCAAGAGATTGGCATTATCCTTGAAAAGCCTCATGAATCGAAAGGGAAAAACTTTTGGGCGTGTGTTTGTTAAAAAGCTTTCCCAAACTTGGTTGGCGCGAGTAAGACTCTAAGACAGAGCGCCAACGGGCGCGCCCTCTTTGGAGAATTTCCCCCATTGGTGTGGGTGATACACTGTGGATCCGCGCTAATGGAAAAAGGGGACTTTTTAAGGATATTCTGCAGGAGATGTCTTCAAGGCATATGAAGTCCATAATTAGGGGAACATAATGCAAGTGTTTTCAAGTTATGTCACTTCTTATAGGTCCCAGAATGAGTTCTCCAAAGTTCGGGAAAGGGGTAATAGGGACGGTGACAAATGGTGACAAATTACTGTGTAACACTCATCTCCGAGGAACAAACAAGGTATGCAGAAGGGAGACAAATTCTGGACAACATAATTGAAGCTCACGAGGTGGTTCACTCATTAACTTGCAACAAGAGAGCGGGTATGATCATGCAACTGGACATCACCAAATCATATGACAAAGTGAATTGGATATACATCAAAAAAGTGCTCACAACATTTGGGTTAGATGGGTCATGGCCCTGGTGACTTCTTCCAATTTTTCAATTTTGGTGAATGGCTCTCCTTCTGAACTTTTTCTCCCTACCAGAGGTCTTAGATAGGGAGATCTACTTTCCCCTTTTCTCTTCATCCTCATGATGGAAGGGCTGCGACAATCCATCAAGAATGCAAGAGTGATGGGAAGAATTCAAGGACTCCAACTTTCAGGGAATGGTCAAGTTCAGACTCATCAACAGTTTGTAAATGACACCATGTTACAGGGAATTCCCACAATTAAAGAAGCACGGGCTTACAAACAAATTTTGAATGACTTCGCGAAGGCTACAGGTATGGAAGTTAACCTTTCCAAATCAAAAGTCTTTTTCTTTAACACTCACATCGCCATCCAGAGAATATCTCTAGAATTTTAGGCTTTCAAAGAGAATCCCTTCCCTCTAAGTATTTGGGAGTTCCTCTCAGAGCTAAACCCCAAATCAAGGGCATATTGGATCCATTAGATACTAAAATGCAAGATAAGGTTAGGAAATGGACAAACAGATCTCTGAATTTAGCTGGTAGATTGGTTCTTACTAAAGTAGTTCTCCAAGCTATCCCAATTTTTATGCTATCAACCCTCCCAACTCCAATTGGAATATTACAGAAATTTAGGAATATTCAACGAGATTTCCTGTGGGTTAAAGAGGAAACAAGGAAAAAATGGGCTCTAGTCTCTTGGGAAAAGATCTGCAAGCCCAAGAACCAAGGAGGCCTGGGTCTAGATAATCTAAAGATACTCAACAAGGCTCTTGGTGCAAAACTTTGGTGGAGATGGGTTAAGGATCCGAAAGCTAAATGGGCAAGCATCTGGAAGGAAAAATATGACAATACATGGCTGGCTTCTTACATAATACATATGATAGGAATAGTGAAAGGCTCCCCCATATGGAACAAGGCATGGGAGAATAGAGAAGTGGTTCGAAATAACAATTTCTAGGAAATCAGAGAGGGAGATTTGGCACTTTTCTAGGAGGACAAATGGCAACAAGAACCTAATCTTCGAAGGGAAGAATTTTTAGGCCTCAAGCAAGAGACTAACAACCAAGGATTAGTTAAGGTGAAATACTTTTGGGAGCATCAACATAATACAAGAAAGTGGAGAATTTGGGAAAAAATAGAGCGCAGAGAGGATAGGATCCTCAATAGTAAAGTTGAATCCCTTAAAAGATTGTTGGAGCAGAGATTTATTCTTGTAACTAAGGGGTAGGATCAACAGAGATGGGGCAACAACAAAGAGGGAAACTTTAACATCAAGGAAGCTAAATGTCTTCTCCTGGATCCGGTACCTCAAGCTCCTAATAAATCTTGGCAGAAGCTTTGGAAGCACAAAGGTTGGATGAAAATCAAACTCTTCATGTGGCTAGTTCACCACCAGAAAATCCTAACTTGGGACAACCTCAAAAAAAGAGGCATGTTGGGTCCCTCCAGATGTCATGTCTGTGAAACCCAAGAGGAGACCATCGAGCATCTTCTAAACAGTTGTCTTTTTACAAATAGGATATGGGTTTTCTTTACCAACATATTCAAATAGTCTGATAGAGACAAAGGAAGTATTGGTAACACTTTGAATAACTGGAGGAATAATTTCTCTGAAAATGAAGTTCTCAATTCTGCCTGGGAACTCTGTTGGCATTATGATACATATGTTGTACTTGATGGCAACCCACTCATCTCAGATAATAAATTATAGTGTAGAGAAAAGTTCACACACTTTTATGCAGAGAAAAGTTTATTTCATGTAGAGAAAAAGTTCGCGCACTTTCATGCAAGGAAAAGCGCGTATATGTTGGAGAACTTACCTTTGGTCCATGGTAGTTAGTCCTTGGTATTTGAACCTATGAGGAAAAGCGTGTATATGTTGGAGAACTTACCTTTGGTCCATGGTAGTTAGCCCTTGGTATTTGAACCTATGAGGAAAAGCGCGTATATGTTGGAGAACTTACCTTTGGTCCATGGTAGTTAGTCCTTGGTATTTGAAACTATGGTTTTGGACCATGGTACGCACTTTCATGAAAGGAAAAGTGCGTATATGTTGGAGAACTTACCTTTGGTCCATGGTAGTTAGTCCTTGGTATTTGAACCTATGGTTTTGGACCATGGTACGCACTTTCAGGAAAGGAAAAGTGCGTATATGTTGGAGAACTTACCTTTGGTCCATGGTAGTTAGTCCTTGGTATTTGAACCTATGGTTTTGGACCATGGTACCTCATCAGAAGTGTTGATCCCAAGTATTGGTTCATGGTATTAGTTCGACAGTTTTTGATCCTATGGTTTTGGCCCGTGGTATTGCATCCAAAAGTGTTCATCTCATGCACTTTCATGGTTGGTTCATGGTATTAGTTCGACAGTTTTTGATCCTATGGTTTTGGACCGTGGTATTGAGAAAGGACTAAGGCTATAAAAGAGGAAGGAGATCATTTGACAAAGCATCTTCTGAATTATCGAATATCTGATAAAGTGCTAGATCTGGATCTGAATGAAGAAGGAACTTGAGCGTAAGGAGAAGGATAAGTTCTATTGATGGGTCAAAATCTTAAGGCTGAAATAGTGGTATCTCTATATGATTTTGATCTGTGATATGTGGCATACGCTTGATCTATAAATCTAATAATTTGAGTCTGAATTATTGATGCATGTTTTATTTTACACATGTTATGATCTGGGTATGTCTGATGTAACATCTGCAAAGTTATAAGGAAATATTTGCAAATCTGTATGTGGGTTGGCTTTGGTGAAATCAGAGATTGATGATGCAAGTGTAGTTGATGGGTTTTTTGATGTTCTTGGATCCAGTTTGAAAATTTATGAAAAGTGGTCCTTGAAAGAAAAGAAGTAGGGGGTTGTAGCTCCCTTCCAGGAGAGACTGGAAAACGAAAGAGAGAGTTGTAGCTCTCTGCAGGTTGTATCCTGCGTACTGGTAAAGGACTGCACCAGTACAAAATCATTGTAAAATGAGTTTCTTATTAAAAGAAGATAGAGACATATTGCAGTAGGTGGTTTTCACCCACATTGGGTTTCCACCTTATATCTGGTGTTCTTTTGTGTGACTATTTTCCTTTCTTGTTCCTGCTCATTATTTTATGATTCTGACATACAAAGTAATGATCAATATTTGAAGAATTATTCAAAGTATAAATAAGGAAGATATATTGAAAAGAATTTGATAATACTGATTCACCCCCCCTCTCAGTATTATTTCCAACAATTGGTATCAGAGCAGGTCCTTCTGAAGAAGCTTGATCGCTTGAAGGAAGATCTAACATCATGAGCAACTATGAGAGGGAAGCATCAATCAGGCCACCGATTTTTGATGGGTCAAACTTCATATATTGGAAGGTAAGAGTTACTACCTATCTTCAATCTTTGGGTACAGAAGTATGGGACATTATAGAAACAGGGTATACTTTTCCATCAGCTACTCCTAAAGATTCAGCTGAGAAGAAGAAATATGAAAGAAATGCAAAGGCAGTTAATACTCTTCTAGGATGTCTATCTCAATCTGAATTCGTGAAGGTTATGCAATATAAATCCGCAAAAGAAATATGGGACAAGATTGTTTTGAGCTACGAAGGAGATGAACAGGTAAAACGTGCAAAACTTCAAACCCTCAGGATTCAGTATGAGAATCTCAGAATGTATAATGATGAAAGTGTGGCTAACTATTTTCTTCGTGTGGATGAGATTGTTAATTGTATGAAAATTTTGGGTGAAGAAATAAAAGAGGTTGTTGTGGTTGAAAAAGTTCTAAGATCTTTGTCACCTAGGTTTGAATCTAAAGTTTCTGCTATAGAAGAAAAGGAGAATCTACAACATCTTAAAATGTCACAACTACATGGAATTCTATCTGCTTATGAAATGAGAAAAGGAGGTCCATCTGACAGGAAAGAAGTTGCCTTCAAGGCTTCAGGTAAAGGAGAGTATTATGAATCAGGACATGGGTCAGAAGAAGAAGAAGAATCAAATTTTGTCAGAAATCTTCAACGGGGTGCTGGACGGTTCAGAGGTAAGTTACCCTTCAAATGCTTTTCTTGTCGAAGAGTAGGTCACTATGCTGCCAAATGTCCTCGTAAGGATAAGATCGACAAGGGAAAGGAACCTATAAGATGGAACAAGAAACAGAATGCAAATAAGAAAAGCTACTACACTCATGAAGACAGTGATGGTCTATCAAATAGTGATGAAGATGAACGAGGTAATGACTATAAACTTTTAATGGCCTTTGAAGATGATTATTACATGGATGCTATAGATGTGGATAGTTTTAATGAAGATATTTCTAGACTTAAGACATGTATAGAAGAAAAGAATATGATCATTGATACTCTACAATTTCAAATTGATGAAAAAGAAAAATATCTTGAAAAGTTAGAAGGTGAAATTGTTGTCCTTAGAAAAGAAATTGAGAAAACAAAGGCTATTAATCTTATGTTTGTCAAAGGATCTGAAACTCTGGATGAGGTCATCAATGTTGTTAAATACACATGGAAAACATAGAATGGGAAAGATAAATCAGTGAGTACATTTTTATTAACATCAGATATACATTTATAGTACAAATATGTGACTCTTGGGTTTCAGATCCCAAGGTCTCTTGGAATCCTTTTGTCCATTCGACTTCCACACTAACCCACTTAGGATTAGGTGTCCAACATTCCCCCCCTTAATCCGAAGGTTTATGTATGAGTCCAAGAAGAGAGCTGTAATACAAAATGTGCAAAAAATGCATGGCAACACTAGGTTGAATGTGCTCTATGAAATGTTCGTATAAAGGGCGGTGGTTTAAGGATGAACACCAACACTGGAACGCTTAGTGCAGTTCCCGGAACTCTTCCAAAACTGGCAAGAAACTGAAGTTTTCTGCTAGAGGAAGTGATCCTATTGTTTTAAAGAGGGAAACCTTCAACCATAAAAGGGAGGTCTCACCCCACATAAAAGGTAAAACTTCAACCTGAAAAGGGAAGTCTCAACTTGTGATGGTTTAAGGATGACCAACAACTCTGGAATCATTAACGCAATTCCTGGAACTCTTCCAAAACTGGCAAGAAGCTGGAGTCTTCTGCTAGAGGAAGTGTTCTTAATCTGTGATGGTTTAAGGATGACCAACAACTCTGTAATTCCTGGAACTCTTTCAAAACTGGCAAGAAGCTGGAGTCTTCTGCTAGAGGAAGTGTCCCAGATTGCCAACTGAAGGCATGTTCAGGCATCTTGTCTCTGGCTAAAACTCTAAAACTGGTGTGGCAGGTTGTGGCTCAGGCTAGCTTGATGTGACTTTGAAGCTTGTAGATGACCATCATTTCCCCCCCTGTCAGATACAAGGTGAGATGATGGAGAAAACTCAATTGCAAGACTATTTAATATTCTAGAACAAGTTCTGATGACGTCATTCTGAGATCTCTACATGGGGAGAAAAATTGTAGGGATCTCTACAACTAGACATGTCATATGCTACCATCTCTGTATTTGGTCAACAAAGAAAGATTTACAGAGAACCCTTGATGAGATACATGGAAAGTAGTTTAGAAAAACCATAGAATTACCCTATATACTCCATGCATTCTGATATGGACTCATTTATCTTGTATAATTCAGACAATGGCAAAACTGAAATCACAGCTGTGGAAGAAAAATGCAAAGCACCTAATATTCAAAACATAACACATGAGTCTCTATGGCATTTAGATTTTGATGGCTCTGTAAATAGATTAGGGGCAGGTGCAGGAGTTTGGATTCATAACATGGAAAATAATCATTATGAAGGTCACGCCTTTAGATTAAACTTTAAATGCACAAACAACATCGCAGAGTATGAAGCTTTAATCTTAGGATTGCAAATTGTAAGAAAACTTGGAGCCAAGAGAGTTTCTATCATGGGAAACTTGGAATTGATCATAAAACAAATTAAAGGAGAATACTCTGTGAGTAATCCCAAGCTAAGCGAATACAAAGAAACTATTCTAGATCTGATTAAGGAACTTCTTGAAACTAATTTTGCTGCTATTCCTAAGAAACAAAACATGCAAGTTCATAGTTTGGCTACTTTTGCTAGCACTTGTAGATTACCTTTTCAGCCCAACCACCAGTACACTGCTAAAGTAAGACACAGACCTGTTATACCTGATAATCTGAAATATTGGCAGATTTTTTCACAATATTCTCAAATCTATGATTTCATGAATGCTGAGAGAGAATTCCAAAATTGTAACATAGATACTGATTTTACAGTAGATAACATCATAAATAGCGACATAGATATAAATGCTTTAGACGTAGATACCCACTAAATTCACTAAAGTAGAAATAGATAACTTAGAAAAAGTAGAAATAGAAGAAATAAGCAATGATGATTATGAGATTTTAAACCTTAAAGTTAAGTTTTTGCCTACGGTATTAGTCCCATTAGAAGATTTTTTTGATTCAAATGATGTAGCCATAAAACCAAAAATGGATCCTTTAAGATCAGACATAGAAGAATGTAACATAGGAACAGAAGAAAAACCCAAACTTATCAAAATATCCAAAGCATTACCTCCAGATGAAAAACTGAAATGAATACCTCAAGTCTTATGATACCAACATTATTCAACATAAGATACCCATCAAAGAAGATTAGAAACCCTTTAAACAAAATCTTAGAAGAATTAATCCAATTCTTATGCCATTAATTGAAAAAGAAGTAAACAGGATGTATGATGTGTAAATCATAGCACTAATTAGATATTTAGATTGGGTCTCTAATTTAGTCACCACAAGAAAGAAAACAAGAGAAATCAAACTCTGTGTTGATTTCAGAAACTTGAACAAAGTATCACTAAAAGATAACTATCCCCTCCCTAAAATGGACCACATTCTCCAGAGGATAGTAGGGTCATCCAGAATTTCATTGCTTGATGGATTCTCTGGATACAACCAAATCTTAGTTCAACCAGAGGATCAAGAAAAGACTGCATTTACCACTCCCTGGGGTACTTTCATGTATTTAAAGATGCCTTTTGGATTAATGAATGCTGGAGCAACATTCCAAAGAGCAATGGACATAGCTTTTGAAAAAGAAATACATGACTTTATAGTTGTTTACCAAGAAGAGATTTTATTAAATGTAAAAAATTTGGTATTTCCTTGAATCCCAAAAAGACACTCTTTGGGCTAGAAGAAGGTAAACTCTTGGGACACATAATATCAAAAGATGGAATCATAATAGATCCAGCTAGAATAGAGGCAATCGTAAACATCAGTCATGCAAGGAACATTAAAGAATTGCAATCATTCTTAGTTAAAATAAATTTTCTTAGAAGATTCATTTCTAACTTGGAAAAGTTAATTAGAGAATTAAATAACATGTTAAAGAAATATTCAGAACTTAAGTGGACAGTAGAGGCTAAACAGTCTTTTGAGGCAATCAAAGAAGCCCTTACTAAACCACCAGTCATCATAAGTCCTGATTTCAAAAAATATTTTACAATTTTTTCTTTTGCTTCAGAACATACTATTGCAGTAGTCTTGTTGCAAAAGAATGATAAAGGTTATGAGCAGCAGCATTTTTTATCCAGGTCTAGGTGTGACAAAGAACCCTTCCAAGACCATTTACTTTCGTGATGTGTTAAATTGAATTTTTAAAAGAACATGAGTGAATTCATGTGCATGCTGTAAAGAAGAGGAACATGAAAATCATCAACACATGAAAACATAAGCCATTCATAACGGATTTCGTCCAGGAGGGACTACGTCTCTGGGCCCTGGTGTCAAGATGGTGTAGGCCACTACATTAAGTGTTGTCAATAGTGATGATGTACACAAGAGATGATGTCATGATCATACAAGGAAAATTCCCTCACGCAGGAGTGGCTCTAAGAGATGTTCCACTACAAGAACTCTCAGTCAAAAGACTCCTATCAGTATGACACAAAACGCATGCACAATGAACATCCCGCCAACATGGCATAAAAGGGATGTCAAAACAAAAACATGCATGATGACAACAAGAGTATCCCAGAAACATACAACTAAGGGATCTCAAAATATAACATGACGAATCATGACAACAAGTACATCACATAGATCATTCTGCATCACATCAAGCAAGGAATCATGAAAACATGTAAGAAACAAGACCCTGCATCAATATCAATCCAGGAGTTGTGCAACATAATGCATAAAGAAGAAGTACATGAACACATCATATACCTCACAACCCGGGGCCATCTGAAGAAGCCGATGTCAAACTGCTGAATCTGTTCAGATCATCGATCTCACGACATCGATCGCATGAAAAAGACTGCTCACACATGAATGTGGACACCTGCACTCCACTTAGAAAAGTGGCTGGAAAATGAAATGAGAGAATGACGAATCTGAATGCACCATCATATTTTTGGTGTTGAGTAGTGAAAAATTGACTATCCAAAATCTGAATTCTGAGAAGTTGAGAATCTGGGGCTCAAGGAATCTTTTAGATTCTCCCTAGATTCATCAAAGATTCTTCTCCATGGGTGGACTGGAAATCTGCAACTCAAATGGAGAATCTGACCTCGCCATTGCGATCCCTACAGAAAATCGTGAAAAACAAGTATAAACTTGAATATATTCCGACATGGAGAAAAATTACTCCTCGGGAAAATTTCAAGGCTCATGGTTCTGCTCCTTGTTTTTACAGCAATCATGGTTCCACCTGCATGCTGAAAATGGTCAAAAAATGTAGAACGCTGATGGAGAAACAGACAGCGCCATTGTGTTCATGGTGACGAGAGGTGTTGAATCCATATAAAATTTGTCAAATTCTGACAAAGTGAAAATTCAGCCCTCCTACAAAATTCATGGTTCCACCTGCCAAAAAAAATAATTAAAAATTATTGCCTCGAAATGCGTGCCTGGTTCCTAGTTCTTCCATCTGCCTCGAACTGAGAAAAAATGAGTTTTATATAATTCCTGGGTGGAGATTTCAAATGTGGCCCGTTAGGCACGTTGGTAAAGTTGGCAACTGGTTAGGGAAGGGTTGAGAGGTCAAACCCCACCCCTCCCTTTTTTTAATATTGTTTTGTATTTTCAGCGGATAGTTCATAACAAACATTTGTTTTTGGGAGGCAGGTCTACCGGTCCCTGTGGCCCGCTCCTCCCCCCAGACTCCATGGCGCTGTGTATTGTTTAATGCATATGGGTGATGGTTTATGTAAGGTGGTGTATCGTTGGTTATGAGTCATGAGGCTGCCCGGTGGGCCGGCCCAAGTGGCTGGGCGAGTTCAACTCCTGTTGGCCTCACCAATTTCGATACATATGGCATAGTTGGGGGTGGTGGTGTTGGTGGTCCCCACCCCTTTTTTTTATTATTTTTTATTTTCAATAACAAAATGGACATTTTTACAAAATTCAAATTTTTAATCGTAGGAGTGATTTTAACAACCCCACAATTTTGCCCGAAATCTGGCTAGAGTTGGCTGGAGTCCGGTGGCCTGAAAATTTCCAAATTTTGGCCTCCTTAAGCCTGTCCAGTCATCAAAAAGTCAACCCAACCTTGACTGCTTCTAACATTCTCATCCGAACTCGGATTGACAAACCGTTCGCACCACCGCGATTAGGATGACGAGATCTACGCTCTGGTCCTAGTTCGAGCATAGTCCAAACACTTTGATTTTTGAGCTTTCCTGAGTCGTCCTTGTCTTGTGTGTGTCTCTGGAGCCACCTAGATCAATCCTCCCCAATGAGGAGCTTTTGGTCCTCCAAAAGCATGAAAAATAGTCTGCAACTTTCTTTGTACCCTGTCTGAATGACAAGCATCCTCAAAAGGCCTCAATTCCATCTCCTTCACCTTTTTTCTTTAGAGCCTTAAGCGACGAGCCGACACCTGCTACCTCTGCAACCTGTAGTACATTATTTTGAAAATTACATGCTTGATTTACATGACCAACTAATGACCCAATTGTCCCACGCTTTCCACGAGTTTATAGCATATATTCAGTGGTCAAGTTTACATCAAGATGGACGCAAGACCCCAGCTACGATGACAAGGCCAACATATCATTGTTGCTTCAACAAGTGATGGAAAACACATCATCACTGCAACACATGATTTACAATCATAAGGCCAAACACTATTGTTTTGACAAGTGATGGAAACATAACATCACTTTCATAGTTTAACATGCGACACCAAATAAGACCAGACATCATTGTTGTTGAACAAGTGATGGAAAACACATCATCACTTTTACATTTTAAAATGCAACAAATTATTTACAAAAGAATGACCATGAAATGACAACATGTCTAGAAACCATTTTTCACTTATCAATGTGAATGGGTCACCTCCTTGAGGTGGTTTTGCTTGTCGAACAACTGCTTCACCTGGTTCACGCACCGACGCTTTGTCTTTAAGGCGTTGCTCTGGATGGAGCCTCCAACAAGTGGCTCTTTGATGGCCACTTTTGTCACAATGATTGCAATAGGTTTTCTTCCTCCAGATCTACTTAACATGTTTCTTTACTTGTTGTTGAGAGGGTCTTTAACGCCTCATCCTTTTGTGTGCTGCCATTATTTTCCAACACTTAGAAAATGTATGGTTATGTAATCCACAAAAGGTACATGTTTTTTGATGCCATGTTTTACGTTCATTGTTAACAACATGATTATAATCAAAATGAACATTCGAATGCTGAGAGTGGTTATACCTTTCCTTGTTGTCTCTGGTGTAAGTATGGTGATGAGAGCTTGTCTCGGCTCTTTCCCTACATTGGACGCTGTCATGGGATGATGGGGATGTGTTCCCATCATTATCTTTCCTCGACAATTTTGATGATATCTCAAAAGCATATGACACCTTCGAACATTCTCCTTTGGTGTATCTTGAACCTGCAAATTGATGTTTATGCACAACCTCCAAAGGTTGAGTCATTTCTTGGTTATTAACACCAAGTGCTTCTTCCTCCTCGTGCCTCATCCTTGTAAGTAGCCTCATGTTTGTCCCTGCAATTTGGATCTCCACATCTCCAATAGAAGTCATACTATGTGATGAAAAAACCAAAAGGAAACCAACATCTTTTACCTCCTCTTTCGATTTGGAAAGAACTGATGAGGGTTTCTCATCATTTGTTGTTGGTGGTTCGCTTGCTGTCTCAGTGCATTCCCCAACTTCCTTTCTGACATACCCAAGTCCTGTTCGACACGGTAATTCCTCTACTTTGATGGGGTTGACAATGCCTTGTCCATTAACGCCCAAGCCTTTTCCTTCATACCCCATTCTCTTCAACAGTTTGGAGCCAATTCCTATGGTGTGATTTTAAAAAATAGCGAAATCATCATCAGGAAACATACATGAATTTGGACAATTAGATTTTACCTCACATGGGTCTCGTTGCAGCTTTTCCAAGGCCTCTTCCCATGCTTGTAGCTTTCGTAGCAAACTCTTCTTTTCCTCCTTCTCTTCATGTAGACGCATCTTCAATTCAACGTTCTCTGTTTGAAGATTCTGGTTGTTATGCTTCAGTTCTTCTAGGGCCTCTTCTGTGGCTTGCAACTGCAACTGCAATCGCTCCTTTTCCTTTGTCTCTTTCTGTAGAGTTTCATACATTATTTCTACTCTTTGGAAATGTTGAGCATGGTCTCATACATTGCTTTTTCATCCTCTGTCGCTGCACGTTCCATTTTTCACGCTGCAATTCATCTCAACGCAAAGACCGCTCTGATACCACTTGATCCAGGTCCGGTTATGACGAAGGACCCTTCCAAGACCTTTTACTTTCTTGATATGTTAAATTGCATTTTTAAAAGAACATGAGTGAATACATGTGCATGTTGTAAAGAAGAGGAACATGAAAACATAAGACGTTGATAACAGAGTTCATCCAGGAGGGACTACATCTTCGGGCCCCGGTGTCAAGATGGTGTAGGCCGTTGCATTAACTGCTGTCAAAAGTGATGATGTACACAAGAGATGATGTCATGATCATACAAGGAAAATGACCTCATGCAGGAGTGGCTCTAAGAGATGTTCCACTACAGGATCTCTCAGTCAAAATACTCTTATCAGTATGACACAAAACTCATGCATGATCAACATCCCGCCAACATATTATAAAAGGGATGTCAAAACAAAAAGATGCATGATGAGAACAAGAGTATCCCAACAACATACAACAAAGGGATCTCAAAACATAACATGACAAATCATGACAACAAGTACATCACATAGATGATTCCGCATCACATCAAGTAAGGAATCATGAAAACATGTAAGAAACAAGACCCTGCATCAATATCAATCAAGGATCTATGCAGCATAATGCATAAAGAAGAAGTACATGAACACATCATATACCTCACAACCCAGGGCCATCTGAAGAAGCGGATGTCAAACTGCTGAATTTGTTCGGATCATCAATCTCACGGCATCAATCGCATGAAAAATACTGCTCGCATATGAATGTGGACACTTGCACTCCACTTAGAAAAGTGGCTAAAAAATGAAATGAGGGAATGAAGAATTTGAATGCACCATCAGATTTGTGGCACCGAGTAGTGCAAAATCGACTGTCCAAAATCTGAATTCTGAGAAGTTGAGAATTTGGGGCTCAAGGAATCTTGTATATTCACCCTATATTCCTCAAAGATTATACTCCATGGGTGGAATGGAAATCTGCAACTCAAATGGCGAATCTGACCTCGCCATTGCAATCCCTGTGGAAAACCATGAAACACAAGTATAAACTTGACTATATTCCGACATGGAGAAAAATTACCTCCTCGGGAAAATTTCAAGGCTCATGGTCCCGCTCCCTGTTTTTACAGTGATCATGGTTCCACCTGCATACTGAAAATGGCCGAAAAATTCAAAACTCTGATGGAGAAATAGATAAATCCATTGCATTCGTGGCATCGAGAGGTGTTGAATCCATATAAAATTTGTCAAATTCTAACAAAGTGAAAATTCAGCCCTCTTGCAAAATTCATGGTTCCCCTTGCCAAAAAAAAATAATTAAAAATTAATGCCTCGAAATGCGTGCTTGATCTTGGTTCCTCCATCTGCATTGAACTGAACGAAAATGAGTTTTATATAATTCTTGGGCGAAGATTTCAAATGTGGCACGTTAGGCACGTTGGTAAAATTGGCAAGTGGTTAGGGAAGGGTCAAGCGGTCAAACCCCGCCCCTCCCTTTTTTTAACACTATTTTGTATTTTCAGTGGATAGTTCATAACAAACATTTGTTTTTGGGAGGCGGGTCCACCGGTCCCGGTGGCCCACTCCTCCCCCCAAACTTCGTGGCGCTATGTATTGTTTAATGCATATAGGTGTTGGTTTATGTAAGGTGGTGTATCGTTGGTTATGAGTCATGAGGCCGCCCGGTGGGCCGGCCCAAGTGGCTGGGCGAGCTCAAATCCTATTGGCATCACCAATTTTGATATGTATGGCATAGTTGAGGTGGTCGGGTTGGTGGTCCCCACCCCTTTTTTTTATTATTTTTTTGTTTTCAATAACAAAATGGCCATTTTTACAAAATTCGAATTTTTAGCTGTAGGAGTGATTTTAACGACCCCACAATTTCGCTCGGAATCTCAATGGAGTTGGATGGAATCTGGTGGCTGGAAAAAGTCCAAATTGTGGCCTCCTTAAGCCTGCCCAGTCATCAAAAAGTCTACCCAACTTTGATTGCTTCTAACTTTCTCATCTGGACTCGGATTGACGAACCATTCGCACCATCGCGATTAGGACGACGAGATATACGCTTTGGTCCTAGTTTGAACATAATCCAAACACTTTGATTTTCGAGCTTTCCTAAGTCTGCCTTGTCTTGTGTGTCTCTGGAGCCACCTAGATCAATTTTTCAACAAATCTTTGAGAGATGCTACACTAAAGTACAACATAATGAAAAAAAAGCACTTGCTTTAGTGAAATCTATTAAAGATTTCAGAGTGTACATCTTATACTCACACATCATTGCATATGTTCCAAATTCAGTAGTAAAAGACATCTTAACACAGAATGGACTTGAAGGAAAGAGAGGCAAATGGATTGCCACCAATTTGGAATATGACATTGAAATAAATCCTACAAAACTTATCAAAGGCCAAGGTTGGCCAAACTCGTGGCTAAATCAAACTGTTAGGCCTTAGATATAATTTTCATTGGTGCCGTAGATGACCAGGAAGAGATGGCGACTCCATAGATCAGTGAACCTTTCATAGATTCACCTTGGTATACAGATATCATATTTGTTTTACTAAACCTACAAGCTCCTCCTAGTTTTTCCAGAACTAAAGGTAGATTTTTGAAATGAAATCAATGAAATATTGTATCATAGACAATGATTTATTTTGGAAAGATAGTGGTGGCATTGTATTGAATTATTTATTAAAATATGAAGCTGACAAAGTTATGCAAGAATTTCATGTAGGAGATTGTGGAGGACACCTATACTGGAAAACAACTGCTGATAAGATTTTAAGGGCAGGTTTTTACTGGCCCACCCTTTTTGCAGATGTCAAGAAATATGTGACCTCCTGTCACAAGTGCCAAATATTTGAAGGCAAAAAGAAACTCTTACCTTTACCTCTCAAACCCATCTCCACATAAATTCCTTTTCAGCAATGGGGTTTGGACTTCAATAGGGAAATTCACCCATCCTCCTCAGCCCAACATAAATGGATTTTGACAGCCACTGACTACTTTACTAAATGGATAGAAGCCATCCCTTCTAGACAAGCCACAGACTCTGTCATCATTTCATTCCTTGAGAACACCATCCTTTCTAGGTTTGGATGCCCACAAAATATCATTACTAATAATGCACCTGCTTTCAAATCCAAGAAAATGGTATACTTTTGTGACAAATATCATATTACACTGGGTCATTCCATTGCCTATTACCCACAAGGTAATGGACTTGCAGAATCCTCAAACAAAAGCGTTGTTAATATCATCAAGAAACTGCTAGAAGACAACAAGAAGACCTGGAACAAAAAGTTGGTTAATGCCTTATGGGAAAATAGACTAACTACCAAAAAATCCATTGGTACATCTCCTTACCAGCTAGTATATGGAATGGATGTTGTTTTCCCATCTTCTTTAGGAGTACCAATGATGAAAATGATTCAAGAGTTGCAAGTAGAACCAAATGGTATCCAAAGGAGGATAAATCAGACAATGCATTTGCAACAAACCAGAGAAGAAGTCTATGTAAACTCACAAGTGATCCAAGATAAAATCAAAAATATATTTGACAAGAAAACAAAAGATGATGATTTTTACATAAGTGATAAAGTACTCAAATGGGATTCTAGAAGAGAAGAAAAGGGTAAACATGGTAAATTTGATTTCCTATGGCAAGGCCCTTACATCATTTATGGTTACAGAGATAACAATGCATTTTTCTTGAGACAGTTAGATGGAACAGATCTACCAGGTGGACTAGTCAATGGTAGAATATTGAAGCATTACTTGTCCACAAATTAACATTAGTTCATTGTAGGAATTTACAGGGTAAGTTCCTCAGAGAGAACACCAAAGGACACCACTCACAAACAGATCAGAGATCAATACACCAATATTCTTGACATGGTTAAAACCCTCAAAGAGGGAAACAATCAACGACCTGAGCCAACGTAGCCACTTCAGGCAATTTATTAATAAAAGAATGAAATTTTACATCAGCTTCTCTCATGAACGGTTACCCTACAAATGACCCTCCATGCTCTTTAAATAGATATCATGGACCAATCGGGTGTTAAGCCACGGATCAGTTGTCGGTAATACTGAGGAGAGAATGAACCGTCAGATAACTGCATATCATGACCGTCGGATTGTAAGTTACAAAAGTACATAGTAAAGAAACACACTTTACCTAACTCTACACTAGACCAAGTTATACTTAACTATTTCCTATGTGTCAGAATATCCTAACATCCCCCCTTAAGAAAAACTTAGGATAGGATTGAAGGATGTAAAGATATGACACAATAGGAGAAGGAAGGAGGCATTAGAGCCTATCCCCCCTTAGTGACAAATTCCTGAACTCCAACCAGAAATCAAAGTTTACTAAACTTCACCTCTGTGAGAGCCTTTGTAAAGATTTTTGCAACTTGATTATCTGTTGAACAATATTGCACTTCAAGAACATGGTCATGAATGAGCTTTCTGATGAAGTGCATGTGCAGTTCAATGTGTTTGTTGCGCTGATGTTGGACTGTATCTTTGCATAGTTCAATGGCACTTTGATTATCACACCAAAGTGTAGTCGGATGCTGCTGCTAAAAGCTAAACTCTGATAGGTTCTGAAGAAGCCACATGGCTTCCGTACTAGCTTCTACGGCACCACGATACTCTGCTTCTGCTGAAGAAAGAGAAATGACACTTTGTTTCTTGCAAGCCCATGTAATAGGTCCTAAACCAAGAGTGAACACATAACCTGCAGTAGACTTCCGTCCATCAGGGTCACCAACCCAATTGAAATCAGTGAAACCAACCAATAGAGGAGATGCTTTTGCACTATAATGAATCCCAAACTAAATTGTGCCTCGAACATAACGAAGTATTCTTTTGGTTGCTTTCCAACGACTTTCATGTGGGTTTTGCATAAACCGAGCAATAAGGCCAATAAAAAAGGAAAGGTTAGGACGAGTATGGGTCAGATACAAAAGTTTTCCTACAAGTTGACGGTATAAGGTAGCATCAACTTCAGGGGAAGTATAAGTGATTAAAATTTTGGCTCCATAATGAAAGGGAAAAGGGGCTGCCTTACAGTCTTCCATGTGAAAATGGAATAGAATATCACAAGCATAATTGGACTGGGAAAGAGAAATACCTTCCTTGGATTGAAAAACTTGAAGACCAAGAAAATAATGCAAGTGTCCTAAGTCTGTCATTTCAAACTTCTTTTTAAGGTTGGACTTCACATGGTTTATAAGGTTGGGATCACTACCAGTAAGGATAATATCAACAACGTAAAGAACAAGAATGATAAGAGACTTGCCCACTTTCTTGGTGTAGACAATATTATTAGAATGACACCTAGAAAAGCCAGTTTCTAAAATAAAGCTATCCATTTTGGCATACCAAGCCATGGGGCTTGCTTGAGACCATAAAGGTATTTCTTAAGCCGACATACAAAACTAGAGTTTGTTTATATAAAGCCAGTGGGTTGTTCCATATATATTTCTTCATGCAAGTCTCCATGCAAGAAGGCAGATTTAACATCCATCTGATGGACTTCCCATTTGAAAGAGGCATCAAGGGAAAGAACAAGGTGGATAGAGTTAATTTTGGCAACAGGAGAGAAGGTTTCAGTATAGTCCATGCCTTCAACTTGTGAAAAACCCTTAGTAACAAGACAAGCTTTATGTTTATCAACTTTTCCATCTGGTCCATACTTGGTTCTGTAAACCCATTTGCATCTAACAAGTTTTCATCCCTTTGGAAGAGGAACAAGATCCCATGTATCATTTTCCAATAATGATCGATATTCTTCATTCATAGCTGCGTCCCAATCTGGATGGCCTGAAGCTTCTGAAAATGTGTCAGGATCATAATTCGTTGAAGCTTGAGCCAGTAAAGAAGAGGCTCTATCGAACTGAGAATGTGTATGTTGTTGATCTCTAGGATCACCGGCAAGAGCACCTACTGCATCCCGAGTAGCACGGACCCATTTTGGAAGCTGAGGAACTGAAGGAGGATCTTGAGAAGGTGGGGGAGGATTTTCATCCTCACTGTCATCATCTAAAGAAGAAATATTTTCTGAAGTAGAAGGGATAGAGAGAGGTGGCACATCCGCCGAACTAGGCTCGTAGGCCGATATATTTTTAGCAAACTTTACATCTCTTCTAATGATAACATTTTTTGACTTAAGTGGAATAAGACTATATCCTTTGACATCTTTAGAATATCCAACAAAAATACTTTTTTCACTCTTAGGTTCTAAAGCTTTATGTTTCTCACCTAGAATATGGGCCCATGCTTCACTTCAAAAAACACGAAAGTGACTTACATTTGGTTTAATTGAGCTCCATGCTTCTTCTGGAGTGATATTCTTTAAAACCTTAGTAGGAGTGCGATTTACTATGTAATTTGCACAATTAATTGCTTCTATCCAAAATTTAGGACTATGTCCTTTAGATTGAAGCATAAAATTAGCCATTTCCTTTAAGGTGTGATTCTTCCTTTCAGCTACACCATTTTGTTGTGGAGTATATGGAATAGTATGTTGCATTGCAATTCCATTCTCAGTGCAAAAGTTGATGAATTTGTTGTTAACATATTCTCTGTCATTATCAGATCTTAGCTTAAGAATTTGATGTCCAAATTATTTTTCAACAAAGGCCTTAAAGGCCAAGAACATGTTAAATACTTCACTCTTGAGTTTTCAGAAGTATACCCAAGTGCGTCTGGAGAAATCATCAATGAAAGTTAAGAAATACTTGTAGCCAGAGAATGAAACAACTAGAAGTGGACCACATAAATCACTATGCACAAGCTGTAAAGGGGCTGAGGCATGCCAAGAGGCACGTTTTTTAAAACTATCCCGATGATGTTTTCCAAGTACACATCTGGAACAAACACCATCTCTGCAAGATACCATTGGAAGACTTGTCACCATATTTTCTTTACATAGGTTCTAAAGGGAGCAAGAGTTTAAGTGACGAAATTGCTCATGCCAAAGTTTGCTCACTTCATCATTATGAGCAACAAATACCGAGGGAAGATTTGATGACCGAAAGTTGTTAAAATTATACAACCTTGTAGAATCATCAACAATGCCAGTAGCTAAAATCTCTCTAGGATCTCTTAGGTCCTTAATTACAACATCGTGAGATGAAAATTCAATTATTTTACCTTCACCTGAATGAGTTATCTGATATACAGATAGAAGGTTGTAGGATAAGCTTGGAACACATAATACATCATTAAATCAACCATTGTCTAGATGAACAGTTCCAGTCCCTACAACACTAAGAGATCTATTATCACCAACATATATATTTTTGGTGTTAAAATAATTTAAATAAGAAAACATGGCTTTGTTTTTGGCCATGTGATAAGAAGCTCCAGAATCAATGAGCCACTCATGAGAATGAGAAGAAGAAGATACATTTAGTGCATAACCAGACCGAGATGCTTGACAACCACATGTAGAAAGTGTTATTCTTGAAGATGAAGTTGAAGTTGAAGAGTGCTCCAAATGGATGTTATGCTTCTTCATTGTTGCTTCCAAGGCTTCCATCTTTTTAAAGCATTTGGATTCTAGGTGGCCATATCGATTACAAAAGTGGCAATGTCTATCAGTCTTCTTCCATTTGTTTTTATTTTCCTTATCATTTTGTTGAAATGATTTTTCATTTTGAGGCTGAAATTGCTTAGGACCCTTGTTTGGTTTAGGACCATTCTTTTTAGGATACTACTTCTTAGGATTCTTTGAATTTGGTCGCTGTTGGGCAGCTAAGGCTTTCTTAGAAGAGTTTCCAAGATTAAGAAGGCCAAGATATAAGAGCTTTTCTTGTTCTCTTATTAAAGAATCACAAAAGGAATCAAAAGAGGGGGACTTGTAGTCTTGTCCTTGAGAAATAAAGGCTTCTCTAGTATAATGGAAGGTGGAAACAAACACAGAGTATGCTGGTCCAAACTTAGTAAGAATGGAATAGATAAGGCTACCATCTTCTTTCTTAACCTTAACATCTTCCAAGAGAAGTCTAAGGGTCTTGAACTTGGACAAAAAATCTTCAATGGAAGAAACATTATTGGGGTCCAATGTAAGCAACTCATTTTTGAGTTGATGGGCTCTAATTTCATTTTTAATTCTAAAAACTTTAGTGAGATGTATCATTGCTTCATTAAGAGTATCAGGTTCTATGATATGGAATCTAAGGTCTGGAGAAATAGACATCCCTATCAACCCACGTGCTTGATCTTGCGTATTTTCCCATTTGACTGCCTTATCTTCATCTTGAGGTTTGGTTTCTTGGCCTGAAGCTATTCTGTAAATACCTTTACTTCTAAGTAAATCCACAATGTAGGACCACCATTGGAAGTAGTTGGTGATGTCAAGAATAACTTGGCATGGACTTTCCATTTTAACAGAAACTAAAGCTGTAGATGTTGAAACTAAGTGTTCCAATGGAAAGATATCGAAAAATAGGCTGATTCAAAAAAATCGGCTCTGAAAACGGCTTTCGGATGAAGAAGTTATGGCTTTTTGAAGAAACATTGTTGAAGGTGCCGACAAAGTGCGTGAATGTGTGGAAATGAATGATTATGTTATATTTAAAAAAAAATCTCCCCCCCCCCGCCCCTTCCCAAACATAAATCTAATTAGCTCATTTAAAAAAAAATTATGTGACTCACTTTTATAAATAAGTGAAAGTCACTTTTACAATGGTACTTTATGAGCTACCCACTAAATTGTGACTTAAATAAAAGATAAAAAGACTTTAGAATTATAAGTGACTCACTTTTTATAATGGGTGAGAACACTTTTACATAAAGTAACTTTAAAAAATAAGCTACATGTGCTTTTTGAAAAAGTAACTCAACAAAAAGAAAGAATTGAACCCAAGACCTCTATTCTCATAAAGTTACTTTGGACCATGTGAGCTAGTTTAAAAGGTTAGTAATTTTTGGAAAAGAGGAAGGAGTTTTTTTGTTTTTTGTTATTGAAGCTTTGGGGTGCGTGCTTACTTGAGAAATCTCTTTTTTTTTTCCTACACAACAAAAGCCATAAAACCCAACAAGGACATACAAAAAAAACCAACCCTTATGGGCAGGAGTTAGCTTTCGCCAGAAACTAAATATTTTCCTCAATGTTTCTGATTTTCTGAGATGACACTAAGGCGCGTCAAAAAATAGCATACGCATGAGAAAAATCCTTCCTTTCTATTTCTAATTTGCCCAGATCGCATAGAGTCGCAGGGAAAAGAGCATATGCAGAATTGAAAGGTATAGATCCGCTAATAAAAAACAAAGAGATAAATAAACCGAAATAAACAGAGAGAAAATAACTAAAAGCTTCAAATAAACATTGTATACCTCCATATCTTAAAAATGACGTAGCTAGGGCTACCGGAAACCTTTTCGCATGAAACAAAAGGGGTTCCTAATTGGAACATATGCTCCTAACACAATAAAGTAGTCCTCTCGGCTCGAAAGCAGTCAAAAACATTAGATCTAGGAAACGACAGTGAGATGCAGTTTTACCGACTTCAGATTTGGATCACCAACGGATGCGGCCCTCAAATAGCTCTGATACCATGTAGGAATTTAGAGGGTAAATTCCTCAGACAGAACAACAAAGGACACCGCTCACAAACAGATCACATATCAATACACCTGTATTCTTGACGTGGTTAAAACCCTCAAAGAGGGAAACAATCCATGGCCTGAGCCAACGCGGCCACTTCAGGAAATTTATTAATAAAAGAATGAAAATTTAAAGAAGATTCTCTCATGAAAAGTTACCCTACAAATGACCCTCCATGCTCTTTAAATAGAGATCATGAACCAATCGGGTGTTAAGCCATGGATCAAGTGTCGGTAATACCTTGGAGAGAATGAATCGTCAGATCACTACATATCGTGACCGTCAGATTGTAAGTTACAAAAGTACATAGTAAAGAAACACACTTTACCTAACTCTACACTAGACCAAGTTATACTTAACTATTTCCTATGTGTCAGAATATCGTAACATTCATTTGTTTACTTTGCTCATTGTACATAACATTGCAGAGTTTAGATTAGATGGGATGATAATCTTTTGAGGTTGAAGCCCGAAGAGAAGGACCTGAGCTTCGAAAGGTGTACCATCATATGTATGAATAAATCAGATCAAAGAGGAGCAGTTACAAGGCAACCACAGTAAAACTTTCAAAGGCTATTGATCTTAAAGTTCTTGACATTTAACCAGGAAATACCATCCCCATGTGGAGCCACTATAGGATCCTATAATAATAGGATTGATTATTTTGAATTGGCTATGGTTATTCTTGTAATATTGTACATACTTTTGGTTTCTGCAAAATGTTTTCCCATAATAAAAACAAAAAATGTAAAGAGGGTAATTCCTAAAAGAATAATCAAAGGACTAAAAGAAAGAAAAAGATAAAAAAAAGTATAAGATATGAACCCCACAGAAAGAGATAAGAATAGATCATGAAAGTGTGCAAATTCAAATGCCACTACTTTTTACTTTACTTTGTAAAATAAATTTGTGTGCGCCTTGTCAAAAAATGCCACAATCCATGATGGTCAAATAGTTTAATCTTGATTCATTCATGCTGTAAATTTCATGTTGATAGATAGAGAAAAAAGATCTAGCCAAACTGTTTAATCTTCGCAGATCAGTAGTTAGGTTGAGAATAATAATGGGCTCATTAGTTTAATCTGAGCCATTGGAAGTTATAAGGTTAGAATTAGATAGTTTACTTATCAAAGAATAAGAAATAAAGGGTCAGCAAGCTCAAATGCACCCAATGAATGAAGAGAAAATGCCAGGGTAAATAAAGGTTAGGTAGAAGAAGTTTTGCAAGTGCACAAGGTTGCTAAGTTAAAATCGCTTCATCATGCTTAATCCTATGATTCATGTGGAGGAGGAATTTTCAAAGAGAAAAAACATTCACTAAAGCTTATTTATTAATTTCCCCTCATTATCCCTTCATTATTTTTCATCCCCTAGTGTTGTCCCCTTCTTGGTTCCCAATCACCCCTTCCCTCTTCATTTCCCCTTGTAAAAACCCTTCCCCTTCAGTTTGACCTTTTTCCCCTTGGTTTCACACATTTCCCTAGACATTACCCTTTAAAAATCATCCCCCTTCCCAAAACCCCTTTCCCTAGTGTGAATCCCATTCCCATCACAAATAATACATTTCCCCCTTAGTAATTTCCATTTTTCCCATAAAAAAACCCACTAAACCCTTTATCCTAAGTTATTTCCTAAAGTCTCGCTTTATGTATTTAAACCCCCACTATAATTTCCCGACCCTCACTAAAACTTTGAAAGTATTAAACCCACCGTATTATTTAACCCCAGGCCTTTGAAAGCTCAAATGTTTCAGACTTTCATCATAGAAGAGTCTCATACTCCTACAGATAGTCCTCCATATGTTGCCACCATTTTCTCTGAGAGAGCCAAACAAATTATAACCATGCTCTCTTGTATTCTAGGGTACACCACTGATGAGCATGTGGATGAGGTTATACTTGCTTTCCTTTCTATTTTTTTCCCAAGCAATCCTCCAGCTACAATTTACAACTTTGCTAAGTTCTTGGCAGATGGAATCCATGAACAGTTTATCAGATTGCCAAATGAGAGAGTATTCAAATACTCATCAGTATTGTTTCACATGTTCCTATATTTTTAGTCAGACAAGTTCCCAGTCAGCATCCAAAAGCTAGATACTAAGGGCCATCCAAGCTCTATCATATTTTGGACACCATTAATCCAAAGATATTCCACTATTCTTATTTATAAAGAGTTCATTGATTCATTTATCCACCCAGTTGTAAACATGCTAACTAGTAGCTATCAACCCAGGATCAATGATGAGATTAAGAGAGTTTTACAGTTATCTAAAAATAGTAGAGTGGGAGACTGGTATCTATACCAGGACCAAACTAAAATTAGGATATATCGATGCCATCTCACTCCCTAAAAACTGCCCAAATACCTCCCCATGAGGATATTTGCATTAGAGTATTTCAGGAAGATCATAAACTCAGATGAGGTCAATTTTCTATCAGCTAGGAAGAAAACTTGAGTTCAAGAACAAAAACCAACTTGGCCCTTTTATTTGTAATAATAGGGAATCTAGATAAGAAGCAGAGAAAATCTTACAACAAATGAACTTCAATAGCAATTCTATGTGGTCGTATGACCCTAATGGAGTCATAAACAAACTAAGGCTAAAATTCAAATTAAGTCCTTTCATACATGAGCCCAGGCTAGACATTGAAAGATATGCCAACCAGTCAGAGTGGTTAGAAAATACTTTAATAGATGTGGAAAATACCTTAATAGATGTGGAAAAGCATATAGATACTAGTTCCTTTCTACATGTTCCAACCTTACAGGAAAAAATGGGTATCTGTCCCATTCTATAGACTCCAGCCATGCCGAATAGAAATGTAAAAATAACCAGGGAAGAAGTTTCTAGCTCTGGAATGGATACTACAGATGACAGGTTTGAAATCAGTTACAGGAAGAATCCCAAGCTTAATCCTGTAACTGAGTAAGAAGACACCATTGAGATAGTTGAAATCACTGATACTGACACAATGGTTGGAAAGAGTAAAGGTCCAACAATTTAAGAGGAAACTCATCAACCTTCCACCTCAAATACTCAAATTATTGAAAAGAAGCTTAGTATTGAAGTCTCTTCATCCAGAAAGCCAGTGGATAAAGAGAAAGATATAAAAGAGAAGTACAATGAAATCAAGTTGAGGAATGAGGCATTAAAGCTGAAACATATGCCCAGTACTTCAAACAAACACCTATCAATCAGAATAGATTAATGTCAACCTTTGACATTAAAACTGGTAAAATTCAAATGACCTTTATGCAGTGTATAGTCCAGCAGCCTAGATCGTCAGAAGACAACATGAAGACAAAATTTGAAATTTTGGCCAGGGATGTTCACCCTATTGATCAAATTGAATTGCATAAGCTGGCAGGTGAAATGATTTACTCCATAATGACTAAAAAAGCAATGAATGTGAAAAAACTTCAAAGCTCTCTACACAACATCACAACACAGTTTAAGTTAGAAAAGGCATCCTCACAAGCCAAGGATAACAGAATCAAGTCACTGGAAGACTTGGTAATTGAAATTGGATATAATCCAAATGATATCAAAGCTGCAAAAAAACTAATAAAGAAGAAAAATGAGGATATTGCTACTTTAAAGAAACAACTGAAGTTGCCTCCTTCAGAACATCCACAGACCAAGGAGGTCCTAGAGAGCCAAACCCAGTAGGAGGAAATGATGGATCTCATTCTTCAATTAAATGCTCAATTGAAAGAAATGGAGAATGAATTGGACAGTTTAATACAGCTGAAACAAGTCAGCCTTGAGACAACTACTTCCACTAGTATCCCTATAGTTACTACAACAGTTCCATCAACTTTGGTAGCTTCATTGGCCCCAACAGCTCCACTAGATACAACAATTCCAGCTGCAACAACAACTACATCAACAACAGGTTGAACAATAGTAGCATCTCATCCAAGTGATGAAGCAAGTAAATTGGTCAAAGCCATGGAGGACATGTCCATTCAGACCACTAAAATAAATAAACTAAAAGAACAGATAAGGAGTCTAGAGGATGAGAAGAAACTGGCTCAAATTATGCATAAAAATGAAGTACAAAAGTCAAACAGGTTGACTGAAAGGATAAAGAACTTGAAAAAATAACTAACATTGAAGGAGCCACTTGCCCAAGCAAAAGAACAACTATGGGCCAATATCATTGACTCTATCAATGATATTTGACCATCTATACAAATTATCTTTGAACAAAATGATTTAGTCAAAGAGGCTAGTGAAGCAATTGAAAGATTTAAGGCCAACCTTGGTAATATGCCAGAAGAAGCCTCAAGAATAATCCAAATCCTTAACTCAAAGAATAAATATGAATTGCAAGAGCTTGACATAGCTAACAGGACTAGCACTATACTAGAGGTGAAGAAAGTACTCACCAAGAGGAACTTAATGATGCAGCTTGAGGACAAATGCCAAACCATGGAGCTAACTATAGGTAGGTTCATGGTTAAATTTGATGCTTTGAGGTAGAAAGGTCTGCCAAATCCATTGGTTATAAATGACAGGTTAATGCCACATGAAGAATATAACAAGAAAATCAGAGAAGTCGCAAGGGAGAAATTCAATAGTTCCTCTATGAAAAGGATGCCTACAGGAAAGGTTCTTTACCAGAATTTTGAGAACCTCTTTTATCTCCAGCATGAGGTAAAACATCTTTTTGTAGACAAGCCCACCTTTGAAAAATACACAGAAGCTGATGAAGTATACAGAAGAATGGTAAATATTAAATTTCCATATATAGAGACTTGGGAAAAATTAAATGATCTACTGTGAAGATGCAAGGTAAACAGTAGATACAGAGTAGTGAAAGAAAAGCAACATATCAGCTAGGTCAAAGAGTATCAGATTGAAGAGTATCAGTAAAAAGGCAAAGTAAAAGAACAACCAATGTAGAGCAACTGCAAAGGAGAAAAAACAACAAAAGATAAAAGCATAAGATAACAAACCCAAATAAATAGGGACAACTTGCAGCAGTTACATATCTATCTCTATCTTCTTGCATGAAGATATTTCTGTTTCCTTGAATAATTCCTAAATCAGTTTAGGAGACTTTGTAATTATTTTATTATAAATACTTCATAATTCGAAGTACAGAGGGGGATTGCTTAACATTTCTATAGTTGTATTGATCTGAAACCTAAGGGTTCATTGTACCATTTTTTCAAGTCAAAAGACTGGAATGAGTAATAAAGGCATTGCATTACCTTTTCTTCTGATATCTAGATTCGGGAATCCTTCATTGCTCCCTAGTTCTGATTGACCTCTATCATTTCCTTCATTATCCAGTTTGAGGAACCCTTAACTACTCCTTGACCCCAATTGAAAACCACTTCACCCTCTAGCCTAAAGATATGAAATTACTCAGTTGCCTTGCCTTGTAAACACTATCTTTAGAACTTGATTCAGTCCTGTTTTCTTGACACTTGACCCCATAGCCCAATGGTAAAGGACATCCCTCTATCCATCTAAGTCAGTAATTCCACCACCAAATCAAAATCAAACCACTCAAATCTTAAATAACTAGCCTAAAATCAATTGACTCAACAAAGTCAAATCATAAAGAGAGAACCCTCTCTGAGCATTAGGAAGGCTAGATCCTGATCTCAAAAGTAGGTTTTTGGTTACCTCTAATATTTCTTTTGACACAATATACAACTCTAAGGAAATTTTTAGAGTGATAACAATGTAATTAAACTTTTCAAAAATTACACAAAAAGGAGACAATGATTAAACCCATGAACAAGAGAAAAACATCACCAATTCGTACACCACGTGAATCCTGTGAAGAATGTCCTTGTACTATTGATGCTTCCAGCAACTTGAAAAATTACAATTCGTAGAGGAATTATATTCAACAATCAACATCTATTACTTCAAACTATGAAGTATTTATACAAATTCTAAACTAAAATATCTTGAAAAAATATCAAGATTTGTTTACAAATATCTCAAACTATATTACACAAATAGAACAAAAATATAGGACATTCAAAAATAATGAATCGACTTGGCACTATCTTTGTGAATTGTTGGTGACAAAGAAAAGAAATTCGAATTTGATAGCAACTCTTATTTGATGAGGTGGCCTCCAAGTTACTATCTGTCTTTGAGCTTTTTCCTCCCGAAATTTTGAAAAATAGGGTCCAGTCATACCTTTGAAGATATTAATCCAAGCTAGTTGTTCAAAAACTAAGAGAGGTTTTTGTAGCTTAGCATCTGAGGAACAAAATTAACCTCCAATTTACCAAAAATCATTTCTTATTATCCACAATATGCTCTGCAAAAAGGTGACTAAAACAAGACATTGCGTAGTCAGAAAAATAGGTTAAAATGATGAGAGTGAATATCCCAATCCTTGGTATCTGTGTGAAAAGTGAGATAGGATTTTGTATTTTGGCATATTAGGAACCAAAAATTCTTCCAGTTTCCCAATATTCATCTCTGATTATCCAAAATATTCTCTGCAAAAAGTTGATTGAAACAAGAAATTTCTGGAAAATATGCCTTCAAATATGCATTTGCATCTCCCAAACCATAACAACTGTTAGAAACATGAGAGATTTTTTTGTACAAGAGGATGTTAGCAACAAAAACCTCTTTCAGTATTTGAAAATATGTTCTCAGTTGTTTGTAAACCATGTTTGAAAGTACTGTGTTGTATAGGGAAAAACATAGTTTTACTTGGCCATGAAACAGACGTATGACGTGGAGGCGAGAGGTGACATGGAGGTGAGGGATAATATGGAGGTGCATGGTTGGCAAGAAGGTGATTAGGTATGGACAACAGTAAGGAAGTGAGGGGGAAATGGTTTCGGAGGGAGTAGGGAGCGGTTAGTGGTTTAGGCTGGGGGGGTGTGAAATGTAGAGAGCGGGTGACGTGGTCATGGGACTCGATGGGGAATACCAACTTTTCAGACCCCCCTGGTGGTAAAGATAGGTTGGAAGGGGGGGTGAAAATGAATGTGTACCATCAATCTGAAAGGTAGGATGATCCCTCGACGGATAACTGCTGCTCTTTTAACCATAGGCGACAAATCTCCTTTTGTCGTGATCAATTTTACAATAAAATCAAAGCTATGGTACCAAGGCCTTATTACAATTTATTTAATCACATTTAAATCATGTGATTAATTTAATCTAAACACACTTAATTATTCTCTAATGCTGCATTTCGACTTGCAAGCATATTTTTTTATTTTCTTAAGGTTTTGACCTTTTTTGGAAATAATTTACAACATGGAATATTATTTACAACATCCGAAATATAATAATCATCGGCTAAACGATCCTATAAAATTATAGGACCCTAACATAGGCTCCAACTGGTGATGGTAGTCTCCTTGGAGGTGCCAAGAACACCATAGACTAGTAGCCTGATCCCTTGGGCTGATCCTGAATCTGCAACTTGCTAGGTCATAAAAAACCTCTGCAACTGAAAACCTTAGTCATTTCTTCTAAAGTTTAAACAAAAATATTATTTGTGTACTAACATATGAACTGAAACTACAAACTAAACTTTGTATTGCAAACTTGTAAAATTGAAAACTAACAACTAAAACCACTGCTGCGCACTGAAAATCTGAACGTTGAAAAGATGCTTACCTAGTAAGATTATTTATGTATATACAATCCTATTCTAACACCAAATTCTTGACTTTAGGAAATGTAAAATATCTAATATAGACAATCAAAAATTTGATCCAATATCTTGGCTCCCTCACTGTCTTTAAGAAGAATCAGAACTAGAGCTTGCAAGGGCACAAGAAACTGATTGTCAGCTTGATCTTCACGACCAAGAGCTCTGAAATCATGAAAAACAGGGGAGGCACTAGAAATTGATTGGGACTCTGCAGTGAAAAACTTCTCCATATTGATAGCTATGGGATCATGAAAGACATGACCTATTACTTGATGCTCAAAGTATTTTTCAAATTTATGGTCATGATTAGGTAATCCACATATGCTTTCTATATCATTATATAGTTTCTGGTATGGGTCATCTGATTTATGCTCAAAAAAATGCTCAATTTCAACATCAAAATGAAACACTACTATTTCTTGTTTGGGAGGAGGGAGAATTTCCAAGAACTTTTTAGGATCTTGGAAGTTATATGATTGGATTTGAACATCTAAAATATCAATCTCCTTTTCAAACCTTTCAACAACTAATTCGGAAAAATGGGTTTTACCTTCAGGAGAAAACTTGATAGATCTCAAACAATGAAGCACAACCGTTGAAAAGACTTCATCTATTTGTAAATCCACTAATTGATCCCTAATTTCTTTTATAACTTCACAAGATACAGGGTTTACCACATACCCTATCATCTTGTTTTTAGGAAACAACCTGAACAGTGAGCAGTGGAGTCGCCATAAATGTCATGATTTCTGGATTCTTCTGCCAGTGGAGTCTTTAGATTGACTTGAAACTGTGTGGAGTCGCCAGGTGGATGATTCAACCTTCTTGTGTCTGATTGTTGTCCACTATCAACAACCAGATCTAAACTTGATAATTGTTCCTGAGGAACATTAAATGTTCGTCCCCAATATGGTCGCCACTATGTTTTCGTTCTATATTTTTGAGGTGGAGGGAGTAAACACATAGGAAAACATCAAACCCACTTTGGAAGCTAGAATCTAGCCCTGCCAACTTCAGAGAGGGATCTCTCTGTAAAATTTAGCTATGTTTTATGTGAATTTTAGGCTAGTTATGACTGTACTGATTTATTTTTATTTGATTGCTTGGTTGATTAAATTTTTATAATTCCATTGGGCTATGGAGTCTAAAGATTAATTGGATCTGCATCTAATTTTGAAGGAGTTTCACAGGGAAAGCTAGGTTGCACTAGTTGGATCTTTCAGAAATTTAAGTGGATTATGAAACAAGGGAAATGAAAGATTCAGTAGAAACTAAGGAGCAATGAAGGATTCCTTAATTTGACTTCAGCAAAAAACATATAAATTACTAATTCTATATAACATATCACATTCATCAGAATTTCTTTTATGTAATTAAGCTTTTCAGAAATTACAGAGAAAGGAGACAATGATTAAACACATTAGCATGAGAAAAACATCACCAATCCATACACCAAGTGAATCCTATGAAGAATGTCCTTGTATTATTAATGCTTCCAACAACTTGAAAAATTACAATTCATAGAGGAAACTATATTCAACAATCAACATCTATTACTTCAAACTATGAATTATTTATACAAATTCTAAACTAAAATATCTTGAAAAAATATCAAGATTTGGTTACAAATATCTCAAATTGTATTACACAAATAGAACTAAAATATAGGAAATTCAAAAATAATGAATCTACTTGGCACTATATTTGTGGATTGTTGGTGACAAAGAAGAGAAATTCAAATTTGATAACAACTCTTATTTGATGAGGTGGCCTACAAGTCACTAATTGTCTTTGAGCTTTTTCCTCCCGAAATTCTGAAAAATAGGGTTTGAAGATATTAATCCAAGCCAGATGTTCAAAAACTGAGAGAGATTTTCATATCTTAGCATCTGAGGAACAAAAACCTCCTCCAGTTTACCAAAATTCATTTCTTATTATCCACAATATGCTCTAAAAAAGTTGACTAAAACAAGACATTGTGAAATCGGAAAAAATAGGCTAAAATGATGAGAGTGAATATCCCAATCCTTGATAGATGTGTGAAACGTGAGATAGGATTTTCTATCGTGGCATATTAGGAAACAAAAAATTGTCTAGTTTCCCAATATTCATCTCTGGTTATCCAAAACATTATCTGCAAAAGGGTGACTGAAACATGAAATTTCTGGAAAATATGCCTTAAAAGATGCATTTGGATCTCCCAAACCATAATAGTTGTTAGAAACCTGAGAGAGGTTTTTGTACCAGGGGATGTTAGAAACAAAAAATTCTTTCAATATTTGAAAATATGTTCTCAGTTGTTTATAAAGCATGTTTGAAAGTGCTGTTATGTATAGGGAAAAACATAGTTTTACTTGGCCATGAAACAAACGTATGACGTGGAGGCGAGATGTGGCATGGAGGTGAGGGATAATATGGAGGTACATGATTGGTGATAAGGTGATTAGGTAGGGACATCAGTAAAGAAGTGATGGGGAAATGGTTTCAGAGTGGGTAGGAGCGATTAGTGGTTTAGGCTGGGTGGGTGCGAAATCTAGAGAGCGGGCCACATGGTCGTGGGACCCGGTGGGGAATTCCACCTTTTCAGACCCCCCCGCGACGATAAAGATAGAATGCAAAGGGGGGACTAAAAATGAATGTGCACCATCGATCTGAAAGGTAGGAGGATCCCTCGATGGATAATTGCCGCTCTTTTAACCATATGCGACAAATCTCCTTTTGTCGTGATCAATTTTATAATAAAATCAAAGCTATGGTACCAAGGCCTTATTACAATTTATTTAATCACATTGAAATGATGTGATTAGTTTAATCTAAATGCACTTAATTACTCTCTAATGTTGCATTTCGACTTGCAAGCATATTTTTTTTATTTTCTCAAGGTTTCGACCCTTTTTGGAAATAATTTACAACATGGAATATTATTTAGAACATCTGAAATATAATAATCATCAACTAAACAATCCTATAAAATTATAGCACCCTAACAGGTGCAATAAATGACTTAAGGAATTGATTTAATTCCACCTGATGTGGATAGTCACGAGTGAAATTCTCCTCAATACAAATTAACCATGGATAACGAGGTTTTCTCTTTTCATCAGAAGACTGGTTATTTTGTTTGTCCTGCGGAGGATTATCTTTCTTCTTTTTACCTTTTCCTTTCTTCTTACTTTCTGGTTGCTGAGATTTTCCTTTTGTGGATTGAACAACATTGATCTCAGAAGTAGAATCCACAAGAGTAGTGGAGGAGGGGTTTTGGGCAGCCACAGCAAGAGTCAAAACATATGGTTTACTCACCGACTGTTGGCTAGAAGAACCAATCATGTGATCAATGACATGTGATTCCTTACTGGAATATGGGGGAATAGTTTGTCCAGGTCACAGAGCATTTGATATTTTATCGTAACGCATGCCAGATTGTGTATAAACAAGATCCAAATATTGGGCATGAGCAATTACTTTCTCTTCATTCACAACTTCACCCTTAGCGACATCTTCAGTGATAGGTGCTAATAAAGAATTAGTGAATCATTCGGCTAATAGATGATCAGGAAAAAAAGTTTTAACCAAACAACAGTGACATTGCCACTAGTGAATGTGATAAAAAATGTGAGTGGAATCAAATTGTTCGAAATTGGTCAAAATTTTAGTTCCAATCTCATATCAAATGGGTAATTGAAAATGAGTTAAGAATGTGGTTGCTAAGGCACTTAAATTATTGAACGAATCTCATGGTAGTTCCAAATACCATTTTGTTGTCGTACCAGCAAGTGTGCGCCGGAAAATATGTAAATGGATAGATTCATCATTTAGAGAGTTCGAAGAACACCATAAATGATAAGTCACAACATGAAATTTCGTAGGAATAATCGACCACCAACGAGAATGGAAAATGGGATTATTTGTAAGTTAGGTTAGCTATGGCAATTCAAGAGTTGTTGCAAATGAAAACTGCCTATTGAAGTCCGGTAGAGGATACCCAGTAATATGGGATGACCTGAACAACAAGTATTTGTGCTTCGGGATAGGGAGGATTCTGATAACCTGGATACACATAACCTTGCTACCCAACTCTAGGATAACCTTGTAAAGGTTGAAATGGTTGGGTTTGGATTTGCTGTCCTTGGTAAGGCATTTGAGGGATACCTTGATACAGTTGCCCTGTGGGATTTTTCATCATCCCAACATAAGGTTGGCTAGGTTGCGCCTGCACCATACCATATACAGGTTGACCCACTTGGATTTGAGGAATAACCTGACCAAGCGGTGGGGGTTGTAAGATACTTTGAAGAGGCTGGGTAAATGGGGTCTGGGAGGCTCTAGATACCGGTAGAATAGGTTGAGTCAAAGATGCAACCTGCAAAGGTTGACTTACATTAACTTGAGCTTGAACAGGTTGAGGTATAGGTTAATAAGTAGGAATCTGAGATGTAGATGGAACAGGTTGAGAGGTTTGAACTTGATTCACAACTGAGCTAGGTTGTACATGCAATGTAGGTTGAAAATAATTGACAGCCATTCTTGGATGTGGAGGACTCGAATGAGGTTGATCACTAACTTGTGATGTTTGATGATGATGTGGGAATATTTCAACAACAGGTTTTCCCCCTACTAGAAGAGGAGGGGAATACGAAAACAAATGCCCCCAAGAGGAGGGTTCCCAATATGAGGTGGATTGGGATGTTGTAGGTGTCCATACCCATTAGGATGTTTTAGGTGTCCTTAAGGAAATTGAATAATGGGAAAGAAGCCTACTCGGAATTTGTCGCAAGATTTACTTTCCTCCTTGCTTTTAACTCCAATATTAGCTCTGATTGTTATAATTAGAGCCTTCACATACAACTAAAACAAGCCAAGGATCCACAACATATACTCAGCATAATTTAATTACTTTATTCAATGAATCAGTGAGGCATTGAAATACATGAATGTAAATTTAACACAACACATATAGGAAAACAATATACTCTTTGTATTAATAGAAATAGGAGAGAGTTTACAACCATGAATAACAACTGATCTTGTAGAGATCTCCCCAAGTTGACTTTTCCTTCCTTGTGACGGAACACATCTCAATATCACCCTAATGCATGAAGATGATGACTCCTTTAGATTCAAGGCAACAACATGAGGGAATAATCAGTCTCCAAAATACAACCCTAATGATATGAATGGCAGTAAATTTATAGCAGAGGGATGGTAGTTTAGGATTTACCACAATGAGCTTGAGATCCACTTATGGTGGGAGGATGAGCTCAATGGATAAGAAGTGAAGTCTCAAATGTAGGATCATATATGACTTTAACTTCTTATCCAAGGTAAATGGTTAAAATAACCCCTTGAAGCTTTTGGAAGAGGAAACTTTGAAAAATATTTTTAATTTTCCTGAATTTATAGAATCATCGTACCCCCAACAAGGATCAAATAGTGTTGATCAACACTGGTGCAAAAGGGAGAAACCAATGCTGAACGTAGGTGGTTAAAGGGGCAAGGTTCCCTCATAACAAAAACATTTATTTTGAGCAATTAAACCCAGAAACTTGGACTTTTTAGAAAGGTCTTGTTTAAAGCTTTGTGTAGGGATGATGCCAATGCATTAACAAATGTGGATTGATCTGATTTGTAAGCCTATTAACTAGATGCGAAAAATGGCCTATAACACACCCAACCATAGACAATTGCAGCCACACATACTTTCACTTGTCACCCTCGAGCCATATTCCAGAGTATGGGCAGGGGTGCTCTCTTAAGGGAATCGAACACCAACTGAAAATAATTAATCCTAGAGGACCTCTTACTCAATCCCGCTAGCTGATTGCTACCATCTTCTTCAGTATAGGGACTCCAGAGGTTCTCTACCTCATCCCAAGTGCACACGCACAGATTCACTTCCTCCTAGGAAGTCCAAAATACACTTTGATAGTAAGGAAATAACCAAAGGTTTTCAATTAAGTATTCCTTTGATGTTTCTTCAATATTAACCTCTTCCTAAACCATCCAAGGCTCCAGAACCTTATATCTAAACCCACAAACTCAAGGGAACCCAAGTTGTTAGAGGGAACCAGAGATTACATCCCAACCCACAACCTCCAGGGACCCAAGTTTTTATAGGGCTCCAGAGACTTTGTCTCAACCCACACCCTCCAGGGACCCTAGATATTATAGGTCTCCAAGGATCTTATCTGAACACATAGCCTACAGGGAACCCAAGTTGTTACAGGGCCCTAGGAACTAGCAGCTCAACCCACAACCTCCAGGGAACCTGAGGACCAATCCCCTTCTCTTCTCTTCACATCTAATCTGCTTGTTGATTGAATCAAACTCTTCCTTCTCTCTTTACTTCCTACTTAATTCTCTCTATTGGATGATCCAAGGTAGTGTATTTTCCAACTGTTTCGCACATGCCTTCAAATGCATTTGTTACCTTATTTTCCTTGTTTTGCAGGGATTCTTCATCCTCGTCTTAGCTGCCTTGCTTGGTCTTTTCCTCTATAAATTTGTTGTCATATTTTCCTTTATAAGGTTACCCAATGTATGGCCCTATGTCTTTTCTTTTACAGCTCATTTAATTTAAGATTCAACCCATTAAAATCATGCACCCACCAGTCTTTAATGGTTTTCCAAACAATTCAAATTTCTCATCTGCAAAAGAAAACCTCAGTCATCCCAAGTAAGTAATCCTCCTCCCCAACTTTGGAATATGTGTCCCTTTGACTCATTCCCTTTTTTAAATTTCACATATTTGTAAAAATATTACAATTCATTTTTATGAGAGAACCATGGGTGGGGTTATCACACTAGACTAGTAGCAATGGGATTTTCACAACACAAAACATATTGAAAGTTCACCAAATAGATGTAAATTTGGCATTATTGAATGGAATTTTGGAAGAAGAAGTATATGTGATGCAACCACTAGGACATGAGATAAAAGGTCATGACAATAAGGTTTACAAGTTGAAGAAATATCTCTATGGACTTGAGAAATATCCTAGAGCTTGGTATAATAGGATTGATTCGTACATAATCAACATTGGATTTAGTAGAAACGAAAATGAACCTACATTGTATACAAAGGTAAATGAGAAATGACAAATTCTAATTTTTTTTCCATATGTTGATTATATGATATTCATATGGAATCTATCAGAGGGTGAGTTTAAAGAAATTATGAAGAAAGAGCTCGAAGACTGATTTGGGTTTGATGATATTTTTTCTTGGTATTGAAGTCACTCAATCAGATTCATGTATTTTTTTTTGTTTCGGGAAATGTATTCCATGAATGTACTGAAGAGATTCAGGATGATGAATAGTAAACCAACACCAATTCTAATTGCAATAGGAATAAAGGTCAGAAAAGCAGATATATGATCCAATGTAGATCCAACTCTATTCAAGAGATTGCTTGGTAGTCTTATGTATTGTATTTCCACTAGACGGGAATTTATGTATGCAATTACTTTGATTTTCAAGGTCATGTAGTCCCCAAGAGACTCACATCAACAAGAAGGAACAAGAATTTTGAGATATATTATTGGAACAAGAGGATATGACATACTATACTTCAACACTATTAGTGATGTTCTAGATGGATACATTGAAAGTGACTTTACAGGTAACGTAGATGACAGGAAGAGTACTTCAAGATATGTTTTTCATATTGGTTCAGGTGTGATTTCAAGGGAATCCAAGAAGCAACCCATTGTGACTATCTCGTCAGTAGAAATTGAGTATGTAGCAACAAAAAAATAGCTTGTCAAGAAGTTTGGTTAAGCAAAGTATTAGATGATCTACAACGAAAACAAGAGGGACCTACTACTCTATATTGTGACAACAACTCAACAGTAGCCTAGTCAATGAACCATGTTTTTCATCAGAAAAGAAAAAATATTGATACGAAATATCCCTTCATTAGATAACTTATAAACAATGGAGAAATCCCCTTGGAATATTGTACATCAAAACTAAAATTGGCAGACATATTTTTAAAACCATTGAAAATATATGTATTTGAGTTTCGTATAGAAAAATTAGGAGCTCTAATTCTAGCGGATACTTATACCAATAGGAATTAGCTATCAAAATTAAAGGAGAATGTTAGAAAATAATATGTGTCCATTAGTTGTCTTTTCAATTTATTTTTAGAGAGCTAAATTTAATTGTCAGTAATGTGTGTGTCTTGTAAATGTGAGCTAAGATTAACATGACTCTTCTTGATAATTTTGAGTAGACTTTATAATGTTTTAATCATAAACAATTTAATCAACCAATTCACTTAACACCAACTCATTGCTCATATTTTAGTATCTTGTTTTGTGATTTCCTCCTCTATCGATTTCTTAGAAAGCACCAAAACCAAACACATGGGTGGGTAGGTTCACTAGCTCTATCCTATTATGTTTAAAAATAAAAATAATTCCTAGTTTAGGTCGGAAAATGGAGAGGTGAATATTTCCACTCCTTATGTAGGCCTTCTACCATGGAAGTGAAGTTGTAATTGCATTTGAATTGACATCATCACGATGGTGAATTGGTTGAGATTTGTTTCTTAATTTATTTTCTTTCTAACTTTTTCATTTTAAAGTGTAAGTTTATACAAAGAAGTAACTAGGAAATATTTGTTTGAAGTCACATATTTGTTTAGTAGGCAAGGGAGAGAAGTTTTTATCATCACGTTTCAATAAATGATTTGTTTAATAGCTCAGACTCATGAAGTAACAATCAAAATTGGGGGCGTGATCAGTGTTTGTTTGAGATCTCCCGGCACTACTCTCGATTTTCCCACTTCGAATTCTATGGAGCTTGGAAACTAACAGAATTCTCTGCAATTTTTGGCTACAGTGGGAACTATACCCCTACCGCATGCGCAATTACCATCTGATTACTCTTATATTATGTTATGTCTGATCCATGAATCTTCTTCTTTTTTTAAATGTGTCTATGATTCTCGCAATATATTATAAAGCCCACCACTTCTCTCTCTCTGTATCTTCATTGTAATTCATTTTCAGAGATATGGGGTTTGTGTTAATCGAACATTTACTTCCCTTTTGAGTGGAATTTTTCAGTCTGTCATGACGATGTTGCCTCTGTGGCTGTTCAGTTTCAGAATGGATGTCATACGCTTGCAGTAGTGGCTTATTTAGCTCACTAATTTTCTTTTCCAAGATGGATTCCTCAATGAGAAATTCACAAAGTTGCAAGAGCTACATGATGATAACAACCCATATTTTGTCACCGAAGTGGTTGTATTGTTGTTTGAGGATTCTAAGAAGTTTCTTCATAACTTAACAACGCACTAGGATACCAGCAAATGGTTAACCTGAATGTGACTTAAGGCCATTTTCTCTCTCAATTCTAGAAATAAGGGAATTCATTGATTTTGCTTGGCAAATAAGCATTGTGTAAACAATGAAATGGAATAACTATTATGAGATTTGAGGAGCCTCTTAAGAGGAGCTCGCGCCAGCCCACACATAGGCAGTAGATAGGATCCTTTGAAGAGGAGCTCACCCAACTAAAGATGATCTTGGAATGTTTAGGTTTCAACTCTCAGCTTGCTTTGCATGAGGTGATTGAGCATGGAGTAGGGTAGGAAGCACCATTGGAAATAGTCTGGAGGAGAAGAGTCTTATTTTATTTCTTCTGTGGTTTTCTTGGGTTTATTTCTAGAGCTCTAGGTTTAGGTTTTTAAAAGGAGAATGGTGTTGTTCACGAACATAAGTTTTTGATCTATCCCCATGACTGTGAGAGTAGGTTTATGTGCTCAGTAGTATATATTTCTCATTGTATTCTACATTTGGCCTATGGTGATTTTGTAACTTATGGGTTCTGTCGATTTCATTATGGTCTTAGATAGAGCTTTGGATAGGGTGTCTTCACTGAAGGGCGATATATTAAGATTTTGGTATTTCTCAGATGTGCAGCTCTTTTGAGTTGATATAGGAGCAGGTTCCATATTTATTATTATCTAGTTCTTTAGTCTCTTCCGTTATGGAGGACTGAGGAATCACTTAGATTTCTTGATACAGATTCGAACCTAGGTTAGAACGTGGGGCAGCCTAGGTATTTTTATTTTAATCAACATTAATTTCATTCAACGGGGGGGTGGTAATACAATTAGAGTGATGTAATGACATCTGACTCCTAGTGATGAGTGGGGATTTCGGTGGGGTTGGTGTGTGAATCTGGGTAATAATGTAGTTTATTTTTCGGATCTAGGTGGGGTTGATAGGTCAACCAAATGCACAAGTGGCATGATCTAGAGGGGTCCCTTGATCTATTTGGTACTACCGCATGTGGCTTTTTATGAAGTTGCAGTATTTTGCATTTTGGTTAATCTAATTTTTCAAGGCTTTAAAGGTGATTTTAACTCCATTGATTTCAATTTTTGGACAATTATTTTGGGATTAGAGTCCTGAGACTGTCTGGGTCCTAGGTTTCTAGTGGATCCAAATGTTCCTGGGTCATTAGGTATAGGTGGTCTTCCATGGAGGGGATCTTGTGTTGATTTGGCTTCCTACTCGTCATTCAGTCCGTGCTTCCCGTTTTCGGTCCTCGATCATTAAGTACAGGTGGTTTTCCTTGGAAGGGATATCATGCTGAGTTGGCACTCCAACTAGATATAATGTACATCCTCTCTGTATTCTCTTCTATGCTTGTGTTTCCATCGGATTTCTAGTTGGGCAGATTTTCTATATCCCATCAAGCGGATGGCAAACATACGTGACTCGCTATCCATCTCCTGGGAAAGCTTAATCAAAGCTGTTACACTAAAAAATGTCACCATGACTATTTGCAGTTAGTATGGCTCCATCAACTGTTGGTGTCCCACAAGCGATAATCACTGACCATGGGCGCCATTTTCAAAACATTATGATGACAGAACTTATAGGGCAGCTTGGTTTGCGTCACGATAGCTCAACTCCTTATTATCCACAAGCCAACGGTCTGGTTGAGTCCATCAACAAAGTTTTGGTCATCATGATCCGACGAATCATTGGGATTCATCAGTCGAATTGGCACAACATGTTATTTTCCACGCTTTGGGCATATCGAACCTAGCAACAATGTGATTGAATATGAAAATTGCAGCTGTCTTGCCGTCTGCCTCGAATGTAGGCATCGCCTCGACCCACTTAGTAAAATAATCAACCCCAAGGATGATATACGCATGCCCCCCGGCCGAGTGAGGGTTACATGTAATAAAGTCGATACCCAATTTGGCAAAAGGACCGAAAGCAATTATAGGGTGTAAAGGAGCTGGTGGTGCGCGCATCTTGCGATGAAACACTTGACAGTTGTGGCATTTTCGGACCGCAATGATACAATCTTTAAACATGGACGGCCAGAAATAGCCAGCACACAACACCTTCTGAGTTGTGGCATACCCAGACATATGACCGCCACACGCCCCAGAGTGACAGTCATTCAAAACCCTTTCTGCCTCTTCGTGAGTTAAACAACGTCGGAAAACCAAGTCCGCCCCACGGCGATAAAGAGTATCTCCAATAATTTGGTACTATTGGGACTGGAATCGAATTTTCCGACGTTCTGACTTTGAAGCTTCGGGCCGAAAGGATTGGGTTTGGATATAGACAATTATATCCCCATACCACGGATCTAAAGTGCTGATGAGAGACAAAGATTCGTCCGCAATGGGTTCTTCTGCCACAGTTTCCGTGTCAGCACGCGGGAAGTGACACATCAACTCTGCAAAGAATAAATATTTCTAAAAATGTCACCATGACTATTTGTAATTAGTATGGCTCCATCAACTATCATACTATCCTCCTTGGCAAGTCTCATGCCTCTGCTTTCCATGTCAAACTCCAAGAAAGAGAGAAAAGTCATTTAAAGTCAATTATCTCTGGGTACGCAGTTTCTCTCAGCCTTACCTGCATGTACGCGACCCAAGTTCACAATACCTGCGTACTTGTACTCTCTGTCTATAAAGCAATGGGTGCGTACTCCTATAAAGGTCAAAAGGCGCAAGTTTCACTCCAAAAAAGTTACTTGTGGTCATTTCTAGAGCATTCTAGAAGCTTGTTTGACGTGTATGGAGTGCCTCCAGATGGTTCATGTATCCCTATGGAAGAGGAACTTATCCCATCAAGAGGGGAGCTAACCCATCCAAAGAGGGGCTTATCCCATTGATGGTGGACCTGATTAACTTCCTCTACAGCACTATAAATACATGCATTGGGCCAGAGGGAGGGGAGGTTGAAAGCTGAACATTCCTAAGGGTAGATGCTGCTGAGATTAGGACTTCCTTGTAGAAGCTTGTGAGGAGAGATTGTCATCCTTCTTGTTTCATTTGGAAGTGGGTGAGCTGATCAAAGTAAAGGAAAACTCTTGCTGGACCCTGGGAGGAACTTGCACAACACCAAGGCTCATGTTGTAATGGTTTCTTTTGTTTCCTATTAAGACAAATAAGTCCATTCTTCTCAACAATTTGTAATTTATGAGTTGTTTCATATACTCCTTGGTCTGTATGTTAAATATGTTTTAGTTTATGAGATATTCAGGTGCTATTTAATCGTTTGATTGTTAGTGAATGTAGGTTTCGAAGAGAAGGAGGAGCTCATCTGGATCGACGAGGATGGACTACTACAACAGCATTGGACTACAGGTAGGATCTAAACACTTGATTTCTTATATGGTAAATGCATATTTAGAGAAGGATTGTTCTTAATTGTCTTGTTTGTCACTAGAAAGCCTTAAGCTTCTAGGGAGGTTGGTTTTGTCCGCAAAATTGACTCTTTCCGCATGACAAAATGGCAACTCCGCTGGGGAATCCATTGATGTGAATGATTTTTCCTTTGTCTGAAACTTTGATCTGAGAAAAGTCTTTTTCTTTCTGGTTTTGGTTGTCTGACTGTGTGTTTGGGTGGCTTAGCTTAGGGTTAAATTAGATTTTACTTTTTCTTAATTTTGCTAGAAGTACGCAGCCTCTGAGTTCAGCACAGTGCGTACCTGTACGCACTGCGGCTTTGTGCACAGAGCGTACCCACACCTGTGTAAACAGGTTGCCTGCGTACCCTGTCAGAATTGAGAAAATTTCAATTTTCTCCTTTTTGCCTCTTAGATTTTGCTTTTAATTTGTTTTTTCCACCCAGATCCACTGGTTATCTACCAGAGATCTTCATCTGAACTTGTTTCGTCAGTGTCAAGTGTTTTAGTGGAATTCATAGAGATTTTGCCTTAGGGTTTGATTTTTACATTGGTCCTGTAGTGATTTTGACTTTAGAAGTGTTAAAACCTTGGATATCCCTGGTATTTGCAATCTTCTTAGGAGTCGGACTTTTCATAGAATCTACCCTTGTGAGACATCTACCTTTGTTTTGTCTCTTTGCCGAATCTCGGAAGGGTTTGTTGATATAACTGTGAATTTCATTTTACAAAAAAGAACAAAATATTTTATGTTTGTTTTTGACTAGTTTTTGATTCTGCATTGACTAGTCCTTAGTTAAATCACGACTGAGTAAAACATCCTGGGATCATACTTTGTAGGTTTTGGCCTCATTAGATTTGCTTATTAGGTGAATTTCTTTTGATTTGCTTTTAAGTAGCTTTGATTTGATATATTTGTAAAGGTTTTCTTTTTTATTTTTAAATGCTTTGTTAAGTAGGAAAAAATCCAAAAATCTCTTTTGAAAGAAAAGTTTGATTAGTGGCATTTGAGTCTTTGAATGAAAAGGGAATTTTCGCAAAATAATTAGTGGTCATGTGTTGCATGTTTTGGAAAAGATAAAGAGATTGTTTCTTTGATTTTCGTTGCCAAGAAAGTTGTCTTTATATAAATTTTGCATTCTCCAACTCTCTTAGCTAAGGAATTCATTGAAAAAGAGAATTAGTATAAATCATCCTAAGTGCATCTTTTTAGTGGTTTGAGTCAAGTCTACACACCATCAGTTTCATCTCTGCTACCTTTTGTCTTAAAGAAAAGCCATAAAAATTAACGCTTAAAGTAAAATCAACTTAGTAACTTTTATTTACTAGGGCTCTGAAACACCAATATAGATCAGGCTAGTGTCTTGGAGTAGGAGAGTAATTAACTCTCCAAGACAGCAAAACCAAACAAGTAGCTTATCTTGTGGTAGGATAAATCCAACTATTTCATTTGTACTCTGGGAAAGCTCCTCTTAAAGGAGAAGCACGAGACCGTGTCCGAACCAGTGATGGGATCAATCCTCCTTCATTGGGAAAGACGCTAGATACGCACGTATTACAAACGGTAAACCTCGGATTATTTTCGAGGAGCCTGGGGTCACTTGTCGGTAAACCTTGGATTATTGTCAAGGAGCCGGCAAGGGGATTGAGCTTGTTACTCTGCTCTTGCATGCTATCGGGTCGTAGACTGTTTCCCCAGGTATATTTTTTGTTGTTGGTAACCTTAGTGACCATTATCTTTAGGATTCTACCCGAGGTGACGGTGGAGGGAAGATCCCACTGTACCTGGAGCAGACGTCGGCTAGACTCACTTGGATTTTCTAGGGGGTTCACTTCACTCGAGACGGTTAAAGTGGAGGAACGTGTGCCGGTCTATTCATTAAGCAGGTTGTCGGGGTAACTGTTCCACCCACCACTTCTGTACTGAATTCGGCGATGTTGGGCTTCATCACCAACTAGTGTTTTCGGTCCGGAAGGCTACTGTTTGTGTATGGTTTGAAGCCCTAGATTATTTAGGCGTGTGATTAAAATTTGTTTGGTTCTTTAGAGACTTTAGGTGGTTTGTTTTGAGATTTTACTTTTTTTGCGTGTGCAGTAGTTAAAAGTTTTTAACTATGGCGGAATTACCGAGACAGTCCCGTAAACTTCGGGGCCAGTCTCCTGAGATTGTTACCGTGGCCGATTTTTTGAGGAAGTCCCGTAGACTTCGGGGTGAGCCTCCTCAAGACGTCCCGAGTCATTACGAAGGTCTGAAAGTCCTTGTAACTCCTCCTGGTGGCAGTAGAGTGGGTTCACCTGAAGAAGGAGAGTCTTCGTTGGTAGTCCATCCAGATTACCAAAGTCTAGAAACAGGTTATAATCCTAAAGTTGTTGCAGTTTCCGAGCTTGCTGGTAGTTTTTCATCTACTAGTGATATAGGCGAAGAACCTGAAATATCTGAACCTGTTACTCCAACTTCTAGTGTTCCTGATTCACCTAGGATAGAAAGAGTCATCACCGAAAATCTTCCTTCTGGTTTGATAGCTATTGAAGGACTTGCTCCAGAAGAAGAAGTAGGCGGCCCTATTCTTGAAGATCAACCTACCATTGATCTAAGGGAGCGTGAATCTATCTTTTACAGTCCACCTAGAAGTACTACTTGGTACCTTTCGTTAACTGATTACTTAGACAACTCAGGGATAAGTTTTTCTCCACCTCGTACTCCTTATCCACCCGGAGGTATTTATACTCCTGTAAATATTTCTAGTCAGTCGTACGTGTTTACTCAACCTCCTGAATCTTTCTTGTATGGTGGTCCTTCTGTTCCTGCCGGGTATCAGTCACTTTCTGGTACTTTTGCAAGAGCATCTTCTCAACCCATTGGACATGGGTCATTAGCTGGAAACAATGGTAATAAACCGTTGGGTGTAGGGGACATTTATATGATCTCAGGTTCAATTCCCGGTTCTCAACCTCAAGGTGGTCAATTACCGCCTGGGGGGCAGCCTCAATTAACGCCTAGGGGGCAACCTCAAGGTGGTCAATTACCGCCTGGGGGGCAGCCTCAATTAACGCCTAGGGGGCAACCTCAAGGTACACAACTTGCGTCTGGGGGGCAACCTCAAGGACAGTATGTACCCATGGTACAGTACATTCCTCAAGGTCAACCCCAGCCTCAATATGTACCCCAAGGTCAACCTCAGTATCAATATATGCCTCAAGGTCAACCCCAGTATCAGTACTTACCTCAAGGGTATCTACCCCAAGGTCAGTACTCGAGTCAAGGTTATCAACCACCTCAAGGTCAATCTTATGTTCAAGGTACGGGAAATGTACCTTTCAATTATCAATCCTAACCTCAATCCGGTTATGGATCTCAATATCCTCAACCTGTCATGGGTCAATACCCCGGAATGAACGTAGTGTGGGATCCATCGCAAGTTCAACAAGTGTTGCAGCCAAGCGTACAGTTGTCATCTCAAACTGGACAACCTATGGTTTCTGGTCAACCCCAACAACCAGTCCAGTCTAATGTTTAAACTTCTGTACCTTCGGTAGTTACTCAGTCGCCAATTGCACCTAGTACTCCATCTCAAACGACTGTTGCAACTACCGCAACATCTGTTCCTTCCACCACACCTACTTCTGGAGTATCGATAGCTCCGGTTTCTACTATCTCTGCCACTACTCCGCAAACATCTTTACCATTGTCTGGATCCACGATCCAAACTACGGTTCAGATGCCTGTGGGGCAGCCAGGTTTAAGTACGGTTGTTACTACTCAACCACAATTTGTTTACAACCGTACCAGGGACAGTACCAATACGGTCCTGCTGTCCAACAACTGGTTTACCAGTATCAACCGTATCCTGGGTACACTTATCAACAACCACAGCAACCCTAATACGGTCCGGTTAATCCTGGTTTTCCGGGAGGATACAATATCCCGAATGCGATTCCTGTTCCAAGTTATCCTAGATATCCTCTTCCTGGGACTGGTCTTGTGACCCAGACTTTTAGGGATCCTAATCGGCAATTGCCGTTTATCGCAACTTTGGATTTACCAGACTTGACGCGCCTAATGAACGATCCAATAAATTATCTTCCGTTCTGGCCGCCAATGCCAAATAAGTTGCCCAGTGATATACCCAACTTCGAAGGTAAGTCTGGAGAGGATCCATCAAATCACATGATGACTTACCACCTCTGGTGTGCTTCAAATTCCATCTCGGATGATTCGATCCATTTACGTATTTTTCAGCGTACACTCATTGGTCTCGCAGCCAAGTGGTACATTGAGTTACCACGGGCCTCTTTTTATAATTTTAGTCAGTTAGCTACCTTGTTCTTAACACATTTTCAGTTGCCGGTCAGATATGATAATGGCACTCAGTTATTAACTTCATTAAAACAGTCGATGTCCACTTATATTTCCGACCATATTCATGAATGGAGACGTCGAAGGCGTTTAGTGAAAGTTCTTATCCCGGACCAAATCTTAGCTGAATGGTTTGTTAAATCATTATTACCGAAGATTACTAAAGACGTAGCTAAGGCTGGAGTAGTTACTGAAGAGCAAGTCATTGCTCAAGCGCAGTACCTTGACTTAGTTTATACTCAGTCGGGTACGTTACACGAAAAGATCCCAGATCTTTCAAAGTCGAATCAAATCGTTGCTGCTCCTTCGGGACCTCATGCTGCTGGTGGCATTATTGGTACGGTGAATACTAAAAGCAAGAAGAAGTCTTCAAAGAACTCTTTGCCCATTATCACCCTACCAGACTCCCCGACAGGAGAATCTTCCGTTGAAGTCTCCGCTGATATTCACGCTGTAGAGTCATCTACGGCTAAATCAAAAAACGATGGGAAGAAGAAAGGCAAGAAGAAGAATAAAGCAGACAAAGCTCCAAAGGAGAAAACATAAAAGTCGGAAACCAATGACAAAAAGCGCAAGCCCCGTTATCCTTGTCTTATTTGTGAAGAAGATCATTTTGCAAGAGATTGCCCTCATCAGGCCGAGGTTGCGAAACTAGTCAAAGGTTCCCAAATTCCTGCTATCTTGAAAGATCCATTCCTGAAAGATAGCAAAATGATAGGTTCTTCCTATAGTGCCGTTGAAGAACCCATATTGATGATGTCTCATGTAAGGATTGCGACTCGGTCACATGATTATGGTAGTAAAAGTCCTGTTGATGGATCGAAAGAAGCATAATCTTCTCAGTCAAATCCATCAACCTCAGCTCCCGGTTCTGATCCACTACAGATCGAGAAACCTAACCCTGACTTAGTAATTAAACCGCCCGCCAAGGGTGTACTTCGAAGGTCTGCTTTCAATCCACATGCGAGAGCGGCCCAGAATTACAACATTGTTGAGGATTTAGTTGTTTCGCCCTTAGCAACGTCGGCTTTAGAAGTGCTACAATCATGTCCAGCATAACGAAAATTACTTTTTTCGGCTATAGGAGCTGTTGATGTTCAGGACCCGAACCTGATAATCTTTGATCTAGAAAATAGTACACCGCGTTTACCTCATCAGATGGCTTTCCAGATTCCAGTGATAGTCAACAACAAGCCTATTCTTCGGACTGTAATTGATGAGGGAGCTTCCACGTGTATTATGTCGATTCAGTGTTGGAGATCGCTTGGTTCTCCTTCACTTAATCAATCCCCGACATTTCTTAAGGCCTTTGATGGCCGTGGGTTCCATCCGTTTGGCATTCCACGGGATTTGCCTATAGGGGTTGAAGGAAAAACCGTTAATCTGGATGTGGAGGTGGTTGATGCCCCTCTAGACTACAATCTTCTCTTGGGTCGAAGTTGGTCTTACGCTATGACAGCGGTCGTCTCATCAGTCTTCAGAGTAATAAAATTTCCACATAATGGTAAGATCGTGACCATAGACCAGCTGGCTTACTTTTCATCCGACCCAGCCTCTTCAGAGAGTATCCAACATGTTGGTAAAACGACTATCCCTTATAAGGATGTTGGTGTAGGATTAGTTAAAGATGCCGGTTTACTGGGAACTTTTCCTTTTCCTCCAATAAACGTCGTGTCTTCGTTCGCATCTATTCATATGATTACATCAGATACCATTGTTTATGACGATCCTTGGATCGTTCCTTCCGAATCTGAAATAGACTCATTTGGTGATGCTATGCCTTTGAGTCCGTATGAAATTGCTTACGAAGCGGTGCAGTCTTTTACTGACCTGCGTTCAACCAGAATCGACCAAATGAATGTGGTCCGTGAGGAATCACTTTTCACTTCAACCTCGGAGTTAATAGCGTTTCCTGACGTTGTGTCATCTGACGAACAACTTTGTGAAGTCCTGTGTGTAGACGATTTACCATGGGAAGATCTGCATCATAGATCTTCATTTTTACCTGAGGATGATCGCTTTGAAAATGATTTCTCATCAGTTTTTACAGCTGAATATGTCAAAGAAGCTCAGAGTCCAATGAAACATCCTGATTCAGAGCTGAATTTTGGAAACATCTCTCGCACTGTTCCCATTGACATTTCAGTCAAGCCTGGAATTATTGAAAACATTCATATAGGTGCCTCATGTTCAGATGATGAGATTCAAACATACAAGGCCCTATTTCAAGAATTCTGCAACGTGTTTGCCTGGTCCTATGAGGAAATGCCAGGAATTGATCCCGCAATTGTTGTCCATGAGACTAAGACTTACCCGCACGCTAAACCCATTCGGCAACGTTTGCATCAGATTCACCCTTGAAAAGCGGCTGCAATTGAAGCAGAAGTCGACAAGCTGTTGAAAGCAGGTTTCATTTATCTGATCCCCTTAACGGATTGGGTATCGAATATTGTTCCGGTTAACAAAAAACAAGGAACAATAAGAATATGTATTGACTATAGGGATATTAATCGTGCTTGTCCCAAAGACAACTATCCAACACCCTATATCGATCAAATAATTGATGATTGTGCCGGCAATGAAATATTTTCCTTTATGGACGGTTTTTCCGGTTACAATCAAATCAATATTCTACCTGCCGATCAACCAAAAACGGCTTTCATTTGTCCATGGGGGACATTTGCTTATTTCAAATTACATTTTGGGCTTAAGAATGCTGGAGCCACTTTTCAAAGGGTGATGTCTTATGCGTTTCATGACATCAAACACATTCTGGAACCGTACCTCAATGATTTGCCTGCTCATTCATTACATCGAGTTGATCACCTTGTCCATTTACGAGCAATTTTCATGAGGTGTAGGCATTATCGTATACGTTTGAACCCACACAAATGTGTCTTCTATATAGAAGTGGGACGATTGCTGGGATTTGTAGTTTCAAAAGCCAGCATCCGCGTCGATCCCTCGAAGGTAGAAGCTATCATCAAATTGCCTCCCCCTTCGAGTCTTCGCCAACTCCAAAGTTTGCAGGGGAAAGCAAACTTTATACGCCGATTCATTCCTAACTACGCCGAGGTTACAAAAGGTTTTACACGGTTGTTGAAACAGAATGCTCAATTCTCTTGGGATGAGATCGCTCAGCAATCTTTTGATGCACTAAAACACGCGTTGACCCATGCACCTTTGTTGCATCCTCCCAACTACAACCAAGACTACTTTTTGTACCTCGCTGCTTCTCATTCCACTATTGGAATGGTGTTAGTTCAGAAAGACGAATTCGCAATGGAACATGTGATATATTATCGTAGTAGGACGTTAAATCCCACTGAGCTAAAATATTCGCATGTGGAGAAATTGGCCCTGGCAGCCGTTCAGGCTGTCCAACGATTTCGTCATTACATTCTTCTCCGTAAAACTACAGTCATTTCGGATTGCAACCCTATGATCTACATTTTGACTAAACAATTGCTAGGGGGCAAGTAATCTAAATGGATCGTTATCCTGAAAGAGTTCGACTTAGAGTTTGAAAAGTCTAAGTCTAAGAAATCTTTAGTCTTTGTAGAGTTGATGTGTGACTTCCCGCGTGCTGACACGGAAACTGTGGCAGAAGAACCCATTGCGGACGAATCTTTGTTTATCATCAACACTTTAGATCCGTGGTATGGGGATATAATTATCTATCTCCAAACCCAATCCTTTCGGCCCGAAGCTTCAAAGTCAGAACGTCGGAAAATTCGATTCCAGTCCCAACTGTACCAAATTATTGGAGATACTCTTTATCGCCGTGGGGCGGACTTGGTTTTCCAACGTTGTTTAACTCACGAAGAGGCAGAAAGGGTTTTGAATGACTGTCACTCTGGGGCATGTGGCGGTCATATGTCTGGGTATGCCACAGCTCAGAAGGTGTTGCGTGCTGGCTATTTCTGCCCGTCCATGTTTAAAGATTGTATCATTGCGGTCCGAAAATGCCACAATTGTCAAGTTTTTGATCACAAGATGTGCGCACCACCAGCTCCTTTACACCCTATAATTGCCATCGGTCCTTTTGCCAAATGGGGTATCGACTTTATTACATGTAACCCTCACTCGGCCGGGGGGCATGCGTATATCATCCTTGCGGTTGATTATTTTACGAAGTGGGCCGAGGCGATGCCTACATTCGAGGCAGACGACAAGACAACTGCAATTTTCATATTCAATCACATTATTGCTAGGTTTGGTGTCCCACAAGCGATAATCACTTACCATGGGCGCCATTTTTCGAAAGATTATGATGACAGAACTTACAGGCCAACTTGGTTTGCGTCACGATAGCTCAACTACTTATTATCCACAAGCCAACGGTCTGGTTGAGTCCATCAACAAAGTTTTGGTCATCATGATCCGACGAATCATTGGGATTCATCGGTCAAATTGGCACAACATGTTATTTTCCGCGCTTTGGGCATATCGAACTTCAGTGAAAACATCAACATGGTTCACTCCTTTCCAACTAGTTTATGGTTTGGAAGCCATGCTGCCCATTGAATGCGAAATCCCATCACTTCAAATGGTTGTCGAATTACTTCCAGCTACTTCCGAAGAGGAGAGGCATTTATCATACTTAGCTCAATTAGATGAGACTCGACGCGATGCTGCACTAGAAATCGAGACTCATGCAAAACGAATGAAAGCTCAGTATGATCGAAATGTAACCCCTCGAAATTTTTCGGAAGGAGACCCAGTGCTATTGTATGGTTAAGCTAACGATAAATTAGGTGCTGGAAATTTTTTTCCTATGTGGCATGGACCCTACATTGTTAAGTGAAAGCTAGAAAAAGGGGCCTATGAGCTGGTTGACTTTGATGGGGACTCTTTGGGTAAACCCAGAAATGGAATTTACCTAAAGAGGTACTATGCTTAAATGGTGGGTGTGAAGATTTTCGTTAGGTTAGTTAGGTTAATTCTTCTTTCTAGCTAGTGTGTTTGTTAGTATAGATAGTGTGGTTAGCTTAGAAAGTGTGTTTTTCATCGTTATTCTGCTTATCCTGGTTTTACCCTTGATGTTTGCAGATGTCGATGCCTCTCCAAACGTATATTGGATTTGCTGATGGTGCTTGTCGTAGTACATGGAATATCTCTTCCGCAGCTTGGGTTATCTATTCGCCCTCTGACGAGTTAGTTTCTATGCATGGGGTAAGCCTCGGTCAAACAACAAACAACATTGCAGAATACGGTGCAGTGATTGAGTTATTATCTGAATCCATTTCATTTGGGATTCGGAGTTTGATAGTGAGGTTAGATTCTGAACTCGTTGTATTACAGCTTAATAGAGTTTATGCCATTAGAAATCCAGTGTTATTAAGGTTATTTTTTAGAGTGCGTCTTTTGGAACGTGAATTTGATTACATCGAATATCAACATATTCCAAGGTCTTTTAATACATTAGCAGATGCAATTGCTTCTCGAATGTTAGACAGACATTTGCGATAATCATACATGTAAATTTAAAAACATTAACATTTAATCACACATGTTTAACAAGATAAGCCGGTAATAATGATATATCTATAGATAGGAGTGTGTCAAAAATACATCGTCTTCGATCATAGGTTGCAAAATACCTTATGATCGGCAAAAATGATAAGTACAAAAAACCAAAATGTCACATGTGTCTACAAAAGTGACCATCCAATCACTGGTGGTGCTCCCTATAGGACACCACTGCACGGGCTACCCTACACAAGAACCTCCTAAAAGGTCATGGGACTGCGAGTACATAGCACTGAAGTCTGATAGGAATATCATCTATAGTAGTCTCAGGTATATCCGCCGTCAGACGCTCTAGATCCTGCTCCAACTCAGCTAAGGTCTCTGCAGCCGCATATTGTGGGACCGGTGCCGGTGCAACTGGTTGTCTCCTCTCGAAAGGCCGGAGATTGGCTGGACGCCGTGGACCTACATCTGCATTTTGAAAATTTTTACTGTCAATTTTGAGACGATATATAAAAACAAAAAAATAGATAATTTAAAAACTTGTAAAAATAAAGTACCTCTATCGTCCCATTGTTCTCCCTGTGGAAGAACCATGTCTGGATCACCGCGAAAATCCACTCCAGCATAAGGAAAATCCTGGATCGCAAAGACCTGGTCCTCCAACCAGTGAAAGTAACCTGCAGGAAATCAGACAACTCCCGCTCCCTCATCAGGATGTCGGGCCATCACCGCAACCCATCGCATCAACTTTGGCTCCCGAGGTGGCCCAACCACAACAGTGAGATGCTGAGGGATCAGCAGCGGAACTCTCTCTAGGGCAAAGCTCACAACTAAAGGCCCATACCCAAAGGTCTTTAATTTCCCGTTCTTTGCCCTAGTCAGTTGGCCCTTCATATTGGCCAACACAGCGTCGCACCAGTTGAAAATGGTGCCTCGGAAGCAATCAATCGCCATCCGCATTTGGGACCCGGTGGCAATGTGCAAAGCGGCCGCGCCGCAGAGTTTGGTAACTGTAAAGGCAATTACCATAAGTTCAGGACGGGATATGTATTTGATTTCTATCCCCTTCTCCTGGTTTTGATTATTGCACCACTCTAGCCGGAGACTAGCAAGGGATTGGCCACCCGGCCTAGTCCCGAACAGAGACAGTTTATCGCCCCTATTAGGCAAACCAGTGAGAAAATATATGTCTGAGGGCTCAATCTCGAGCTGGTGCCCTCCGATGTAAAAAAATTGTTCTTGGACGTTCCACCTTTCAACCAGCCACTCCAGGAATGGCACCTGGGCCCTCATGCCAGGTATGGCCCAGTATTTGTAGAGACCGCATGCCTTCAAAGCATCAATGGAAGGTTGATGATCTATTGCGGCCAAATCGACATCTTCGTGTTCTCTTTCGTGCCAATCAAGCATGGTGGGCAATCTACACACCAGAAAACACCCATTAGAATTCATTAAATCAAAAATTAATGCTTTAGTTTTGAGATTTGAGGTTTTAAATTTGCTTTGTGCGGAGTACGCACCCCGTGTTCAGAAACAGAGCGTCGGTATGCAGCTGTTCTGAAGGTAGGCTGCGTACTCCAGCCATTTTCCCATTAACGAAAATGTCGGGGTACGCAGGTCGCCCCTGGGGCACTTGCGTACCCCGAAAGGCGGATCTTGAAACCCCAAAGCCCCCAAAAAATCAAACTAGGGCTTAAAATGAAATTCTAAACGGATGAAAACAAAGAGGAGGATGTTGTGGAATACCTGAAAGAGACGGCGCTCGATTCTGACGGTCGGATTCTCCGCAAAGTCCACGGGAAGTTTCTTGCCAAAAGCCCTTTTCTCTCCCTCAACAGTAAAATGGTAAAAATGACATGGTAAAAGGTCTTTTTATAGGTTTTTGGATAAATGAATGCTAGGTTTTTTTATTTTTCACCATGGAAGGATATTTTTCAATGTATTTTTGCCTATCTTAAACAGGTATGAGAAATGTGTTGTTTTTGTGCAGGACAAAAGGACTTTCAGAGAAAATTATCATTTTTCATGAACCAAAACATCAGAGTCATCTTTTAAGCCCTTTTCTGACTCCTAAAACATGAAAAGATTGCCGAGCGTTTTTTTTACACTCGTTAAAACGAAATTAAAAGACGGTTCCCTTATAGCCCTTTTCTGACCGTAAAAACAGGAAAAGATTGCCGGGTTTTTGTCGTTTCAAACTCGATACTGGAAATAAAACGATGTGTCCTTGATCACTTTTTACTTTTCAGGTCAGAGGCACTAATCGTGAAAGTACTCCTTGGTCGCAAGATCAAGCGGTTCTCTCAAGTATTATTTTATACTTTTTCGGGCTTGAGAGACACAAATTTACGAAAAAGTTCAACCCTGGAGTCTTCTTTAGTTTTTTCAGACTCTCTGAAATTGAAAAACACTGAGTTTCTCCTATACTGGACTCGTTAAAATTTCACAGTAAAGGACCTGTTCGATTACAAACAGGAACGAACCACTCCTTCTTAGGGTTCGAATCTAAACTAAGTTGGACTCATCCGAAGGATGAGCTTATAATCAAGCATACGTTATCCTCCTCAAGCTTGTAAAAAATAAAGAGGTACCTGCCAGAAATGGTGGGGGAAAAGAGAGAAGAATGAGCCTATTTGTTATCCTTTGTCACAGAAAAACCTTATTACCACTCTTGAACATGACACTTTTCATTCACCTGGGTTGGGAAATCCTTTGTCTTAAAGTTGAATAAACCACTTTGAAAGTCTTCAACCGTTTCTGGGTATTAACTTTGGGTCAATCGTCGCCAAGCCATCTGTCGTGTCGTTATGTGTTCAAGAGGCCTCTGCAAATAAACCATTCATATGCAAAATACTTGTCATCCATTTTGACCATCCCTGAGTTAGTCCTTACAGCAACATTTCTTCAACTTGAACTATGATTTCGTGTTGTGGGCTTGCCTGCAACGGGTCAATTTCTATTGACATCAGCACATTATCTAGAGAGATGACTTAGAAATCGTCAGTACCTTGAAGTCTGCATGCATCAATGGCAGGTTTCTCGCCTTTGACGACAGTTTACATCATTGACTTTCGATCGAAGGATTCCGTGACATGTTCGACATCAACCCATTCATTCACATCTCATTGATTGTACTGGGTACTTTGAGAACCATTGACATCACTGGTGGTCTCTCTCACACTTGTTAACAGTTTACATCACTGACTGGTAATCAAGTGTTTTCTACCATGTTCGACATCAACTCATTTATTCGCATGGATAGAATCGTACCAATTCGGGAAGTAGAAATCAAGACCCTGGATCTAGTTTCCGCCATCCAGGCTGCGAGGAGTTTTGTATTCATTGTATAAGTAGACTAACTATAAACAGATGGCTGCGTCCATACTATGTCTACATGTGTCTATGATTGTGATGTACTGCAAAATCATTCCTGTATCAGAGCAGTAGTTAGATTGTTAGTTAAAGTTTTCAATCTGAGTATGGGAATGCCTACCTCAACGATGATATGATCTTATATATGTATTTTGTGTTGAATATTTGCAGGTTCTGACCGGGTTCTCCACAAGATAATCCTTGAAATGATAAAGTACTTCACCTTTCCTAGATGATATGAAACCCTAAATCTACTTCAGGCTTTGCACTTTAGGGGGCAATCTGTTACACTAAAAAATGTCACCATGACTATTTGCAGTTAGTATGGCTCCATCAACTGTCATACTATCCTCCTTGGCAAGTCTCATGCCTCTGCTTTCCATGTCAAACTCCAAGAAAGAGAGAAAAGTCATTTAAATTCAATTATCTCTGGGTACGCAGTTTCTCTCAGCCTTACCTGCGTGTACGCGACCCAAGTTCACAATACCTGCGTACTTGTACGCTCTGTCTGTAAAGCAATGGGTGCGTACTCCTGTAAAGGTCAAAAGGCGCAAGTTTCACTCCAAAAAAGTTACTTGTGGTCATTTCTAGAGCATTCTAGAAGCTTGTTTGACGTGTATGGAGCGCCTCCAGATGGTTCATGTATCCCTATGGAAGAGGAACTTATCCCATCAAGAGGGGAGCTAACCCATCCAAAGAGGGGCTTATCCCATTGATGGTGGACCTGATTAACTTCCTCTACAGCACTATAAATACATGCATTGGGCCAGAGGGAGGGGAGGTTGAAAGCTGAACATTCCTAAGGGTAGATGCTGCTGAGATTAGCACTTCCTTGTAGAATCTTGTGAGGAGAGATTGTCATCCTTCTTGTTTCATTTGGAAGTGGGTGAGCTGATCAAAGTAAAGGAAAACTCTTGCTGGACCCTGGGAGGAACTTGCACAACACCAAGGCTCAGGTTGTAATGGTTTCTTTTGTTTCCTATTAATACAAATAAGTCCATTCTTCTCAACAATTTGTTATTTATGAGTTGTTTCATATACTCCTTGGTCTGTATGTTAAATATGTTTTACTTTATGAGATATTCAGGTGCTATTTAATCGTTTGATTGTTAGTGAATGCAGGTTTCGAAGAGAAGGAGGAGCTCATCCGGATCGACGAGGCTGGACTACTACAACAGCGTTGGACTACGGGTAGGATCTAAACACTTGATTTCTTATATGGTAAATGCATATTTAGAGAAGGATTGTTCTTAATTGTCTTGTTTGTCACTAGAAAGCCTTAAGCTTCTAGGGAGGTTAGTTTTGTCCGCAAAATTGACTCTTTCCGCATGACAAAAGCCACTTTGCATGTCAAGTAAGAGGCTCTTTCACAATACATTCATTCTAATTTTTTATTGTTACAGAACTTGGGAAATCATCAATGTTACAGGAGGTTTACAGGGAATACGATTGTCGGTGTTACAAATGTTACAAAGGATATGTGCAGAGTTCATAATCGAAAAAATGTCCCTATTGTTTCCTTGCGTGGAGAACCTCATATGGTAATGGTCGTTGGTTCATATTGGGATAACATAGAAATATTAAGACATAAGGCTCTAATTTGGAAGTGGAACCACCTGAAGATGTCTAAAGAACAAATAAAGAAGTGGGTTGAGCTTAAATGGTTCCCAATCCTGCAATATTGGCCAAAGGTCAGCATTTATACAATGGTTGGACCTATTTTCATTTTCTAGAGTCGAAGGATGCACAACAAATTCTTAAGGAGGTCTGGGTAAATGGTAGGGATTTCCCTATCCTCCAACAATGGAAGGTGAGTTTCAACCCTACCATGATGATTTAGATTTAGAATTTGATTTGGGCAAAAAAATTTGGTCTTCCACTAGAATTATGGAACTAGATGGCCATTAAGGAGATAGCCAATAGAATTATTAAATATTATTATTGGGATGAAGCTAGTTTAGGGAAATTGGATAAAAGAATGGTATGGTTCTTGGTAGAAGTTGAGATGGGTTAGGGGTTTCTTGTGGAATTGGACATCAAATGGAGAAATTTCATCCAGGTTATCTATTGACTACTGGGGGGTCCCGTATTAGTGTTTAAAGTGTCATGATAAGAGACATTTATTTCATTAATGTTCGCAGTTGTTCGATTCTTCAAATAGATGCAGAGCTGGTGGGGAAAGAAGTTTCTATAAGTCCTATCCCTTGGAGAAGTCGGTGACAATCGCAAGGGAAGATGTCAGCATTTTATTCCTAGGCAACTCTGTTCCCACCGAAAATACTTTGGATGCTTTACACACTGATATTTATACATTGATGTATGATTTCTTAAAGTTTGTTTCTGGGGATTTTTTGTTTTAGATAAGTTTCCTTTTGTATGTAATTCTCATCATGATTCTTTAGATACTGATGGTGATAATATGGTTGCGGGGTCACATTTGGGCACTACTCATAACCAGGATTATTCCCATGCTCTTTCGCCTCTTGGTCCATTGTTGGGACCCCCCTCAACAAATCCACCTAGGGTGTCGATGAACAATTTCTCGGGATCCCCACATAAGGAAATTGAGGCACTTATAACCTCTTTGGAAGGGATGGAACCCCTTTCGATCAAAATATCTTTTTTTAAGACATGTCAACTCCACCTGGTCATTCTTTCCGTCAAAATGTGACTCACCGGAAAAAGAAACCTCCCAAATATAGGAAGGTTTCGGCATACGATAAGCCTGATTTATCCTCGGCTAAGGGGTTAGGTGAGACATATGATTTTATTAACATTGATGTTTCCTATACAGTGGGGAACATGTCCATATCTTATTTAGACAGTCATTGGGTCCCTAGAGGGGATACACTCCCTTTTGCAGTGTCCACATGATTATGTTGTCCATGAATATAAGAGGGATGGGGGCGGCCAATAAAATTTGCTCCAACAAGGACCTTAATATATTATATAACCCGTGTATGATTCTGTTCTAGGAAACTATGGAAATTTCTAAATTTGAGACATCAGAAATCCCTACTGCATTATCTGGTTTATTATCTCCTACTTTTTCTTTCCATTAAAAAGTTATTTATTAATATAAATATCAAAATAAACACAAATGCAACCTTCACACATATACAAATCAACAACTGAAATAACTGAGACAACACAAGGGACACCATTATTTTTGGACAATCGTCCACAGAAAAACCAAATGCAGGAAAATCGGTGCAGCAGATGAAGGTTTTATTATTATGCATTTTTCTGAATACAACTAGGGTGCTAGAAATGGCTCACCCTTCAGAGATTTTCCTTGGAATAATTACCTTGTTCCGGAGATAAATATTATGGTTGATCAGGAACAGGATGATGAGCCCCATAGTAACTTTGACTGTCCCTTAGATGGACAGCGAAAGCTGCTCCAAGCTTCTCTCTGGAACTACATCACCCTCTAGGGTCTGCGTCACTCTCTATGGCTCTATGTATACCTCTCAAATCTTATTCTGCCCCATGAAAACACCACAATGCAACTATTTCTATCCAACGTCAACTCTGCTAGCCTATGCATCTTCCTATGTCAGCTTCTCAGACTCTTGCGTCCTCAACACTGGCCCTCCAAGCCTCTGTGTCAGCTATGGCTACCTTTACGTTGTCTCTCTGGCACTCTCTCTGCCTATCTATTATGTATTCTCAACGTTTTTTCAAACTTCCCCTTGCTGCAATAGATCACTAAATCGATTTCTCAACAAACCTTGCCCCAGGAAATCGAATTGACTAATCCGTTTGGTGTATCTCCAACTGACCATCAAGCCTCCTCTTATACTTTTCCTGTTGATGAATCAACGATCGAGATTAGGTCCCTAATCAATGGCTAAGATTAGATCTGGCGTGATCCTCATTATTTAGAACTTTCTCACCAATATTATATTAATATACATTAATATTTTAATTTTCCTAAGTTTATACTTAGGAACCCCATTAAAAATATTAATTATTTTAATATCTCTCCATCCGGGTTGAATTTCCCCAAACTATTTCTGGGTCTTGGAGATCTCATGTGCCTTAGCCTCTCCACCAATTTGCATAGCTAGATCACATCCAATGCTACCAAAAATCAACAAAAACTATGATCTCAAAGGAAAATTATTGGGAATCCATGTTATCTATTTGTTCTGAGTGGCGTGTTTGTGCCATTGAAGCATTGAACTTGTCTAGAGAACTTGGGATTATGTGGAATCCAAGTAATATTTTGTTTAAAGCCTACCAATGTGTTGTAGGGATTATTTGTATTGGCCATCAAGTGGGATCTAATCAGAGGATTCGTATTATTAATAATTATGGTCCTAACTCCGATAGAAAAACTTTTTTGGGAAAGGATTTCCACCTTCCGGGGTCTTAGGGCTTAGCTTGCTAATTCTCACTGGAGGTCTTAATTTTTCTTTGGGCCCATGAGAGATCTGGGGGAATAGAGCTCGAGTGGATGCATTATCTCATTTTTTATTTGGATTGATTGCGGCACATGATCTAATAAACATCATTCCTTCACTTTGTAGGTTTTAACCCTCTACAAAAATTACTTGCATACGAATTCTAAAAACCATAAGATAAACAATGGCGAGAGCATGAAACATAAAACAAATATACACAGAAATTTTCCCTTGGATACCAAAAGCGGGACTACCATATTGATTTTTCATTATGTTCCTTTCAATGTTACAACACATATATATACATGCTGAAGCATCCATAAACCCCAATCCATTAACCCTGGATTAGAACATAATCGTAGTTCCCTTGACTGGATCTACAAAATGCCATGGACAAAATACCATCATGCACAAAACTATATGTGAAATCCATGCACAAAACCATAGGCAGGTTCGCCCACCTAATATAGGGTCCAAAAAAAAATTCATGGGGCGCTGCCACAAACCCCGCGCAAGGGAGCTACTTCCCCCCTACTTACCCCCCGACAGGGAAAGAATATAACACAACCGAACATTCTCCCACTTGTTGTTTTATTTCCACAGGGTGCCATAGGAGAGCTTAGTCATTGATCCATCCCTGCAATGCCCATTATTTCTCTACACCAGGAGAACTCCTCAATGCTCACAAACTTTGTCAATGCATCTACAATATTCTTCAAAGTATCCACCTTTACCAGCAACAACTTTTTGTCCTCAACCATATCCCTCAGAAAGTGATACTGAACATCAATGTGCTTTGTCTTTGAATGATAATTAGGGTTATTTTCCAAGAAAATTTCACTTTGGATATCACATTATATCCTTATAGCTCGTTCTACTAACCCCATACTTGAACACAATCTCTGCAACAAAACTACTTCCTTGCATGCATGAGTGGTTTCCATGTATTTTTCCTTTGTAGTTGAAAGTTCCACTACAGATTGTCTCTTACTCATCCAACTGACTGCACCTCCAAATAGGTTAAACACATACCCATTTGTACATATTCTCTAATCCAGATCTCCACCCCAGTTTTCATCAACAAAACCACGGATGTCTAAAACTCTGTCCAATCCAGGTCTTCCTTGGTAGCACAAACCATAATCACTAGTGCCATGCAAATACTTGAAAACCCACTTCACTGTTGTCCAATGCTCCTTCCCTAGTTTTGACATAAACATGCTCAATATTGCCACTGCTTGTGCAATGTCTAGTCTAATATAGACCCGTGCATACATTAGGCTACCAACTGCACTTGCATATGGAACATGGTACATGTCCTCTTCCTCTTCTTGTGTCTTGGGACAATGTTCATCATATAACTTTACACCTACATGAATAGGAAACTTCACCAGTTTACTATCCCGCATATTAAACCTCTGCAGTATTGTCTCAACATACTTCCTCTGGTTTAACCAGAGCTTCCTCTTTGCCCGATCTCATTTAATTTCCATGCCCAAAATATAGTTTGCAACACCAAGAAATTTCATGTCGAATTTGGAGGACAATTGGGTCTTCAAATCCTGGATAATTTCTTTGTAATTTCCAACCAACAACATATCATCCACATACAAGACCAGATAAATAACACGGTCACCAATTAATTTAAAATACACGTAGTGATTTGCTTTGCTTCTAGTGAAGCCAAATCCCCGTATAAATGTATCAAATTTCTGATACCACATCCTTGGTGACTGTTTTAACCCATATAGAGACTTTTTTAACTTGCATACCAGTTCTTTTTTACCCTTCACCGCAAAGCCTTCAGGTTGCTTAATATAGATCTCTTCTTCAAGATCCCCGTGAAGAAATGTTGTCTTCACATCCATCTGTTCTACCTCAAAATCAAAAGCAGCAACAACAAATAAAAGTAATCTAATAGAAGATACCTTGGCAACAAGAGAAAAAATATCACCAAAATCAATTCTTGGCACCTGGGAATACCTTTGCTACCAACCGAGCTTTGTATTTCTCCACCTTTCCTTCTGCATTCATCTTCCTCTTAAACACCCATTTGCTACCAATGGGTTTCCTTCCAGCCAACAACTCCACCAGATCCCAAGCCTCATTTTTGTGCAAAGATGCCATTTCATCAACAATGGCCTCTTTCTCGAGTTTTCCATCCTCTGAATATACTACTTCCCTCATAGTTTTGGGATCATAATCAGTAATAGATAAAGCAAAATTTGAACAAAAACCAGATGGACTATACCTTTTTAGCTTCCTTCTTTCTCGAATTGTCTTCTCATAGCCGGGGTTTGTGACTCTTCATCTTCTTATTCCTCAGGTTCCTTTGGTAGGACTTCATGTTTAATAACATCTTTCACCTCTCTGAACACCACATATCAGTTGTACACAACCTTCCTTGTTTCTGGGTTCCAAATCTTATAACCTTTTAAACCATCCTTATACCCAATAAAGATGCATCTTTCAGATTTACTATCCAACTTTTTTATTTTTTCCTTTGGAACATGTACATATGCATCACATCCCAATACCCTCAGATGTGAAGGAGAAGGTTTCTTACCAATCCATACCTCTTGTGGAGTCTTATCCACCAACACTGATGAATGTGATCTATAGACCAGGTAACATGCAGCCTCCACCACCTCTGCCCAAAATTCTTGTCCTAACCTGGCACCACTGTGCATGCTTCTTGCCCTTTCCATCGATGCCTTTTTCATTCTTTTTGCAACTCCATTTTTCTCAAGTGTGTATGGAGTATTCTTTTGTCGTGCTATACCACACTTCTTACAGAACTCTACAAATTCCTTCTTGCAAAACTCTCCACTGTTATCTGTCCTCAACACCTTTATCTTCTTCTCTATTTGGTTTTCCACCAGAGCCTTAAATTTTTTAAACCTGTCAAAGACTTCAGATTTCTTCTAGAGGAAATATATCCATTTATTTCTTTAGAAGTCATCTATAAATGATACATAGTACACATACTTTCCCAGTGATGGAACTGACACAGGTCCAAACACATCACTGTGCACAAGCTCTAATATCTATTTTTCCCTCTTACCACCAGAGGGTAAACTCATCCAATTTTACTTCCCATATACAAAAATTTCACAGAAATAAAAATACAGAGAGCTATTAGACATACCTTCTATCATACAATTACCATGAAGTATTCGACGACCCTTCTCTCCAATATTTCCAAGCCTTTGATGCCATAGCATGGTCTTTTCTCCAGAGACCACTAAATTTTCTGCTCCACTTTCAGGAACCACAAAAATTTTGCACCCATTAATAACAGTGCTACCTTGAAGCTTGTATAGAGTTCCAATCTGAACTCCCCACATCAATACTACTGCTCCCCAAACCATCTTGTAGGTATCTTTCTTGAACACTATTTTTACACCTGCATCATCGAGATTGCTTACAGAAATAATATTTCTGGCCAATGCAGGAATATGCAGAACACCCGGAAGTGTTCTAATCCTTCCACCTTGCAAACTCAACTTGAATTTTCTGCAACCAACGATTATAGCCTTCCTTTCATCCCCATAGAATACATCACCACCATCATATTTCTCATACCCACAGAACCACTCCCTATGGGGAGTGAAGTGAAAGGATGCACCTGATTCAATCAACCATGCATCATGATCTACATGTGTACTTCAAGAAGAATTCAAGTACATATCCCCACCTTCATCTAAGGTCATTTTCACCTCTACAAGAGCATCATCATCAGATCCCTTTCCTTTCTCAGGAGCTTTATATTTACAATCCCTTTTGAAGTGGCATTCCTTTCCGCATTTCCAACACACCTTTACAGTTTTTCTTGGAGATTTAGATCTCCCTCTATATTTATATCTACCACTCGAGGACTTATTTTTGTTTTTTTTTCTAGGACCATCCTCGTACAGACAAGGCATCACCATTCTGACCCTCCATATTTTTTCATCTCATCTCTTCCGACAGCAGGGACGAGACTATTTCATCAAATTACAAGGAAGTTGCATTGTTACCTATTGCAACAACCAGACTATCCCATGAATCTGGTAGAGAACACAACAAACTGATGCACTTATCTTCATATAAAATTTTAATATAAACAAATAATAACTATCTTACCATAGTAATAATGCGTTCATATGCTCTATCACCTAGTCTCCATCTTTCATCCTCAGGTTATACAACCTTTTCCATAGGAACAATTTATTCAACAAAGACTTAGATTGGTACAAAGTCCCTAACTTGTCCCACATAGCCTTTTCCGAAGCTTCCCCTGATACATTCAACAATACTAAATCTGAGACACACAATCATATTGTGCTCTTTGCCTTCCGATCAACTTCACCCAGTCTTCAACTGACATTTTTGTTGGTTTGGTACCCAGATTTACCGCGATCCAATGATCTTTATCCACCAGCAGATCCTCCATCTTGAGTTTCCACAACTCAAAACTCTGACCATTAAATTTATCGATCTCTATCTTTCCACCTCTCACCATCTTATTTCTCCACATGAATCAATCCCGCAAATCTCCCACTGAACAAAGTCTACCACAGGCCCGAGCAAAAATTCCTTAGCAACAAAGGCTTCCCCTTGAAGCGAAAACAACTCTGATAGCAAATGTAGGTTTTAACCCTGTACAGAAATTACTTGCATACGAATTAAAAGAATAGAAAATAAACAATGGTGAGAGCATGAAACATAAAATAGATATACACAGAGATTTGCCCTAGATCCAAAAAGTGGGACTACTAGATTGATTTTTCATTATGTTCTTTTCAATGTTACAATACATATATATATATACATGTCAAAGCATCCATTAATCTTGGATTAGAACATAACTGTAGCTCCCTTGATCGGATCTACAAAATACCATGGAAAAAAATCCATCATGCCCAAAACCATGTTTGGAATCCATGCACAAAACCATAGGTAGGTCCACCCACCTAATATAGGGTCCAAAAAAAATTCCCGAGGCACTGCCTCAGACCCCATGCAGGGGGGCTACGCCCCCCTGCTTACCACCCAATGCAACGTGACCGCCCCCCCCCCCCCCCCCCCCACATGGGGTAGTCATGGAAAGAATATAACACAACCCAACACACTTATTGGTCCAACTTGGTGGAATGGGCGTGAAGGGGTACAAGGGATATCCAAGAGGTTGGATTGATTTATATTGAGTCATACTCTGTCTAATCTTCTAGTGGGCGTGTGATCTGTAATTATCCCATCCTTTATGTTGGATCATTAACCTATTTTTCTTATGAGGGTATGACAAATGGATGGATATTTCCTTTTAATTTCAACCTGAAATGGCTTCAGTTGGAGGCTTTCCATAATTTGGTGAATAAGAGTTGGAAAGTGTCACAAAAGACACATGCATCAAATGGGATGGCTCTTATATTCCATAAACTTAATAGACTGAAGAGAGAGTATTGATCTTGGATTAAGTCAATGCAAGAGGCATATATAAAAGACTTGAGGGAGATTGAGCATAAGCTCAGGTACCTAAATGACCCAAGGGATCCAATGTTTTTCTGGCTACGTACAAGATCCAGATCATAGATCTATAAGAAAGGAGGAACAATATTTTGTGCTCACAAGAAGATGATATTAGAATGAAAAGCAGAGCTATTTTTATCAAGGTGGGTGACAAGAATACCAGATACTTCCATTCACAATTCAACCTTAGAAAGAAGCGCAATGTGATCAATAATATCTCGGATTCGGCGGGTAATACACACAATACACAAAACTTGAACGAAGAGGCAAGAGTGGCACATTTTAGAGGACATTTCGCGGTGCAGGAACAAGACTTCTCAGCACAAATGGAACTTATTAATTTGGTGCCAAATATGTTCAGTGAGGCAGAAAATGCACTTCTTGGTCGGCCAATCATGGAAGTAGAGATTTCAGAGACTTTAAGGGTATGTACAAAAGAAAAAAGCTCGGGAACAGACAGGTGGTGGATAGAACTTTTTTGTTACTTCAAAGAGTTGATGATGTCATATTTTTTCGCAGCAGTATAAGAGTCCATAACTAAAGGACATGTCTCAGGCATTGTTAATGCGACTCATCGTATTAATCCCCAAAAAGGAGCTCACAAAACCCTTTATGGACTATAGACCGATTTCGTTGTGTAACTCGATTTACAAGTTGATCTCCAAGTTGATTGTATGTAGAATCAAACCTATTTTGTCGAGGTTCATTTCGAAGGAATAGTTTGGCTTCCTAGAAAGCAGGCAGATTCAAGATGATGTCGGCATTACAGAGGATATTATGCATTCTATAAAGTCTAGGAAGTTGAGTGCTTTTTCGATGAAAGTAGACCTCTCTAAGGCTTATGACGGCATCAACTGGGATTTCCTGAAAATGGTTTTGATTAAAGTTGGTATGTCACAGACTCTCATCATATGGATAATGGCATGCATTCAAACAAAAAAAATTGCGATTATTATCAATGTGCCACCGATGAGATTCTTTAATGCTCAAAGAGATTTAGGTAGGGATGTGCCCTGTCGCCATTACTATTCTTGTTAGTAATCGATTGTCTTAGTTGGAAGGTGCGGGAGGCTAAAGAAAAAGGAATTATAGCTAGGATCAAGGTATCCGAACATCAGTGGTTCACTCATATGATGTTTGTCGATGATCTTCTGCTCAGGGGGGAGACTTCGGTGACCGAATGGTGCCACATTCACAAGAATCTAGCTGGTTTCAGTTCCGCTACAAGCTTATATATGAACGGTGGTAAATCAATGTTATTACATGATAATATAGATCATGTTGTGGAATGAGGAATTATAACACTATTTGGGATTTCGACTAAGCACATTGACGAAGGGGTAAGTTATCTTGGCTATAATATTAAACCTTCATAATATTATGTTCAGGACTGGGAGCAGTTGTTAGGAAGGTTTCAAAAGAAATTGGTATGTTGGAAACATATATGGTTATCCATGGGTTGTAGAATGATTATGCTGAAAGCGGTGTTACATAATTTAGCAGTTTATTGGATGCATTTATATCTCCTACCAAAGAAGATTATTCATAAGATGGAGGTCATTATGGGTCGTTTTCTTTGGGCAGATGTACAGGAGCAGAACAAGTACCATTTGATTAAGTGGGAGGTGATAGCTATGCTGATAGAAGAAGGAGGGTGGGGCATTATTGATATCTCTAGATTAAACAAAGCTCTAAATATGAATACTATGTGGAGGACAACTACAGGACAAGGTATGTGGTCTCTAATCATAAAGGATAAATATATGTTTGACAATTGTTTTTTGTTGTGGATATCCCAGGGGGCCAGGAACAAAACTACTAAATCATACATTTGGCATTGCATGATGAAATTACTTCCCTGTATGATGAGTTTCATCAAATGGGAGACTAGTGATGGGCATAGGAGTAAGATCGGTTTAGATGTTATGGTGGGTGTAACTGGTGGTCATTCACTATCGGCACAAATTTTGAATATTTCATTCACAGTAAGGGATTCCATACTTTACATCAGATATATTCAATTCAACTTGATAATATTGTTGGACATTCTTGGAGAGGGGCGACAAAATTAGAGCTGCCAGATATGCACATATTGGAATGGGAGGAATATATAGTTAAATTATTGATGCAGGGATTTTCTTGCAAGATCAACACGATCATTTGCGTTGGTATGGGAAGTTACATAAAGGAGCTCCAAAGGTACAAGATATATATATGAAGCTGAATTGTAATCCAGAGTCACAATTTAATAACAATTGGCTTCAGGTCATTTGGAAATGGGATATCCCTTTAAAGGTTAAAAGTTTTTTTAGCTCGCGATCAATGACAAAATATTGACTTGGAACAATCTACAAAAAAGAGGTTTGATCAGCCCAGGTATTTGTGTTTTATGCAAAAATAGTATGGAAAGTATGCGGTGCATGTATGGGTAGGGACCCTCCAATCATTGAAGATCAAACCGATACAAAGGAGTGGTAGTTTGGGAAATTATATTAAGGTTGGTTTTTTAATAAAAAAAATCACAAGACCCCTCCACTTTTTATCTTATGGACTATCTGGGGAAATAGGAACACAACTACTTTTGATCATAATAGCGGGCTAGTGCAGAATGATATTAACATGATTATCTCAATCTATGTAGAGATGGGTCCAACAATAAAAAACAAAGGAATGAGGATAAACAAACACAAAAAAATATGGCGTACCTATACGGTGGGTGTTTTTTATGGAGCATGAAAAGGGAGGAGGTGTGTTTGTGGAGCGGTTATTGTCATGAATCCCGGAAAGTACTTCCATTTCTGGTGGGAAGGAGGGCATGTAGAAAATAGTAAGGCATAACTCGTTGCTTTATTAGGTGTTCTCATAATGGAAAAATGGCTCAAGGTTGACTGTATTTAGATTTTTGGAGATGCAAAAGGTATTATAGACTGGGTTCAGAACAATACTAGTTTCAGTCCCCATATTCTTAAAAATTGGATGTGTAGAATTCGGGTTGTGGTAGGTACCTTTCAATCCATTAACTTCGATCATATTTACAGAGAACAGAATTGGAATGTTGATCTGTTGTCCAATAGAGAGATGCCTAAACCAATAAGTAAATTATACTTTTTTGCTTATGAACAGGGCCAACGGATCAACGAAAGCAGTATAAATTATTCTTAAAAGTAAGACAAAGACTAGACACAACAAGTGGACTATTATTTTTTGTTGGTTTTTATGCTATAATATTATGTTGTTGTTTTTTAGAAGAAGATAAGAATAACAAGAGGACTGATAATATATGATGCTTTAAAGTGGTGTAATATTCTGTTTTTGAGAAGAAATATAGTAAGGAAGAAGTAACTAAATATATATTAGAGATAGACAGTTAACACAAAAGATGATATAAAAAATCTCGAAGAAATTAGAAGAGAAACATGATCAAGTAATACTTTTTTATAAATATGAAGAAGTAGTGTTTTTTTTCTACTAAAAAAAATAACAATCACGATTTGAGGTATTTAGGATGATTTTGCCAACCCAGTTTGTATAAAGAATCAGAGAACCCACACTAAACATTGAACTTAATACAACACATCATGAATTTCACATTGCCAAAGGATGGTTTTATACATGCAATGAAGTTTCTTGATTCTGGTTGTCAGTGGCTTCTTTAGGACGCTACCTGAAGTCTCCTGAAGACTCGAGACCATGTCCTGAACTCTCGAGAAGAAACTAAACAATGCATTAAATGGAGATGGTGGTTGGAATTATTAATATTTTCCAACACCCTCCCTTAATTCCAACCATATGACAAACACACAAAATACACTATAGCACAATACATAATACACTATAAACATACTCTTAATTGACATTCCTGCTAGTCTAAGTCTCAGCTAGGCTTACAACATAATCTGTATTTTCTACAACACATAACTTACTTCTACAAAACTCAAATTTTTCCTTCACAAGAGGCTTACTGAATATGTCAACTACATTCTCATTTGTATTACAATATATTAAGGAAATTTCTTGTGATTGTATCTTTTCTCTTACAAAATGATATTGTGTGTCTATATGCTTTGACCTTGCATGACATACATGATTGTTCCCCAATTTGATGGTGCTTTGATTATCACATATGATCACTATAGGTTCTTGTTCACCTTCACCAACATCTTCAAGTATTCTTCTAAGCCATATAGCTTCACAGGTGGCACTACATAATGCTTTATACTCTACTTCAATTGATGACAAGGAAACTGTTGCCTATTTATTACTGCTCCGTAATATAGCTCTCGACCATATATTACAGATGTATCTAGTCGTGGATTTCCTGTCATCTGGATTTCCAGCCCAGTTAGAATCAGAATGGCCTGTTAATTCAACATTACATCATTAGTATGTTAAATAACAAAATTGATAGTTCCCTTTAAATATCGAAGGACCCTTTCGGCAGCTAACCAATGGATTTCATGAGGCTTAGCCATGAATTGACTAAGTATTCTTACTGCATAAGCAATGTCAGGTCTAGTGGTAGTGATATAATTCAAATTGTCTACTAATTGTCGATACAATGTTCCATTCACCTCTTTTGTTCCATCATCACTTCTCAATTTGATATTTTGTTCCAATGGAGTACTCACTACTTTACATCCATTCATATGAAATCTCTTTAGTACTTCATTTGTGTGATTAAGGTTCTTCCATCATCTCTCCATACTTCAAGACCTAGACAATAGTGCATATGACCAAGATCATTCATCTCAAATTCCTGTAATAATTTCCTTTTTATATCCTTAATCAATTTATCAACACTCCCTGTTATTATTATATCATCAACATATATAGAGATTAATACTATATCCCCATTTCTATCTGTCTTGACATACAAATTAGGATCATTTTTTCTTTTTTTTAAATCCTTATTGAAAGAAGAATTTATCGATTTTCTCATACCAAGATCTAGGTGCCTGTTTTAGTCCATATAAAGCCTTTTTTTAACTTGGATACATGATTTTCTTGTCCCTTATTTACAAGTTGTTGTGGTTGAACAAGATAAATCTCTTCTTTTAAGTCACCATTTAGAAAAGCTGACTTCACATCTAATTGATGTAGCTTCCAATCATATTTAGTTGCCAAGTTATCATTATTCTTATTGTATTAATTTTTGCAACCAGAGAAAAGGTATCTTCATAATCTATACCTTCTTTTTGTGAATTAACTTTTGCAACCAATCTTGCCTTATACTTGTCTATGCTACCATCTGCATTAAATTTTGTCTTGTACAACCATTTTGATCCTATAAGAACTTTCATTTCTAGTAATTCTGTTAATTCCCAAGTTTCATTTTTCATTATAGATTCATATTCTTCTTTCATAGCTTCCATTCATTTTTTATGATTTTTAGCTTATTCATAATTTAAAGGCTCAAAAACAGTCATTACTTGAGACATTAAAGCATAATATTTATACCTGATAGGGGTTTGAATCTATCGTGTTGACCTTCTTAGAGGTTCATTACACTGTGGAGTACCTTCTCCTCTTCTTCTTCTCTGTGGAGTGCCTTCATCACTTCTTTGTGGACTTTGACTCCTTGACATGTCTTCTGGAATGTCCATGTGTTCTTGAGCTTGAGTTGATTCCACAACTTCTTCTTCTTCCTTAAAGATGTCATAAGGAGGCTGCCATACATTACGTTCATCTTCTTTTATTTGTTTATCTGCAGCCTTATGAAATATAACATCTCTACTTGCAAAGACCTTGTGAGTACTTGGATCATACATTTTATATGTTTTTTTATCAATGCCATATCCAATAAAAATGCATTTGATGACTTTGGCATCCAACTTTCTCCTATCCTCTTTAGGAATATGAGCAAAGGCCTTGCATCCAAATATCCTTAAATGACTAACTTACGTTTAAAACCATAAAATCCTTCAAATGGTGTTTTGTGCTCAGGATACTTATTAGAGCTTCTATTTTTAAGATATACAACTGTATTAATGGCTTAGCGGCACATTCAACTAATGTTATATTCTTTCTCTCAGCTACTCCATTTTTTTGAGGTGAATGTGGTACTATAAATTGTTGCATAATTCCATTTTGTTTGCAATATTTGATAAAAGCTCCTGAAGTGTACTCACCATCTTTATCTTATTGAAGAATGTTAATGCTCTTTCATGTTTGCTTTTCAACCATACTCTTGAATTCTTTAAAGTATTCAACGACACATTCAACTAATGTTCTATTCTTTCTCTCAGCTACTCCATTTTGCTAAGGTGAATGTGGTACTGTAAATTGTTGCATAATTCCATCTTGTTTGCAATATTTGATAAAAGCTCTTGAAGTGTACTCACCACCTGATCAAAGAATTTTAATGCTCTTTCATGTTTTCTTTTCAACCATACTCTTGAATTCTTTAAAGTATTCAACGGCACATTCAACTAATGTTCTATTCTTTCTCTCAACTGCTCCATTTTGCTGAGGTGAATGTGGTACTGTAAATTGTTGCATAGCTCCATTTTGTTTGCAATATTGATAAAAGCTCCTGAAGTGTACTCACCACCTTTATCTGATGAAATAATTTTAATGCTCTTTCATGTTTGCTTTTCAACCATACTCTTGAATTCTTTAAAGTATTCAAACACATCACTTTTGTTTCTTATAAATTACACCCAGGTGTATCTAGTGCTATCATCAATAGATATAATAAAATAATATGCTCCACCAAGTGACTTAGTTTGCATTGGACCACATACATCAGTTTGCACTAATTCAAATATTTCACGTTTTCTTCTATTTTCATGCACATGAAATTCTTCATGTTTATTCATATCTTCATTAGACATGAATTCAATAACAGGAAACATTTCAAATCCTTCTCCAGCTTCTATCATTTCATTCTTTCTATTCAAGTATTTCAATTTTCTCTGTGATTGTTTGAATCTCCGTGATACCAAATCAGAAAACCCACTCTGAACATTGAACTTAATACACCACAGCTTGAATTTCACATTGCCAAAGAATAGTTTTATATACACGATGAAATTTCTAGATTCTAATTGTCTGTGACTTCTTTTGGACGCTACCTGAAGTCTGCCAAAGACTCTAGACCATCCCCTGAACTCTCCAGCGACTCTCAAGCAGAAACTAGACAACACATTAAATGTTGGAATTATTAATTAGTGTTTATCCAACACAAAGATCATTCCTGCCATGGACTCTTCATGCTTAACGCAACCGTTCGTAATGCACTATTTGACAGAAATTTGCTTTATATGTAATGCCACGATGTCTCCACTTCCATCCCCATCTTCCAACTTCCTGGTGATGGAAACTTCATACGCCGAGTCCCCACAAAACAATGACGGATCACTTCACAAACTTCGTTGCAATTCCTTCAATGGAAAGGATTTTAAGGGGAGTGGTGAAGGGGCAATTTCTTTCTTAATATGCGGTTGGACAATCCAAAGTACAAATAAATTTCACAATTACCACTAACATTGGTCTGTCAAATAAATATTTGACATTTATCACTATCTTGCTGGTTAGGTGCAAGTTATTATCAAGCTTCCTCCCTTGTACGTTTGGTGGATTATTAAGTTTGAAGTATCATTTTAAATTTTCATCTATGTTTAAAGGATTACAAAGAGTGAATTTTTGAATGTGAAAATGTGTGCTCCAAGGTCTGCACTTGGGTAATTGTAATTTTTATTATATTTTAAATGTCAATTTTTGTTTTTACAATTATTTTTTCATATTGGTGTTGTTTATTTTTCTTTTCTGGTGTTTTCTTAGCTTGCAAGAAAGTATTATGCAAATGACATATTTGAAAGCATTCACGCCATGAGAATGTCGTGTTTTCTTAGTCCAAGACTTGTGATCACTAGAAGTTATTGTGCTTCAAGGTTATATGGTGTTGAAGTCCTTTGTGTAGGTATATTTCCACACATATTCTAGCAAAGGTGAAGAGGCATTTTTCTGATATTTCCATATCCCATCTTTTGAATTTACCCAATGCATTTCCTATGTCTTCAAGAAATTTATGGTGTCGAAAAGGAAGGGGAAAGTTTGGATGCCTCATCCAAATCAACATGGAAGTGACTACCATTTTTGAGGCATCAAACTCCAAAAACCATGGGGTGGTGAATAAACATGCATTTCCCCAAAACGATGGTCATTCTTGTAAAACAAAATACAAGTCCTTTTGAGTGTCTAATTGGACTATGAAGAATCCTTTAGAGCACAGGTATATGCCACAATTTGGTGTCCAAAACAAGAATATCCATTGGGTAAGAACTTTTTTTGGCCAAAAACCCATTGAATCTACAATTAATTTCCCATTTCGAAAGGGCAAAAAAAAGAGCAAAGACCTCTACGTTGTTAACCTCCACAGATGGGACGTTCCATTTGGTAACCAATATAGGGACCGAGGACAATTGGGACTGATTTGCAGATCCAAAAGCCCCTCCTTGTTGAAATTGCAACAAGAAATTCCTAATTTAATTTTATCCTTAATTAAATTAGGAAAAATTCAAAATTCCACATCAGCAGACAACTTGAATGAGTTAACTAAGTCATTATCACTCAGTTAGCTTAGTTAATTCAAGTTTCAACGAGAAATTGAGTTGTGTACAATGATTCCTAAATTTTAGGAGCCTAAGTTGAGTTAATTTCAGTTGTAGCAATTTAATTTAGTTAAATTGAGTTATGGTTAGTTAAACTAGTTTCAACTGTTGGAGGAACTAGTTGGAGGTCTAGTGATGGGGTGCAACTTCAGTGTTTAACCAGTTAATTGATCAATCAACCTAAATTAACTCATGCATGCACAAAATTTGAGTTACCCATTTGATATTGGAGTTCAATGGTAGTGTACTATCAGTTGTAGAATATTCCAAATTGTACGAGTCATGCATGCAGTCAAAGGAAGGCCTAAAGGTATTGCGCAATTCTCATTGAGGAAATTCCTATTTAATAGGGGCTAATTTCTTGGAGGAAAAGCCAAGGAAATAGGAGCTTGGAGGCTTTGAAATTTGGCTAAGTATTGGCCATAGGCAATCAGTCACGCAGAGGATAGAAAACACTTGTGCAGTTTGAGCTCAATGTTGAGTGGAGCATATTGTCTTCATCCATATTCTTTGATATATGCAATAAAGATAGTAAGGAGTTTTGAGAAGTCACTTTCCCCTAGATAAAATTTTGAGTATGTGTGTTGAATCTTGTTTCATCTTTATGTTGTGATTTCACGATTGATTAATTTATTTCCACTAATGAGTAGAGTAGATTCAAGTCTTTTGTTTTAGAAAATTACATAAGTAGTTTGAATCTACAAGGAATTTCTACATGCTATCAAAGTACGAATCACAGTAGAGAAGAGATTTCGAATTTTCCTTTGTAGGTGGATTGATTTTCCAGGATCAATTCTTTAGAGCTAGTACGATGTCCTTCTATGAACTGAGACTTGAGTATGCCCTTGAGGGTAGCTTGAATTATGTTTCTTGGAAGGACAGGATGGACACAGTGTTGGAAGATAATGGGATGAAGGAATTCATAGATAAAGATATCCCAAAGCCTCCAACATCTAATGCTCAAGATCTAGCAAAATGGAAGAAGAGTGTATCTAAGGTGACGAGGATCATATTGGAGGCAGTTCGAAATCATACTGTCTCAAATCTCCACGTGAAAGAGACTCCATATGTAGTGTGGGTAGCATTGATAGATCTAATCCAAAACATGAGTGACCACACGAAGCTGGCACTCAAGGACAAGCTTCGAAGCATAAATATGCAAAAGAATGACACAATTCTGCAGTATCTGAACAAGTTTACACAATGTTGTGATGAACTTGGCAAGGTCGATGTTACTGCCCCTAAAGAATATTTGACACTTCTAGATTTGTTGGGTCTTCCCAAGAGTTGGCACAATTATCAAGATTCAGTAAATGGTAGAGAGAAACTACCACAATGGGATTGGTTATTCTCCTATCTAGTGTAGGAAGAAATAAGGTGGAACAACAGAGACCGAACCTCATCCAAAGAAGAGGAAGAGGACTTTGTATTAGTCTGCAAAGGAATGAAGGCCAAGGGGAAGAAGTCCCAAGGTGAGGTTGATTCCTGCCAAGAGGGAAAGAATAAAGACTTGTTGAAAATCAAGTGTTTTCGCTGTCATGAATTCATGCACTATGCCACAAAGTGTCCACTCAAGATGGAAAGGAAGAAGGAACCTGCAGTAGCAAGAATAGGTGAAGCTTTGAATTCATAGTTTGAGCTTCATTTTACTCTTATTGCATGCATGACAATCACATTAATGAGAATAATGTGGTATCTAGATAATGGTTCCTCATTCCACATGACGGGGAATAGAGATTTCTTCAGTGACTTGGAGGAGAAAGACCTAAATTAACTCATGCATGCACAAAATTCGAGTTACCTAGTTGAGATTGGAGTTCAAGGGTAGTGTACTATTAGTTGTAGAATATTCCAAATTGTATAGGTCATGCATGCAGTCAAAGGAATGCCTAAAGGTATTGCACAATTCTCATTGAGGAAATTCCTATTTAATAGGGGCTAATTTCCTAGAGGAACGGTGCAAGGATATAGGAGCTTGAAGGCTTGAAAATTTGGCTAAGTATTGGCCAAAGGCAGTTAGTCAGACATAGGATAGAAAATACTTGTGCAAGTTGAGCTCAAGGTTGAGCAGTGCATATTATATTCATCCATATTCTTTGATTAATGCAATACATATAGTAAGGGGTTTTAAGTAGTTTCTTTCCCTTAGATAAAATTCTGAGTATGTGTGTTGAATCTTGTCTTATGTTTATGTTGTGATTTAACGATCGATTAATTACTTTCCGCTGATGAGTAGAATAGATTCAAGTCTTTTGTTTTAACAAATTACATAAGTAGTTTGAATCTATAAGGAATTTCTACACTCCTTGGACTACTTCTTTGAATGTTACAATTGTTCCATTTGATGTCTTGGTACTAGGAGCACCTCCTCATAGTCTCGAGTTCAATATTATTTTTGAATTTCTAAATAAATGGTTTCTTTGAGAAAGGAGAAGTCGTGGACCACCTTCCCCTCATATTGGAGACATTGGAATTTTATGGGTATGCCCCATTTCTCTTCAATGTTCCTTTTAAGGGATAAAACCAAGTCTAGGGTTTTTGGCCATACAATAATAGATTTACCCCCAATGTTCTTGATGAAATGTGAAAGTTTATTGCCTTTTCTTTCTAAGTTGGTAAGATTTGAAAGGTGCAGTGTAAAGGGGATTCCCTGGTGCAGAAAACAACAAGGCTACAAAAATCATGGGGAGGTAGAATTGCGAATGAAGGTATTTCATAGGGTTTGGCTGACCCCAACAATGACATGGGCCTCATATCGCTAAGGATAAAAAACGCAGTACATTCCAAATGATACATATTGCATATAATACGAAAAGTGGAGGAACAAGGGAGCATGTCCAAGGAATCGAAACTTTGACTAGCCCATACCCAAAATGAAAACATCAAGTCTCCTCATTTGTTGGTGACGAGGCACCTGGAGTCATATTTGAGAAAACAATTCACCCACAATAGAGACCCCTCGCAATAGGCTACCTCAAACCCGAAATCTCCTATGATTTCATCATGCCTCTGCATTTTTGCATCCTCAACAAAAAAATAATTAAAGTCACATATTAAATCACATGATTTAGTGGAAAAATGCCTAGGATTGTAGCATCCCATGTGAAAGAGGCTACCACTCCATGGCACAACCTTAGGACGACAAGATAAACCCAGAATCAAAGTAGAAATGTGGGAAGGAAGACAAGAACAAGGAGGAAACCTAGATGCCATCCTCGATATCCCCTCTTCATATTCATGTTGTATAAATATATATATTTTTTGTAAGTTCAACATTAATGAGGCTACTACATGGTCATGTCCAAGAATAACACCCGAATAGGGCGAGGAATTGAACCAATGACTTAACATCTAGGAGTGCCTTAATAATGCACCTTATCACTATTTATCCAAGACCTCGTGGATGGTCTATTTTATAAATATTATTTGAAAGCAATTTTACATATTCAACGTAATACCCTAATTTTGACACATAAATTATAATATGTAATAATTACGTATTAAGTATATGATGTGGTTTGTCAGATAGAAGTCAAGTTATTTGGGTTGATTTGTAATGATCTCATTTTACATTATACACATTCCTAATGTGGAGCTCGAGGCAAAGCCTAACTAGTGAATGCATATGGATACAAGTGGAAGGCTATGTTTATAATGTGGTTGGAATATTTTCCATGATATGCTCATGATTTTTGTATAAGCATACACGAAGAGTAAAAATTCCTAATAATATAATATCCTCCAAAATGCTTTCTTATGGAAGTAACAAGGGCACTATGATACCATAAGAGGTGAAGAGAAAATGGGGTTGCTAGGTGATTTGAGCTTGCCCTTTGTCCTTTGAAAGTAATAACCTTTCGTTCCCATGATTTCTTACAAGTTTTCCCATAGATATTTGATTTGTGGGTCTCGTCAAAAAATAAGTTTCATATTTATCAGATCCTTCGAAGGGACATCAGTTTTATGTAGATAAAGGTCTTAGTTTAGTTTTTTGATATAGATTTTAGATATCATGGTTTGAATGAGTATATAATGGGTTGGGTATAAGATTTAGTGGTATCATAACTTTGATTTTCAATATTGGAGCTATTAGAGTTATTGGTTTCAAGACAAGAATTGTTATGTGCATAAAGTTTGAGTGCTCGGGAAGAAATGTTGCATGTCCACTATTTTGAAAAATCCCAAATGAATGTTATGTTAATTATGTTATTTTAAACTCTAATAATGATGATCTAATGGTTAATATCCATAATATAGGCCAACACTAAGATTGTGGGATTACTCATGGAGTGAAGATTCTCATACAATCATGAGATGTTAGTGATCGAATCCATGGAAAAGGAGAATATGTATTTTCATGTATCTTACTCATGATATTTACAAATTAAAATCTATTAGTTGTATAATAGTTTAGGCATTAATAATGATTAGATATTAAGTGTTCCTATAGTAAGTTGTGAGATCAAAGGATCAATTTTGGGCAAGGAAATCATGATCACGAATATTCAAGAACGTGTAACGTAATTCAATGAAAAATGATGGATGACACAGGAAGAATCAAACCTATAAAATCTTGTAGTACTTAGAGAGATATTTCCAACGAGGTATTTTATGCGCCAAACGGAGATAATATGACCAAGTTACGACCCCAGGAAATTGGTTGCCCAACTAACCCCAATGGGGCCCACTAACTCTTGGTGTTCCATTTCCCAGGGTTAGGGTTTTGGCTTTTTAGGGTTTTCATGTTGGGCAACGGATGCCCCCATAGAATGTTTTTGGGGTTTGAAGCCCGAATTTTAGTCAAGTGTAATGTAAAGACCCTGTGAAATGCAGGCGCAGAGCACAAGAGTGTAGGGTTGTCTGCCCTAAGATAATGTAATTTAATGTAAAGTGTGTCAGCCTACCCATGGTTCGCAGGCCATGGGATTGTATAAATAGAGCAAGGCTCTAAGTGTAAAATAAGTCTTAGTTTTTGACAAGTAATAGAGAGATGCGAAGGCATGATTAGAAGTTAGAAGTGGATATGGAGGTATTGGGTCGTAGTGATAGGTAGAGGCTCTGCAGCTGAGTGCGCGGAGGCCTAGTAGAGTCTGCAACTGCGTGCGCAAACCCCTGTAGCTGAGTGCGCAGGGCAGAGTTGGGATTGTACTTAGATAGAGAATGAATAAAAGATAAGTTGATTCTGAAATATTGTGTGTCTATGTTTCGGTTATATTTATCCATCTCTTTACAGTTTTATGATTGCGCACACTTGTTATGAATGTTGAATGACTAATGAGAATATTGGGCCCACACAATTAAGTTAAGATCTATAATAATAGCACAGTAAGGATAAAGGATCTAGACAACACCTCTTAGCACTCTTTACACAGCTGTGAGGAAGCAGTTTCACAAGCTGTGAAGGACAGCAGGTTGCGCAGAGCAGCGTAAGCTCGCAGGTGCGGTTCACAAACTTCCTAGATTTCATCAAGACATCCCTAGGGTGCGAAAACCTGGTTCCAGCACCCTCCCATACTACCTCGGGTGAGACCTCACTCCACGCACCATGGACTGTTGCCGAAAGGTCCAATAGTTTCAGGATTTTCTTGGCTAAATCACATTTGAACTTGGGTCAGGCCCCAACAAGCCAACAAATGGTTCCGTTGCCGGGACATGGATCTGCCTAAGGGATGTCTGATGTCATGCCACTGGAACCCAACAAAGAGGGAAATTGAAGAGTGGTTGGACAAGAAGATTCACGAATTCGCGACACAGGAAAACAGAACTCCACAGGTATCCAAGAAAAGGTGGCTAGATTGCTACATGTATACAGAAATCCACAAGATCTTCTTCGCGTCCTTTCCTTCTGAATTGTATGAGTGGATTGCGAGGTTTGCTGACAGCCAAGGAAGGTGTAAGCTCAACCAACTGATAGTGTGGACTCTGGAATTAGTGCGTAGACAAGAGGCATCAGAAGATAAGATCACGCGAGATGTGGACCATTAGCTCGACCAGATAATAGGGGGATTTATCATTGAGTTTGTAATAGACACAATCGTGAATTACAGTAAAGCATAACGATGCTTTCTCAAGCGACCGCGGGGTAAGTACATTAAATCCTTGAATACCTAGATTAAGATGTTGTTATGTGAAAAGCAGGTTATGTGAATACATTAATGTTTGGAATGACACGGAGCAGAAAGATCTACAAAGGTAGCGAGGAATTAGGAAACAATCCCTTAATTTCACCTTTTCAAGAGAGCGAGGAAGAGCTCGCTCGGATCTCTCCATGAAGTGCGATCAGTTTAATAAGGCAATGCATTCTGCAGTTACCACCTCTGCCCATGCCACCACCCGCTTCACCTCCTTCACCTCCATATCCACCCATTCCACCTCCACCAACCTTGCAATTCGGTATGGCGAGCACGATCAAGTTACCCGTATTCAAAGGAGTAGGGAATGAGGATCCGGACTAATTTTGGTTCGTGGTAAGAGTAGTGTGGGAAGCAAAAGGGGTCACAGACGACAACATTAAGAAGGATACATTGGTGAGCGCACTGCAGGATCGCACGTTGACATGGTATATCAAGCACTCTAATGATCACCCAAATGCAGGAATAACAGAGATCTAGAATGCACTGAACAAAGAATTTAGTTGGCTGAAATCAGAGACACAATCAATCATCAGGTTTAAAGAGATCATGATGCTTCCAGGCGAGACCCCCTGGGATCTGGATCAGCGACTGAAGAGTATGATCCGCGAGGCTAATATGACGCTCACAGATGCACAACATCGTGCATGGTTTGTGGCCTCTCTGACACCACACCTAAGGATGGTGCTATCCCAACAGAAACTTTCTACCCAGGCAGAAGCATTGGAAATGGCGATGAGATTGCATGAGACACCAATACAAGATCCAGGGCCGGGAGTTCAACAAATCCACGTGCAACTATAGAATCTCTGCCTGGACATCCAGAGCTTGAATAGGATAGGGCACCGCAACCAAAGGCACGTGAGGAAGTATGGTGTGTAAAATGCAAAGGCCAGGGACATGACGAAGACCACTTCTTGAAGTATTCGTGAACTTCTTGGCAGGAAGGGGGCCAATGCCGTTGAGACCGGAGGCACAAGCAGGGCCAAGTGCGATACCCACGTTATGGTGCACGATTTGTCACATAGGAGGAAAACACACAACGGATCATTATCATTTGTTGTAGAAGTATACACAGACTCCCCAACAGTTGTTTTGTAATTTCTGCAGGTTAGTAGGTCATGACGAGCGTACTTGTCACAGCTACAAGTTAATGATGGATCGGACCCCAGCCTATAGAATGCAGACATAAACACGAGGCCTTGACCCAGCTGCAGGGATGGCGCATGCTGGATTTCAGGGGAGAGGTCGAGGATGAAGAGGAATGGGACCAGGAAGGGGCCGCAGATAGTTAATTTATTACAATTGCGGAGGACCAGGGCACTACGCCTGCGATTGTACCAACCCAATGAGAATATCTTGTTTATACTGTGCTCAGTTCGATCATGAAGTAGTAGATTGTCCTACGTTGATCGTACAGTTGCATGAGAAAGGGGTACTCCAGCCTCCTCTGACTCAGAATATCCAAATGATGAGGTCTGAACCATGCGAAGAAGACCGAAATGTGAACATGATGCTTAAAAGCGGTGCGACCACAGGGGAGGATAAGGGGAAGCAGCCCGAGGAAGATACATGGGTTCGCCAGGCTCCTACAAAGGAACCTGAGTTTGACCTAGAACGTGCAAAGGAGACATCCATCAAGCTAAGAAGAGCTTCGCGGAGGCCTCTAATTCAGGTAGTAAGGATCAACCAGAGCTAGGGATGGATCCTTCTATGCTTACTACCTTTCTGGATACATGCATGAAGTTGCTGCACAATAATAAGGTAGCTAAGGGACTACATGAATTGATCACCAGGTGCATAGGGTCAGGAGAATCACGTGTAGTCCAGAAATTTGGGAAGCATACATTGCGCACTGGAAGGGAGATGAGGCTGACTGTGCAGATTAGTGAGTATGAAATGGATCAAGTCATCCTAGATCTGGGATCAGACGCGAATGTGTTACCGAAGCAAACATGGGAACGCATGGGCAGGCCCATGTTGTAGTGGTCCCCTATTCAATTACGAATGGTGAACCAACATAAGATTTTTCCCATGGGGAGGTTGCAAGGGGCAACAGTCAATATCGAGGGCATGAGCACACAGATAGACTTTGAAGTAATAGAGATTGTCGATGACAACAATCCTTATCTCGCGTTGCTAGGAATAGACTGGGCCACTGATATGAATGGATTCATTAACCTAAAGAAGCAGAAGATGATATTCGAGAAAAATTCCTTATGCGTAGTCGTTCTGCTAGATCCAGCTGAAGGAACACGCTACACCGAACCTGTGCACGATAATGGAAGCGACGATGAGCTAGATTGAATCTACAAGATAACTGCGCAAGATCAGGATTGGGTGAATCCGATTACAGATGGAAGGATCTCATGGGAGCACACAAGTTCTTGCACCTCGTATTCAAATGAAGAAGATGAACGTTGGCACAATCGGTTGAACGAAGTGATAATGTTGAATTGCAACATGATGACTAGATCACTGCGTTGCGTAACAACCCAGGCCCGAGATCTGCCAACATAAGATGGATTGATAGTGGTAGATGAATTCTTGGGCAAGTTTGAAAGCGCAGTATTGGAACAACAGCGGCTCAATGCGTTGAAGTGGGCACTGCGCGCGACACTTGTGCCCTGGTGGGGAACACATCAAGGAAATTTTGAACACTGGTGCAGATGTAGAAGGATGATGCACCTGCGATTTGGGAAAACGCAACTATGGATAGAAGATAAATACGATGGACGAGATGACCCACGCACGCACCTCGCAAAATGGACCAAGGCCTATGGGGAAGAACCTCAGCCTGAATGGGTACACTTATTCTACCATACCCTGGATGTCATACCCATGAATTGGTATAGTGAGACAAAACTCTGACATGGTACAGGCAAATGGGATGTCTTGCGTGAGGGATTTTTGTTAAAATTCACATTTGAAGGCCGATGGTCGGATATTGTTGATGACGCACTGCAAGCCGTAAAATCCGCCATTTTCAAAATACCACAGGAACCATGACAAGTAGTTCAACCAACATGGGCAACCCAGTTAAGCAGTGCCCTAGAATGTTATAACGTGCAACTAGAGGAGGATGATGATGACCCCCGAAATATTAATATTCCCGCGACATTTGAGGACCATCGATTAAGGATCCTGACATCATTGCACCACTAAAAACAAAGTAGGTAAACATTGGCATAGATGCGGAGCTGAAGTACACAACGTTTGGGGACTATTGGGACGATGCTACGATAGATAAGGTCACTGAGTTACTTCACGAATATCAAGATTTGTTCCCAACCAAAATCATGGACTTAAAGGGGATCATTGGTGACTTAGGGATGATGAAGATCACTCTGAAACCGGACGTGAAGCTAATTAAACAGTGACCTTACCGGTTGAATCCAAAGTATAGAGAAAAGGTCCACGATGAATTAGACAAAATGCTTGCAGCTGGAATTATTGAACCAGTGGAAGAATCCGACTAGGTGAGTCCCATGGTAGTACAGGAGAAAAAACAGAAAGGCGAAATTAGAATATGCGTGGACCTCAAGAAGCTTAACGACACCTGTGTTCATGATCCATCTCCGACACTGTTTACAGATGAAGTATTAGAGAATGTTGGCGATCATGAAGCTTACTCATTCACGGATGGCTTCTCAGGGTACCATTAGATCAAGATCGCGTCGGAAGATAGGAGCAAGACAACCTTCGCAACCGAATGGGGTTGTTTTCAATACACCGTTATGCCCTTTGGACATAATAATGCGCCATCAATACTTTTGCGCATAGCGGTGGCCGCGTTCAAGGAATACATCCACAAGTTCTTAGAGGTCTATCTGGATGATTGGATTGTATTTGGGTTAGTTAAACACCATATAACAAGCTTACGTTTGATGCTGGATACTTGCTGACGACAAAAAGTTGCACTGAATCTTAAAAAGTACACCTTCCTCATCCCCTTTGGAAACTTGCTTGGCCATGTGGTCTACAAACAAGGCCTAATGGTGGATCCTGCGAATATTTTTGTTATTCTCAATCTGGAAGCGCCACGAAGTGTCAAACAACTATGCACTATGTTGGGGCACACTGGTTACTATAGAAATTTTATCAAGAGCTATGCACAAATAACAGTGCCAATGGAAAAGCTATTGAAAAAGGACGCTACATATTGTGGGAATGATGATTGAAGGAAAAGTTTGGATGTTCTAAAGGAGAAAATTACATCCACTCCCATCCTGGTCTTCCCAAAATGGGACGTAGAATTTCATGTACATGTTGATGCATTTTGTATTGCGCTGGGAGTTGTGCTTACGCAGGAAGGCACGGAAGATGTGGATCACCCGATCACGTTCATGAGTCGGCGACTGTCCAAAGCTGAAAAGAACTACTCTACTATTGAGCGTGAAGGGTTGGCAATGGTATACACACTCCAGAAATACCGACATTATTTACTTGGCGGACACTTCAAGATGTACACTGATCATTCCACGTTGAAATACCTGGTGAACAAGCTTGTGTTGCGGGGGAAGATATGCCAATGGCTATTACTCTTTCAAGAATATGACTTTGAGGTGATCGTAAAGCTAGGACACCTAAATGTAGGACCAAATCACTTATCACGAATTGAGACTGGGGAGGAGCCAACAAATTTGGAAGAAGTACTACCTGATGCACAGCTCTTTGTAGTGTGCATCGTAGATGACCACTTCGAAGATATAATCCATTTTTTAACGACAAGGACTTTGCCGAAGGAATATTCAGTCCAGTAGAAGAAGGAATTGGTGGTGCACGCGGCTGACTTTTCTGTCATCAGCAAAGTACACTGTACCATCTGCAAGCTAATGGGACAGTAGAAGCATTCAACAAAATTCTAGAGATTGCACTGACCAAAGTATGTAACGCACAACGAAACGACTGGGACCTACGCATACTTGCGGTCTTATGGGCATACAAAACCACATGCAAAAAATTGATGGGTCAGACACCTTTCAGGTTAGTCTATGGCATGGAAGCAGTCATGCCAATGGAATACATCGTACCTAGTTTACGAATAGTAGTAATTATAGGCATGTCGGACTGCGAAGCCTTGGAAGAGAGACTCGCGTAATTAGAGGAACTCAAGGAAGAATGGTTTCTGGCAGGATTCCATCAGCAGGTACAGAAACAGCGCAAGAAAGCTTGGCACGATCACCATATCAAGTTGCGCACATTCAAGGTAAACACGAGGCCTTGACCCAGCTGCGGGGATGGCGCATGCTGGATTTCAGGGGAGAGGTCAAGGACGAAGAGGAATGGGACCATGAAGGGGCCGCACATAGTTAATTTATTACAATTGTGGAGGACCAGGGCACTACGCCTGCGATTGTACCAACCCAATGAGAATATCTTGTTCATACTGTGCTCAGTTCGATCATGAAGTAGTAGATTGTCCTACGTTGATCACACAGATGCATGAGAAAGGGGTACTCCAGCCTCCTCTGACTCAGAATATCCAAATGATGAGGTCTGAACCATGTGAAGAAGACCGAAATGTGAACATGATGCTTAAAAGCGGTGCGACCACAGGGGAGGATAAGGGGAAGCAGCCCGAGGAAGATACATGGGTTCGTAAGGCTCCTACAAAGGAACCTGAGTTTGACCTAGAACACGCAAAGGAGACATTCATGGAAGCTAAGAAGAGCTTCGCGGAGGCCTCTACTTCAGGTAGTAAGGATCAACCAGAGCTAGGGATGGATCCTTCTATGCTTACTACCTTTCTGGAGACATGCATGAAGCTGCTGCACAATAATAAGGCAGTTAAGGGACTACAGGAATTGATCACCAGGTGCACAGGGTCAGGAGAACCACGCGTAGTCCAGAAATTGGGGAAGCATACATTGCGCACTGGAAGGGAGATGAGGTTGACTGTGCAGATTGGTGAGTATGAAATGGATCAGGTCATCCTAGATCTGGGATCAAACGCGAATGTGTTACCGAAGCAAACATGGGAATGCATGGGCAGGCCCATGTTGTAGTGGTCCCCTATTCAATTACGAATGGTGAACCAACATAAGATTTTGCCCATGTGGAGGTTGCAAGGGGTAATAGTCGATATCGAGGGCATGAGTACACAGATAGACTTTGAAGTAATAGAGATTGTCGATGACAACAATCCTTATCTCGCGTTGCTAGGAATAGACTGGGCCACTGATATGAATGGATTCATTAACCTAAAGAAGCAGAAGATGATATTCGAGAAATATTCCTTATGCGTAGTCGTTCTGCTAGATCCAGCTGAAGGAACACGCTACACCGAACCTGTGCACAATAATGGAAGCGACGATGAGCTGGATTGAATCTACAAGATAACTGCGCAAGATCAGGATTGGTGAATCTGACTACAGATGGAAGGATCTCATGGGAGCGCACAAGTTCCTGCACCTTGTATTCAAATGAAGAAGATGAACGTTGGCACAATCGGTTGAACGAAGTGATAATGTTGAATTGCAACATGATGACTAGATCACTGCGTTGCGTAACAACCAAGGCCCGAGATCTGCCAACATAAGATGGATTGATAGTGGTAGATGAATTCTTGGGCAAGTTTGAAAGCGCAGTACTGGAACAACAGCGGCTCGATGCGTTGAAGTGGGCGCTGCGCGCGACACTTGTGCCCTGGTGGGGAACACATCAAGGAAATTTTGAACACTGGTGCGGATGTAGAAGGGTGATGCGCCTGCGATTTGGGAAAACGCAACTATGGATAGAAGATAAATACAATGGACGAGATGACCCATGCACACACCACGCAAAATGTACCAAGGCCTATGGGGAAGAACCTCAGCCTGAATGGGTACACTTATTCTACCATACCCTGGATGTCATACCCATGAATTGGTATAGTGAGACAAAACTCTGACATGGTACGGGCAAATGGGATGTCTTGCGTGATGGATTTTTGTTAAAATTCACATTTGAAGGCCGATGGTCGGATATTGTTGATGACGCACTGCAAGCCGTAAAAGCCGCCATTTTCAAAATACCACAGGAACCATGACAAGTAGTTCAACCAACATGGGCAACCCAGTTAAGCAGTGCCCTAGAATGTTATAACGTGCAAGTAGAGGAGGATGATGATGACCCCCGAAATATTAATATTCCCGCGACATTTGAGGACCATCGATTAAGGATCCTGACATCATTGCGCCACTAATACAAAGTAGGTAAACATTGGCATAGATGCGGAGCTGAAGTACACAATGCTTGGGGACTATTGGGACGATGCTACGATAGATAAGGTCACTGAGTTACTCCACGAATATCAAGATTTGTTCCCGACCAAAATCACGGACTTAAAGGGGATCATTGGTGACTTAGGGATGATGAAGATCACTCTGAAACTAGACGTGAAGCCAATTAAATAGTGACCTTACCGGTTGAATCCAAAGTATAAAGAAAAGGTCCACGATGAATTAGACAAAATGCTTGCAGCTGGAATTATTGAACCAGTGGAAGAATCCGACTAGGTGAGTCCCATGGTAGTACAGGAGAAAAAACAGAAGGGCGAAATTAGAATATGCGTGGACCTCAGGAAGCTTAACGACACCTGTGTTCATGATCCATCTCCGACACTGTTTACAGATGAAGTATTAGAGAATGTTGGCGATCATGAAGCTTACTCATTCATGGATGGCTTCTCAGGGTACCATTAGATCAAGATCGCGCCGGAAGATAGGAGCAAGACAATCTTCGCAACCGAATGGGGTTGTTTTCAATACACCGTTATGCCCTTTGGACATAATAACGCGCCATCAATATTTTCGCGCATAGTGGTGGCCGCGTTCAAGGAATACATCCACAAGTTCTTAGAGGTCTATCTGGATGATTGGATTGTATTTGGGTTAGTTAAACACCATATAACAAGCTTACGTTTGATGTTGGATACTTGCTGACGACAACAAGTTGCACTGAATCTTAAAAAGTGCACCTTCCTCATCCCCTTCGGAAACTTGCTCGGCCATGTGGTCTGCAAACAAGGCCTGATGGTGGATCCTGCGAAGATTTTTGTTATCCTCAATCTGGAAGCGCCACGAAGTGTCAAACAACTATGCACTATGTTGGGGCACACTGGTTACTATAGAAATTTTATCAAGAGCTATGCACAAATAACAGTGCCAATGGAAAAGCTATTGAAAAAGGACGCTACATATTGTTGGAATGATGATTGAAGGAAAAGTTTGGATGTTCTAAAGGAGAAAATTACATCCACTCCCATCCTGGTCTTCCCAAAATGGGACGTAGAATTTCATGTAGATGTTGATGCATTTTGTATTGCGCTGGGAGCTGTGCTTACGCAGGAAGGCACGGAAGATGTGGATCACCCGATCACGTTCATGAGTCGGCGACTGTCCAAAGCTGAAAAGAACTACTCTACTACTGAGCGTGAAGGGTTGGCAATGGTATACACACTCCAGAAATACCGACATTATTTACTTGGCGGACACTTCAAGATGTACACTGATCATTCCGCGTTGAAATACCTGGTGAACAAGCCTGTGTTGCGGGGGAAGATATGCCAATGGCTATTACTCTTTCAAGAATATGACTTTGAGGTGATCGTAAAGCTAGGACACCTAAATGTAGGACCATATCACTTATCACGAATTGAGACTGGGGGGGAGCCAACAAATTTGGAAGAAGTACTACCTGATGCACAGCTCTTTGTAGTGTGCGTCGTAGATGACCACTTCGAAGATATAATCCATTTTTTAACCACAAGGACTGTGCTGAAGGAATATTCAGTCCAGTAGAAGAAGGAATTGGTGGTGCACGCGGCTGACTTTTCTGTCATCATGGGGCACCTCTACAAAATGGGAAACGATGAGATATTGTGAAGATATGTACCTAAATTTGAACGAGGACAGATCCTCGCGAAAGCACATGGGGGTGTTGTAGGAGGACACTATGTAGGATGCGCGATGGCACAAAAGATTCTTCGCGCTGGGCTATGGTGGCCAACCCTACATCAAGATTCGAAAGTGCACTGTCGGGCCTGTGACATATGTCAAAGGACTGGGAAACCATCACGAAGGGATGAGATGCCACTCAATCCACAAATGACACTGCAGCCATTCGAAAAATGGGCAATCAACTTTGTGGGACCAATCAAACCTCAGGGGAAGACGGGTGTGCGCTACATCATCACCGCAACAGAATACCTGACTCGATGGGTGGAAGCACAACCGGTTAAGGACTGCACGGCCGCTACAGCTATGAAATTTTTGTTCGACAACGTGTTGACACGGTTTGGTTGCCCGAAAATTTTAATGAGTGACCGCGAAACACACTTCCTAAATGAAACCATCAGCGCACTCACTGAGGAATTCCAGGTGTATCATCAGCAAAGTACATTGTACCATCTGCAAGCTAATGGGACAGTAGAAGCATTCAACAAAATTCTAGAGACTGCACTGACCAAAGTATGTAACGCACAACGAAACGACTGGGACCTACACATACTTGCCATCTTATGGGCATACAGAACCACATGCAAAAAATTGATGGGTCAGACACCTTTCAGGTTAGTCTATGGCATGGAAGCAGTCATGCCGATGGAATACATCGTACCTAGTTTACGAATAGTAGTAATTACAGGCATGTCAGACTGCGAAGCCTTGGAAGAGAGACTTGCGTAATTAGAGGAACTCAAGGAAGAATGGTTTCTGGCAAGATTCCATCAGCAGGTACAGAAACAACGCAAGAAAGCCTGGCACGATCACCATATCAAGTTGCGCACATTCAAGGTAAACGATTTAGTGTTGGTGTATGACAACAAGTTTGGAAAATTTCCTGGGAATTTCAGAATGCATTGGTTAGGACCATATGTGGTAAAAGAAGTCACAGATGGAGGCACGGTCCAGCTAGTCAAACTTAATGGAGAACCCTTCCCAGGAAGAGTAAATGGAAGTCGCCTGAAGCCCTACACGGGTGGGTCGGCTGTCTGACTAACTGACCAAAGTACAGTCTTCGTGACCCGACAAGCCAGACAAAGGTGCGGGACTATAAACACAGGTACTAGAAACCGACATCAAAGTAGAGAATCAAGTCAGACGCAGATGATCCAGAAGAAGAAATGGAGCAAATCCAAACAACGACAGCATAGTGCGTTACAGACCTTCGCGTCGCATAGGCACAGTTGGATGGACTTCGCGCAAAGATCTCTGCACCAGTAGAGTGACTCGGGACGAGTCACGATGATTGTGTTGGGGGCCTGTTGGGTAGCGGATCCCCCCATAACATGTTTTTGGGGCTTGAAGCCCAAATTTTGGTCAAGTGTAATGTAAAGACCCCGTGAAATGTGGGCGTGAAGCACAAGATTCTAGGGTTGTCTGCCCTAAGATAATGTAATTTAATGTAAAGTGTGTCGACCTACCCATGGTCCGCAGACCATGGGATTGTATAGATAGAACGAGGCTCTAAGTGTAAAATAAGTCTTAGTTTTTGACAAGTAATAGAGAGATCCAAAGGCATGATTAGAAGCTAGAAGTGGATATGAAGGTATTGGGTCGTAGTGATAGGTAGAGGCTCCACAGCTGAGTGCACGGAGGCCTAGTAGAGTCCGTAGCTGTGTGTGCGAACCCCTACAGCTGAGTGCGTAGGGCGAAGTTGGGATTGTACTTGGACAGAGAATGAATAAAAGATAAGTTGATTCTAAAATATCGTGTGTCTATGGTTCGATTATATTTATGCATCTCTTTATAGTTTTATGATTGCACCCACTTGTTACGAATGTTGAATGATTAATAAGAATATTTGGCCCACACAATTAAGTTATGATCTATAATAATAGCACAGTAAAGATAAAAGATGTAGACAAAACCTCTTAGCGCTCTTTACACAGCTGCGCGGAAGCAGTTGCACAAGTTGTGAAGGACAAAAGGCTACGCAGAGCAACGCAAGCGTGCAGGTTCAGTTCGAAAACTTCCTAGATTTCATTAAGACATCCCTAGGGTGTGGAAACCTAGTTCCAACACCCTCCCATACTACCTCGGGCGAGACCTCAGTCCGTGCACCGCAAACTGTTGCTGAAAGGGCCGGTAGTTTCGGGATTTGTTTGGATAAATCACTTCTGAACCTGAGTCAAGCCCAAACAAGCCAACATTTCCCTTGTTGTGAAATAATAAAAAGGACATTGAGCCTCATTGTAACAAAGTTCAGAGGCATGTAGCCCCTACATCTCTTCTTAGAGATAAGCGACTATCACTCTAGCTCATTTATTTCCATTTCTCTATGTAAGCATCTTTCAATTCTTTTATATGAATGAAATTAAGTTTTATTTCTGCTACATATTTGTGTTTATGTTGATAACTGTATTTTTTTTCGTTCCTACATAAGTTGGGATCATTATCATATATGACTACAAAATGGGTACCTTCATTAATAGACAATAAATCATAGCTCCTTTTCAATCTTCATGTAGGTCTTAAACCATCTAGCTTTAAACCCATGCCCGAGCAACTATAAACATGTAAGTAAAGGATCATGAAAATTATAAATGAATACCAACCACTGACAAGACTTGAGGGCCATCACTTTTAGTATTCGTTCTACCTCAAGGTCAAAGGACAACAAATCAAATTGATCAATGCAGGTTGGAGTGATCGGAAAACAAATCCTCCAAATCATTTTCCCTTGGCATCATCTAAGAATCCTCCATGCAGTGCTAGGATTCTTAGGTCTTTTTGTTGAAACCATCATATTTAGCTTCTCTTACATGCAAGGGATCTGATAACCCTACAAGTACGAAAAATGAGAAATCTGAACTTCACAATCCTAGATGAACCTGCATACTAGTTTCCTTATCATGAATGGCATCTCACGTTTTATTTTTCAAAGGAATTTGTCTTCTTTTGAATTTCAGTTCTGCCGTAAAAGTAGGGAGTTGAGGCCCTAAAAAAAAGCATTCCAAATTATTATCCATATTTAACATATATGGTATTTCAAATCATTATCTATACGTAAGATGTGTTATCCTATGAGAAAAATCGCCAGTCATCACAGACTTTCCTCTGCTAGAAATGCCTTTACAAGTCAATGAATCTAGGAGGGAGATATTCCTTTTCTACACCCCTGCTAACTCTGTTGAGTAATGAACCTAGATCCCTAGAACAAGCTTGCTTGGACAACTAGTCAACTTCATGGTTAAATTTTCTGAAAATGTGATCGTTGTAAAATCTTTTGTTAACTTTACCAAATGAAAATTATCATGAAGAGATTGAACCCTACATCCAATATTTTACCAACGTAGGATCTTTGTATGCTATCCATTCCAAAGTGTAAGGCACTTAAGAGTAAATAACTATGGCAATGGAGTGGAAATCTAGGTCAATATTACCTATAGAAACATGGACGGAGCCTTGGTTTCAAAGAGGAAAGGACGCATCGATTTCACCAATTGAGGAAATATAATGACACTCAAAGATACAAATGTGGGTTTAATCTGGCCTTTAATCCTTGTGAAAAATACATGAAAATTATTCGAGTGGGTTTGAATGTTTTATTGGAGTGTGATGTATCTGTGTGTCGGTCTTTTAGTAGGTGCAGGTCCAAGAAGAATTAATGATTCTTATCAAAGTCAGATTTCCTCATGTATGCTTTACATTCTACGGAAATCTTAATTTGACACATTTGAATGATTAAACGATGGCTATGCTTTACTGTGGAAAACATGGTTTCTTCTCGATAACATTCCTTGACAATTCCTTTTGAATATTGTATTATTTTTCAAGACTATTTTTATGCTTTGGGGCATAAATTTGAAAATGCAGTAATATTAAACCATAATTATCTTAAATTTTCAATCCAAATTACTACTTTTTTCCCATAATGACATGAAACTTGGACATGCATTTGAAAATGCACTAAAATCCAAACTTAATTATCTTAATTTTTCCTTCAACACTACTTTTCCCCACCATGGAAAGATATTTGTACAAGCTCCTGAGTATCATAATTTTTATCTGGGATTTTCATAACGACATTTAAATAGCGCTTAGACTATGGTATTATATATATCATGGTTTTATCAAAGAACTTTGAAATGGTCTCAAGGAACAAATGTCCTAAGAATTTAGGAACGGGTCAACTTACTAAGAAGATATAATTATAATAAGTTCCTATTAAACTATGCCTTAATGCATTAAATATTTTAATGATACATGCTCAAATTAGCAATAATGACATATCCAATCCCGCAGATTCTGCTTTCAGTTAGCCCTTACTCATAGACTATGCCTTGATGCATGAAATATTTCAATGATACATGATCAAATTAGCAATAATGACATATGTAACGTTGAAGATTATGTTATCAGTTAGTCCTTACCCATAGAATATGGAGGTCTCTATGAGACATAGTTTACCTCATATGGAGGTCTCTATGGAGGTCTCTATGAGGTATCTATATATATATATAGATAGATATATATATATATATATATATATATATATATATATATAGATATATATATATAAATAAATTATAAAAATTATATACTTAATATAATTTATATAATAAATATTGATATTAATATTATTTAAAAACTATAAAAATGAAATAAGGAATATAATTGATATAATAAATATTTATCAAATTAGTATATGATAAATATAATTAGAATATGATTTTTTTTTGTTTTTCTATTTTATTTTTATAAACTTGGTAGCTCTTTCCATTTTCATTAAAATATAAAAAGTTACATCCACATATGAATAGTTAGGTGGCCTTAACTTGTCTAAAGGGAAGCCAAGTCTCTTGGCCACCTCACAGTATGATAAGTCATCCAGTAGCAAAAAATAATTAGTCTTTCTACCCAACTTATATTAGTTTGTATGTCTTTGCCTTGCCCAAATTCTATTTTCCTATAACCATAAAAAAATAATATTTTGGAAATTAAAATCTATCTGCATATATAATAATAAAAAACTGAAACCATCTACCAGACTACTCCTCTCCCTCGACAGAGGCAGACTCTACTAGAGTTGGATCCTTAACATTGGAACGGACAACACTGTCTATGAGAGAAAGCAGGGGAGGTGATCCTCATTCAACAAAGGCGTCCATCCTGTCTTGCAGCTGAAACTGTAGTTTCTGGAAGTTTTGTTTGTAGTTGGGGCAGTTCTGCGAGGTTGTTGCCATATTCACAAAGATCTACTCCAAGGAATTTCCCAAGATACTTTTCATGGACCAGGGACAATGTCTATTTAAATTAGGTAAAGTGACAAAGGGTGTGCCTAGGAGCCAACACCATAGCCCACCAATCCTCCACCTCAATGTCCATAGATCCATCCTGTCGGTTCAAATCAGCTTCCCACTCCTCAATTAATTGCGTAATTTCTTCTCTGGTCCCTTCACACTATGTTGTCACACTATGTTGTGGCTGCATCGTTTATGATGTTGGCTGCTAGTTTGCAGCCTCTCGTTTTCTTCCCAAAAGAGTTGGACTGCTCTTCCTTCAAAGTCACCCTGGATCTCTTGCCACAGACTCTAGCACACACAACCCGGACCATTTCCATGAACATTTCCATGAACGCACAATGCGCAATGAAAAAGTAGGTATGATGAATTGCTTGTACAGCCCTTAGGGCAAAATATTTTCGCTTCCAGGTGACCCTACTGCTTGCACATCTACCATGAGAGAATCATGAAACGGTAATTTCCATGATAAAATTAGATAAACTTTCTCCAGTGTTTTCTTATGTACCTCATCCTTGTCTTCCAATCATGAAAGGATGATGAAGTGGTCGCGTAGAGGTCTTTCATGGAGTTGTTTCTCTGGGTCCTTTAATAATTCCTTTCCTTTGCTTTCGAAGTTTGTTGTTTCAAAAGAGTAAGTGTATGTCAAATCAAGAACCAGGAAATCTCTGTTTGAAGCCAAGCCACAATTTTGTTTAATAGGCAAGGCAGAGCAGGACCCAGGATATCGTCACGTTTCAATAGATGATTTGTTTACCATCACAATCACGACTTATTTGTTTAATATCGTTTTATCGTCACGTTTCAATAAATGATTTGTTTAATATCTCGGACCCATGAAGTAACAATCACGACTTACCATCTCTGTATAAAGAATCATCACTGCCCTCCACTCTTCATGCCTGTTTCAATAAATGATTTGTTTAATATCTCGGACCCATGAAGTAACAATCTGTGTATAAAGATTCATCACTGCCCTGGACTCTTCATGCCTGCCCACGCACGTCTTTCTCTTGCCGTGAAGCCGAGTACCATCTCCACTTATTTCTCCGCTCCGCTCACTACAACCCTTCAAAAGGTACTATTCAGGCCAGACATGACGTTTCAGTGGTTTATCAATATTCTGAGTGTTTATCAATAGTTGTCAAGAAAGAAATTTACTATGATTAGCCATTTTCAATTTCTAAGCAAAATTTTGGAACCAGTACAATGTGTATGTTTACAGTGAACTATGGTGTAAGATTTTATTATCTAGTTTCATTTTCTATGGATCATTATAAAAATGGTTAATTTGTCCATTGCAACCTTATTATTGTTAAATACATTTAAATCTAATAATTAGATAGATGGTTTTAATATTAGTAGATCGCCTTAATATTATTTAAAATAATAATTCTTTTTGTTATATAATATAATGGGGAATTTATTTTTTTAATTTTGATTTTGAATTCTTTATATTAAATTTTAGTTTTGAATTTTTGTTATTAATATTATTAATTTTTTTTTCACATTTTCTCATTTTATAATATTAATCAGCTTAAATCTATCTCAAGAATGGATTTAACATAAGTTGAGAGTGAAAGAATGGATATAACATAAATTGAGAAGGATCAAATTTATTTAACTGCAAATTTTAAATAACTTGTTAAAATATACATCTTGTTTACATATTTTTTTACTTATAATTATTTTACATGAAATTATATTAAATTATATGAATTTTACCTTAAATTATATTAAGTTATATATATAACTAATTAAATATACATAGTATATTCTTTTTTTTAATATAATTGATATTGTTTTTCTATTTAGACAAGTGTCAATTCTCCAAAAACATACTTATTCATAACTTTAACAAAATTAAAGAAATACATACTTACTCATGGCTTTAACCAAATTTAAAAAAAAAGAAAAAACAACAACAACATACTAAACTGTAAAATGAGCTCTCAGCTCAATAGATTTGATACATTATATTTTTCATTATTTTTTAACTATTTTAAACAAAAAAAATGTTTAAAGAATTCATAATTTTATTTTTTTAAATATTTTTTCATTATTTTTTAACTATTTAAAAAAAAAATTCCTATATCAATGTTGAAGAATTCATCATTTTTTTTTTTTTTAAATATATAAGATGACCTGGGATTTTTTTCACATTAAATTTTAAAGAATTTTGAATTCGAATCCAAATTCGAAAACGAAATTGTTAACTGTGGTTGAAATTTGCGGCAGGATAACTTTCCACAGTTCATGGTATGCATATCTTCGTTAGAAACTAATAAAATACTTTCTTGCCAGATTTGATCACGGATATTCAAGAACGCGCAAAAAATAATGAAGGACACGGGAAGGATCCTGGTCTTCGTAGCCTTCATTGTTGCAACAGCGATAAACGTTAGTGCAATTTATCCCAAAGAAACGGCCGGACGACACCAGGCATTCATAGTTCACATGAACCCGACGAAGGTTCGAATCGCCGATTCTATAAATCCCGCAACCTGGTATGCATCTTTCATTCGTGACGCAGTTGTGAAAGCCGGAGTGATAAATGACGAAGAATTGGCAGAATCGAGTATACTGTACACATACAATACTGTTCTCACTGGATTCGCGGCTAAATTGAGCGAAAAGCAGGTGGCCGCAATTAAAGCCATGGACAGCTGCATGGGCGTTTATCCAGACAAACTTCTGAAGCTCCACACAACGTATACGCCCCATTACCTGGGCTTGAAAAGAGGGCAAGGCCTTTGGTCTGAGTCCACGGGCTATGCTACGAATGTAATAATAGGCGTTCTCGACAGCGGAGTGTGGCCTGAGCACCCCAGCTTTGCGGATCATAAAAACCAGTCGCGGGTGCCGTCCAAGTGGAAGGGGCATTGCGAGGCTGGTAAAGCATTCAACGCTTCCAACTGCAACAAGAAACTCATCGGCGCGCGCTTCTTCTACAAAGGGTACGAGTCCCACAACGGTCCTATAAATGAAACGGTGGAATATAAATCCCCGCGGGACTCGGATGGGCATGGGACCCACACTGCGTCCACAGCGGCAGGCAACGTTATACCGGGCGCCGACGTTCTGGGTTATGCCAAGGGCACGGCCACGGGTATGGCACCCGGAGCACGAGTGGCGGTGTATAAGGTCTGCTGGTCTCAAGGTTGCTCCGACTCCGACATCATGGCGGCAATGGACACAGCGGTGTCGGATGGAGTGGACGTCTTATCTATATCCCTTGGAGGAGGCTCGCACGGCACTCCGTTTTATGCAGACAGCATAGCGGTAGGGGCATTCGGTGCGATGGCCAAGGGGGTTTTCGTTTCTTGCTCTGCGGGGAATAATGGGCCTATTTCCTCATCGTTGTCCAACGAGGCGCCGTGGATAATGACGGTGGGGGCAAGTTCCGTGGACCGAAGTTTTCCCGCGATTGTCGTGTTGGGAAACGGTCGCGCCTACCGTGGCGCATCTCTCTACAGAGGAAAGCCTCTCGGAACCAAACCCAATTTGGCACTCGTGTACGGAGATTTCTGTTTGGATGGCTCTCTGGAACCCGAGATGGTCCGACGGAAAATCGTGGTCTGCGAACGAGGAATCACAGCTAGAACCGAAAAGGGGCAAGTGGTGGCCATGGCCGGAGGAATTGGCATGATACTACTCACTCCCGACGGAGGCGGAGAAGAACTCGTAGCCGACGCGCACGTTTTGCCCGCTACGTATGTCGGTAACAAGGCCGCCAAGGCAATCAGAGATTACTTGAATTCAAACACAAGCCTTAGCCCAGTGGGAACAATTGTTTTCTATGGCACCACTTACCACAGAGAAGAGGCGCCAATTTTGAGCTCCTTTTCGTCCCGTGGTCCGAATTCCGTAAGCCCAGACATTCTGAAGCCCGATGTAATCGCCCCGGGGCTCAACATTCTAGCAGCTTGGCCCCTCAGGGCTGCCCTCTGATAAACGAAGAACAAAATTCAATCTCGACTCTGGCACTTCCATGTCCTGTCCCCATGTCAGTGGATTGGCTGCTCTGCTGAAAGCCGCGCATCCAGATTGGAGCCCGGCTGCTCTCAAGTCTGCTCTCATGACCACGGCTTATGTTACCAATAACAAGGGGAACCCTATAACGGACGCCTGGCTACGAGGCTCCCCTGCCACTCCTTTGGGCATGGGTGCGGGCCACGTAAATCCTGAGAAAGCACGAGAACCGGGGCTTGTCTACGATATCGGCACTGAAGATTACGTTAACTATCTTTGCAGCTTGAACTATTCGTCTTCCGAGATTGGTGTGCTGACAAAGACACGGGTTTCCTGTCCAAAGCAAATTCCGAAGCCGGGCGATCTGAATTATCCTTCTTTTTCGGTGGTGTTTTATTCCACTGGCAAAGCGTCTGCTACTTTCACAAGGAAGGTCACCAATGTGGGGCCTCATAATTCAACTTACTGTGTACAAGTTGTGGAGCCGTCGGGAGTGAAGGTGACTGTGAAGCCCAAAACATTGGTGTTCACTAAGAAGAATCAAAGACATCTGTTCACTGTAAGCTTTGGTGTTGAGAAGTCCTCTGCCTCTGGAGCTTATGGTTCGATCACTTGGTCGTCTCGCGTCTACACGGTTCGGAGCCCGGTCGCTGTTATATGGGTGGATCGATCATTAAGCTTCCGGGATGATGACGGCCTGGTCGCTTAGATATTTAGATATTGTGGTTTATCTACGTCACTCTCATGGCGACCTATCTGTAATAAGTACTGCATCATATGGAAAATAACCTAATAAAATACATTTATTGGACTATCAATATGGGTTATAACAGCATGAATAGATTCATTAGACGATGTTAATGTATGTAACACATATAATATACTAGTATATCTTAGTAAACATATATTATCAAGTGCATTTACTTAAAAATTTGCAAGCCTGGTTCCCCAATACGAAAAATATGATATATAACTAAATATAATCCTTAAATTCTTATCATTTTACCATCAATAAATAAATAAAAAAATAATTTTAAATATATATTTTTTATCGGTGGGAAAATTTATCATAATTTAGTTTTTAGTTTTATGAGAAAAAATTTCAGCCTAAATCAATTCAACAACATAATTTATAAATTGTTAAACCAATGGCGAAGACAAGCATTTCTGGCTGCTATCCACTAATGCACGCTGACTCATCACTCTTAAAAAGGTAAGCTTTCACTCCTCCCATATGGCTCTATATGCCTCTAGGTCTCAATTCAACAACATAATTTATAAATTGTTAAACCAGTGGTGAAGACAAGCATTTCTGGCTGCTATCCACGAATGCACGCTGACTCATCACTCTTAAAAAGGTAAGCTTTCACTCCTCCCATATGCCTCTAGGTCGTTAACCGGTTTTTTTACTTCCCAAAAAAACAAACTCTTAGCCAAACAAAAAAAATTTTAAACCATACTCAAAACCCACTTAATTTTAAATATATAATATTAAAATAAAATATATAAAATTTATAATCTTATATTTAAAATGAATTATAAATTTAGAATTAAAATACTAATAAAATTATTAAATTAAATTATAATTAATATCATAATATGATTATAATTTTCATAATATAATTATGAATTTTATATTGAATTACACTGCAGCCCTAAGTAATATAAGGAAACAATGTTTCATATCCACGAACAATTCATGATAGTCTAAACCTTTGATTTAAATAGTTTAATTATCTATAAAATTTAAAATTAACAATAAATGTGAAATACCATTCAAATTTGTTTATAATTTTAATTAAATGAATATTATCAGATTTAATATGGTTATATCTTGATAGTGATTGGTAGATATCAACCTAACTTGCAGGGTGGAACACTTTCTTATTCGGATAAAGGTGAAATAATTTTTTATTCAGAAAACCATGTAGTCTTTGTTTTGCTTTATTATTTTTTAATAAAATATATATATTGTGTTATTAAAAGTAAATAGAGTTGTTTTTAATGTGATTTTTTTGGATTTTTTTTGGTGTCCTAGAAAATTGAAGTAAAATTTTGATTTGTGTTATTTAATCTAGTTTTTTGAATGTCGTTATCAATGGATTCAACATTTTAAAAAACCCTAAAACACTTCTATTATGTAAAAATTACTTTCAAATTTGTGATTTCAATAAATTTATGATTTTAGAGAAATTAAATAGAAAAACCCACTAAAAAATAACTCCCTAACTTGAAATCCAAAAAATATTATATATTATATTAACTTATTCTGCCAAAATGTTGGCCCTTGGCCCCTTACAACAACCTTTGCCGGTGTGAAACTAACAGATAATCCCACTACGACTCCACTTCCATTCTCATCTTCCAACTTTAAGGTGATGGGAATTTCATACACCTAGCCTCGACAAAACAATGACGGATCACTTCACCAACTTCATTGCAATTCCTTCAATGGCAAGGATTTTAAGAGGAGTATCAAAGGAAGGTCTATCTCAAGAATCGGGCAAATGGTATATGGATATTCTTTTGGAAAACATCACTTACAACATGGAAGAATTTATCCTTCGAGGAACATAATTGTGAACATATTTTCTCTTTTTTTCCCTGTTGAAGGACTTCCTCTGCTTGGCCACTGGGCATTTCACAGTGTCCTCTGCGAAGTGGGGTTTCTCCTTTGCAGATGGTGACTATCCTTTTCTTTTCAACAGGGTTTATTTTTTGCTCCAAGTATTGGGTTGTACTTCTACCTATTATTGTTACTATTACACATAGCTTCCATAATCTAGCTTCACTGGTCCTTCCTTCTAATGTTTTAGGGGAAGATGATTCATGTTGTTACACATGAAGCTTATTGTATTTGATTACTATTTTTGATTGGCATGTTTTGCTAGACTATCTGTATTTTTTGTAAATTTCTCTCTGATATTAATATAAATAGCATTTTTTTCGTACTATAAAAAAGAAAAAGAAAAAAAAGAAGGATTTTAAGAGGAGTGGTGAAGGGGCTATTTTTTTCTTAATATGCGGTTGGACAATCAAAAGTACAAATAAAAGTCAAAAGTACTATTAACGTTTTTTTATAAAATAAATATTTAATATTTATCATTATTTTGTTTGTTAAATGTATGTGTTTCTTCCTAAAAGGTTAAAGGTTCAAAACCAGAGGGTTGTATTTATGTTTTCTTAGACTTAGCAGTCAAATAACTACTTGGAAGTGGATCCCTTGTCTCACAAACAAAGGGTCTCATACATCAATTTGGTGTCTGATTTGGCTGTGACATTAAAATTAGATAATAATAATAATCAAGCTTCTCGGTGGATTACTAACTTGAAGTGTCATTTTAAATTTTCATCTATGTTTAAAGGATTACAAAGAGTGAATTTTTTAGTGTGAAAATGTGTGCTTTAAGGTCTCTAGTTGGGTAATTGTGTAATTTTTATTATATTTTAACTGTCAATCTCATCTTTTACAACCAACTTTTTCACATTGGTTTGAAGTCATCTCTTGCTTTTTTTCCTCACTTGTAAGTATTATTTGGGACTTTTCCTCATATAAAGCTTCATTCCCTTTTAAACAAACTTTTTCTTTGAAATCAATTCCCTCTAACTTAAAATCCAACTCAAGTTTTATACCTCCATCAATAAAATTATTATTATTATTTAAAATTATTAATTACTAGCTAGTCCTTTTGCCCTTCCTTTTTTGCACCTTGTGCCGAACATCTGAAATTGGTTCTAAAGGAACCATTGGCAAATCATTTTCTACGACCACCTAGGGTGATTCTTTATCAGAATCGGAGATTTCCGATACATGGGCTCTTTTTGTGCCCCCAATACTATCTGAAATCTACATACTAACATGAATAGTGTCCTACTGAATTTGTACAACTGATCCTTTCGGTGGCTGGGAGGCCTCTTCCGACTGATATCTAAAGTGAACCATATTTCCTACATCATGATGGGATTAAGGATTCTCTATAATTTCTTCTTCCTTCTTTCTTAGAAGGGATTGGCTTTGAAAAGTGTCATCCTTTTAGATGGTTGGGTTGCCTATTTTTCTTTTCTAGTGTTTTCTTAGTGTGCAAGAAAGTATTATGCAAATGACCTATTTGAAAACATTCACGACATGGGAATGTCATGTTTTCTTAGTTTAGGACCTCTCATCACTGAAATTTATTGTGCTTCAAGGTTATATGGTATTGAAGTCCTTTGCACAGGTATATTTCCTCACATATTCTGGAAAAGGTGAAGAGGCATTTTTATGTTCTTTCCATATCCCATATTTTGAATTTACCCAATGCATTTCCTATGTCTTCAAGAAATTTATGGTGCCAAAAAGGAAGGGGAAAGTTTGGACACTTCACCCAAATGCATGGAAGCGACCACCATTTTTGAGGCATCAAACTCCAGAAACCATGGGGTGGTGAATAAACTTGCATTTCCCCAAAACGATGGCCCTTCTTGTAAAACAAAATAAAAGTCCTTTTGAGTGTCTGATTGGACTATGAAGAATCCTTTAGAGCATAGGTATATGCCACAATTTGGTGTCCAAAACGAGAAGATCCATTGGGTAAGAACTTCTGATTTTGGCCATAAGCCATTAAATCTACAAATGGTTTCCCTTTTCGAAAGGGAAAAATAAAGAGAACAGACCTTTGCATTGTTAACCTCCACAAATGGGATGTTCCATTTGGTCAACAATATAGGGAGCGAGGACAATTTGGGACTGATTTGCAGATCCAAAAGCCCCTCCTTGTTGAAAAGGCAACAAGAAATTCCTAATTTAATTTTATCCTTAATTAAATCAGGAAAGAATCAAAATTCCACACTAGTAGACAACTTGAATGAGTTAACCGAGTTATTATCACTCAATTAGCTTAGTTAATTCAAGTTGGACGGAGAAATTGAGTTGTGTACAGTGATTCCTAAATTTTAGGAACCTAGGTTGAGTTAGTTTCAGTTGTAGCAATTTAATTCAGTTAAATTGAGTTATGATTAGTTAAACTAGTTCCAACTATTGGAAGAACTAGTTGGAGGTCTAGCAATGGGGTGCAACTTCTGTGTTTAACTAGTTAACTAATCAATCAACCTAAATTAACTCATGCATGCACAAAATTTGAGTTACCCGTTTGAGATTGGAGTTGAATGACAATTTTCTATTAGTTGTAGAATATTTCAAATTGTAGAGGTCATGCATGCAGTCAAAGGAATGCCTAAAGGTATTGTGCAATTCTCATTGAGGAAATTCTTATTTAATAGGGGCTAATTTCCTTGACGAACAACATAAGGAAATAGGAGCTTGGAGGCTTGGAAATTTGGATAAGTATTGGCCAGAGGCAGTCAGTCATGTAGAGGATAGAAAAGCTTGTGCAGGTTGAGCTCAATTTTGAGTGAAGCATATTGGATTAATCCATATTCTTTGATTAATGCAATATACATAGTAAGGGGTTTTGAGCAGTCACTTTCCCCTAGATAAAATTATGAGTATGTGTGTTGAATCGTGTCTCATATTTACGTTGTGATTTCACGATCGATTAATTTATTTCCACTAATGAGTAGAGTAGAATCAAGTCTTTTGTTTTAGAAAATTCCATAAGTAGTTTAAATCTACAAAGAATTTCTACATGGTATTAGGGCAGGAATCATAGTAGAGAAGACAATTTGAAGTTGTCTTTGTAGGTGGATTGAATTTACAGGATCAATTCTTCAGAGCTAGCAGGATGGCTTTCTATGGACTGAGACTCGAGTATGCCCTTGAGGGTAGCTTGAATTATGTTGCTTGGAAGGACAGGATGGATGCAGTGTTGGAAGATAATGGGCTAAAGGAATTCATAGATAAATATATCCAGAAGCCTCCAACATATGATGCTCAAGATCTAGCAGAATGGAAGAAGTGTGTATCGAAGGCGAGCAGGCTCATATTGGAGGCAGTTCGAGGCCATATTGTCTCGAATCTCCACGTGAAATAGACTCCATATGTAATGTGGGAAGCATTGACAAATATAATCCAAAACATGAGTAACCATAGGAAGCTAACACTCAAGGACAAGCTTCGAAGCGTAAAGATGCAAAAGAATAACACAATTTTGTAGTATCTGAGCAAGTTTACATAGTGTTGTGATGAACTTGGCGGGGTTGGTGTTACTGCCCCTGAAGAAGATTTGGTAGCTCTAGCTTTGTTGGGTCTTCCCAAGAGTTGGCATAGTTATCAAGATTCAGTAAATGATAGAGAGAAACTACCATAATGGGAGTGGTTATGGTCCTATCTAGTGCAGGAAGAAATAAGGTGGAACAACAAAGACGGGATCTCATCTAAAGAAGAGGAGGAGGACTTTGCATTAGTCTGCAAAGGAATGAAGGCCAAGGGGAAGAAGTCCCAAGGTGAGGTTGATTCCTACCAAGAGGGAAATAATAAAGACTTGTAGAAAATCAAGTGTTTTCATTGTCATGAATCCAGGCATTATCATTAGGGGAATTTTGAGGTCTAAAATGGGCCTCCTAAGAAAAATGTACAACCAAAATAAACTTTATTAGAACCAAAGGATTCAATACGATGATGTCAACTATGGGGGACGATTCAACATTTTTGGAGTAAAAAAGTAAAAAGACTAAAAAATAATAAAATAAAAAAAGACTACTTTTTCAACTCATATTTTCAACTTATCTCCTTAAGGTTTTACTCAAATTTGGAGTGAGAATAATTGTTGGATGAAAAATTTAATTCTTCATCCAAGGAGTACCCATGTTGCATACTTTCAATGGACCCTACTACACTAAAAATGAGAAAAACACGAAAAGACGTGAAATCATGTTTTTAATGTTTTTTCTCATTTTTATTGTAGTACGGTCCATCAAAAGTATGAAACATGGGTGATCCTTGGATGAGGAATCAAATTTTGCATCTAATGAGTATTTCCACTCGAAATCTGAGTAAACGCATAGGAAACTAAGTTGAAAATACGAGTTGAAAAATTAGTTTTTTCTTTTTTTCCTTCTAAAATTTGATGATGTAATCTAATCTTATTTTTTTATTTCCACTATTATTTTATATTTTCATTAGTAGGCCCATTTTAGACCTCAAAATTCCCCTAATGTTCACGAAGTGTCCACCCAAGATGGAAAGGAAGAAGGAGCCTACAATAGAAGCAATAGGTTAAGCTTTGGATTCATAGTTCGAGCTTGATTTTACTCTCATTGCATGCATGAAAAACACATTAATGGGAATCACGTGGTATATAGATAGTGGTGCCTCGTTACACATGACATGGAAAAGAGATTTCTTCAGTGACTTGGAGGAGAAAGACCTCAAGAAGAACATTGAGTTTTGAGATGACGAAAGGTATAATGTGATCAATATTGGTACAAATATTTTTCTAAGGGAGTTAGGCTCCCCTCTTAGACTCAAGGATGCAATGTTTATTCCAGGACTAAGGAAAGATCTTGTTTGCATCATGGTATTGTAGAATCATGGCTACGATGTGATATTCAGCAAAGGAAAGGCATTCCTAGGACACATCACCACGTGACAAGTAAAGCAGATCAGTGTGCGAGTCAAGATCCTTTATACACTTGAGGTTGAAGATGCATGCAAAGCCTTGAGGAGCAAGGAAAATGTTAGAGACTTGGTGGTTGAGAGGGATCATGATTTACCTCTCAAAATGAAGCCTCAGAAGCAGCCTTAGCAAGTTGTGGAGAAACCACAAATGGAGAAGAAGAGAGATCTCCATTAGGGAGATATTTCGAGCTAAGTGGGCAAAGGGAGCACATGCAGCCATACCTCCAAGTGTGAGGTGGGGAAATGTGAAGCAATATCCCCAGGATTTGTTACAGGGAAAAGTGTCTATTTAGAACTGCTCTATCCCACTAAGGTGTGACATCTGCCTTAGAAACAAACAGAGAAAAACTACTTTTGTATTTCCTTTGTGAATTATAGATATAGAGGAATAGAAAGAACCAACCTCTGTCTTGCGCTAATCCTTTGATTCGATCCCTCTCTTCTTTGATAGTCTCCAGCTACATGCTCCCTAGAACGCCCAACTTCACAAAGTACCTGTAAGATCATAGAAGCATAGCACTATACAAAGACATGGATCTATATTCATAAACAATTTAGGATTAGATTTAAATTGACCATACAAATGTAACAAGCATCAATGATACAAAAGCATGGAGGAAAACTCAAATAGCTTTAATTGATAAACAAGAAAAGATCCAGGAGGAGTTACAACCAGTGGTTCCGACCCAGCATCAACCTCCCAGCAAAGAAGCCCCTCTTCACCTCAAACAAAGCTTGGATCACTCAACAATCTGATGTTTGTCTCTAGAAACCAACATCAATTCCTTACAATATGCAAAACTCCAGCCTCTAGATCTCTGGGATGAGGGATCCATATATAGATATCTATAAGGGGGATGAGTCAGCTTGTGATTTGATTAGTGTCTTCTCTCCGTTAGTTCTTTCTTCCACTTGGAGACTGAGGGCCTCTTACTCATCCTTTTTCAAATTCAGTGAGGCAAGTGTCACAGGAGAAGATTTTGGAAGCTTCCATTGCCTCTCCACCTTGTAGAATGACACTGCCATTTGTCATTTCTTGCCCATTGCACCCCACAAAAGGGAGTTTTGAAATGCAACGCACCATCACAGTGCATTTGGGTGAGATGCAACGCACCTAGCTAGTGGAGCAGCTGCAATGGTCCTGTTTTGACCAATTTTGAGTAGTTTTTCATGGAGAACTTCTGGGAGAAGTTGTAATCTGTTGACCTTGTTCCTTTAGGGGTTAGAACAACACTTTTAGGGACTTAGGAGCCCTTGGTTTATGGAAATTTCATGCTTGGAGTTGTAGGGCACAAAAATGTCTATAACAGTTGCCCCCTAAAGTATGAGGCCGTTAACCTTTTGGTGTCGGGTGAAATGCTTTATTATGAGGATCCGAAGTTCTTTCAATGTTGGGAGGAGACCTGTAATAAGATACAATACAATACATTATCTTCATAATATTTTCATGATCTAGCTGAGGCGGGCATTCCCATGCTCAGCTTTATAAATTCATTTTCATGTACATAGGACAGACAACCATCTGAGTGTAGACTGATGATTCTGATAGAGCCATCATCCTTTTGGTAGGATGATTATCTGTGCTGCAATGCTGTACATTTAATGTCTTTATTTCCCTGAATATATATCGCAGCCCAGATGGATGAAACTAGATCCGGGGTCTTCAATCTCATCTGATCTTCACTCGAAGTACAAGTCGATCCATGTGAGAAATGTTCTGAAGTCGAACATGGAAAGACATCGCTTGATTACCAATCAATGATGTAAACTGTTAACAAGCATGAGAGGAATCACGATAATGATAATGACCCTCAAGGTACTGCAACACAATTCACGTGGTGTGAATAAAGGACTTGGCATCGAACACCACGCAAAATATTTCGGTCGAAGGCCATTGATGTAAACCTGTCGCCGGAAGTGAGAAACTTTCCATTGAGGCACGCAAGCTTCAAAGTACTGAATGGGGTGTTACTAGATCAACTTCTTGGATAATGCGTTGATGTTGACAAGAAGTGATTCGTCACAGGATGGCCTTAATGAATCCCACATCAATGACATGGAACAGAGCAAATGATTTCAATGGAGGTGAAAATGATCTGATGATATAAGGTTCAGAGTGGCGGTTATGAAAGAATGGAGTATAATGTATGGTAGTGGGTGAGACACAGGTGACTTCTCTGGATGACTTCTCTTGAACATATCAGCGACACTGATGTGATGGATTGGTAGCATTAACCCCAAATGTGGATGGTATGCAGTGACCATGGTGATGTGACCGGTGAATGAAACAACCCAACCCGACTCGGACACGGAGTGGAAGTGTCATGTTCAAGAGCGACTTGCTACCAACAAAGTTTCTTTTAGTTTTCTTCCCAATTTTTCCCCAGTCATTGCTGACCAGTACCTCTTTATTTTTGTCAAGCTTGAGGTGGATAACATATGCTTGTTCTATAATTTGCCCTTCGGGAAAACCCATCGCTATGTTTTAACGAGCCTAGCGATAGTGAAACTCGTTCTCGTGTATAGACAAGTTTGTCGCTATTAATCTTTTTAACGAGTTTAACAACAAAGATAACTTAGTCCTTTTCAATTTTAGAGAGTCTGAAAAGGAACGTAAAGGTAACTCCAAAATTCCTTTTTCGTCATCTAATCCCTTAAGTCCAAAAAAGTATAAAACAATACAGACGGGATGAATTTTCGATAGTTTTAACGAGCCGAACAAAACAAGCGCTCGATCTTTTTGTGTAAAAATCCCTCGGGTCCAAAAAGATTAAAATCTAGAGGAGGAATAGCACTTCCTGTCCCTTTAACGAGCTGGAGAGGCCAATGGCTTGACAATCTTTTCATATTTTACGAGTCAGTTGAAAAGAGCTTAAAGGAGACTCGTATTTTGAGGAACGAGTGATAAAACGGGTAGCAGCTGATTCCAGGTAAGGTTTGGAATTTTCCAATCATGGCAGTGCCACAAGGATGGCTAGTGAAATCACTCTTCGCAGCTGTTCCTCAAAATGGGTAAACAATCAAATGGAGGTGAATGATCGGCCAATGAAAAAGTGGAGGTGATGGTGCAAACACGAGCAAGGCTTTAATGGCTGAAGTACTACATTCACGATGGTTATTTACCGGGGAATAGTTCATTTTTTAATGAGCTTAAACGCGGGTGGAAACATTTGCTCATGTCTTATGTTTATTTTTTAACGAGCTTGAACTATGTGCTAAAACTTCTCGATGCGAGTTTATCTTTTAACGAGCTTGAACCTTGCGGTAACACTGCTCGATTAATCCAGTCGTGTGATAAGAATGTCTCATATAAAAACGACAACTTTTAGAGATTTGCCCCACATCCTTTCTTTATGCAAGTTAGGAAACGACCAATCCTACGAGTTTAAAGGGTTAGAGGTCCTATAAATTTAAAAAATAAATAGCCGCTCTTCGCTTGCACTCCAAAAGGTTTGCATGCCCCTAGGTATAAAATAGAGTTTCAAGGTCACCTTCTATTCGAGCTGACAAAACATTTGGTTTATCAAGAAAGGTATACCTCTTTCAGGCTACCCAAAGATTGTTCTATTTAGCTCGTAAAAAAAACACTTCTCCGGTGATGTCTACCGAAATAAACAAACGTTAGCGGCGATGCCCACCAACTCACATAACTTTGACAAGAGAATCTTGTTCCAGAATAACCCCCTCTTCCAATCACGAACGGGGGTACAGACTAGTCATATTCTCCCGCGAAAGCCTACTCTATACCGAAAGTTTTCCTGCCGAAGCAGACCAGGGTGCATGCCCCCTGGGTTTCAGTCATATCCCTCCAAATCACTCGCGCTCATCGGGAGGACAGACTGGAGATTGAGACATTCTTGCGTGAAAATACCATTCAGGGATGGTATATGACTATTTGCTTTGTATGATCCAAGAAATGAAAGCTGGTCCACGAGCTTGACCACTCTTCCTTCGTGCGGAAAACACATTACTCTAAAGAGTGAGGAGACAATTGCTCCCATGCAATAAATATAGTCTCGTCCAAGGAGTAGATTGTAATCTAGGGGTCCCTGAACTACCATTATGTTCATGTGAACGGTTTTCCCTCTCAATGTTATGGGCACATTGGGAAGGATCCTTAACGGTCGACTAGTTCCTTTATCAAAGCCTATTAGTTTTCTCATCTCAGGCAAAAGCGATGGCGAACCAAGCGCTTTCCAAGCAGTTGAGGAAAGGATACTCACAGAAGCCCCCTCATCTATGATGGTACCAGCCATAACCATTGTATATATTTGAACAATAATTCGGAATGGTACACTAGCTGGTAAACGGGGTCTGCCTAGTTGATTCCAGTCGCAAGAGACAACTAGGTTGCTTGGAGGTGGGACCGAATAGACGGCTGGGTACGACTCTGACGAACTTCCTTTCTGTGGTAAAGGAACGGGTAAATTTCCCCCATGTTCGTTGGAGTCTGTGCTTATGAAAAGAATTTGGACGGTGTCATCCTTGTTCTCTTCAGTGACTGTATCATCTGAAGATGGAACCTCTGAAGGCAAGACCGGGTCAACTGCCACCTCGACCTTTTGACTATCGTCTGGTCTGGATTCAGATGGTTCATCTTCAATGATAGATGCTTCGGCTGACCACCTGAGTGGGTCAACCGGATTTTCAGCTAGTGACGGACTCGGCAAGAGTTTTTTATATCCAGGAGGAAGTTGTAACGGTGAAACCGGATGATCATCCAAAACTCTTTTAGCTTCATCTAAGAAGGGACAACGGTGGATGGCATGATCGCCTTCGCACAGTTTACAAGGAAATCTATATTTTCCTTTTTGTCTTGGGGCTTCACTTTCACTAGTTGGTGGTGTGTTTTCAACATGATCATCATAGGTTGACGACACCGGGTTGTGCAAACGAGGAGACCAGTCCCTTAAGATCCGAGGGATGCAAGGACAATCTCTGTGATAGTGGTCTCCCTTGCAAATGACACATGGTGATTTAGGACTGGTCGGTGCAGTGTGTGGATTTTCGTTAGACGACACTCGTTTGCCCCCATTCGCTTTTGTCTCCTTCTTCTTCTTCTCTTTCTTCTTCTTTTCCTTCTTCTCCTTAGGTACTTGACTTTTGGCTTTACCAGCCCCATCAAGCGAAGAGGAAGGAGGAGAGGAAGAATTAGAGGAAGTAGAAGGTTGGTGGGTAACTCTGGACTCGTCTATTTGCTGATTCGATTGTTCAGGAATAGTGGTGTTCTGAACGACAGAGGTTGAGAAGAGCCATACATGCAAACCAATTTTCAGTCTTGGAAGCGACAATGTGGCCATATGGGGTGCACCAACATCTCCCCAAGAGGAGAAGGGACTAGGATTTCCTCCAAGGGGAATTCCTTGGTTGGTGGGTTCCATTTTCTCAACCCAAGATCAACGTAGGAAAGGGGTAATGAATATTCCGTTTAAAATAAATTTTTAGACTCTTTGACACAACTTGTTTTTTCAGTTTTTAAGAGTCGAGAAAAAACAAAAGATGACTCTAGTCTCCTTCAATTTTTAATGAGCCTGAAGTGACAAGTGCTCAGATGGACCTTTTCCATTAACGAGTCTGAAAAGGAACGAAAGGGACTACTCTGGAAGTCTAGGTAGAGGGAGTACCAAACCAATCGCAAAACTGCAGAATACTTTTTACAGTATGGCAGTCAATCTTCCCGAATGCTGTGTTCAGTGCATTGCGATCGATAGGGCGGCAAACACAGCTTCCTATGGATAAAGGATTTAAGCCTATAGGTTTCTCCCAAAATATACTTGACGGTACGTGGGAGCACAAGTCCGTACTGGCACTTATCATCTCAAAGTGGAGGAATCACCCAACCATCAGTGAGAACAACAGTTACCAGGCTTTACGATGCTGGAATATGTCTCTAGCCTAGACCTCTAAATGTTGTGCGTTAAGTTCCAAAGCGTTGTTAGATTTATTGAATTTATTTTAAGTTGATCTTGTTTATGAAGTTTGCCTTTCGGTTTCACCACGAGATGTAGATGTAATTCCTAAAATGCAATCTAAAGATGATAAACAAACTTGTTATCTCTTTTGTGCAATGAAAATCCTAGCTACTAGGGAAAAGAAAGACAAAATCTTTTCACAAAGAGCAAAGAGCACACTGTAAATGCACTTTCCTAAATCAAGCCAAACGGACTGTCTATATGCAAGTGCACATGCATGTATTTGTTTTTGACTTTCTTAGTATTGATGCTAAAAATAAAGTTGATGTACAAATCTGAATTTCTTTTCAAGCGACAAATATAAACAAGCTTCTTTTCGAAATAAAAAAATAGAGATGATTACGACACCTTACGATTTTGAAATGAATACTTGTTTTTGACACTAGAAAATTAAAAATTTAGACCAAAAGAAATAGTAACAGGATAATCGACCATCAAAAACAATCAAACTTTCTCCTATGATCGAAATCGACACTTGCGATAGATTCAAATCAAAGGACGACAGCACGACTATGCTACTTTTGCAAAGGAAAATTGTAAACGACTCAACAAACACACAAAAACATCTACAGTTCTTTTGTACAAAGGAGGAGGAATAACAACAAGGAAAAGGAGTTTTAGACAGACATATACTAATCACAGGCAGCAAAATTCAGGAATAGAACTGGAAAGGATGATCCACAGAATCCACAACTGCACAGAGCTAGTCTGATCAGCGCACTTGTAACACAGGGAATCTGAAATGTAGCGCAGGTTGTCCCTTCGGGAAGTGCGCTAAAATTTAGAATCTCTGAACAGTACCTGCGTTGGGCCAGAAACGAGACTCTGCTCGAGTTCCAGGTCACAGTTTGTAGTTCAGTTCTTGGTTTTTGGCCGAGTAAAAAGCAATCAGTAATGCAACAATCAGGGGTAGATCTAAGAAGGATTTAAGAGCTATCACAAGGGCAATCAGATAGTTTGTGAATCAGCTGTTTAAATCATAAACAGATCCAGTGAATGGATTGAAGCATCAGTTATCTACTTTTCATTTGTTATGACAAATGCAGTTCGAATGCTACTTGTAAGTTTATGAAACAAACAACAAATAATGATAAACAAACAAACTAATTATGTCCCCAGCGGAGTCGCCATTTTGTTACATGGAAAAGTGTCTATTTAGAACTGCCCTATCCCACTAAGGTGTGACAGCTGCCTTAGAAACAAACAGAGAAAAACTACTTTTGTATTTCCTTTATGAATTATAGATAGAGAGGAATAGAAAGAACCAACCTCTGTCTTGCGCTAATCCTTTGATTCGATCCCTCTCTTCTTTGATAGTCTCCAGCTACCTGCTCCCTAGCACGCCCAGCTTCACAAAGTACTTGTAAGATCACAAAAGCATAGCACTATACAAAGACATGGATCTATATTCATAAACAATTTAGGATCAGATTTAAATTGACCATTCAAATGTAACAAGCATCAATGATACAAAAGCATGGAGGAAAACTCAAATAGCTTTTATTGATAAACAAGAAAAGATCCAGGAGGAGTTACAACCAGTGGTTCCGACCCAGCATCAACCTCCCAGCAAAGAAGCCCCTCTTTACCTCAAACAAAGCTTAGATCACCCAACAATCTAATGTTTGTCTCTAGAAACCAACAACAATTCCTTACAATATGCAAAATTCCAGCCTCTGGATCTCTGGGATGAGGGATCCATGTATAGATATCTGTAAGGGGGATGAGTCAGCTTGTGATTTGATTAGTGTCTTCTCTCTGTCAGTTCTTGCTTCCACTTGGAGACTGAGGGCCTCTTACTCATCCTTGGTCGAATTCAGTGAGGCAAGTGTCACAGGAGAAGATTCTGGAAGCTTCCATTTCCTCTCCACCTCGCGGAATGACACTTCCATTTGTCATTTTTCACCAATCGCACCCCACAGAAGGGAGTTTTGAAATGCAACGCACCCTCACAGTGCATTTGGGTGAGATGCAACACACCTAGCCAGTGGAGCAGTTGCAATGATCCTGTTTTGACCAATTTTGATTAGTTTTTCATGGAGAACTTCTGGGAGAAGCTGTAATCTGTTGACCTTGTTCCTTTAGGGGTTAGAACAACACTTTTAGGGACTTAGGAGCCCTTGGTTTATGGACATTTCATGCTTGGAGTTGTAGGGCACAAAAATTTCTATAACAGGGGTGCAAAAATTTGGGCAGGGTCCATTGAGGTGTTTTTTTTCTCATGGATCATTACCTTGCTATGGGGACCCATAGTATTCAGTATTAGGAGGATCATTGTCAGTCAGATACTGAGGAGTGTAAAGGAGTGTTGACAACAGAGAAGGAGGCTCATTAGCAGAGTCAACAACAACACAATTTTCCCAGTAGACAATTATAGACACAATTGATTGAGTTTGTTTTTTTTATGCTTTTTAGTTGCAGATATTGCAATAGAAACAAAAACAATGAGAAGTTTTGCATGCAGTACATTCCAAAGATGTTGGATCAAGGTATATGTGAATCCCTTTCTTGCTGAGAGGGAGCGTTGAAAATGCAACAAGAAATTCCTAATTTAATTTTGTCCTTAATTAAATTAGGAGAAAATAAAAATTCCACATCAGCAAACAACTTGAATGAGTTAACTAAGTTATTATCACTTAGTTAACCTAGTTAATTTGAGTTGGAGGAAGAAATTGAGTTGTGTACAGTGATTCCTAAATTTTAGGACCCTAGGTTGATTTAATTTTAGTTGTAGCATTTTAATTCAGTTAAATTGAGTTATGGCTAGTTAAACGAGTTCTAACTGTTGGAGGAACTACTTGGAGGTCTCGCAGTGGGGTGAAATTTTAGTGTTTAACTAGTTAACTAATCAATCAGCCTAAATTAACTCATACATGCACAAAATTTGAGTTACCCAGTTGAGATTGGAGTTCAAGGGTAGTGTATTATCAATTGTAGAATATTCCAAATCGTACATGTCATGCATGCAGTTAAAGGAATGCCTAAAGTTATTGCATAATTCTCATTGAGGAAATTCCTATTTAATAGGGGCTAATTTCCTAGATGAACATTGCAACAAAATAGGAGCTTGGAGGCTTGAAAATTTGACTAAGTATTGGCCAAAAGTAATCAGTAAAACAGATGATTGAAAAACTTGTGGAAGTTGAGCTCAAGGTTGAGTAGAGCATATTATGTCCATCCATATTATTTGATTAATGCAATACATATAGTAAGGGGTTTTGATTAGTTTCTTTCTCATAGATAAAATTCTGAGTATGTGTGTTGAGTCTTGTCTCATGTTTATGTTTTGATTTTTCGATCGATTAATTGCTTTCCGCTGATGAGGAGAATAGATTCAAGTATTTTGTTTTAGTAAATTACATAAGTAGTTTGAATCTATAAGGAATTTCTACACTCCTTGGACTACTTCTTTGAAAGCGACAATTGTTCCATTTGATGTCTTGGTACCAGGAGCACCTCCTCATAGTCTTGAGTTCAATATTATTGTTGAATTTCTAGATATAATGGTTTCTTTAAGCAAGGAGAAGTCATGGACCACCTTCCCCTCATTTTGCATACATTAGAATTTTATGGGTATGCCCCATTTCTCTTCAATGTTACTTTTAAGGGCTAAAACCAAGTCTAGGGTTTTTGGCCATATGCTAATAGATTTACGCTTGATGTTCTTGATGAAAATGTGAAAGTTTATTGCCTTTTCTTGTTCAATTTGGTGTGAGGTGGTAACATTTGAAATGGGCAGAGTAAATGGGATTCCCTGGTGTAGAAAACACCAAGACTACACAAAATCAAGGGGAGTTAGAACTGAAAATGAAGGTATTTCATAGGGGTTGGTCGACCCCAACAATGAAATGGGCCTCATATCACTAAGGACCATAAATGTGATACATTCCAAATGATACATATTGCATATAATAAGAAAAATGGAGGAACAAGGGAGCATATCCAAGGAATCTAAACTTTGACTAGCCCATACCCAAAATGAAAACTGCAAACATCCTTCCATGTCGGCGACGAGGCACCTTGAGTCATATTTGAGAAAAAAAATCACCCACAATAGGGACCCCTCACAATAGGCTACCTCAAGCACAAAAATTCCTATGATTTCATCATGCCTCTGCATTTTTTCATCCTCAATAAACAAATAACTAATGTCACACATTAAATCACGTGATTTAGTGGAAAAAGGCCTTGGATTGTAGCATCCCATGCGAAAGAGGCTACCACTCCATGGCACAACATTAGGATGACAAGACAAACTCAGAATAGCAGTAGCAACATGGGAAGGAAGACAAGAACAAGGAGGAAACCTAGACGCCATCCTCGATATCCCCTCTTCATATATATATATATATATATATATATATATATATATATATATATATATATATATATATATATATATATATATATTGTAAGTTCGACATTGATGAGGCTACATCATGGTCATGTCCAAGAATAACACCCGAATAGGGTGAGGAATTGAACTGGTGACTTAACATCTAGGAGTGCATTAACAGTGCACTTGATCACTGTCTATCCAAGACCTCGTGGATGGTCTATTGTATAAATATTATTTGAAAGCAATTTTAAATATTCAACATAATAACATAATTTTGACACATAAATTATAATATGTAATAATTACGTATTAAGTATATGATGTGGTTTGTCACATAGAAGTAAGTTATTTGGGTTATTGTAATGGCCTCATTTTATATTGTAAGCATTCCTAAGGTGGAGCTCAAGGCAAAGCCTAACTAGTGAATTCATATGGATACAAGTGGAAGGCTATGTATATAATGTGGTGGGAATATTTTCCATGATATTCTCATGATTTATGTATAATCATACACGAAGAGTAAAAATACCTAATAATATAATATCCTCCAAAATTCTTTCTTATGGAAGTAACAAGGGCACTATGATACCATAAGAGATGAAGAGAAAATGGGGTTGCTAGGTGATATGAGCTTTTCCTTTGTCCTTTGAAAGTAATAACCTTTTTCCCCCATGATTTCTTACAATTTTTCCCATAGATATTTGATTTGTGGGTCTCGTCTAAAAATAAATTTCATATTTATCGTATCCTTTGGAGCGACATCGCTTTTATGCAGATGAAGGTCTTACTTTAGTTTTTCGATATAGATTCTAGATATCATGATTTGAATGAGTAATAATGGGTTGGGTACAAGATGTAGTGGTATCGTAACTTTTAGTTTCAATATTGGAGCTATTACAGATATTGGTTTCAAGACAAGAATTGTTATGTGCATAAAGTTTGAGTGCTCGGGAAGGAATATTGCATGTCAACTAGTTGGAAAAATCCTCGATGAATGTTATGTTAATTATGTTATTTTAAAATCTAATAATCATGATATAATGGTTAATATTCATAATATAGGCCAACACTAAGCTTGTGGGATTACTTATGGAGTGAAGATTCTCATACAGTCATGACATGTTAGTGATCGAATCCATGGAAAAGGGGAATATGTATTTTCATGTATCTTACTCACGATATTTAAAAATTAAAATCTATTAGTTATATAATATTTTAGACATTACGAATGATTAGATATAAAATGTTCCTATAGTAAGTTGTGAGATCAAAGGATCAATTTTGGGAAAGAAAATCATGATCATTGATATTTAGGAACATGTGATTTAATTCAGTGAAAAATATTGGAGGACATGGGAAGAATTAAATATAGAAAATATTGTATTACTCAGAGATATCTTTCCAATGAGGTATCATATGCACCAAATGGAGATAATATGACCAAGTTATGACCTTGGGAAGTTGTTTAACAAACTAACCCCAATAGTGCTCACTAACTCTTGGTGTTCCATCTCCTGGGGTTAGGGTTTTGGTTTTCTAGGGTTTTCCCTTGTTGTTAAATAATAAAAAGGCCCTTGAGCCTCATTGTAACATCGGTTAAGAGTCATGTAGCCATCACATCTTTTCTCAGAGATAAGCTACCATTGCTCAAGCTAGTTTATTTCCATTTCTGTATGTAAGCATATTTCAATTCTTTGATATTAATGAAATGAAGTTTTATTTCTACTGCATCTCTGCGTTTATGTGAATATCTGTATTTTGTTTTGTTCCTGCATAAGCTTGGATCATTATCATATAAGGCTACAAAATGGGTACCTTCATCAACAAACCATAAATCATAGCTCCTTTTGAATCTTCATATAGGTCAGAAACCATATAGCTTTAAACCCATGTCCGAGAAGTTATAAACATGTAAGCATGGATCATCAAAATTCTTAATGAATACCAACCATTGACCAGACTTGAGGGCCATCACTTTTAGTATTCATTCTACCTCAAGGTCAAAGAACAACAAATCAAATTGATCAATGTAGGTTGGATTGATCCGAAACCAAATCCTCCAAATCATTTTTCCTTGGCATCATCTAAGAAATTCTCCATGTAGTGCTAGGATTCTTAGGTCTTTTGGTTGAAATGTTCATATTTAGTTACGCTGACATGCAAGGGATCTGATAACCCTACAAGTAAGAAAACTAAGAAATCTAGACTTCACAATCCTGGATGAACCTGCATACTAGTTTCCCTATCATGACTAGCATCTCGAGTTTTATTTTTCAAGGGAATTTATCTTCTTTTGATTGTCGGTTCTGCCATAAAAGTAAGGAGTTGAGGCTCTTAAAAACGGTATTCCAAATCATTATCTATATTTAATATATATATGGTATTTCAAATCATTATCTATACGTAAGATGTGTTATCCTATGAGAAAAATCGCCAGTGATTAGAGACTTTCCTCTACTAGAAATGCTTTTACAAGTCAATGAATATAGGAGGGAGAGATTCCTTTTCTACACCCCTGCTAACTCCATTGAGCAGTGAACATGGATCCCCAGAACAAGCTTTCTTGGACAACTGATTAACTTCATGATTAAATTTTCTAAAAATGTGGTTGTTGTAAAACCTTTTGTTTACTCTACCAGATGAAAATTATCATGAAGAGATTGAACCCTACCTCCAATCTCTAACCAGTGTAGGATCTTTGTATGCTATCCATTCTAAAGTGTAAGGCACTTAAGAGTAAAGAATTAGGGCAATGGAGTGGAAATATAGGCCAATATTACCTACGAAAACATGGAAGGAGCCTTAGTTTCAAAGAGGAAATGACGCATTGAATTCACCAATTGAGGCAATATAACGACACTCAAATCTACAACTATGGGTTTAATCTAACCTTTAATCCTTGTGAAAAATACATGAAAATTATTCGAGTGGGTTTGAATGTTTTATTGCAGTGTGATGTATATGTGTGTTGGTCTTTTAGTAGGTGAAGGTCCAAGAAAAATTAATGATTCTTGTCAAAGTCAGATTTCCTCATGTATGCTTTACATTCTACGGAAATTTTAATTTGACACATTTGAATGATTAAACGATGGCTATGCTTTACTGTTAAAAACATAGTTTCTTTTAGATAACATTCCTTGACAATTCCTTTTGAATATTTATCTGAAATTGATTTCTAGTTAATGTTGTGATAGTATCATTTCCAGACATAAGATTTTTCTTTGCTTTGGTTTGCTTATCCATAAAGAGTTTATCCATGAGCATGTGATTGTCCATTCATCTAACTTGGTGAAATTTAGTGTTTTTCATGAACTTAAAAGAATGAATTTAAATGGCTAAACAACAACATATAAAAACACAGAAAGAACAAATAACATAGCTTAATACACAATTTTTTGTTGAAGGAGTTTACCCCTCCTGGGCTACATCTCCTTGGTCCAACTTCACAGTGTGGGCCTTTGTATTAGCTTCAATAGTGCTCAAATTGTTGTTACATGTATCCAATGCTCTTGGAACCTATTCCAATTAATTTAAAACATTTAAATCTATTAGAAATGACTATTTTTTTACCTAATTTAGTTACTAGCTGCTCTGGGAATGGCCTCCGACACCTAGTGGCCTCGGGCTTCAAAAGTCATCAAGTGACCAAAAACACTTGTATATGACTTCTTATGCCTCTGCAACCTACTCCAATGAGTTCCCAACATGCCAATTAGTAAAAAATGACTATTCATTTTTGAAATTTGGCTGAGAATTGAGTAAGTTATGGCTCAAGCAGTTTTTCCTAAAAAACCTCCACTAAATCTGGAGAGACTCCAGTTAAGTCCACCAAGTTTGGTGGCAGTTCCAGATTTGGTGGCTCTGCCATAAATTTTGCCAACTTAATTAACAGATTAATTAACTTATAATCTTGATTATGGCATTAATCATGCTTAATTATGGCGCTGGCCCTTGGTTTGCATGTGGTGGTCATATGCAGAGGGGGCTGGCTCCCTCCTCTCTGTTGTCAATCAACATTTAAGGCTTAAATATAAATGATTGCACCCTCCTTTTTAGTTGCGCACCCATGGTTGGCTAGTAAAGCTTGGGAAATATCAGGGAGAGGTCACAAGTTCAAAGCCGCCCTCCTCATCGTGTTTATTTAAACACCATAACACCGTAATTATATGTCATTCAAAAACATTTACATGACTTGTATTTTGGGATGTGAAATTTGAAATTCGACTTTGGATATATATATACATATACATATATATATATATATATATATATATATATATATATATATATATATATATATATATATATATATATATATATATATACATATATATATATATATATATACATATATATATATATATATATACATATATATATATATATATATACATATATATATATATATATATTATAATATATAATTTGAAAATTATATATATAATATATTTAATAATATTTAATTAAATAATAAAAAAAATCAAATTCCACTTTAAAGCTAACTAGGCAATTTTACCTTATTTGAGCCAAATTAGCGAATATGAAGATGACACTTGTCACAGTGTCACTGGCTGAAACATAGAATATTCTCTGCATGCTGACTAGGCATCCAGTCAACATTAATCAAACTTTGACTTTGACTTCTTTTTAACCAAACTTTCAGAAGCTCTAACTTTTGCATACGATATCGATTTTTTGAACCATTCATAATGTTGGAATCCTAGAGACGGAATTTATCCATCCATTAGGTTTGAAGCAATTCTGAGCACTTTCATTTTTTTAGCTAAAATATTGATCCTTGATCATTCCTCCCCACTAGAAGCTTGTTGGACCCCAAAATCTCTCTTGATCACTGATTATGTTGATGAGGGGACTGCTCTCTCAGCTTTATAGTCTTTATCCATTGAAATTTTCCTAATTTCATCATTGGGAGCTTTTCATAAAAAGTAAAATTTTTCCTTGATTCCAACGACCATCTATTGTTGTCTTTGACACTGCCATGCTACAATATTTCTGAATTTGTGGAAAAACAATCTAATTTTGCAGAAAAAATCTTGTTCCTACCTTGGTCAACAAGCAAAGGAAACTTGGAATCTTTCTCACCTTGCACTTTGTCTCTATGGCAATTTTTAGTTACTTTTGCCTTGTACTTGAGTCGACCCTTGCCCAAGTTTATTCGCCATTGTAATGTGCATTTTGGAAACCAGAAATGAACATTTGTGAAACCCATGCCTTCTTTTCCAAGTTTCTTTGTTCTCTTCTCTTTGACCTTTGCAACTTCTTGCACCAACACCTTGTTTTCAACACTGCTCAACACCAATGTTGGCTACTGCAAATGTTTTTCACCTTCTTTCATAGGCAACTTGTTATCATTCTGAAACAACTCATTACAAATATAAACATCTTTATGAAAAATATAATTCAAAACATATCTTTGTTTGATCATCAACATTGTCAAGTTCTAACTTGCATTCACTAGCGTCTTCATTTTCCCTGCATTAACTAAAGAAATGTTTAATTTCTTGCGATGAGCTCTCATAATATACTTCACCCCATATTTAAGCAAATGGTATTTGTGCTCATAGCGATGAAACACCACTTTCCTATCATACAAATATGGAATTCCAAAGATAATTCCAGAAATGTCAAGTGGAACCACGTCTAACTCGACTTCATCAACAAAGTTTGTAGTAATAGGAAATCTAAAAATGCATTTCCTTGAAACCTGTAAACTGGAATCCTTAACTATCCAACCCAAAGGGTATGGTTTATGATGTGGTATAGTTTCAAGTTTAAGCTCTTTAACTAAGTCTTCTAAAATCAGGTTTTCTTGTGATCCACTATCAAAGAGTGCATCAATCTTGGTATGATTTGAGATTACTCTTACAGTGAACAAATTTTCCCTTTTGTCTTCATTTGGAGTGTTGTTGTGACTATCTGAGGAACTAGTACTTTCAACATGTTGACCTTTTAAACCCATAGCTGTAATTTTTGTCTCATCTCCTGAATCTGACCCTAAGTATTTTTCAGCTATAGCAACAATTTTTCCGTTCTCTTTGGCTTTCAACCTATCTAGTTTTAATTTTGGATGAAGTTGCCAACAATGGTCTTCATCATGGCCAATCTTTGAACATTTTTTGCATGTGAGTTTTTCCTTCTCTTTTTTTATACTTGCATTCTTCTTTCCCTTCCATTTTCCTCCCTTCTCTTTTCCCTTACCCTCAATTTCACCTTTCTCCTCTATGTTTTGTTTTATCCTTTTCTCAAGATGTGTGGCTTGCACACATACTTCATCTAAGTTTCTTGGGTTAAACATAAGGATAGTATGCTGCAAATAGGAATATAAACCTCCAATATATTTCAAGAGAGTGTCTTGTGAATTCAAGTTTACTCCCAACAATAAAGCCCTTTTCCTAAACTCCTGTGTATAATCTTGGATTGGTTGACCTTTAAGCTGCCTAAAATTATGCCAAATCATAATGGATTTTTGCATATAGGCTAAAGGATAAAACTGTCTTTTAATTGCAGAAACAAATTCAACCCAAGAAATGGATATCTTACCATGGATTCGCATTTCCTCTTGAGTCTTTGCTTCCCACCAAACTAGTGCAGCTCCTTCAAGCCTTAGTGAATCTAATTGGATCTTTATGTCATCTTCTTGAAGGTTTTGAATTATTTAGTATACCTCCAACTGTCGAATCCAACTGTCCAACATTTCTGCATTCGCTTCTCCATTGTACATGGGAAGTTCGAATTTTATGTCCAATTTCAGTAATGGAGTTTTTCCTTTTCTGGTTTTCGAATGAGTATGGTAGTGGTGGTAGTGGAAGATGATGTTGTGTGAGATGGTGAAGATGATGAGGATGATGGAGATGGAGGTGGCTTTCCACCGTTCCCTTTGGAATCCTTCTTCTCATCTTTTTTTTCCTATGAGCTTCCTTCTCCATGTGGAGGTTTAGAACTCTCTCCAACCATTCTAGTGTTCCTCTCTTCATAGAGGACTTTAACCATCTCTGTCAAAGTTTAGAAAGCTTTCTTGAATTCTTCTTCTTCTGAAGAGGGACCTTCATTCTCTCTTTCTCCAAACATAATTGCTATGGATTTATGCTCAGAAATTTGTACTAATTGTACCTCTTCAATCACTTCAGCCTCTTGTGCAAGCTGTGCCTCTTCTATCTCAACTAATGGAGATGGAACTTGAGGTGATTCAGGTGTTGACTTGAGTGGTCATTTGGGTGAGGATGGTGCTTTCTCAGCCTTCTTCCTTCTTGTCCTAATCTCAAGACTAGCTATCCATAACTTCCCTTCTCCTCTCTCCAACTTCAAGCTTGTAATAATAACAACAATTGCAACTATTAAACCCTTCAAGAAAATCAAGCAAGAAACCTTGTGCTCTGATACCAACTTGATATAAAATTGATTGCTAGTTAATGTTGTGCTAGTATCATTTCCAGATATAACATTTTCTTTGCTTTGGCTTGCTTATCCATAAAGAGTTTATCCATGAGCATGTGATTGTCCATTCATCTAACTTGGTGAAATTTAGTGTTTTGCATGAACTCAAAAGCATGAATTTACATGTCTGAACAAGAACATATAAAAACACAGCAAACACAAATAACAGATCTCAATAAAAAAAAAATTGTTGAATGAGTTCACCCCTCCTAGGCTACATTTCCTTGGTCCAGGTTCATAGTGTAGGCATTTGTATTATCTTCAATAGTGCTCAAATTTATATTACATGCATCAATGCTCTTGGAACATATTCCAATGAGTTTAAAACATTCAAATCTATCATAAATGACTATTTTTTACTCACTTTGGTTATTAGCTGCTTTGGGAATGACCTCTAACACTTGGTGGCCCTGGGCTTCAAAAATCTTCAAGTGACCAAAAACACCTATAGATGAACTCTTCTTCCTATAGAACCTATTCCAATGAGTTCCTAGCATGCCAATTAGTCAAAAATGAATATTCATTTTCGAAATTTGGCTGAGAATTGAGTAAGTTATGGATCAAACAATGTTTCCTAGAAAATCTCCGCTAAATCTAGAGAGACTCCAGTTACGTCCGCCAAGTTTGGTGGCAGTTCTAGATTTGGTGGCTCCGTCATAAATTCCACCAACTTAATGAATGGATTAATTAATTGCTAATCTTGATTATGGCGCTAATCGCACTTAATTTTGGCCCTAGCCCTTGGTTTTCATTTGGTGGTCATATGGAGAGGGGGCTAGCTCCCTCCTCTCCTTCGTCAGTCAACATTTAAGGCTTAAATATAAATGTCCGCACCCTCCTTTTTAATTGTGCACCCATGGTTGGTTGGTAAAGCTTGGGAAATATGAGAGGGAGGTCAACATCCCTTTTTTTAAACACCATAATTCTATGCCATTCAAAAATATTTACGTGACTTGCTATTTTGGGATATGGAATTTGAAATTCCACTTTGGATATATATATATATATATGTGTGGAATATTTAATTAATATATTAGGATATATATGTATATATATTAATTAAATTATAATATATAATTTAAAAATTGTATAATATAATATAAAAATTATATATAAAATATATTTAATAATATTTAATTAAATAATAAAAAAATCAAATTCCACTTTAAAGTCAATTGGATAATTTTACCTTCTCTGAGCCAAACAAGAGAATCTGAAGATGACATTTGTCACATTGTCACTCACTGAAACTAGAGAATATTCTCTGCACACTGACCGGGCATCCAGTGAACTCTAGTCAAACTTTGATTTTGACTTTTTTTACCAAACTTTTAGAAGCTCTCACTTTTGCATACATTGTCGGTTTTTTGAACCATTCACGACGTTGGAATCCTCGTGACAAACTCTATCCATTCATTCAGATCTGAAGCAATTCTGAGCACTTTCATTTTTTTAGCTAAAATACTAATCCCTGATCAAATATTATATTCTTTTTCACGACTATTTTTATGCTTTGGGGAAGAAATTTGAAAATGTGGCAATATTAAACCATAATTATCTTAATTTTTCAATCCACATTACTACTTTTTTTCCATAATGACACGAAACTTGGACATGCATTTGAAAATGCAATTAAATGCAAACTTAATTATCTTAATTTTTTCCTTCAACACTAATTTTTCCCACCGTGGAAAGATATTTCTACAATTGTACAAGCTCATGAGTATCATAATTTTTATCCGATATTTTCAAACGACATTTAAATAATGCTTAGACTATGTTATTATATATACCTTGGTTTTATCAAAAAAACTTTGAAATGGTATTAAGGAACAAATGTCCTAAGAATTTAGGAACGGGTCAACTTACTAAGAAGATATAATTATAATAAGTTCCTATTAAACAATGCCTTAATGCATTAAATATTTCGATGATATATGCTCAAATTAGCAATAATGACATATCCAATCCCGCATATTTTTATTTCAGTTAGCCCTTACTCATAAACTATGCCTTAATGCATGAAATATTTCAATGATACATGATCAAATTAGTAGTAATGACATATCCAACCCATTCTGTTATTAGTTAGACCTTACATATATAATATGGAGGCCTCTATGAGACATAGTTTACCTATGGGTAAAAATTCTTAGTGATTGAAATGTTGGATGCTTTGATATCTCTATGAATAATACATCTTTGACAACTCTCATGAAGGTAAAGAAGACCTCGAGTGTGCCCAAAGCAACTTTATACCAAATGTTCCAATTAGTAGATGAGACTTTTTGTCTAGACAGAACAATACAAAACTCATGGATACATAAATCTAAAACACAATTGAGGCAAGTAATGAATTTTTTTAAGAGTTTTTCTCTTTAGATTCACTTGGCTTGAGAAATCGCAACCCAGGGGCATCTAAACCGTCAAAATCACCAAGAGATCACACCTAGTCTATGCCACTAATCCTTAACATGGTTGGATTTTTTCCCATGGACTTTCGAACTAGTGACCTTCACATCACACAGAACCTTAAGTGTATATCCCATCAACTCTCTATTCTATACTCCGTGGGCAACATGGATTCAAATTTTAAACTAAATAAAATACCAAAATTATTTCGAAAAACAAATGCAATATTGGAAATATCATTTCCATTCATTTTTTAATAAAAATGATCATCTTATCTTTTCTCACACACACACATATATATTTATAATTTTTTGTTTCTTACTATTTTATTTAATAATTTGGTAATCATATAATATATTTATACACTTAACTAAATATGCAAAAGTAAAGTACATATTTTTAAATACTTTTTAATTCATATTTAATAAAAATTATTTTAAATAAATTGTGATTTTCAATAATTATTGAGAAATTGTAATTAGAAAACACCATATTACATAATACCAAAATCCTTTTGAATTAGTTAGATATGAGATTACATAAGATCAAAATCCTTTTGAGTTAGTTTGTTAGATTGAAAACTACACCAACTACAAAAGTTAATATCATTATGCAATGCATTATGTCATTGTATTGGTAAATTCAAAATAATGTAAAAAAAGTTAACTAAAATGGTGAAGAAAACAACATGGAAATATCAATAATGACTGGAATGGTTGGATTGATAGAAGACACATGGTTTGTTTTAATGAAAAGGTGTTCATAAATTCTACCTAATCCTTCATGTTCTTCCACCCAACAAAATTTCAATTCATTGAATATTAAACCAAACAATTTTTTTTTTAAATATAAAATTCTAAACAATAATTTTCATTTTGTATTTGAATAGTTAAATAGTTTGTTTATATCTACATCCATATATATATATATAAACTTATAAAAATGATATAGTGAATATAAGTGATATAATAAATAGTGATATTAATATTATTTAAAAATTATAAAAATGACGTAAGGAATATAATTGATTTTTTTTCCGAAGAAAAAGCGAACTTTTTATTAAGAGAATAAAAAGTTACATTGCATATGCCGAGCATTTCTGTTAAAGCTGCTTGCCAACCAAGCAAACAAAAAACTATAAACTCCTTTCTGCCCTTTAGATACGCAGAAAACTGAGCAAGTTTTAACTGAAGAAAACAGCTGAAACAAAACAGCCATAACCAAAACCACGCCTCGACTGAGAGAGGCAGATCAAAAAGGCAAAAAACAGCGTACTAAAGCAGCCTTTGGGTCTCCTCAACAGAGAGGAAAACAACCCACAAAAAATATATAATATTAAGTATCAGAGTTTTGTGAAAGAGATGTCTGTGATAGAGAGACTGAAACAGGAAAATGAGAGATAAAAAAAACAGGTAAACAGAACCAGCTGAAAAGTTACATATAAGGAGGCACATCTGATGAAATGGACTGTCCTTGACAGTCTTCAACTATCTTCCACCCTCCCAAAACTTGCTGCAAACCTTCCTTAGAAAGCTTGTCCGCGGCATCGTTGCTGTCCCTGTATATATGGCATATGGAGAAAGTGTTAAAAGATGACTTAAGGACCAGCAGCTCATCCAGGATGGGTTTCAAAATTTGATTCTTGCATATACTTTTTCCGCTGACCCAATTAACCACATTGAGGGAGTCTCCGAAGATCTGAATAGTGAAGGTGTTTCTGTGAATAAGCCAACAAAGGAGCAGTCTCAGGGCTGATAATTCGGCAAAATTATTTGATCCTGAGCCCAAACCCACCGAGGCTTTAAGGGAGTGTTGAGCATTTAGGTGAATGACAATTCCTGCACCAGCTATGTTATTCTGTGATGCTCCGTCAAAGAACGCCCACGGGATGCCATCTTTTATTTGAACTGTCTTGCTTATAATTTGTGGACTTTTTGCTTCAGGTTCAGGGATAGAAGAGTAAATGGAGACCGCTTGGATGGCTGTGACAGAAGCCTGGGTTCCCTTATCTTGAAAAATGGCTCTGTTTCTAGCAAGCCAGATACCCCAGCAAATGATGGGCGGAAGATTTCTCATGTTCCCCTCCGGGTACTGCTGCCACCAATTTGACCAAGCCTCGTCCAGATTTCCATTTCCCCACTGTAACTTTTTATTCAGCAGCTTCTCAACCTCCCTCCATATTTTAGCAGTCTCCGAGCAGCGAAGGAACAGATGATTTATAGAATCCTCTTCCTCTTTACAAAGGGAGCACCTCCCAGGGCCATACATGTATCTAGCTTGGAGGATGTCCCATGTGGGGACCTTCCTTTTGAGGAGGCACCATAGAAAGAGTCGGGCCTTTGCAGGGCATTTGAGCTTTAAGGAATATAATTGATATAATAAATATTTATCAAATTAGTTTATGATAAATATAATTAGAATATGATTTTTATTTATTTATTTATTTTTATAAGCTTGGTAGCTCCTTCCATTTTCATTAATATATAAGCAAGTTACATCTACATGTGAATAGTTAGGTGGCCTCAACTTGCCCAAAGGGAAACCAAGTCTGTTGGCTACCTAACAGCATGATAAGCCATATAGTAGCAACAAATAATTAGTCTTTCTACCCAAGCTATATAAGTTTGTATGTCTTTGCCTTGCCCAAATACTATTTTCCTATGAACATAAAATACAACATTCTGGAAATTTAAAGCTATCTGCATATATAATAATAAAAAACTGAAACCATCTAGCAGACTACTCCTCTCCCTCAGCAGTTGCAAATCCTATTGGAGCTAGATCCTTAACATTGGAACCCGATAGCACAGTCTGTGAGAGAAGGCAAGGGAAGTGATCCTCGATTCGACGAAGGCGTCCATCTTGTTTTTGTAGTTGAAACTATAGTTTTTGGAAGTCTTTCTTGTAGTTGGGGAAGTCTTGCACTGTTGTTGCCATATTCACAAAGATCTGCTCCAAGGCCTTTCCCAGGATACTTTTCATGGACCAGTATAGGTACAAAGTCTATTTAAACTGGGTAACGCGACAATGGGTGTGCCTAGGATTCGGCACCATAGGTTGCCAATCCTCCACCTCAATGTCCATCGAGCCAGCCTGTCAGTTCAAATCAGCTTTCCACTCCTCAATTAACTGCCTAATTTCTTCGCTTGTCCCTTCATGGTATGTTGTAGCTGCATCGTTTATGAGGCTGGCGGTCGGTTTGCAGCCTCTTGTTTTCCCACCCATAAGAGCTAGATTTCTCTTCCTTTGTAGTCACCCAGGTTCTATTGCCGCGGCCTCTAGTGGATGCAGCCCACACCATTTCCACGAACTCATAGTGCACAGTGAAAAGGTAGGTATGAAGAATTGCTTGTACAAGTGGTGGCTCGAACCTGGAATATTTTCTCTTCCAGGTGACCCTACATCCCCGCACACCTACCATGAGAGAAGCATGAAACAATAATTTCCATGACAAAATTCAATGAACTTCCTCTGGTCTTTTCTCATCCACCCCATCCTTGCCTTCCAACCCAAATAGAGACTCAACTTCCACAACCCAAAAACAATTATCATAGTAATCAGAAGAAGAATTTAATATACCAACGAGACTTAAACCATAAGTTCAGTTGCCATACCTAGACTGTCACAGACCCTCGTATCTAACCCTGCAAGGACTTCCATAGAGGTAGAGGGCATGAGAATTGACAGGATAGATAGAGAAACACTTATGGTTCTGAGGCCAATAAAAATGCAGGGAGAAAAATTCAACCCATCCCCGAGAAATACATTAAAACTAAGCCTAGGGATAGAGTTGTTGATAACCCATCCCTGAGTCCCGGGATTATCAAACCAAACTAGAAGAATAAGGTCCCAGGGGCCGACCATAGAGGCACAAATCCCATATAACCCCATCTGAGAAACAATAATTTCGAATTGAATAGACATAGAGACCATGCTGGTCAACATGACATACGACATCTAGGATACAAGCATCGATAAATTCTTGAAACCCCACTTGCTCATAATCTCAGGCAAGTTGACCCTATGCAAACCCAATTCCCATAACTAGATAAGCTGATGCATGGAGGAGGAAGAGAAGAAACAGGTCACATACCAGTTTACCCTCACCAGGAGTAGATTAGCCCACCACCTTACCTAGATTCGTGTCCTTCCTCTGCACTTGGCATCACCCTTCCAAACTTCTTTGCCCTGGACAAAAAACCTACCATCAACTCTCGTAGAGCACTTGAGATAATGCTAGACCAAAGAAACAAAGTCGTTGCCACCTCCTGCGGGAGTATTAACCTCTTGCATGCATAGAGCCACCACATGTATCACCTCGAGCGTGTGGAGGGTGGTGGGTTTGAACCCTAAGGCCCTTTGCATTTAACTGCCTTGATGGGAGTGTTGTAAAAATCATACCCGGATTGGGGGTCTAGTCAGATGTTTGGAGACTCTAAGAGTTGTGTCTCTTGTCTTGTTCTAGGATCACTTCCATGGAGTTGAACCTACCATCCATGGATTAAGGTGGCCAAGTCAACTCGAGAGGGTCACTTCGATGTGAAAAACCCCAATTTGCTAGGAAATTTGTTGCTCTATTTCCATCTCGTCTAACATGGTTGGTAATAATATAAACAAAATTTTGAAGAAGATCGCATATCTCTTGCACTAATCTTGCAGTTCTCCAGTTGTGGCTAATTTTGTCCCATTTATCCACTTGGCTCAATTTTTTAACTGTGTTGATTACAAGCTTGAAGTCTCCTCCCACCACAATGTTCCTATACCCTAATTTGATAGCCTTGATAAGACCTTGTCGAACAACTAAAAATTCTACTTTATTGTTACTCGTATAACCATAGTGGTCAGCATATATTAGACAAGATTATGCCCCAGAATCTCAAAAGAGCCCTCCTAGTCCTATTGGACCTAGGTTACCTTTCGAGGCTCTGTTAAAACTCAACTTGATGAATCCCTTTGGGGGTGTAGTGAAGTGCTATATTGAATCCACTCCCCTTGTGATGAGTTTCCAAGAATTCAGGTAAATCATCGAAGGTGAGAGGTTCAGGTATTGGAGGATTCTATCCTCGTGAGGGCAACTTTCCAGTCATCCGGGTGCCATTTCTCTGCAAAGATTGTTTCCCAAATGTCTGGATGATCCCTTCCCAAACAACTTCCTAAGGTAGATGGTTATTCTTAAAAATTATGTGGTTCCCTTCTCTCCATATAGCCTAGAGAATTGCACTCAGGACAAGCCCCAAGCTGTGTTCAGGACTGGGTTGGAGAAGATGCATGTTGGCCAAAGAAGAATGGTTTCTCTAATGCTTTGATGGTCTTTATCTGTTCTTCCAAAAATGTCTTCCACTTGGTGCCATTTTTTATCTACAAAAGGACAAGAATTTAACAGATTTTCTATATCCTCATTATGATGGCTACAGATGATACAATATGAGGGTCCATAGATACCTCGTTTTTGTAGTTGGTCCCAAGTGAGAATTCTACCCCTGCATACTAGCCAAAGAAATTAGGCAACTTTTTGCCACCATCCTCCTTTCCAGATCTTCTTCCAAATAGGATTGTGTTGCCCCTGGTCCCTCCCTGCCTTGAGTCCATATGCCTCCTTAATGGTGAAAGTTCCCTTTATAGTATATCCCCATCGAAGGATGTCTAGTCCATTTAGGAAAAAGAGCTTCCTAGATTCTAACTCTTTGTCGAGTTGTTTCCATTGTTCCAATTCTGGGGGTTGAGGCCAGTCCTGACGCTCCTTCCATTTCCTCCATCCATCAATAGTCAAGTCTTATTTCCAATACTGATCCACCGTACGGAAGTTCCTACCAGTTGTGAACAAAAATAGGTCGCTCAAATCTTATCTCAAATAGTTTTCCTCTCTGTTTCCATGAGTCTTGCTAGAACACAGTTGTTTTCCCATTTCTGATCTCCCAGAAGACATGTTGGTGGATGAGGTCTCTATTCTGGACTGTTGTTTTCCATATTGCTGATCCTTTGGGAGGGTGACAATATCTGAGGATATCTTCAATCCGAGTTGTCATGTCATATTTACGAGTCTGAATTTGCTTCCACAAGTTGGGTCCTCCTCTTATCCAGCGCCACCAAAGTTTTCCTCTCACCTCCATCTTAGGCTTTGATGAAATTTCTTTGTTTGTAAAATAATTATAATTAGATTTAAATTTTATTTTTATTTTTTTAATTATTTCATTTTTTTAAAATAGTAAAATAGGAAATTTTAGCAAATAATTGGCTAAACCATTTCAAAATTTTAATTGTTTTAAAATTTTATTTTTTGATTTTAATATATCATTTTTTTTCCAAACTAATTTTTTAAATATATAAATAAATTAAAAACAATATAGTTAATTTACATAACTTTCAATTACAACATTTTTTAAATAATTAAAAATAAATAAAGTAAATAAATATATCTCCTCTCTTGGAAAAAAATAAAGAATAAAAAAATATTGAATCTTTATAAATGTTGAAATAAATAAATAATAGTGAATGAACCTTGATCCATATTTCGCATTTGTAAATGTTTCCATTCATTACACAGGCAATCTACCAGACAAGTCAATATTGCATTTGAAATGTGATCATCAGGATGATGAAGTGGTTGTGCAGAGGTCTTTCATGGAGTTATTTCTTTGGGTCCCTTCATTTCTTTCCTTTCCTTTCTAACTTTTTATTTTAAAGTGTGAGTTTATGTCAAAGCAAGAACCAGGAAATCTTTCCTTTCTTTCTTTTACTAATGTGAGTTTCGGTCCCTTAGTTTCTTTCCTTTCAGTTATTTTACGAATGATGATCCCTGGTGATTTCAGAGGCGTGAGTTTCGGTCCCTTAGTTTCTTTCCTTTCAGTTATTTTACCAATGATGATCCCTGGTGATTTCAGAGGCGAGACATATAACGTTCCATTAGTTTATCAGTATTCTGAGTGTTTATCAATAGTTGTTAAGAAATAAAAAAACTAGAATATTTTCATATTAGATATAGTACAAGGAATCAACGCGTCAAAACACTGAAAAAACTTAAAAAAAGTTTGTATTTGGAGAGATTTCATTTATACTTGATATTTGATAGATATGAACAAAGAAATATCTAGGAATTATTTAGTGTAATTGCTTATTATTGTTACCCAGATTGATGTTGGAAAGATAGAGGAGACAAAGCATAAAATTCATACACAAATAACATGAGATGCGGCTCTTCTATTGATCACACAAAACTTGATACTTACAATGAAACCAATAAAGGGTATTTAACCTTTTCAACTAGTGACTTGCCTAAAATATCTTGGCAGGCAACCACACACTAAAATTCATCTATCACTTAATTCGACTTGACTCAACACTCAAATACTCAATCACTCAGTTAACTGACTCTTTAAGTTTAGCGAACTCCTCATGCAGGACTAATTAGTTTATTTTAACGCTTCCACTTAATTATGACCGCTAAACTAAAACATGACTCATGACAACTCAAACATGTCTATTGGTCTATGTCTCAGCTAGGCTTACAACACCCAAGTTTCTTCTATGAAACTCAAACACATCTTGTGCTAATGACTTAGTAAATATATCAGCCAATCGATTAATAGATTTACAAGGCTTCAAGTTAACTTCTCCATTTCTCACAAGTTCTCTAATAAAGTGTTATCTAGTATCAATATGATTTCTCTTTGCATGAACCACACTATTCTAGGATAGTGCAATCATTGAGGTGTTGTTACAATATATTGTTGTCGATCCTTATTGTTTTTACTTAAGTCCATCAAATACTCTTCTTAACCACATTTCTTGACATGTTGCTGATGTTGTTGCTACATATTCTTCTTCTGCCGGCGAAAGTGTCACAATGGGTTGCTTCTTAGATGCCCATGAAATCACACCTGAACCAAGATGGAACAAAAAACCAGAAGTGCTCTTCCTATCATCCAAACTGCCTGTAAAATGATTGCCTGTGTATCCAATCAAATCTTTATTTTTTGTGCTTTCATACATTATGCCACAATCTCTACTTCCTACTATGTATCTCATAATTATTTTTCTTGCACTCTAATGTGTGTCTTTTGGAGTCTCCATAAATCTAGAAATAAAACTCACTCCTTGCATAATATCTAGTCTTGTAGCTCTGAGAGACATGAGGCTGCCAACCAATCTTTTGAATAGAGTTGGATTGACATCTGATCCTTCATCATCCTTGCTTAACCTTGTACCTGTTGCAATTGGTGTAGGGACATGTTTGCAATTTTCCATCCTGAATATTTTCAAAAAATATTTGGCATAATTATTTTAACAAATAAAAATTAATTCTAGAAATAAAACTCACTCCTTCAATAATATCTGGTCTTGTAGCTGTGAGAGACATGAGGCTGCCAACCAATCTTTTGAATAGAGTTGGATTGACATCTGATCCTTCATCATCCTTGCTTAACTTTGTACCTGTTGCAACTGGTGTAGGGACATGTTTGCAATTTTCCATCCTGAATCTTTTCAACAAATATTTGGCATATTTATTTTAACAAATAAAAATTATTATTATTTTATTATTATTATTATTATGTATGTATATATATATATATATATATATATATATATATATATATATATATATATATATATATATATATATATATATATATATATATATATATATATATATATATATTCTTTATTTTTTTATTTTATTTTTTTATTTTTATTTTTATTTCTATTTTTATTTTTTTTTTTTTTTTTCAGATTGCTCAACTTCTATGCCAAGAAAATATTTCATGAGACCAAGATCTGTCATCTCAAATTCTTTCATCATGGCTACTTTAAATTCATCTATCTCAAAATCACCTGCAAAAATCATGTCATCAACATATAAGCAAACAATCAAAATCTGTCCATGCTCATTTACCTTTGTGTATAAGGTAGGCTCAATGTTGCTTCTGCAAAATCCATTCTTAATCATGTAGTTGTTGATTATGCTATACCAAGCTTTAGGCACTTGCTTCAGTCCATAGAGCACTTTCTTCAACCTATAAACTTTCTCTTCGTTACTTTCAACTTCATATCCTGGAGGCTACTACACATAAATTTCTTCTTCTAGAATTCCATTCAAGAAGGCTAATTTCACATCCCTCTGATATACTTTCCATTTTTTCTAAGTTGTTGTGGCTAGAACCACTCTTACAGTAACCAATCTCGCTACTAGAGCAAACGTTTCTCCAAATTCTATTCCTTGTTGCTGCGAGAATCCTTTTGCTACAAGTCTTGCTTTAAATCTATCAATTTCATCTTTTTCATTCAACTTTGTCTTGTACACCCACTTTATACCAATGAGATTTTGTTCCTTTGGTAAATCAACCAAATCCCATGTATCATTCTTTTCAATAGATTCAATTACTTCATCCATGGCTTGCACCCAATTTTTATCTATGATTGCTTCTTCAAACGAAGAAGGTTGGAATGACAACAATGCAAAATTTGAACTAACATCCAAATCATCATAAATATCTTTCAAAATTCTCATCTTTCTCTTACCATTGCTTAATTCATCACCTGATTGATTGGTGGGAGAATCTTGATTTGTTGATCTACTTGAAGATCCATGCTGCTCTGAAAATCTTGGAGTCCTTGTTGGTGTGTCTTTGTTTGGTGTCTTTACCTGTGATTCTTGCTGCTCCTTTTTTGCTACATCATCTTCTTCCATTAGTGGCACTTGTGCATCAATTTTTTTGTCTATAGTTCCATTCCATGACTCTTGTTCTTTGAACACAACATCTCTGTTAATTATGGTCTTCTTTGTGATAGGGATATACAATTTGTAAGCTTTTGATTTCTCACTATAACCATTAAATATGCATTTTTCACTTTTATTGTCCAATTTGCCTCTTTTCTCTTTAGGCACATGTGCATAAGCTACACATCCAAACACTCTGAGATGGGATACGTTGCAAGACATACTTGATCATGCTTGTTCTGGTACTCTGTTCATCACACTCTTTGTAGGAAATCTATTGATCACATAAATAGCACATGCAACTTCTTCTACCCAATACTCATTAGACAAGTTTCTTCCTTTCAACATGCTTCTTACCATGTTCATAATTGTCCCATTCTTTTTCTCTGCTACACCATTCTGTTGCGGTGTGTACCTGGTTGTAAACTATCTTCTGATTCCATGTTGTTTGCAGTAATCATGGAATGCCTTTGAATCATATTCTCCACCACAATCTGACCTTAATACCTTGATCTGTCAATCACTTTGGTTCTCTGCTAAGGCTTTGAATTCCTTGAACTTTGCAAAAGTTTCAGACTTCTTCTTCAAGAAGTAAACCCCAATCTTTCTGTTGTAGTCATCAATGAAAGTGAGGGAGTAACAACTTCAACCAATCGGATGTTTCCTCATAGGTCCACACAAGTTTGTATGTACTAGCTCAAGGGGTTTCTTTGCTCTGTATGCAACGTGACTCTTTACTAAGCCCTAATGTGTTATAATGCCTTGTATATAACCTACAAGGTGCGTTATAGCACATATACCATGAGAAAAATTATATTTCTCCTCTCACAAAGATTGTTGCTAATCTGTTCTCCCTCGCTCTGATACCAATTTGTTGGAAAGGTGGAGGAGACAAATCATAACATTCATACACAAATCACATGAGTTGTGGCTCTTCTATTGATCACACAAAACTTGATACTTGCAATGAACTCGGTGAAGGGTCTTTAACCTTTTCCAACTGGCGACTTACCTAGAATATCTTGACATGCAACCACACACTAAAAGTCATTTATGACTTAACTTGACTTGACTCAACACTCAAATACTCAATCACTCCATCACTTAGTTAAATGACTCTCTAAGTTTAGCCTACTCTTCATGCATGAGTAATTAGCTAATTTTAACAATTGAATGACAATTTCTTCCATACCGAGTTGTATTGTATTGAGAATTATTTATTATTATTGTCACCAATATGGAATGACAATTTCTTCTCTATCGAGTTGTATCGAGCAACTCTTTGCAAATCACTCGCTATTTTCAGGAATATCTGGTCGAAAACGTACTTACCAAATTTGGCCGAATTAGCCCCAAAAATATGAATCAATACAACAATTTCAATTGAGAATACTAACTTGAGCAAGTATTTTGTCTTTAAAAAATCGTAAAAAGGTTTCTTTGCCTTTTTACAAAAACATATGTTTTGGGGGGGAGATAGTGATTACCATGCTCTTGTTTAATGTGAAATAGTGAGCATGGTGTAGGATTTTCTTAACCAGCTCCATTTTCAATGAACCATAATAAACAAAATTTTGGAATATAACCATTACAATGTGTCTCTAAATTACAGTGAAACATGGTGTAAGATTTGACTAGCCAGTTTCATTTTGAATGGTTAATTTATTGATTCCAATCCTATTATTGTTAAATACATTTAAATCTAAAAACTAAATGGTTTTAATACTAGTAGGCTTATATGGATCGGTTTAATGTTTGTATTTGAAACTTATTTTTGATATTTATAAATCTTATTATTTACATTAAATTCTAATTTTAAAATTTTATTATTAACATTATTAATTTTCTTTTTGTATTTTTCCATTCTATAATATTGATAAATTTCATAAATTTTGTTTCTCATTATTTTTGAACTATTTTAAATTAGGAAATTGTTAACTATGGTTAAAATTTGCGGCAATATAACTTTCCACAGTTGACGGTATGCTTGTCGTCGTTAGAAACTAATAAAATACTTTCTATGCATATTCAAGAACGCGTAATGTAACTAAGAGCAAAAATAATGGAGGACACGGGAAGGATCCTGCTCTTCATAGCGTTAATTGTCGCAACAACGAGAAATGTTAATGCAATTTATCCCAAAGAAGCAGCTGGACAACTTAAAAACAAATTTTTAAGCAAAAAACAATTTTAAGCCATACTCCAAGCCCACTTAATTTTAAATATAATATTAAAATAAAATTATATAAAATTAATAATATTATATTTAAAATAAAATTATAAAATCTAATTAAATTTAAATAGAAAATTAAAAAACTAAAAAAATATTAAATTAAATTATAATTGATAATTAATATCATATTATAATTTTCATAATATAATTATAAATTTTATATTGAATTAAACTACAGCGATGCTTAATATATGGAAACAATGTTTCATATCCATGAACAGATCATGATAGTATAAACCTTTGATTTAGATAATTTAATTATTTATAAAAAATAAAACTAACAATAAATGTGAAATAACTTTCAAATTTGTCTATAATTTTAATGAAATGATTATTATTAGATTTAATATGTAACAATAAATGTAAAATAACATTTAAATTTGTCTATAATTTTAATGAAATGATTATTATCAGATTTAATATGTTATATCTTGATAGTTATGGTTAGATATCAATTACAATCATAACCATCCATTTTGGGAGACTTTACAGAAGTTGCCTTTTGTTTTTCTCTCTCAATCATCTCTATCTTGGAATCCAACCACTTGACTGTCATCTTTCATTGTTAAAATCTCTAGAATACTGATCAAATTTCAATGGTTTCCCAAAATTCTTAGTTTCTATCTACACAAGACAAACCCACTTGCCAATTGGAGCAAAGTTTGATATATTTATCCGGATAGACGTCTTTCTTATTGGAATTGGGCACTTTAATCCTTTTTTAATTAATTTTTTGGGCACTTTAATCTTTTTCTTAATTAATTTTTTTGATGGGATGGTGTAAACTTAAAGATGTCAGTATATTCTCGTCGTCGTCACTCCATCAATGGATGGAATTCACACCACTAACTTTCTTGCATATCTAAATCATATGTTTAAACCTCATTTAAATTATTTTTTTACAAATCACTATTAAAAATTTACCATACAAGTTAGTTTTAGAGAAATAGAATTAAAAACAAAAATGTTAAAACTTTTATATTATTGAAACATGGTTGCACATTGTTGTGTGTTAGTTTTTTAAAGTGTGTGTTTCAAAAGGCTTCATAGTCCAAATATTTGTCTATTCAATTCATTGGTCTTCATTAATTGCAGTTTATTCAAACTGCCAAAACTTTAACATGGTTTTATAACAAAAATTAATGGTTTTAAGTTATAATAGTATTTTTAGATTTCAGATTTTAAATATTAATATAATTTATATAATATTAGGTTCTAGTATTGTTAATATAATATATAATATAATATTCTCAATATTATATTAGATATTAGTATTAAATTTAATATAACTAATTGGTTTTAACAATAAATTTTAATGATGTTTTTCTTAATCATTATGTTTTTCCTCTTCAACATCTCTCTTCGCCCATCACTTTTTTTTTGGACTAAATTTCAATTAAATTTGTTTGATTTGAAATAAAAGTGAATTTGAAATGTGTTTCATTTAAATTCAATCAAAATGTGCACGCACACACACACATATATAATTTAATAAAAACTTTGTAGACCATGAGATGCTCTCCTGCTTAACTATGAAATGCTCTCTTCGACAAATTCAGATAATGTAAAGCCCTCATGCCCCTTCATGTAAGCCTTGAATTTATTAATTTGATTGAATCCCTCTTTACTAAGTGCAAAATAAATTTGTTATACGAGGATATCGCTCAAATGAATATTTTGTATCCCCATATTTCTTTTCACTTCAACATGCCTCAATCATACATATTTTAGTTTATATTAATATAATATTATAATATTAGGTTTATGATGGCCCAGCCCTCCAACGTTGCGTAGTGTTGTTTCAATCGTGTGGAAATTAATGTGAACTTAGTTGGTAACCGTGCTAAGGTTACAGGCCCCTCTTGTCCCTTCGGTGATTAACCTGTGGTTATATTAACTGTCATGTTATGGTGCAATGATATTAAACCCTCCATGGATTTGGACTCACTTGCAATCTGCTTGTATTGATTACTGTCCCTCCTCACCGGTCATGGGACGCCACTTGTCGGTCTCCTCGGTCTGGCCGCTCCCGCCTTTTGACAAACCCTACCCTCGTTTACTGTCATTTTCATTTGTTCATTGTGCTCGACTATTAGCTCTGCTCTGTCGAGGTATGTTGGTGCCTCCAGGCTTCCTCTGTTCTGTGCGTTGAGCTTCTTTGGTGCCTCCGGGCTTCCTCTGTTCTGTGCGTTGAGCTCCTATGAGGGCGACAACACCGTCAGTTCTCTGCCCTGTGCTATGGTATGGTTGCTGTTACTCTGGACAATTTCTGTCGCATGGGTTCGTTTCTTGGCTCTGTTAACTTGTTGGTTTTTAACTATGACAGGGTGACCTCCAGTTCCGCACTTCTGGCTCGATTCGTTCGACCTTGCCTCCGAGGTATGCACTTGTTCTATGCCATACTCTACCTTCGCGCCTATTTCAGACTCTTACGGACTCGTTCCTTGTCATCAGGCTCTGGATGTCGGTTTCGGTTTTGCAATGCTGCTTTATCAACCACAGGTAAGTGCCAATGTACTTATGGATTTGTTTCGTTTGCTGGGTTAGCTCATTCTATCATTCCGGTTCTGCACTAACCCTCATCCTCCTCTGTTTTCAATTTGTTTAAGGTGGCTGGCCGCCAAGGGTTTTCTCTCTCTACAATATCCGGGGAGCAGATCAAAACCCGCCCAGACTCACACACAATGGGTAGGGTCTTTCTGACCACGATTCGATTGTTAGTTTGTGATGGGTTCTGATATTCCTGGTTCTCATTCCTTTATAGTTGCAGTCACCTGAGTTGTAGTTGGGTTGTGCTCCACTCTGTCCTTTACGGCTCGAATAGCCCTGCTCTGTTGTATTTAGCTTAAGAGGTTTCGTTTAAAACAAATTTGTTTTTGGTGAGCGCTGTCTGCTCAGAAAATCTTTATGTGCGCTCTTGCTTGTAATGGACGGTGGTTAACTGGTTAATTGAATTAAACTGTTTCACATTTGCTTTCAGTACTTGTATTATTTTTGTAAATGGTTTGAAGGCATCGTATTCGTTACCTGGTCGTTCGTCAGTGACTGTTGAATGGTTCTCCCTCCTTTGCTGGAAATGGTTTCCTGTAGCAACGCTTTTCCCTTTTCGACTTGTGTAAACCCTATTACAGCTTGCTATCTTATTGTTTCAAATGCATTTTATTCACAGTAGAAGGAAGTATGAAATAGACATAGGACTCAACGTATGAAATAATTAGCAATGGATTCTTAGTTGGCAAAGTAAATGATTTGTTTTCTTTATTACAGAAGACTGTTTTCCTATCTGTTTCTTCGTACTGGGGATTCTCCCCCTCCAACTATTTTTCTCTTTGTTTTAATACTTGGAAAGTATAACTGCTTCTTGTTTTCGGTAGAACTGTCAACCAGAATCTGTCCAACTGTTAGCCAGTTCTTTTCCTTTTTTTTTTTAACAAAAATGATAACTAACTGCTAATTATTTCCTAAACTAAAAAAATTCACAACTGTAATCCTACGGTCTTTAACGACCTTCTGGAAAATGAAACAAATAACAAAAAGAAACAAAAAATGACAAGTTTAATAACCTGTCTAGAAATACATGTAGTCTTCGGCTTGTTCTTGTTTTATTTTCGAGACAGTCAACCACTTTCTGTCTCCTCGGAGCTGGATGCTCCTGCATCAGGCTTCCGGGGTGGCAAAAAGTCATGGCTCCGTTCCATGAGTTCGTCGACAGAATAGCCTGCTTTCTGTATCTGCGTTGCGTCGAGCCACGAACTGTCCTCTATCGGACGATCCTTCCACTTGACCAAGTACCGCAGATATTCTTTCCTGCGTGTGCGCCTGGCTACCTGTGTGTCAAGGATCCTCTCGATCTCAAGGGGTTGTGCCATTGGCATCTGTCTCATCCATGAACTTTCCTCACAACTGGTGTTCTGTTGTGCCTTTTCTGCTGCACTGTCTTCCGAATCAACGACATAGGGGAACAGATCTGCCACGTTAAAGATGGGAGAAATACTGATCCCTGGTGGCAACTATAGCTCATAGGCATTTGCAGAAAACTTGCGAATGATTTTGCAGGGACCGATCTTTTTATACTTTAACTTGTTGTATTCCCGTTTTGGAAATCGTTCCTTACGTAAATACGCAAGGACTTCATCTCCAACATTGAACTGAACTTCCTGATGCTTTGAATCAGCTCGCTGCTTATACTTTTCACTACTGTCCTGCAATTTCAGCTTTACCTGCTCATGTAAGTTGCTCATTGGTTGGGCGAAATCTTCCCCATCAGCACTTCGTTTTTCGAGCTTTCCCAAATCTCGTAATTCATGCACTCCGCGTGGATGCATGCCGTATAAAATTTGGAAGGGACTATAACCGGTGCTGCGATTAGGTGAATCGTTATATGCGAATTCCGCCTGAGCAAGTACACGGTCCCACATCCGTGAATTTTCGCCTATCAAGCTCCGTAGCAAATTCCCCAGACTCCTGTTTACCACTTCAGTTTTTCCATCGGTCTGCGGGTGGTAAGCGGAGCTGAACTATAACTGGGTGTTCAAATTTTTCCACAGGGTTCGCCAAAAATGTCCGGTGAACTTTACGTCCCTGTCGGAGATGATGGACCTTGGGAGACCATGCAGTCGAACGATCTCGGTAAAAAACAAATGTGCTACATAAGTAGCATCACTGGTTTTCTTGCAAGGTATAAAGTGCGCCATCTTTGAAAATCGATCTACCACTACCATTACTGAATCGAAACCCCGTTGTGTCTTAGGCAAGCCCAGAACAAAATCCAAGCTGACGGAGTCCCACGGTCTACTCGGAATGGGTAATGGTAAATAAAGACCTGTATTCTGACTGTGACCCTTTGCTAGTTGACAGATCTTGCACCTACTTACGTACGTCTATACATCCTGTTGCAACTTTGGCCAAAAATAGAAATGCCCTACCTGTGAAAATGTCTTGTCCATACCAAAATGTCCAGCCAGACCCCCACTGTGTTTTTCCTGAATAATGTTCTCTCGCATAGAGCAGTTGGGAATACATAACTGTCCTCCCTTAAACAACAACCCTTCCTGTAAATTGTAGTCCAACCACAGACTACTATTTCTCAACAGAGGGTTTTGGCAGGCCTCATAGGCCTCCTTAAAATCTGCATCTGTTTGATACAGTTCCCTCAGGTGCTCAAAGCCTAAAACTTGCATTGTACTTTCCTATAAGAGTAGGGTCCTCCTACTCAGCGCATCTGCCACCTTGTTCGCTTGCCCACTAATATGTTTCAGTACAAACGTGAAATTCTGAAGATACTCAACCCATGCTGCATTCTTATGGTTCAATTTATGTTGTTGCATGATGTACTGTAATGCAGAATTATCCGTAAATAAAACAAACTCATTACCCAACAGGTAATGTCTCCAATGCTTTAACGCTTGTATAATTGCGTAGAACTCCTTGTCATAGGTTGAGTACTTCTGTCTACTCTCGTTCACCTTTTCACTGAAATACGCGACTGGTCTATCCTCCTGACTAAGCACTACCCCAATGGCTGTACCACTAGCATCAAAACGAACTTGAAAGAGTTTGTTGAAGTCAGGTAGCCTCAATATCGGCCTTTCGGTAATCTTCCTTTTCAAAATCTGAAAACTATTTTCCACTGCTTCGGTCGAGTGAAAAGGCTGATTTGGCTTCTTGATCGTATCCAGCATAAGTGCGCAGATCTCACTGAAATTCCTGATGAATTTCCTATAAAAACTTGCTAGTCCGTGAAAACTTCGGACTTCGAATAAACTTCTTGGAGAAGGCCAGCTAACTATAGCTGCCACCTTTTCTGGGTCCATCTTCAGTTCATTTTCCGCAATTACAAAACCCAGGTACACTAACTCCCGCTGAAAAAAAAGTACACTTTTTCAGATTGATCAGCAACTTGTTTTGCTGCAGCTTCCTCAACACACTTCGAAGATGCCTGAAATGTTCTTCCTTAGTTTTACTAAAAATCAAAATGTCATCCAAGTAAACTATTACGAACTTTCCAATGAATTCCTTTAGCACCTCATTCATCAGGCACATGAAAGTACTGGGAGCGTTGCTCAACCCAAATGGCATCACCAGCCACTCATACAACCCTTCATTTGTCTTGAAAGCTGTCTTCCACTCATCTCCTTCCCGAATTCAGATCTGGTGATATCCACTCTTCAAATCAATCTTCGAGAAATAAGCCACCCCACTCAAACAGTCCATCATATCGTCCATTCTCGGCAATGGAAATATGTACCTAACAATAATTTTGTTAATGGCTCTAGAATCTGTGCACATTCGCCACTCTCCTCCTTTCTTTGGAGCCAAAACGGTCGGTATTGCACAAGGGGCTCATGCTTTCTCTAATCAATCCTTTGTCTGACAACTCCTGGACCTGCTTCCTAATTTCTTCATGCTCCTTAGGGCTCATACGATAGGCTGCTTTATTTGGCAGACTGGGCCCTGGTATAAAGTCAATACAGTGACTAATACCTCTCCTGGGGGGTAGTTCATCTGGAAGGTCATCCACCACGATGTCTCCAAATTCCTGCAACATATTTTGGATTTCCTCGGGCAGGTCTGAAATTTGTGTATGCAGTATCACTGCCTTTGGCCTTCTTATGACAGCAAAATTTACATCACTGTCCTCAATCTATTTTATAAATTCTTTTCCGCCAATCAATAATGCTTTTACCCCACTGGTTTCAGCTGCACTCTTCTCTTTGATGGGTACAAGCGTGTGCTTGATCCCATCTTTGACAAACTTATAACAGTTTGTTTTCCCGTCATGAACTGTGCTTCTGTCAAACTGCCAGGGTCGTCCTAGCAGTATATGACAGACATCCATTGGCATAACATCGCAGATAATTTTATCCTTATACCTGCCTATCTGAAACTCCACTTCACAATGTTCATCAACTAACAGTTGATGTCCTTTCTGCAGCCATGACACTTTGTAGGGAGTGGGGTGCTTCAGCTTTTTCAATCCCAGTTTCTCCACCATCTCTACAACCACTAAATTTTCGGTACTTCCACTGTCGATGATCAGCTTGCAGCACTTACCCTATGACTTGCAAACTGTTCGGAACAAAGCCTTTCGCTGGTCAGGTTCTGCAATTTCTTTTGCTGGTTTCAACAACACCTTATTCAACACCAAAGATTCACCCGTCTTTAGTGCATTCTCCACTTCTTGAGGTGTTGCCTCAGCATCCTCTGGCTGGGCAACATAAGATCCTCTTCCACCTACCAGTTCACCTTCAGGACAGTCATACGAATTGTGTCCCCACTTGTGGCAACGATAGCACTGGACAGTTCCCCTGTCCCAACCATTTCCTCGCCCTCGCTGGGCCAGTCGTCCTCCTCTAGTGCTATTGTCCTTCTCTGTTGTTCCTGCAGATTTAGAACTACTGCCTTCTTCAATTGAACCTGCACCTCTGCCTCTGCCAAAAACCTTGCCTTTCCCCCTGCCAGTTCCGCCTCCTCTCCTGGCATTTTGTTTCCTGTTAATTTTCTCCTCTGCCTTTAGTGCAAACTGGTATGCTTCATCCAAAGTTCTGGGTGAGAGGATATCGATTTCATCTAGTATTTCCCCCCTCAACCCATTCACGAATCTGGCTATCTTTTCTGGGGTATCTTCCACATACCCTGCCCGCAGATTCAGCTTATAGAACTCTTCTGTATATTCCTTAACAGTCATCCCTCTTTTCTTCAAGTTCTGTGCCTTCCTATACAACATGATCTGATAGTCTTTCGGCATAAACTTCTCCTTCAGTTTTGCTTCCATCCTGGTCCACTTCTTTATAGGCTGTTTGTGTAGCCTTTTCCTTTCCGCCTGAACGCTGTCCCACCACAAGGACGCATGTCCTTTCAGCTTTGTGGCAGCGAACTTCACCTTCTTGTCCTCGTTGGTTTCCTCAAACTCAAAATATTTATTTACTTCACTCAACCAATCCAGTAACACATCTGCAGACAAACTTCCGTCATAAGTGGGTAGCTCGTGCTTTGGCTTATGACTGGACAGCAAAACTGACTTTAATAATCGGAATTCCGGTGTCACCCCTTCAAACTCGTCTTCTGGTTCTGCCACATCTTCATCACTATCATCTGTTGGGTCTCTCCTTCCCCCAACTTCTACTACTGCCAATCTTTCACGCAAAACGCGAATCTCCTCACGGAGTCCCTCTTCTGCTATTCTCCGGACTGCTCTTCCTCTTCTGCCAACCTCCATTTGTTCCTATTCGGCAAACCTGCTCTGATACCACTTTTGATGGCCCAGCCCTCCAACGTTGCGTAGCGTTGTTTCAATCGTGTGGAAATTAATGTGAACGTATTTGGTAACCGTGCTAAGGTTACAGGCCCCTCTTGTCCCTTCGGTGGTTAACCTATGGTTATATTAACTGTCATGTTATGGTGCAATGATATTAAACCCTCCGTGGATTTGGACTCACTTGCAATCTGCTTGTATTGATTACTGTCCCTCCTCACCGGTCATGGGACGCCACCTGTCGGTCTCCTCGGTCTAGCCGCTCCCGCCTTTTGACAAACCCTACCCTCGTTTACTGTCATTTTCATTTGTTCATTGTGCTCGACTCTTAGCTCTGCTCTGCCGAGGTATGTTGGTGCCTCCGGGCTTTCTCTGTTCTGTGCGTTGAGCTTCTTTGGTGCGTTCGAGCTTCCTCTGTTCTGTGCGTTGAGCTTCTATGAGAGCGACAACACCATCAGTTCTCTGCCCTGTGCTATGGTATGGTTGCTGTTACTCTGGACAATTTTTGTCGCATGGGTTCGTTTCTTGGCTCTGTTAACTTGTTGGTTTTTAACTGTGAAAGGGTGACCTCCAGTTCCGCGCTTCTGGCTCGATTCGTTCGACCTTGCCTCCGAGGTATGCACTTGTTCTATGCCATACTCTGCCTTCGCGCCTGTTTCAGACTCTTACAGACTCGTTCCTTGTCATCAGGCTCTGGATGTCGGTTTCGGTTTTGCAATGCCGCTTTATCAACCACAGCTAAGCGCCAATGTACTTATGGCTTTGTTTCGTTTGCTGGGTTAGCTCATTCTATCATTCCGGTTCTGCACTAACCCTCGTCCTCCTCTGTTTTCAAGTTGTTTAAGGTGGCTGGCCGCCAAGGGTTTTCTCTCTCTACAATCTCCGGGGAGTAGATCAAAACCCGCCCAGACTCACACACAACGGGTAGGGTCTTTCCGACCACGATTCGATTGTTAGTTTGTGATGGGTTCTGATATTCCTGGTTCTCATTCCTTTATAGTTGCAGTCACCTGAGTTGTAGTTGGGTTGTGCTCCACTCTGTCCTTTATGGCTCGAATAGCCCTGCTCTATTGTATTTAGCTTAAGAGGTTTCGTTTAAAAGAAATTTGTTTTTGGTGAGCGCTGTCTGCTCAGAAAATCTTTATGTGTGCTCTTGCTTGTAATGGACGGTGGTTAACTGGTTAATTGAATTAAACTGTTTCACATTTGCTTTCAGTACTTGTATTATTTTTGTAAATGGTTTGAAGGCATCGTATTCGTTACCTGGTCGTTCGTCGGTGACTGTTGAATGGTTCTCCCTCCTTTGCTAGAAATGGTTTCCTGTAGCAACGCTTTTCCCTTTTCGACTTGTGTAAACCCTGTTACAGCTTGCTGTCTTATTGTTTCAAATGCATTTTATTCACAGTAGAAGGAAGTATGAAATAGACATAGGACTCAACGTATGAAATAATTAGCAATGGATTCTTAGTTGGCAAAGTAAATGATTTGTTTTCTTTATTACAGAAGACTGTTTTCCTATCTGTTTCTTCGTACTGGAGATTCTCCCCCTCCAACTATTTTTCTCTTTGTTTTAATACTTGGAAAGTATAACTGCTTCTTGTTTTCGGTTGAACTATTCAACCAGAATCTGTCCAACTGTTAGCCAGTTCTTTTCCTTTTTTTTTTAACCAAAATGATAACTAACTGCTAATTATTTCCTAAACTAAAACAATTCACAACTGTAATCCTACGTTCTTTAACGACCTTCTGGAAAATGAAACAAATAACAAAAAGAAACCAAAAATGACAAGTTGAATAACCTGTCCAACAATACATGTAGTCTTCGGCTTGTTCTTGTTTTATTTTCGAGACAGTCAACCACCTTCTGTCTCCTCGGAGCTGGATGCTCCTGCATCAGTTTAGGATTTTAATGAGTTGCCAATGAATGAGTTTCATGAAGGGTTTGAATCTTCATATTTTTAAATCCATTTCACTTACAAATGTTTGAAATAAATAAGGTTATTTTATTTTAAATTCGCCCATTAAATTATAATAAATATATTATTTATTTTAATTTTTTTATTAAAAAAAGTTTTACTTTAAATTTTTGATAAATTTTAACTTAAGCAGCAATTCCAATAGCATTTGATGAACCTAAATGGAAGTCAATAAAAATAGTAATGGTGAAGCAAAAACAAGAGATAGTAGCCAATGGTTAAAAAAAAAAAAGGAAATGAATCAAGAGACAAGTAATTAATCAAATAATTAAGCAATAAAGAAAGAATTATAGTATTGGAATCAAAATCCATGCATTTTCATGAGATATGTTACCTATTGTTTCATTGGGAAGAAAGTTCTCTCAAAAGAATTTTTTATGGTTTTGCACCCTAACTCTTAAATTCAAGTCTCATTACAAATATGCATTACACTTATGATCAGAGGTAATGCAAGGTGATAGGATCTTAAAAAATAGTAGATGGCATAGGCACAGGGAATGCATAATTATCAAGATCGTAGAGATGACAAGAGACATAAAAACAAATAATGAATATTGATAGCTCCATACATCATATTGACACCTTAAAGACACGATGAAGAGTGTTATAAATTGGAGAATGTACAACATTGGACAGTGTTTTTATTATGCAACATTCAACTTTCAATGTTTATTGTGGTAGAGAGCATTCAAAATAAACCAGACATGCGTTTCTTATTCATTTAAAGACAATGTTTCTTCATTTAATGACATCTTTTATTCATTTAATACTAACATTTAATATATAATTGCAAAGTTATGCAGTGTTAATATATTTCCAATACATTAATATTTTTGGAGAAACATTAATAGTTTGGAGCAACACTCCAATGTTTATATTGTGCCATAATCTAAGCCATTGGGAAGCGTATTGGAATTTGGTACATTGTTTTTATATTAGCAACATTTGTTTTGTCATTGCTTAGAGTTATTGTGTTAATATTGTGTTCATTGGGGAGTGTTCATTAGTATTATGGAACAATGTATTCATTGTGGAGAGCAAAGTTTACAATGTTCAAAATAACGTTTACAATACAGTGCTTTACATTACATTGTGTGGTTTATGATTAATTGTCCAATGTTATCATTTTTGTACATGCCCAATGCTATTTGATATAAGAAATGAATTATATCATATAATATGTTTACAACATTTACAATGTTTAGAACAAAGTTTAATTCCAACTTTGAATCTAACAAATACAATATTTAATTCCAACATTTAATACAAACATTTAACTACATCATTAGAACAAATGTGAGTTACATTTAAGTTTTAATAAATATGTTTTTATATCTATTTTTAATTTTCATATTAAATTTTAATAAATATATTATTTATTTTAATTATTTTTTATTAAAAGAAGTTTTACATTAAATACTATATTTTTGTATAATATTTTTAATATTTGTATTCACATAATAATCATTTATTATTATTATTGATATTAATATTAAATATTATTAATGTTTATTATATAACATTAATATTAATTATTAAAAAATACAATGTTAATAAATATAATTAATAATAACAATAACATTCAAATTAATATGGAAAACAATGTTATTAATAATATCATTAATACAATATTAAAAATGTTTACAAATTAATATGTGTGATGTCATTAACCTAATATATTGTGGTTATAACCAAATACTAAGTTATCAACATAAATTGGGTTATCAATATTGATGAGTCTAATATGGTTAAATCATTAGTAAATATTGTTGTGATTTGTATATACTATATCAAATGGCACATCAAGTGGCATGGTTGACCAAAATGGTTTACTAAACATTAATGTAAGCATTTATGTAAATTTAGATTTATTATAATTAATAATATGATGATTATTAAATCGATTATTAGATATGATTAATTAGCAACATTTAATAATTTAATGTGATTATTAATAACAACTTTATTAGATTTAAGAAAATAATATTATTAATCATAATAATTTTTTGAAATTATGACCCTTTAACATTATTTTCATAATAACAATAAATTATTAATATTATTTAAATTGTAACATGAATATTAAAAATATTAAAATTGAAAAATATATATTTAATGTTTAGTATTTAAAATATCACTTAATAAATATTAGCAAAAGGCATTCCCAATGCCTATTTGATTAATATTATTTTTTTTGCTAAAGCAAGAGACGGTCCTTCTATTAACTTAGGTAAAAAATAATGATTTACACAGGTTACAACAAACTCCCACAAAGGGAGAGTGAAAACACAGAGGCGCAGACTCCCACAAAGGGAGAGTGAAATTACTCAAAGTACCCAAAAAACCTCCAAAAATCAAACAGAAACAATGTCGAGACTGCCTTGGAACCGAAAGTGGGCAAGTGGATTCAAAGTCCGCTCCCCAAAACCCACTGAAGATCTGTCTCCTAGTGATCTAGCGGTCAAAAATCAACCCACGTGGAGGCAAAGCCCGCGAAAAAAAACCTCAAGTTGCACGATCAACGTTGACCATTGATCTCATACTTTAGATCCAATGGCTGGTGTCCATATCGTACAGCTTAAAAGCCCGCTGAATACCGCGCGATGAAGGCGGTTTGCTTTTCTAGTCCTCCACCACGTGTTGCATCCTGAGTGGAATCGCTAGCTTTTGAAAAAAACCGACTTTGGTTTAGATGGTGCCCGATGAAGGTGGTAAACCATTAGTGGTTTTGTCCTTTCGGGCCCACCAACTTGCACGCCAAAAGGTGGCCGTAGATCTTCCTCCTCCAGATCTGATGGTCACAAAACAAATCGGACCGCACATCCGCTCGCAGATTACCCAGCGATGAAGGCAGTAAACACTATTCACCCCCCTCCACGCGTCGCTAGTTGAATGGCATCGCTTGTCATCCGAGAAAACCTTAGAGGGTGCCTGAAGTAGGTGGTATATCTCGAGCAGTTTTTGACCCCGGTAATCTCTTCCTTTGACCTCCCCCGCATTGTACGAGGAAGACCTGGCCGGAAGGGTGGCCTCCTGCAAGGAATGCCATATGAGTGGAGTTGGCGCTCTGTGGCATTCGTCTCACATGGAATCCCTTCTCCTATGAGCAGATATCTTCTGTCTTGATTTCTACCTTTATTTCTATAAGCACCCTTAGAGAACCGACAGTGCATATCCTCTGATAAACTGTCTGAAGTGAACTTATTCATCGTTGACATGAGGTAAAATTCCGTCTCTTGAATTTTTCTGAAACTGTTGTCTGTCACTAAGGGCCTGGGATGAGCATTCCTCCTTCATCTTGTCATCCATTACCTCCTCCCACCAGCAGCACAAGTCGATATGCTTGTTTTGAACCCCCTCATTGGCAAGCCAGTCCGCAACTTTGTTGGCTTCCCTGCAGACATGCACCAACCTAAGAGTTCTTAGCACTCTTAGGTGTGATTGGATTCTTTGGTAGACTTGCAGAAGCCACCAGTGACCTGAGATTTTCTTAGGTGCAGCGCCAACATTAACCCTTTTCACTGAATTAATGACTAATTCTGAGTCAGCCTCAATGATGACATTGTGAATGTTGTACTTGAGCAGTATTTCCAAGCATAGTTCCATTGCCATGAGCTCAGCCATATTGTTGGTTGCTTTTCCTAGATAACTGTGGAAGATGACCAGAATGTTTCCTTCCTCATCCCTCATGACCCCTCCATAACCTGCTTCACCCAGATTTCCTTTAGAGGCCCCATCAATGTTAAATTTTAAAAAACCATGAGAAGGGGGTTTCCAAGAAGCTTTTTCAGCTGAGGTATTCTTGTTGATCTGCATAGAACACTGAGGGAGATGAACCTTGAGCTCTAACTTTTCCAGGATTCTGGCCTCTCTTTGTCCTATGAGTTTTCCGGTATCGACACCTCCCAGGATATGAACAGACTCTTTGAGTTGCTTAAGGATTAGCTTTAGAATGCTGCTCACTGGGCTCGCCTTATCCTTGAAAATCCTGTTGTTGCGCTCCTTCCAAACATTCCAGATTAAGAACCCTGGGGTCAGCGCCCAGGCAGAGGTTATTATCTCATTATTCGAAAAAAAATTCCGCCAGTTTATCAATGTAGCAATGATGTCATTTACATTTCTGTCTGTCTGCTCAAAGACATCACCAACCTAGTTCCAAAGTATTGTGGTGAATGAGCATCTATTTAGGAGATGATTAGTGGTTTCTTCCTATTGTCCACATAGGTGACATCTTGAGGGGCCAACAAAGCCTTCTTTACTTAGGTTATCCCATGTCAGAATCTTTCCCTGTTGAACCAGCCACTTGAACAGTTTGAATTTCATCCAATGAGGATTATCCTAGAGTTCTTTCCATGTCTTATCAGTGTTTGGATAGTTAAGCCCTATGTCTATCCTTTTGGCCTCCTTAAGGGTGAAGAGACCTGTCTTATTCTTTCCCCATCTTAATTGATCTTCCAAGGTTGAGGTTAAGATTTGCCTCTTTTCCAAAAGACTGTTAAGGGTTATAGCTTGAGTATGCATCATGCCCATTTCACTATAATCTGGAAGTTTCCATATTATCCATTTCCCATTATTCCTTGAGTGATCCCAATAGTCCCTTGCCCTCCTTAATCCTTTATTGATGGTATCTGTGTGAATGTCTTTTAATTCTTCACTACGGAGATTGTCCTCCTGCTACCAATTATCCTCCCAGAACCAGGCCAGATTTCCATTTCTGATCTCCCAAAAACTATGATTTTGGACTAGGGCCCTATTCTCCCATGCCCTATTCCAAATTGAAGAACCTTTTACTTGTCCTGTCATTCTTATGAGGTTCTTCTCTTGCCAATCTCTTGCAATCTTTTGCTTCCATAGTTTTTCCCAGCGGGCTTGAATTTCTTTTAGTCATCTCCACCATATTTTGGCTCCTAAAACTCTGTTAAGAATTCCTGGGTCATGAAGACCCAAGCCACCATGGGATTTTGGTTTGCATACCCTGTCCCATGCCACTAGGGCCCATTTCTTCTTTCCTTCACGTTTCCCCCAAAGAAAGTCTCTTTGAATGTTTCTTATATTAGTAATTACACCAATTGGTGTCGGAATGGCTATAGCATATAGATAGGGATACTTTGGAGGATAGCCTTAGTTAGAATAAGCCTCCCTGCTAGACTTAGGGCTCTATTTGTCCATTTTCTAATCTTATCTTTTAGCTTATTTAGAACAGGCTCCCAAATTTCCTTATGTAACAGTTCGTCAGTGAAGGGAACTCCCAGGTACTTCACGGGAAATGACTCTCTTTGAAAGCCAAAAATTCTGGAAAAATTTCTTTGAATCGAAATATCTGTATTGAAAAAGAAAATCTTTTATTTAGTGAGACTTACCTCTGTGCCTGCTCCCATGGCAAACGCACTCAGAATCTGCTTGAATTCTCTGGCTTCCTTGATTGTGGGTGTGTCTTGAAGCATAGTATCATCTACAAATTGCTGATGTGTCGCCGCGTCCCCGCCTTGAGTGAGTCTCAGACCCTGAATTCTCCCTTCCTCCTTAGTAGCTTTGATTTCTCTACCTAACCCTTCCATCATTAGAATGAAAAGGAAAGGAGAAAGAGGATCACCTTGCCTAAGACGTCTAGTAGGCTTGAAGGTTTTGGAGGGAGAGCCATTGAGAAGAATTGAATAGTTGGCAGTGGTAACTAGCACCATGACCCACTTAATTCAATTATGATCAAAGCCATGGGATTTTAGTACTGCTCTTATGTACGACCAACTAATTTTGTCATAGGCCTTTGCTATGTCCAGCTGAATTATCATCCCTGCCTGTTTATTGGTACTGAGTGAATGAACCACTTCATGTGTTTGAGTTATGTTATTAAGAATTTATCTTCCTTCCACATAGCCCATCTGCTCCTCTGACACTAGGGTAGGGAGGAGTGGTTTGAGATGGTTGGCAATTACTTTGGATATTATTTTGTACACCACATTGAATAATGTTATAGGTCTAAATCTATCTGGAGAGGTGGCCTTTTCCTATTTGGGGATTAAGGCTATGAAATATTCATTAAGCACCTTCAAGACTGTCTTAAATCTTTGAGAGTCTTCCACTACCTCCAGATTATCCTGTTTTACTATCCTCCAACATGTTTTGGAAAAGTCCACATTAAAGCCATCTGGGCCTGGTGCTTTCCCATTGTGCATCTCTGTAATGACTTCCTCAATCTCTTCCTCTGTTATTGGTCTATTGAGATTGTAATTGTCTTCTCTAGAAACCAATTTAGGAATGTATTGAGTAAATCTTTTCGTAAACTGATATCTATCTTCCGAGGTTTCCTCAGCAATTCTTTGAAAATGTTGGACTAGAACCTCTTCCATCTCTTCATGAGTGTTTCTTTCTATTCCATGTTGATCTGTAAGTTTCACAATTCTGTTGTTGTTTCTATGAGCTATGGTGGGTTTGTGAAAGAATTTGGTGTTTCTCTCCCCTTCCTTAATCCATTGTACTCTGGATTTTTGTCTCTAGAATATTTCCTCTTGTAGACATCTATTTTTCCAATCATGCTAGAGTGACTCTGCCATCTCTTTCCTTTCATTTGTATAGCCTTCTGTGTTAAGAATTTGGTTTATTTCCTTTAGTTTCTTTTCCACATCTCCTTTTTCTTTGAAGATATTGACAAATTCCTTTTTATTCCACTCTTTGAGTCTGCCTTTAATGTGTTTGAGCGTGCTATGTAGAAGGGACATCTTTGTACGTTGAAGGTGTAGCTCTTCCTTCCACCATTTTTCAATGTTTGTGAGGAAATTTGAATGTGTAAGCCAAGCGTTCTCAAACCTGAAGCGGGAGTTCCTCGATTTACCAAATAGAGAAGCTTCCAATTGAATAGGCCAGTGGTATGAACCTCCAAAAGGTAGGATGAGCGCATTTAGGCTACTTCCCATGAGAAGAAGTTCCTCTGAAATAATAAATCTGTCTAATTTTGAGGCTACTTGGGTAGGGCTGCCCCTTTTGTTATTCCAAGTGAAGATTCCATTGCTAGTTTCCATATCAACCAATTTCATATTGGTGATGAAGTTCTGGAAGGCAACTGAATCCCTACCAATTGTTCTAGTACCTCCTTTCTTCTCCATGAGTGATTTTGTCATGTTAAAATCACCTCCTAGAATCCAGGGTAGAGCTGGGTATATTTTCTTCATATCCTCCAGTGTTGTGAGGAGTTGAAGTTTGTCCTCCATTGGTTTAGGACCATAGACATTGGTGATCATGTAACATTGCCTATCACTCACCGGCTGGAAAATCAAAGAAAGGTGATGTCTGGAATCCTCCGCATCAATCACACCATATTTATGTGGATCCCATAGAGTGAGAATGCCACCAGCCGATTTATTTTCCTTAATGTCAAGGTATTCATATCTATTTAACCATCTGCTATGTTTTTCTCTAATCTTCTCCACTGAGCATTTTGTTTCCTGTATAAATACTATGTCAGGTTTTTCCTCTTTGATCCTGTTACCTAGATTCCTTTGTTTTCTTCTACTCCCTAGTCCTCTAATGTTCCAGGTTGTTATTTTCATTGAGGTGGGGTTTTAAAGGAGTAACTGGAAATGTCTTTCATCCTTCCTGAGTGTGAGTTTTCCACACTCTAGCAGTAATTCTTTCTGTCTTTTTCTTCCCCTTCTCTTGCCTGGATTTTTTTGTTAATTTTCCTGTTATTAATCCTATTGTGGAAGTCCCTTTATTTTCCTGGTTATCATGTCCTATTTTAACTCTTGCAATTGTTTGATGTGACTTGTTAAGGAATATCTGTTGTACCTTGTCAACGTCCTCTTTAGGTATGGAGTTTATTCGTAGGTTTCCTCCTTGTTCAAGAAACTTTTCCAACTCTAGGTTCTCCCTTTCCAGGATCTCTTGTAAGTCTTGGTCCTTTGTGCCACTTTCACTTTGAGTCATTTCATGGTATTTTTCTATTTCCATGTTACTCAAAGGGTTCATCATGTGTTCATTCTGTTCCTGTGTGAACTCCATGCTGGTCTCTTTTCCTTTCCCCCTTGCTGTCTGATTCTCTGTACTCTTTTGATCACCTCCATCTACATCTTCTTCTCCTAAGATCTCAAAATTGTTGTACCTTCTTGTTTTTTTATCCTTCTCAGTAGGGTTCTTTTGTGTCTTCCTTCCCCCTCCTTTTCCTTTTCCTCCTACTTTGGTGAAACCTGTCTGATCTTTCCCTTTGCTGGTGTTTAGGTATTCCTCCCTTCTATTAAGAGGACAATCTCTAGATAGGTGCCCATGTTCATGACATTTGTGACATCTGAACGAGATATGTTCATAGTCAACTGTTTGAACCCATTCCTCATCATAGACTTCTAGAATGACCTCATCTGGAAGGGCTCCTGATAGGTCCATCTCCACACAGATACGAGCATAGGAGGTATATTTTCGTCGTAGAGTTTCCTCTGAAATCTTTAAGAAATGACCTAATTTATTGCCTATAGCTGTTAAAGATTCTGGGATCTAGTAATCTAAAGGTAAGGAGTAGAGTCTAATCCATACCGGTATCAAAGTGAAGGTTTCTTGTTCTGGCACAATGTTCATCATCCATGGCTGCATATAGAGTCCATCGGCTGCAAAGAAGTATGGTCCTCCTTCAAAAATCATGTCTCTGTCATCCATGTTCATGAATACCATTGTAAAAAAACCCTTGGATCCAAGATGTATATTTAAATTCCCCTTTTGTTTCTAGTTGTATTTTATCCAAGTGTACAACGCTTTCTCTGACAACCTGATGCCCATAAATTTTCATATAATGGCATAGTTTGCCATGTGATCCCTATGCTTTTGCAGAGCTAGATCATTTAAAATAACTCGTGGTTTAGTTATGGTATTGGGTTTACAAGGCCCCATCTTGGTTTTGTTTTTTGTACCCTGACCTCTGTCTTCCACTTTCTCCTCCTGGCGGTCTTCTTCATGGGTCCCTTGTTCTGCATGGGTTTTGTTGCTTTCCGCCTTTTGAGTTTCAGTGTTTTTTGTCTTGACCTCCAAGGGTTGTGGAGGCTTGTTCTTATTCCCTACTCTTCCTCTATTTGAAACCACATTACTGTAGGAGGGAGTGGAGCTCCCTCCTCCCTGTGCCTCCATGGGTACCTGTTACCCTCTGTCACTATTTTTGATGAACCCTAGAATCTTGATCGTCAGTTTTCCGTCTTCCGTCTACATGAGGATGATGTCCTATTTGATTAATATTATTAATATAAATTAATAATTATTATTTATTATAATGATAATATTTTTAAATATTATTATTTTTTTCATTATTATATATTTATCAATATGAATATTAATTTTATAATTAATAATAGATTTATTCCCTTCAGCTTGTAATCCCTTGGGTTTTTAGTATTAATCCTTTTGGTTTATTATCTCATTTGGTTTATAATATCAATCCCTTTAGCTTATTAATCTAAGTGTTATTATTCCTAGGGTTTAATATTATTCGTAGGGTTTATAATATTAATCCTTGGGTCTAATATAAATCCCCTTGCTTTATAATCATGGTCAACCATGGTCCATTGTCACATTGTGACAAATATTTTCTCAATTTGAAAATCAACCATGGTCCGATGTTGTTTTATGACAAAGAATCACTGCATATGAACAATGGTGCAATGTCGCATTGTGACAAAGATTGTGTCAATATGAAAATGAACAATGGTCAACCATAATAATCCCAGGGTTTACAATATCTATCTTGGGGCATATATACCTTTGGTTTATAATACTCATCCATTGGGTGCAATATTATAATTCTAGGGTTTACAATATTTATCTTGGGGTATATATACCTTTGGTTTATAATATTCATCCATTGGGTGCAATATTATTGCCTTGGGTTCATAGTCCCTTGGGGTTTAAAACCCCAAGGCACTATATAGTCAACCATGTTTATTTTAGGGTTTATAATATTTATTTTAGAGTTTATATATTAATCCCTTTGATTTAATATTATTCTCATCGTTTTATAAAATGTTGGGGTTTTAGGGTATATAGTATTTAGCCGTGGTTTAATATTATTCCCTTGAGTTTTTAATCTGTTGGGTTTTTAGTATTAATCACTTTGGTTTATCATCCCCTTTGGTTTATAATCATAGAAAACCATGGTCCAACCTCAAATATTGATAATAATAATAAATAATAAATAATACTAATAATGCTACTAATAATAAATAATTAGTAATAATGGTTGGTTGAGAGTATGTACCTGTTCAAGGTGGTATCAAGGAATGGAGCGGAACAACGAAGGCGAACATCAAGGGTTTCAGCGAGTTGCAGACAAGGTTCCTCATGGAGGGTTTCAGCGAGTTGCAGATAGGGTTCCTCATGGAGGGTCGCAGAGGAGGGAGTGCCACTCCCTTCTACAAGGAGGTCGTTGCTAGTAGAGGTAAGAAACCTCTAGAAAATGCTAGAGGTTCTTCAGAGGAAGGGAAAAGAAATAGGGAAGAGGAGACAGTAGAAGCCAATACTAAGGAAAAAAATGGAACAAAGGACAAGGAGGTAGAAGACAAAAAACAGGGAAATAAAGACAAGAAACAAAAGGGACCTTGCAAACCTAAAGTTGAGATCACTCCCAGAGTTATTTTAAATGATTCTGCTCTGCAAGCGCATAGGGATCACATGTGGACATATGCTATTATCTGTATGTTCATGGGACTATGGCCCATTGAAAAATCTTTACAGACATGGATCAAATATCACTGGAAACCTAAAGGTAGCATTGACCTGCATCTTGGGTTAGAGGGATTCTTCATTGTGGTGTTCATGAACATTGAAGACAAGGACAGAGTTTTTGAAGGAGGACCCTACTCCTATGTATTAGCTGGACTCTACATGAGGCTATGGATGATGAATTTTGTCCCGGAACGTGAGACTTTTACTTCGGTACCGGTTTGGGTAAGACTCTATTCTTTACCTCTTGATTACTGGCAAAATGAATCGTTAATAGCCATAGGCAATAAATTAGGTCGTTTTTTCAAAGCTTCTGAAGCCACAAGAAGAGGGAAATACAATTCCTTTGTTAGGATATGTGTGGAAATGGATCTATCAGGAACTCTACCAGATGAAGTGATCTTGGAAGATTTTGATGAAGAATGGGTGAAAACAGTAGACTATGAGCATATTCCATTCATATGCCGTAGATGTCATGAACATGGGCATCTATTTAGAGACTATCCACTAGGTAGAGTGGTAAATAACAACAAGGTTAACACAACAAAGGAAATGGATAGCTTCCAGAAAGTGGGAAATCGAGGAAAAGGCGGCAAAAGAGGACCAAAGCAACACCAAGATGAAGGGCTAAAGGTCAGTCAAAATAAGTTCCAAGTTCTTTAGGAAGATGAAGAAACTACAAAGGAAGATCAAGCAATGGAAGGAAATCCTAGGGAAAAGAAAAAAGAAGAAGAACGTGAACAAACTCAGGAAACTGATTATCAGAAAGAAACCATAATGAGCGAAATAGAACTTGAGATGGATCAGGAAATGACCCAGAGTGAAATGGACCTGGAGGACCATGAGATACATGAGATTCTTGATAAAGAAAACCTAGATCTGGAAGGGTTCTTGATTCAAGGAACTACGGGAGGAGTAGATTCGATACCTCAAGAAGAGCTCAATAGAATACAACAGTTGTTTTTATGGAAAATGTGGGCTAATGTGTGGGAGAAAGGAAAAAATAAAGATAAGCAGGATAACATAGTGGTGAAGATGATAAAAACAAATCTGGGACTAGCAACAAGAAACCCAGGTAACAAAAGAGGCAGGAAAAAGCAGAATGAACTCTTGATGGAGTGTGGCAAGCTAATGATAGATTCAGGTAAGATGAAAGATATAGCCAGCTACTCCTTTACAAATCTTTAATTATGAAGTTTACATCTTGAAATATCAGAGGTCTAGGGAGTAAGAGAATGCTTAGTAATAGGATGAAACAAGAAATTTCGGATATTATCTTCATCCAAGAAATGAAATGTTCCATTCAAAAAGTAAGACAAATCCATCGCAAATGGCTCAGTAGATTTGAGTTTGTAGAAGTTAAAGCAAAGGATACAGTGGGGGGAATTCTCACTCTTTGGAACCCTAAAAAAATTAGCATAATAGATGTGGAGGCAACCAGGAACTATCTATCAGTAGTTATTCAACATGTAGGAGACAAATATACCTATTTGGTCACAAATGTATATGGCCCTCAAAGAATAGGTGACAAACTCAAGTTTCTAGATTCACTGGTGGATCTCAGGGATAGACAGGCAGGAATACCTTGGATCATGGGAGGGGACTTCAACATGATCAAATCTCTTTCAAAGAAAAAAGGAGGAATTAGAACTCTAAGTAAAGACTCTTTAGAGTTTCAAACCTTTATAGACAATATGAACCTCGTTGATACTGAAACGAATACTGGCCTCTTTACTTGGAATAATAAAAGAGGAGGAGAGTCTTAGGTAGCCTCAAAGTTAGACAGATTCATTATCTCGGAGGATCTTATGCTAACAAATAAGGAAGTAATAACGGAAGTTCCCCCCTTTGGAGGCTCAGATCACTGGCCGGTTCAACTAGAGATCAAAGTGTTGGGTACTCTCAGAAACAGACCTTTCAGATTTGAAAATATCTGGCTCTCCCACCCTGATTTCATCAACAATATTAAAAAATGGTGGTTAGAATATTTACAGATTTAGGGAACAAGAATGTTTCTTCTGCATAAAAATATTAAAACATATCAAACTTAGACTAAAGAATTGGAACAAAAATGACTTTGGCAATATTTTTGTGGAAAAAAATCAATTGAAAACAAAATGAAGGTTCTCAACCAAGCTCTGATCAAGGATGGATTTGATAGAGTTAAAAGTAACCAAGTGGACAAATATCATCAAGAATGGGATAATCTGTGTAAACAAGAGGAAATTTTTTAGAGACAAAAGTCTCGGGTTCAATGGCTAAAAGAAGGGGAGTGTAACACGAAATTTTTTCACAGGTCCACCATGGCAAATAGAACACACAACAGAATATCTTCAATTAGGAATGAAGACAGTGATCTTCTCACCTCCCATGAAGATATTGACGCTGTGTTAGTTCAACACTTCTAAAGAATTACACAGGAAAATAATTTAGACAGAGAATAGTCCATCAGTGATGTAACTAGAAACATACCAAAGCTGGTATCCAGAGAGGACAATTTCAATCTAAATAAGCCAGTTTCTAAAGAGGAGGTAGATGATGTCCTCAAAGAAATGCAGAATGGAAAAGCACCAGGCCCGGATGGCTTTAATGTGGATTTTATAAAGCATGTTGGAATATAGTCAAACAAGATATTTTAAATGTAGTGGAGGATTCCAGGTTGAACAGAACTATTTTGAAAGCACTCAATACCTCCTTTATCTCCCTTATCCCTAAACAAGACATTGCCCAAACACCGGATAAGTTTAGACCCATAGCTCTATGCAATGTGGTTTATAAGATAATATCCAAAGTTGTGGCTAATAGACTTAAACCTCTGCTTCCTACCCTAGTTTCAGGGGAACAATCCAGTTATGTGGAAGGTAGACAAATTTTAGACAACATCATTCAAGCCCAAGAGGTGGTTCACTCATTAAGTAGCAAAAGGCAGGCTGGATAATTGGTTCAGGTGGGTCATGGCCTTGGTAACTTCCTCCAGCTTCTCAATTTTGGTGAATGGCTCTCCCTCTGAGATTTTTGGGCCTTCCAGAGGCCTCAGACAGGGAGACCCACTCTCCCCATTTATTTTCATTCTCATGACTTGGTAGGTCCATCAAGCATGCTAAAGTAACAGGTAAGATTAATGGCCTACAACTAATTGAGAATGGTTAGGCTCTAACTCATCAACAATTTGTAGATGATACAATGCTACAGGGAGTCCCCACGGTCAAAGAAGCTATAGCTTATAAACAAATCCTGAATGTCTTTTCCATGGCCACAGGTATGGAAGTTAATCTCTCCAAATCAAAAATCTTTTTCTTTAATACCAATATTGCGATTCAAAGAAATATTTCCAAAATTCTTGGCTTTCAAAGGGATTCCCTTCCATCAAAATATTTGGGAGTTCCTCTAACTGCTAAACCAATGCTAAAAAGCATTTCGGAACCCTTGATCAATAAGTTGTAGGATAAAGTCAGTAAATGGACCTTTAGATCTTTAAATCTTGCAAGCAGGTTGGTTCTTACAAAAGTTGTCCTACAAGCCATCCCTATTTTTATGTTATCTGCCCTCCCAGCTCCAAAAGTAGTCCTTCAGCAATTCAGAAATATACAAAGAAACTTCCTTTGGGGTAAGGAGGAGATGAGGAAGAAATGGGACTTAGTGTCTTGGGAAAAAATTTGCAGATCCAAAAACCATGGAGGGCTTGGCTTGGACGATCAAGAAATACTCAGCAAGGTTTTAGGGGCCAAACTATGGTGCCACTGGGTTCAGAAACCAGAGACTCAATGGGAAAATATCTGGAAATAAAAATATGCAAGATCCTGGCAAACTAGTGACCTCATAAGAATGTCAAGTAATATTAAGGGCTCATACATCTAGAACAAAGCCTGGGAAAATAGAAGATTAGTTCAACAGAATAGTTTCTGGGAAATCAGAGAAGGGGATCTAGCTCTTTTTTGGGAAGATAAGTGGCAACAAGAACCAATATTGTTAAAATAAGACTTCCTCGACCTTAAACATGAAATAGATTCCCCAAGGATTAATTCAAGTAAAGGACTTCTGGGATAACACTCAGCAGATGGACAAATGGAGAATCTGGAGAAGCATTGATTGCAGAAATAACAACCACTTGAAAACAAAAGCAGAGGAGCTAATGAGAATGGTGGAACAAAGGATGATCTTCGTTTCAGCAGGGCAGGACCAACTAAGATGGGGCAATAACAAGGAGAGCAACTTTAATATTAAAGAAGCAAAAGGCATTCTCCTTGAGCTAGATCCCCAGGTTCCAAACAAAATCTGGCAGAAACTTTGGAGGGACCAAGGGTGGATGAAAATCAAAATCTTCATATGGTTGGTTTACCACAGGAAAATCTTGACTTGGGATAACATTAGGAAGAGGGGTATTTTGGCACCCTCTAGATGCCTACTCTATGGGGTGCAAGAAGAAAAAATAGAGCATCTACTCAACAGTTGCATTTTCACCTCCTGGTTATGGGACATATTTGCCAAAATATTTCAATATTCTGGCAGGGACAGAGGGAGCATCATTAATACCCTTAATAGGTGGAGAGGAAAATTTTCAGACTATGAAATTCTCAACTCATCCTAGGCCCTTACACCAAGCTTCATTATATGGAATGTTTGGAAGGAAAGGAACAAAAGAATATTTAAGGAGGAAAAAAATCCCCCATATTGCCTGTTTGAGACAATCCTAAAACAACTTAAGGAGACAATGGGTACCAATATTTGCAACGACCCTAAAAATCCTCCCTCAGATATGGAGTGGAAAATTCTCAGGCAGCTGGGGCTCGAGGGGCTAATTCCTTAAGGTATTGATAGGAAGGTTACGCACGGAGAAGGATTTTTGGCATCCTCCCCCAGAAGGATATCTGAAATACAACATAGATGGAGCATCAAAAGGAAACCTGGGATATGCTAGGTATGGAGGAGTCCTTAGGGATGCTAAGGGAAGTATTATCTTCATCTTCCATTGTCACTTAGGAACAACTACCAACAACATGGCTGAACTAATGGCTTTGGAGTAATGCCTGGATTTTCTAAGTCAGGATAACTGCTGCAATGTGATAATAGAAGCGGACTCTGAACTAATAATTAACTCAGTGAAAAGAATAAATAGTGGAACAGAGCCAGAAAAAGTCTCCAAACACTGGAAATTAATCAGTTTTTTCTAGTGAATTTAGGATCACTTCCAAAACCTGTGCACTGTCAGTTTCCATCATGTTCGCAGAAAGGCCAACAAGCTAGTGGATCTTCTTGCTAATTAGGGGGTCAACTGTTCAGAGGTCAAGGTTTCGATGGAATGGCAGGAGTTGCAACAAAGCAGACTAAGAACTCTTTGCTGCGAGCAAGAGGAAGAGGATAGGAGAGTGTTCAAACACAAAGCCATGGAGGCAAGCTCTTAACCTTTTTGCCTTTGAATGTGTCATCAGTTTCTAGCAAACTGGTCTTTGGTGGGGGGCTGAACACGGCTGGTCGCTAAAATCCCCGGAGTCAACGAGATGGTCATCACTATTCATCGGGGGGAGCACAGTGGATACCATAGTTCCTTAACTAATGGAGAGCCTCTCTTCTTTTCTGGGGTCCAAGTTCAGACTAGAAAGTTGAGTAATCATGGTAGGAATCCTTATTTTACCGGCAGCCAGAATCTCTGCATTTTTGGGCCTCGGGGAGTAAAACCACTTCCTTAGCGATATTTGGATGATCGTACTGCTTTAAAGTGGGAAACGGTTTTAGTGATTTTGCAACGATCCCATCCAAATTCCTACTCGTGGCAAAGTGAGGGTTTGGAAAAATTCCCTCCTTCGCACACTAACGTCTAGTTAACTTGTTCGGTGCGATATTATTCTCCACCGTTGGATCTCTTGGGTGGATCAGCCGTCAAGATTGTTCAGGCAGCTTGGAGGGGCGACCCGTTAAACTTCAGTCATCTTTGCTATGGGATTTCATCCTTGGCCGTTGGTTTAGGCGCTAGAAAGGACGGCTCAGATCAAAGGGACTCTTCCGGGGACTGAGTCGTGGGAGATCTTGCGGGATACTGGGGGCGGGTTGCATTTTTGGGTTATCTGGATTTTGGGTCTGGATTCACTGTTATCTTCTGTGCATGTTGCGCCTTGAGGTTGGAATCGGTGGATTTTGGGCAGATCACATGTGTGAAGTTTATTCCTCCATTCGGACCTGAAATATGTTAAGTATGGTTTCTATTTTTCCATCGGTTCTGTTTTTGGAATCAAAGAATATGCCTTTTATGGCTCTGATATGCATCTCTTCCAATAGATCTTTACAAACAGATCGGGCGGTTTAGGCATTGGTTTGTATTTTGAAGGTCTGGCAGTTAAGTTTGTGGGCCTGTGGCCCGATTGTTAAGCTTTTGGCTTGGTACCCAAGCCCTGAGTGGATAGTTGATTCTATGTCCCTCAGGTCTCTTTGGGTAGTTGTATTATATGTAATTTGTTTCTTTGTTTCTAATGAATAGAAGGTACGACTCTTGCTTTAGCAAAAAAGAAAAAAAAAATAGTAATAACACTAATTATTTTAAAATATTTGTAATAATAATTTATATACATTATAATTAATTATTAATATAAATTAATAAATTTATTTATTATAATAATAATATTTTTATTGTAATAGTTATCTTTTAATATTTTTAATATTTTCATTATTATATATTTATAAATATGAATATTAATTTTATAATTAATTTTAGATTTATTCCCTTGAGTTATTTTATAATGGTTGTAATAATAATTAATTTATAGTTATAATTAGTTGTTTTTTTTTAACAGAAATGGTTATGGAGTGTTTGTATTCATCTTGGCCTGAATGCCGAAAATCTGATTACATTGGAGATTTCTTTGTCCTGTTGCCTTTCACTGTAGTGACTAAGGATGCAGCTGGAGCTTGCAGAATTCTTCCTTACTAAGGAGTCCATGGAATCAATTTCAGAGATTTTCCCCCACTTGAAGATACATACAAATTTATTTAATAGCAAACAGTAGAACATGGCAGCGATCAGATTATGGAATGGGTTCCCATGATTCTTTTCCGTCTTTCATCTTGACTCCGGCAGAGAGGAGGGCAGCTTTGTTGGCTTCAATGTCCGCCTCTTTATTATGGGTTCTCAGCACATGATAGTAATTCAAGTTCTGAAAGTTGCTTTCCAAGCCTTTGATTCTGGTTATCAGTCTTGCTAGTTTAAGATCCAGAGCTGGGGATTTGGAAGCCATTGCGTTTATGATGATCTGGGAGTCACCTATAACATTAGCTTCTTTTATGTTTAAATCTTTGAGGATCTTGAGACCTTGAAAGAGGGCTAAGGCCTCCGCTTGAATGTTGGAAGAATATCCAAGTCCCCAAGCATAGGAATGGATTTTTCCCCCAAATGGATTTACAACAACACCTCCTACTCTAGCTCTTCCCGGATTTCCCTTTGCTGCCCCATCAAAAAAGAGAGAGTGTCTTTCTTGCGTTTTGATCCAGTCTTGAAAATCACTTTTAGACTTCCTTATTTGCCAGTCTTTAATGATAGGGGCATTTCTGACTGCTGGTTGGAATTGAAGTTCTAGAATCGATCCCCAAATGATGTCCTATTGAGTGAGGTTGGAGTCGTCTTTTATATCAGTCAAGCACTCCTTAATGTGGCATTTGATTTTGTTTTCTAAGATCTTGTGGTTCTGCTTTGTATTTCTGAAGATTCTTCTATTACGTTCTAGCCATATCTGCCAACATATAATCTTTGGGAGGATTGCCCATGCAGTTTTAATGATCTGATTTTTAGGAGCTGGGCCAAGGTATCTGGTTGCCCAGTTTGAAAAGAGATCTGCCATGGTGCAAGGAAGCATGATATTAGGTTCCAAATTATGAATAAAGGAAAACCATACTTGCTTGGAGAAGTTACATTCTAGAATTAAATGAACTGTTGTCTCTGCATTTTCACTGCACAATGAGCAAATGGAGGGACCATAGAATCCTTTCCTCTGTAAGATGTCACAAGTTAAGATTTTACCGTGGCAGAGAAGCGAGGCAAAGAAGTCAATTTTGGGTCATGAAGGAGTGTGCCAGACACCTCGCCAAGGAGCTGGATTAGGGGGGACATATGGTCTCTCATTCAATTTGACGTACCCTAGGGAGACTGCGTAACCTCTGGTGTTTAGCCCCCAACCTTTCAGGTCTCTTTTCCTCATGTGTGGGTGCCAATCCATGCAAGAAATCAAGCAACGTGGCCCATTCATTGGTCAATTGATCTGGCACCTCGATGCGTTTCCATCCTGCCCAAGTAGAGTTGTTCCATAGAGAAATATCCCACAGCGTGCATAGTCCCTCTCTGTCCATCCAGCAACGTAGCATGCTAATGGAGGCTCTGTTTTCAATTGGTTCTTTATTCATGATTTTGTCAGTCCAAATGCTGACCTTTTTGCCATTACCTGGGATCCAATAGGAGTGTGCTGTAATTAGAGGGGCAGCTTTAGCGTACAGCTTCAGGAATGCCGAGTTAGGCCATTGAATAACATTATCTAAACATATGGTGCGGGGTCCTCTGAAATATTTTTTCCAGAGAGCCACTTGAGCCCAGCCAGGATTGGGTGCAATGATTTTCCATATAATCTTTGCTGCCATTGCCACATTCTGCTGACAGAGATTTTTAAAATTTAATCCACCCTCCCACAGTGGCTTGGTGATGGTTTCCCAACTGATAAGAGGAATCTTGTTTTCGTTTTGTTTTCCTCCCTTCCAAAAGAACCTCCGTATGTATTCTTCCATTTTTTTTAGGATGGTTGCTGGAGCAAGAAGCCCAGTGAATTGGAATAAAGGGAGGCTGGTAAGCACAGATTTAATTAAAACTGATTTTCCAGCAGTATTGAGCCAGGAGTAGCCCCAGGCTTGTATCTTTGACTTAAATTTTTCCAGCTGTGGGAGCCAGTCTTTGCTTGTAGGTCTCTTATGATATACAGGGAGACCCAAATATTTGAAAGATGACCAGGAGGAAGAGGCTGCAAATCCCAGACATCTAGAAATGTCAGATAGCAATCTGGGCGTAGTATTCTAGCTGTAGATGTGGCATTTGTTCTTATTTACAGTACTGTCTGAGGCCTTACTGAAATCATCCAAAACCTCTTTGAATTTTGATGTAGAGGAGAGAGTGGCAGGTCCCAGTAACAAAGTGTCATCCACAAACAAGGCGTGATTTATGTTTTTTACCCATCTTTCAATACACAATCCATTGATATCTTGTTCTTGCATCTTTTTGTCTAACAGGAAGCTGAGGATAGAAGCTTGGATGACAAAAATCAGAGGGGATAGAGGACACCCCTGTCTAAGTCCTCTCGAAGCTTTGAAAAAATTAGTGGCTCTTCCATTCACTAGTGGGGTGATCCATGGCTCCGAGATGCATGCCCAGATCCATTTAATGAAATTTTCTCCAAAACCAAATTTGCTCATAACATTTAAAAGAAATCTATGATTTAATTGATCAAATGCATTGGCTAAATCAAGTTTAATTACCATACCTTGCTCTTTTCAGAGAAGACTTGAATGAATTGCCTCTTGGACGAGAATGAAGTTGTCCACAATCTGCCTTCCTTGGATGAAGCCTCCTTGGTTCTCAGGGATTATTTTGGGTAGGATGAGCTTCAGTCTCTTTGCAATTACTTTGGTGATTAATTTGTATCCAGTGTTACATAAGGAAATCAGACGAAATCTGCTGAAGATGTTGGCACCTTTTTCCTTGGGTATAAGGGCTAAGAAAGCAGAATTTGTGTTGCCTCCTATTTTCTGAGTGTTCTGAGGCTTTTGCACCATTTTGAGCAGGTCCTTTTCAATAATCGGCCAGCAAGCTTGGAGAAATCTGGCAGAGAAACCATCCGGCCCAGGGGCCTTATCCGGTTCCATATCAAAGAGGGCTTTTTTCACTTCATCTTTAGTAACTTTGGCCTCAAGAGTTTCCTTTATACGCTGAGAGATTAAAGAAGGTATTGATTTGGATCCTTGTCTTCACTATACAAGTTTTGAAAGTGAAAAAAGGCTGCTTTCTTTATATACTCAAAATCCTTATGGATGTCATTATCCTCTTTAATCTCAGAGATAGTGTTGAAGCATTTCCTTGCCTGGGATTGTTTGTGGAAAAATGCAGTGTTCCTATCCCCTGCTTTGAGCCAAAGATTACGAGATTTTAATCTCAAATATTCTTCTTCAGCTAAGCAAGCCTTGTGGAAGCACTGTTGCAGATGAGATTCCTGATCTAATAACTCCTTAGTGATTGTATCATTCTCCATACGCTTTTGATGGGAGGCAAGAGAGGCTTTAATGGATTTCCTTTCTGTAGCCGGATTAGACAGAGTTTTAACCCATCTTTTTAGAGCTCCTTTTACCCTTCTAAGCTTTTCTTCCCAAATATATAAAGGCGAACCTTTGATAGGCTGATTCCAACAATCCTTGACAATTTTCATGAAGTCTGGCTCCTTTGTCCAGAGTGGGCTAAATCTAAAGGGGATAGGTCCCAAATCAAGATGAGCTAGGAGCTCTAGTTTTATGGGCTTATGGTCTGAGATGTTGTTAGCAAGAATATGCATTCTTGGTTCTAGGCCTAGCAGCAAATAGGAACTTTGAATAAAAAATCTATCTAGCCTGGCAGCAATATGACCAGGGCCCATTCTTTTATTAGACCAAGAGTACTTACCGACAGAGGGTTTGATATCCAGCAAGTCCTAGTCCTGCAAAATGTCCTCCACCCATTCCCTTGCTGGATCACGTACTATGTTGCCTCCCCTTTTTTCGGATGAATGGAGAGTGAGATTGAGGTCTCCAACAATAATTATATTTTCCAAGTTTGTCAAATCTGCTTGTTGCCTTGTGGAATCCCAACAGTCCTTTTTTTCCCCGACATTGACAGGAGAGTAAACATTAAAAAGACAAAAAATTTCCTTGGTGTCTAGATTCTGCATTTTCAGTAGCAACCAGTGGGTATTTCTAGCCTCAAATAGGACTGCAAATTTGCTAGTGTTCCATAAAGTGCCAATTCCTCCCGAGGCACCCCGGGCAGAGATTGCTCTTGCTTCACTTTTGAACCAAAGTTTCTTGCTTGTATGAAGGAAGACTATGTCTTCCAACTTTGTCTCCTGGACGAGATGTCTGGAGTCTCTGTTCTAATTAAGCTTCTGATGGCTTCTTCCTTAGCTTTACTCCCCATACCTCTACAATTCCAGGAGATGATCTTCGTTATTTTTGTTTCTGGTGGGCTCCCTTGGAACCTTGGGTCTGATTTTTCGACATCTTTGACTTTGGAGCTAGCAGTTTTTCCAAAGTTGGTTGGCTGCCCTGAAGTTTTTCTTTGTAAGTCTCCTGCTCCCTTTTTTCCCTGTCAGTTTTCCGGCCTCTTTTAGATCTTCTTACCGAGGTTTGGGACTCTCCTATTTCCCCTTCTTCTTCTGATTCTTCAGATTCCTATTCTTCTTCCTCCTCTTCTAAAATCTTACCTTTGGGATCTTCAGCATTGGCTCCTTTGGGAGAGGTTGTGGGGGTACCTTTGCCTGAAGGAGCTGTTTTATGGACCTCGGTCTCTTGAGTCACTTCTGTCTCCTTTTGTACCACGACCTCTTGGGTGCCCTCTGTTTGCGAGCTCAGAGGGTCGAACTTATTTTCTGGCGCAAGCTTGGTCAGGATCTGGTGAGCAGTGGTCTGATGAGGCCCTTTGCCATTAGGGCCTCCCGATTTCTGATTCTTGGGATGCGATTTGGATCGCTTGACTTGGTTCCATTTTTTCTCCTTCCCCTACGCAGCCTCATTGTTGGTCAGGCAATCTCTGGCAAAGTGTCCATAAACATGACATTTCTGGCATTTGAAGGGCAGCTACTCATAATCCAATTTTTGTAAATGCGTCCAACTTCCGACCTTTATTGTGATGGCCTCTGGTAGTCCCACCTCCAGATCAACTTCTACACAGATCCTGGCACAGTCATATTGGTCTTTGTTATTTGCTCGGTCTATAAATTTCCCCAGGGCATTTCCAATGTGTCTCAATGAGTCCCAATTCCAACAATGTACTAGAAGATTTGGAAGTCTAACCCACACCGGGACTGCTTTGGGCACATCAACTGTCGGATCGAAGTCCGAGGTCCAATTGTTCAGATACAAACCCTGAGGGCCCATGAAGTAGGGGTCGTTTTGGAAGATCAGATCTTTGTCGTCCTTTGATGTGAATTCGAAGAGGAAGTATCCTCTCCCCAGAAAGTATGAGGTGACATTTTCTTTGATTAGCGGCGCCCAGTTTCTGATGACCCAGCTCTTAGTGGATTTTGGAGACGGCCATAGCCTAGTGAACTAGCCGATGAGAGCCCGTTCAGCTAAAGACAGAGCAACTTGGATCGGGGTTTCTGGAGGAAGGGAGATCACCGGAATATCATCCAGTTTTTTAACAAACTTCGCAGCTTCAACATTTTTCTTCTTTGGGAGACCAGCCAAGAGCTGGGTGAAGGCCTCAGAAGGCGAGATCGGCGGAGGAGGCGGGAGAGCCGCTTGAGGAGTGCCCAACCCCTCCATAGTCTCAATCCCCAGGATCGGGACTGTCAAAAGCCAGCAGATCGATCCATGAAACGGCCCAACCGCAGCATGCAGAAGTCCGCAGGGGTCAGATCGGCAGAGGGCGGGCGAGCTCGCTGCTTGCAGATCGCGCAAGGTGCGGGCCTCAGGGTTCAGAGCCGAAGGCTGCAGAGCGCGCGTTAGCCCAAAATCCAATGTCGCCAATAATAGATAGTTATAATTAGTTGTTAATATAAATTAATAATTGTTATTTATTATAATAATAATATTTTTATTGTAATAGTTATTTTTTAATATTATTATTATTATTATTATTATTATTATTATTGTTATTATTATTATTATTATTATTATTATTATTATTATATATTTATCAATATGAATATTAATTTTATAATTAATATTAGATTTATTCTCTTGAGTTTGTAATCCCTTGGGTTTTTACTATTAATCCCTTTGGTTTATTATCCCCTTTGGTTTATAATATCAATCCCTTTAGTTTATTAATTTAAGGGTTATTATTCTTAGGGTTTAATATTATTCACAGGGTTTATAATATTAATCCTTTCATCTAATATAAATCTCCTTGGTTTATAATCATGGTCAACCATGGTCCAACATCACATTGTGACAAATATTTTCTCAATATGAAAATCAACCATGGTCCAACATTGCTTTATGACAAAGACTCACTGCATATGAAAATCAATCATGGTCAACCATGGTGCAACGTCACATTGTGACAAAGATTGTCTCAATATGAAAATCAACCATGGTCAACCATGATAATTCTAGGGTTTACAATATTTATATTGGGGTATATATACCTTGGCCTTATAATATTATTCTTTTGTGTGTAATATTATTGTAGAATTTAGACTTTTGTGATTCATATTAATTGTAACAACATTTTCAGTAAAAATCACATAAAATAAAATCTTGTCGATGCGTTTCGAACCAACGAGTGTAGTTCATCTTCAAGTCAAGATGAGGAATCATATCTAGGAAATGGAATAAAAAGATGATGAGAGCAGCTAACTAGCCATTAAAAATAACAGCTAGTTTGACTAAAAATTTGAAATAACTAATTAAGCCTCTAACCCAGAATTAAAAATAATTTTAATTTAACAACTAATATTTATTTTAAATTAAGAAATAACTAAGATTAATAAAATAATTTCATTTAATATTAAATAATATTAGTATTATTAAATTATATTATAGATATAATATCAATAAGAATTTTGAGATACAAAAACAACAATAATAATAATAATAATAACTAAATAACTAATTTTTTACTTTTTTATTATTAATCTATCATAATTTTAAATTAATAGCTAATATTATTTTTGAATCAAGAAATAAATAAGATCAATAAACTAATTTTATTTCAATATTAAATAATATTACTATTATTAAATTATATTATAGATATAATATCAATAAGAATTTTGAGATAATAATAATTAATTAATTAATTAACTAATTTTTAACTTTATTATTATTGGTCTATCAAAAGAAAAAAAATCTGAATAAATAATAATAATAATAATAAGACTAAAAAAGTAAAGATTAGGAAGATAACCAGGAAAACAAGAAAAATCTAGGAAGAAAGAGTAGGGATCCAACACCTACTAATACTCCAACCATCGTCTCTGTTCAAAAAGAGGTCCTAAGAAGAGGATTGATCCCAAAGATCAATCTTCCAGGGTTCATATTCCTTTTATTCAAGGGACCACGGATAAAATCGTGAGGATCTTGAAAAAGCATAATATTCCTTCTTCTTTTAGACCCCTTCGCACTATTCGAAGTTCTCTTCGTTCCGCCAAGGACCCTATTAACCCTAAGGATGGGAAGGGCGTTTATATGATTCCTTGTTCATGTGGGACTCCTTATATTGGTGAGACTGGTCGATCAATAAATCAAAGGATTTGTGAGCATGCTACAAACATAAAGCATGGAAGGTCTCGCTCCTCCGCATTGGCTAAACATGCGGAAAAAACCAATCATCACATTTGCATAGAAGAGGCGAAGGTCATTGTTAGGATTGACCACTTTCATCATCGGAAATTTAGAGAGGCCTTAGATATCGAACAAAGGCCCGTCAATCTGAACAGAAATGATGGTTGGAGTATTAGCAGGTGTTGGATCCCTGCTTTTTCTTCCTAGATTTTTCTTGTTTTCCTAGTTATCTTCCTAATCTTTACTTTTTTAGTCTTATTATTATTATTATTTATTCAATTTTTTTTTCCTTTCTTTGATAGATCAATAATAATAAAGTTAAAAACTAATTATTAACTCAAAATTCTTATTGATATTATATCTGTAATATAATTTAATAATAGTGATATTATTTAATATTAAAATAAAATTATTTTATTCATCTTATTTATTTCTTAATTCAAAAATAGTATTAGTTATTAATTTAAAATTATGATAGATTATTAATAAAAAGGTAAAAAAATAGTTATTTAATGAATTAATTATTATTATTATAGTTTTTGTATCTCAAAATTCTTATTGATATTACATCTGTAATACAATTTAATAATACTAATATTATTTAATATTAAATGAGATTATTTTATTAATCTTATTTATTTCTTAATTCAAAAATAATATTAATTATTAAATTAAAATTCTTTTTAATTCTGGGACAAATGCTTAATTAGTTATTTCAATTTTTTAGTCAAACTAGCTATTATTTTTAACGGCTAGTTAGCTGCTCTCATCATCTATTTATTCCATTTTCTAGATCTGATTCCTTATCTTGTCCTGAAGATGAACCACACTGGTTGGTTCAAAACGCGTCGATGAGATTTTATTTTATGTGATTTTTTATGAAAATGTTGTTACAATGTAATATTATTATTATAATAATAATAATTTTATTGTAATAACAAATTTTTAATATTTTTATTATTATATATTTATTAATATGAATATTAATTTTATAATTAACCTTATATTTATATCATTAATGTTCATTATGGTTGGGTTTATAATATTAACAATCCTCAAGGTTTGTTAATCTCTAAGGTTTATAATATTCATAATCGTGTGGGTTTATCAATCCCTTGGGTTTAAAATGTTAATTCTTAGGGTTTATTAATCCCATGTGTTTTTAATATTGATTCTTTGGGTTTGTTGATCCTTTAGGTTTATAATATTTATCCCTTGGGTTTACTAATTCATTGGGTTTATAAAATTAAACCATTGTATTTATTAGTCGCTTTTCTTTTAAGGTTTATAATATTTATTTTAGCGTTTATATACCTTAGGTTTATAATATTAATCCCTTGGATTTAATATTATTCCCTTGGGTATATAAAACATTGAGTTTTACGGTTTGTAATATTTATCTTAGGATTTATATACCTTGGGTTTATAATATTTATCCCTCATTTAATATTATTCCCTTGGGTTTTTAGTGTTAATCCCTTTGGTTTATTATCCCCTTTGGTTTATAATATCCCTTGGGGTTTTAGTATTAATCCCTTGGGTTTATTGTTCCTTTGGGTTTATAATATCAATCGCTTGGGTTTATTATTCCCGGTCAACGATGGTTTATTATGATGTCAACCATGGTGAACCATGGTCCAACATGGAATTGTGATAATGATTGTCTCAATATGAAAAATAGTGATGGTCAATCATGTTTATTTTAGTGTTTATAATATTTGTCTTAAGGTTTATATACGTTGGGTTTATACTATTAGTCCTTTGGGTTCACAATCCCTTTGGGTTTTTGTATTAATCCCTCGAGTTTATTATTCCTTTGGGTTTATAATATCAATCCCTTGGGTTTATTATTCCCTTAGGTTTACAATATCAATGATGGTTAACCATTGTCAATCATAGCAAACCATGGTTGAATGTCGCATTGTGACAAAGATTGTCTCACCATGAAAATAATCCATGTTTATTTTAGTGTTTGTGATATTTATTTTAGGGTTCACCAATGTTGAGTTTATAAAATTAGTCTCTTGGGTTTAATATTATCTCCTTGGATTCATAATCCCTTGGGTTTTATTATTAATACCTTGGGTTTATTATTAGGTTGGGTTTATAATATCAATTGTGGTCACCTTTATTAATATCTTATGTTTGTAATATCGATCCTTTGCGCTTCTTGATCCCTTAGGTTTTTAATATGTATCCCTTTGGTTCTCTAATTTGTTGGGTTTTTAACATTGAATAGTTGGGTTTATTAGTTCCTTGGGTTTATAATATTAATAATCCCTTTGGTTTATTAATCTCTTGAGTTTAAAATATTAATTCTTAGGTTTTATTAATTCAACCATGCTTTTTTATAGTATTTTTAATATTTATCTTAGGGTTTGTATACCTTGGGTTTATAAGATTAGTCCCTTTTGTTTAATATTATTCCTTTAGGTTCATAATCCCTTGGGGTTTTAGTATTAATCCCTTGGTTTTATTGTTCCTTTGTGTTTACAATATCAATCGCTTGGGTTTATTATTCCCGAGACAACCATGGTTTAGTATGATGTCAACCATTGTCAACCATGGTCCAACATGGAATTGTGATAAGGATTCTCTCAATATGAAAATCAACGATGGTCAACCATGTTTATTTTAGTGTTTATAATATTTATCTTAGGGTTTATATACATTGGGTTTATAATATTAGTCCCTCAGGTTTAATATTATTCGCTTGGGTTCATAATCCCTTAGGTTTTTAATATTAATCCCTCGGGTTTATTATTATTTTGCTTTATAATATCAATCCCTAAGGTTTTTAATATTAATCCCTCGGGTTTATTATTATTTTGCTTTATAATATCAATCCCTTAGGTTTATTATTCTCTTAGGTTTATAATATCAATAATGGTCAACCACTGTCAATCATAGCCAACCATGGTCAACCATGGTTGAATGTCTCATTGTGACAAGGATTGTCTCACCATGAAAATAAACCATGTTTATTTTAGCGTTTGTAGTATTTATATTTGGGTTTACCAATGTTGGGTTTATAATATTAGGCCATTGGGTTGAATATTATTCCCTTGGGGTTTTAGTATTAATCCCTTGGGTTTATTATTACTTTGGGTTTATAATATCAATCCCTTGGGTTTATTATTCCCTTAGGTTTATAATATCAATGATGGTCAATCATTGCCAATCATAGCCAACCATGGTCAAGCATGGATGAATGTCACATTGTGACAAGGATTGTCTCACCATGAAAATAAGCCATGTTTATTTTAGTGTTTGTAATATTTATATTTGGGTTTACCAATGTTGGGTTTTTAATATTAGTCCTTAGGGTTTAATATTATTCCCTTGGGTTCATAATCCCTTGGGTTTATGTTCCCCTTGCGTTCATAATGCCAATCCCTTGGGGTTTATTATTAACTTGGGTTTATAATATTAATCATGGTCAACCATAAGCAACCATGGTCAACTATGGTCAATCATGGTGTGATCTCACATTGTGAAAAACATTGTCTCCACTTAGGGTTTATATAACTTGGGTTTATAATATTAGTCCCTTGGGTTTAATATTATTCCATTAGGTTCATAATCCCTTGGGGTTTTAGTATTAATCCCTTGGGTTTATTGTTCCTTAGGTTTATAATATTAATAATCCCTTTGGTTTATTAATCAGTTGACTTTAAAATATTAATTCTTAGGGTTTATTAATTCAAAAATGTTTATTTTAGTATTTTTAATATTTATCATAGGATTTGTATACCTTGGGTTTATAAGATTAGTCCCTTTTGTTTAATATTATTCTCTTAGGTTCATAATCCATTGAGGTTTTAGTATTAATCCCTTCAATTTATTTTTACTTGGGATTATAATACCAATCGTTTGAGTTTATTATTCCCTAGTCAACCATGGTTTATTATGATGTCAACTATGGTCAACCATGGTCCAACATGGAATTGTGATAATGATTGTCTCATTATGAAAGGACGATGGTCAATCATGTTTATTTTAGTGTTTATAATATTTATCTTAGGGTTTATATACATTGGGTTTATAACATTAGTCCCTTGGGTTTAATGTTATTCCCTTCGATTCATAATCCCTTGGGGTTTTACTATCAATTCGTTAGGTTTATTATTCCTTTGGATTTCTTATATCAAGCCCTTGGGTTTATTATTCCCTTAGGTTTATAATATCATGCATGGTCAACCATTGTTAACCATAGCCAAACATGGTCAATGATGGTTGAATGTCGCATTGTCATAAGGATTGTCTCACCATAAAAATAAACAATGTTTATTTTAGTGTTTGTAATATTTCTATTTGGGTGTACTTGGGTTCACAACCCCTTGGGGTTTTAGTATTAATCCCTTGGGTTTATTATTGCTTTGGATTTATAATATCAATCCCCTGGGTTTATCATTCCCTTAGGTTTATAATATCAATGATGGAAAACCATTCTCAATCATAGCCAACCATGGTCAACCATGTTTGAAATTGAAAGTCGCATTGTGACAAGGATTGTCTTACCATGAAAATAAACCATGTTTATTTTAGTGTTTGTAGTTTTTATATTTGGGTTTACCAATGTTGGGTTTATAATATTAGTCCCTTGGGTTAAATATTATTCCCTTGGGTTCATAATCCCTTGGTTTTATTATTCTTTTGGGTTTATAATATTCATCTCTTGGGTTTATTATTCCCTTAGGTTTATAATATCAATGATGGTCAACCATTGTCATCCATAGTCAACCATGGTTGAATGTCGCATTGTGACAATGATTGTCTCCCCATGAAAATAAACCATGTTTATTTTAGTTTTTGTAATATTTATATTTGGGTTTACCAATGTTGGGTTTTTAATATTAGTCCCTTGGGTTTAAAATTATTCTTTTGGGTTCATAATCCCTTGGATTTTAGTAATAATCCCTTGGGTTTATGTTTCCCTTGGGTTCATAATATCAATCCCTTGGGTTTATGATTAACTTGGGTATATAATATCAATCATGGTCAACCATAACCAACCATGGTCAATTGTGTTCAATCATGGTCTGATCTCACATTATGAAACATATTGTCTCCACTTAGGGTTTACATACCTTGGGTTTATAATATTAGCCCCTTGGGTTTAATATTATTTCCTTAGGTTCATAATCCCTTAGGGTTTTAGTATTGATACCTTGGGTTTATTAATTCGTTGGGTTTATAATATCAATCATTTGGGTTTATTATTCCGTGGTCAACCACGGTTTATTATGAAGTCAACCATGGTCCAACATGGAATTATGATAAGGATTGTCTCCATATGAAAATCAACAACAATTAATCATGTTTATTTTGATGTTTATAATATTTATCTTAGGGTTTATATACGTTGGGTTTATAATATTAGTCCCTTGGGTTCACAATCCCTTAGGGTTTTAGTATTAATCCCTTGGGTTCATAATCCATTAGAGTTTTAGTATTAATCCCTTGGGTTTATTATTCCTTTGGGTTTATAATATCAATCTATTGGGTTTCTTATTCCCTTAGGTTTATAATATCAATCATGGTCAACCATTATCAATTATAGCCAACAATGGTTAGCCATGGTTCAATGTCGCATTGTGACAAGGATTGTCTCACCATGAAAATAAACCATGTTTATTTTAGTGTTTCTAATATTTATATTAGGGTTTACCAATGTTGGGTTTATAATATTAGTCTCTTGGGTTTAATATTATTGCCTTGGGTTCATAATCCCTTAGAGTTTTAGTATTAATCCCTTGGGTTTATAATATCAATCATGGTCAGATTTATTAATATCTTGTGTTTGTAATATCGATCTCTTGCACTTCTTGATCCCTTAGGCTTTTAATATTTATCCTTTAGGTTCACTAATTACTTGGGTTTATAATACTAAACAATTGGTTTATCAGTTCCTTGGGTTTATAATATTAATAATCCCTTTGGTTTATTATTCCCTTGAGTTTAAAGTATTAATTCTTAGGTTTTATTAATTCAACCATGTTTATTTTAGGATTTTTAATATTTATCTTAAGGTTTGTATCCCTTGGGTTTATAATATTAGTCCATGTTCTTTAATATTATTCGCTTGGGTTCATAATCCCTTGGGGTTTTAGTATTAATCCCTTAAGTAATAATAATATAATATTATTATTATTATAATTGCGCCGAGAGGCACTCTACAGCCAAGTATATGAGGGAGATTTTGTCACGTTATGTAACGTTACATTAAAAAATATTAAAAAAATATGAGGGAGATGTTGTCACGTAAGGTAATGTTACATTAAAAAATATTAAAAATATATGAGGGAGATGTTGTCACGTAATGTAATGTTACATTAAAAAAATATAAAAAAATATATGTGTGTCGGTTAATATATATATTATATATGTTGAAGATTAAAAACTATTAAAACATATGTATGCGTTAGCTATTATATTGTATATGTTGAAGATATGTGTAACATTATTTTAAGAAAATTATTTAAATAAATAAATCTATGATACAACTTAAAAAGAGATTGATTAGTTTATTCATCAAATAACAAAGAAAATTAGATAAAGGAAGTGGATGATTCAATTGGGCATATCTTGTAATAATAACTAGGTAAATTTCATGGCGTTTAGGTTTGTGTGATTTTTGTAATATTAATAACCCGGTAAATTTATATTTCTTTGTTCAAGTTTTTGGTAGGTAAATTTCGTGGCGTTTAGGTTTTTTGTTGTGTGATTTATATAATAATAATAATAATAACCCGCTAAATTTATATTTCTATTTTTTTGTTCAAGTTTTCGATTTTGTGATTTCTTTAATACATACCATAATAGTAATAATGTGGTAAATTTCAGGTTTTCGGTTGTAGGAAGGTAAACTAAATATAATGGAAGGTGCTCAATAAAATTAGTAGGAGTGAGGGGAAATATTGAGTAGAATGTAATATACTCAAATATTAGGTAAATTTTAATAATATTACATTTTAATTAGTATTTCTCCCCACCCCTAACCTGTATTTATTAGGTGGGAGTGGTTATAAATATTGGGTAACATATAATATTGTAATATTATATTTTATGTCATCAACATATTTGTAAAAATTAATATAGATGTGTTCCATCTATAAATTTAATTAATAAGCAGATAAAAATTTAATATTTACATTATGAAAATATTTTTAATCATGAATATTTACCATGGATATTATTAACTTCTAAGTAGGTTTTTTACAATACCATAGAACAATACTCGCAAGAGAAAAACAGAGAGGGAGAGGAGGGAAGAAAATTATAATATCATGGGCTACTACCATGGTTTATCTATACCATGGGCCATATAGACTTTTGATTACTATGTTATGGATCTAGGCTTTTAATTGTTACAATACCATGGGTCAATACCATGTCTTATCAATACCACATGCCCAAAAACAATAAATTATTTAAAAATAAAAATATTTTAAACATATTTTATTTTATAACATTTTTTAAATTAGATATAAAAGAAAAAAGGTTATAATTATTTTTGAGGTGTATCTAAACCCTCCATCCTCATGACTACTAACAATACTTTCATAGAGATTAAATGGAGGTTTTAATAAATTAAAAAATGAGAATACTTGTATATATACATATGTGGAATTTATATAATATAAATAATATTATAATGAACCAGGATAGATGCATCTTAACCAAGGATCACAGCGAAGTGAGAAAGAAAATTGATTAACAATGATAGAAGAAAGATAGTGCGTGATTCTTTTAATTTTTTTATTATTGTATTTTCTTTAACATGATTGATCCAAAATATAGGTTTAATATTTTACAACCAATTATGTTTTTTATTAATTTAGATACTTTCTTAAATACAATACAATGGGACCATATTTAAGAAAGAGAGTGAGATGGAAGGGGGCATAGAGTATGGGAGAGAGACATAGAGGTGAGAGTCATAGTGAGAAAGAGAAATGAAGAGAGAGAGGAGGGGGAGAGAGGGAGGGAGAGAGATGGATTTGGAGGGGGAAAGAGAGGGAGTGACAAGGGAGAGATGAAGATGGAATGAGGGAGAGAGGAGATGAGGGAAGAGAGAGAAAAGGAGAGGATAAAGATAGGGAAAGAAGGGGAAGAGAGAGATAGGGATACATAGATATGGAGGGGGGAGAGAGGGGGAGAGAGAGAAGGAGAGAAGGAGGGAGATTGTGACAAAGTTGGAGGGTGGAGAGAGAGTGTGTGTATGATGGGGGGGAGATAGAGGGAGGTGGGAAAGAAGGGGAGAGAGAGAAAGGAAAAAGGTAGAGGACTTGAGAGAGAGGAGAGAGAGGGGGGGAGAAAGAGATTGAGTTGGAAGGGGAAGAAATACATAGAGAGATAAAGGTGGAGAGGGAGTGGCAAGGGAGAGATGGAGAGTCAGTGAGAGAGAGAGAGATAGATCGATAAGGAAAGAGAGCGTGTATGTTTTAGGGGTGAGAAGGACATACAATGGGAGATAGAGATATAGATGGGGTGGGTGAGGGGGTAGAAGAGAGAGGGAGGGAGGAATAGGGATGGATGGGAGATAGTGATATAGATGGAGGGGGTAGAGCAAGAGAGAGAGAAGGGGAAGAGATAGAGAGGGAAAGGAAGAGGGAGAGATAGATGGATAGATAAATAGATATGGAGAGAGAGAGAGAGAGAGAGAGAGAGAGAGAGATGTTTAGGGGGTTGAGATAGAGAGACAAATAAGGAGAGATGGAGGGAGGTATAAATATAGATGGCAAGGGGAGAGAGGAAAGAAGAGAAAGATAGAGAAAGTTAGGGAGAGGCAGATAGAGTGAGACGGGAGAGAGAGGGAGGGGAAGAGAGAGAAGGAGAGGGGGAGGTAGATAGACACAGAATGGAAGGTATAGAGAGAGGGAAGAAGAAAGAGTCTCATAGAGACAAATACATACATAGAAGTTAGATCTAGAAAGTCATGAATATTTTATATTTTCACTAAAATAGATGTATTGGTTTCAATGTAGTTGTTGATTTCTAATCCTATTTGATCACATGCACTATATGCATTGATTTCAATGTAGATATCAATTTATAATTCTATTTAATACCTTACATTAGATGCATTGATTTTAATGTCGATGTTGATTTCTACTGCTATTTTATTACTTGCATAGGATGCATTGGTTTCAGTGTAGATATTGATTTCTAATCCTATTTGATCGCTTGCACTAGATGCATTGATTTCAGTGTAGATGTCGATTTCTAATCATATTTAATACCTTACACTGGATGCATTGATTTCAGCATAGATATTGATTTCTACTCATATTTGATTGCTTGCATTAGATGCATTGGTTTCAATGTAGATATTGATTTCTACTCCTATTTGATTGCTTGCACAGTACACATTGGTTTCAATGTAGATATTGATTTCTAATCCTATTTAATCACTTGCACTAGATGCATTTATTTCAGTGTAGATATTGATTTCTAATCATATTTAATACCTTACAATAGGTGCATTGATTTCAACGTAGATGTTGATTTCTACTAATATTTGATTTCTTGCATTATATGCATTGGTTTCAGTGTAGATATTGATTTCTAATCCAATTTTATTTCTCGCACTAGATACATTGATTTTAGTATAGATGTTGATTTCTAATCCTATTTGTTTGTTTGCACTAGATGCATTGATTTTAGTGTAGATGTTGATTTCTGATTTGATGCAACAAGATGTATGATGTACATTAATTTCAAAGTAATTAGATTAATAGTGTGCATTGATTTCAGTGTAAGCACATCTCTACCTCCTCCATATATATGTCTATAACCCATTGTCTCTCCTTCTCTATCTCTCTATCTCAGCCCCTAAACATACACACTCTCTCTCTATATATCTATCTATCCCTCCCTCCCTCTCTCTCTCTTCCCCTTCTCTCTCTCTAACATTTCTCTCTCCATATATATATCTCTTCCTCCCTCCCTATATTCAACCATAAATACAATACTTGAATTTTCATCCTAAATAAAATGTTTCCTTACCCCAAATGTTTTCTTTTTGAAACTATAAACTATTTATAATTGAGTACATTCTTATGATTCCCATTTTCCATCATTTAACATTGTTAATTACTTTGCATTTAAACGCAGTAATAGAAAATAACTACCATTGAAAATTAGTTGGGGTAAACACTCCATAAGTCACAATGATTGACTTTGGAGAAAACTACTATTAATATTGGAGAGCAACAAGGTATGTTGTTTACTACAGTAGCTCGAGTTAAATATTTGAATGGTCTATGATTCCAACTACTCTAAGGTATGTTGTTTACTATAGTAGCGAGTTAAATATTTGAATGGTCTATAATTCCAACTACTCTTTCATATGATCGATATGAGAAAATGGAAAAACTAATAGATGTGACAATAGGAACAATAAAAAAAATAGTTTCAGATTGATTGCAATGAAGATTGTTTGTAATTGACTATATTCTTAGTATTCACAATTTTTATCTATCAAAATTGTTACATTGACACTTTTTACTCAAAATTTGTATTTCATCTTTATTCATCATTCAAGTTACTAAGAGTCTCTCTCATCTTAACAAATTGAGGTAACTAAGAAAGTTTTAAATTAAATTGACCAAATTAATCTTAAACATATTTAGCATATTTAAAATGATCAAAATAATTAGATGCTCAACAAATTTTGTATGACCGTACATGACTGAAACCAGCCTAGATCCATCTTAAAATTGGATCTATCAAGTGCCAAGAGGGATCAAATCTCTCGAGGTGCAAACCTTTCCTCAAGTTTTGCACTCAAAAAATAGGTATGCACCTCAAGAGATTTGATCCCTCTCGACGCTTGATAGATCGAGTGTTAAGATGGATCTAGGCTGGTAATATAATAAATATATTATATTATTATAATAATAATACAATATCATTGTTATTATTATTACTATTAATTTATATTGTTATAATAATAATAATAATAATAATATTATTATTATTATTATTATTATTAAAATATATTATTATAAAAACATAATATTATTATTATAATATTAATATAATAATCATAAATATGTAAATATATAAGAATATGGTTGTTATTATTTATATAGTTATTAATAATTATAAATAATTGGTCTTTAAAAATAATACACATAATAATTCTCTTATCACAATTTTAATTATTATTGGATCATGGTTGTTATTATGAGTTAATGTTATTATTATAATAATATAATATTATTTCATAATATTATTATTAGTTATTATTAGTATTAATTAATTAATTAATATTACTAATAATATTATTATGATATTAATATAATAATAATAAATATATAAATATATAAGAATATGGTTGTTATTATTTATATAGTTATTAATAATAATAAATAATTAATATTTAAAACAATATACATAATAATTCTCTTATCACAATTCTAATTGATGATGATGATAATGACGATGGTGGTTAATGTCCATTGAAACCAAACTTTGGTCTATCGGACCTAAAAAAATGAATTATTTAGTTGGATTTAAGATTTTATTGCTATGCTCAAAAAGCTTGGAGAGAGGCCTCCTAAGCTCACTATAATTTTGACATCGTAGAAGGTTAGGAAGGTCAGTATTGCAACAAACATTATGAAATTGAGATCTAATGTGGTTGTACATGGGGCACTCTAAGAGGAAGTGATTTTCATCCTCGATGTTCATATTCTCGTAGAGATGGCAGATCCATTCCATCCATGGTGTTTTAGGAATTGCCCAACGACTTGTTTCACTATGGAGCTCATGAGAGTTTGTTCTAATCTTGGCTAAATTAATTTTCTTCTTTGAGATAGTTAAAATAGAGAGATACTTTTGATCTTCTAGGGTGGGGTTGATGACCTCCTTATAATATCTTAATTTTCTTTTAGCTGCTAAATCTTTCTCACACCACATTTTTTCTTTGAACATAGAAGTAAAATATTTTAAATGTTATTAATGTTTTGCAATGCAACATTCTCATCGATCTCCCAATGGTTTAACCAGGCTCTGGTGTATTTATACCAACCTCGTTTGAGCCTTAGGTGGTTTTGGCTGGAATTTAAAGCTAGCATAGGAAGTCTATGGTCTCCTATGCTATTGAGTTTGTGCTTGTACAACAAAAGCCTAGTCATAGCTAGGCTCTCGATAGGGGAAAGACTCGCTTCTATAAGGAGAATAGGATAGGGTGTATTGCTTTTAATTTTGAGGTTATACGTTATAAAACACTTCTGGATTTTCTCAATCTTTCTCCAGGATTCTCTAGCTGCAACCCCTAACCTCACATCCATATAAGATAACAGGAGTGACTAATGTTTCAAAGAGGAACTTCTTTCTATTCCACATTATGAGGTTTTTCGTTTTACAATTATTTTCAAGACCAAAATAAGCTTTCCACCCCTCATTAATCTTTTTCTGAATGCTATAGTTCCAATTGAGCTTGTGATGAATATCAATTCCTAGGTACTTGTAAAAAGACACTTCCTCCAAGTTACTATTGTCATACATAAAATTAGCATAAGTGTCCTTCTTGGATTTGATAATCATAACTTTTGTTTTGTTAACACAAGTCATACCCATGGTAGAGGATAAATCCTTAAGAAGTCTAAGTTGCGTACCAAGATCTGATGGGAACCTTGCGAGAAGAACAATATCATCAGCATAGAGAAGAAGGATTATGACTATCCCAACTAAGATCGTGCCAGCATAGCCTACTTCCTCTAAACAACCTTCTAGCTTGTCGATGTAAATGTCAAATAGGGTAGGGGAGAGGGGGCAACCTTGTTTAACTCCAATATTACACTTAATATCTTTCAACCACCCCTCATTTCTCTTTAACTTGGCAATTACATTCTTGTATAACCTTATAGTGACAACTCTCAACTTCAAAGGAACCTTTAGCTCTTCTAATCTATTCCATAGGTTGTTTCTAGGAACTGTATTGAAAGCCTTTCTAAAGTACACAAAGCAACAAAAGAGATTGGATTTATCATTATGGAATTCCTCCACAATGATCCTAAGCTTAACGAGGTGGTCCGTTGTTGAGTGTTGCCTTATAAAACCCATTTGGCCTTTAGCCCACTTACCTTCACTTTCAAGCTGTATGCTCAATTTGTTTTCCAAAATAATACCATATAACTTGGCTAAGAGAGGGCTGATCATAATTGTCCGATAATTAGAGGGGTTATTCATATCCCCACTTTTAAAAATAGGGATAATGAGGCTCTGAGTCCATGGTTTAGGGAACCCTTGCCACACCACTTGATTGAAAATCTTGTGGATGTGGGGGATGAGGATTGGATCTCCAATTTTTAAGATTTCTGCCTAGTAACCCTCAATCTCCTTAGCTTTCCCATTTGCCAAGCGTTTAACCCAAAAATCAATGTGTTCTAATGAGAAAAATTCTTTCGTTGTGAGCAGGGTTTCAAAGTTATCCATGACAATTGGAGATTCATAAAGCTTTTTTAAATAAGAATTCTAGTCGTGTAAAGCAATTTTATTATTATCTTTAGTTTTCCTAGTTAGAATCTGCCTCGAGAATTTCATAGGAGCTACCTTAGAGAGGTGTAAGAGATTCTCTTGTCTTTTACAAATATACTGCCTTTTTTCCTTTTAGTTATGGCTTTGTATATTTTTATCTTGCCAATTTTAAGAGATTTATCAACCGCTTCTTTAATTGCTCTCCTTGCACTTTTACAATCTTTGTCATAGTTGTTATTATGAGTTAATATCATTGTTATAATAATAATAATAATAATAATAATAATAATAATTATTATTATTATTATTATTATTATTATTACTATTATATTATTATTATAATATTAATATAATAATGATATAATAATATATAAATATATAAGAATATGGTTGTTATTATTTATATAGTTATTAATAATTACAAATAGTTGATGTTTAAAAAAATACACATAATAATTATTAATGTGGTTGATATAAGCCTATCGGCATATATCAATCACATTGGAAAATGTGATTGTATATATGCTTCATATATGCCTATCGGCGTATATCAACCACATTAGTAAATGCAATTGTGCTAGTTACTTTTCTTTGCATATATATGCAATGTATATCTTTTATTTATTTATTAGGGAAAGCACAAGAAAGATGGAAAATATGATTACAAATGTCTGGTAGGCAAGGGAATTCGATCCTCTCAAGATAGGTTGCAGGTAGTGCACAGATTAGATATGAAAATATGGAAGAGGTCGTTAATGGTTTTGCTGCTGCATTTTTCTCCAACAACTATGTAAATTGACTCTAGTGGATGGGGTGACTAGAAGGCAGATTCGGCGACAGGGATAAGGACAGGGATTGACTAAGCCAAGGCCACCAATGGAGGGATATATTCCTCAGATACACAACTGAAAATGCTCAAAGCAGAGAGGCCATTAATGTAGATGCTTTGGTAGGTAAGGCAGTGCCAACAAATAAACCAGACTGCACTTGATGAAGTATTCTCATCTAACTGTAATTGATGTTATTAGGTATGTTTTTGGTTGCCCTCTTACTCCTTATGTCCTTAAGTGAGGATACATTCAAAGCACACAAGAGGTCTAGCTATAGGACTTTCAGATGAGGTAGGCACACAATTTACATATCATAATTTAGTAAGGAAAGTTTAGGATGGAATTGCGATAATTATTGGTTATGGATTAATCTTCGATGGTGCCACATTTGCTAATGTTGCATTGAAAATCATATAGAAGGTGATGAAGATATTAATACAGTCAAATGCAGTGGATACCATTATGATTGATCAAGCATTCGAGTTAAAAGGGGATGCAGGATACATCATTATGGTCACTCTTTTGGCATTCGGTGTTTTCTTCCATAAAAGATCCCTGAGCAGTCACTGTTTGGTAATCAGTCATTTTCTACATAAAACACCCCCGAGCTGCATATCAATCAAGATATTCAAACTGGATCCTTGAGGGGGATATCACTCATGGGATTTGAATTGGAGTAGTATAGCAATTTTCTAGTTTAGCGCGGCGAGAATTGGCCATACTGCCTTTTCCATTTTCAAATTTGAATGCATTTATTAGCCCTTCATCTGTTTGGTGCAAATAGGTGGTACCAACTACCTTATAGTCCTGGTCATTCATTGTTGTCAGTCATGGAATGACTAACATATCTAGTGAATTAACTTTGGGATTTGGAAACCGTGTAGGTGTACATTCCTCTCTTAGCTGTCGTCGGTGTAGGGGACTCCAATAATATTTTAACAATATAATCTCTATTACAAGACAAGAGGCAGTGAACATATAAATAATATAAGCAGGTTGGTTTGTCAACGTCGGTTTGGGAGTACAATCAATTGGCACCTGCTTGTCTGTGAGCGGTGGGGGACCATTCCTTGTTATCAAGATCTCTGATGGCTGGTCAATGTAATCACACTGGATGGCAGACCCTACTACGTAATTTGAATACCTATCCAATGAACATAGTCTCATAAACATAACTAATGAAGCCAAAAATTGTCACACAACAAAGGGCGGCTAACATCCTGCTTTGAAGCATAGATCTAGGGTCCCAGTTGGCACTATTGCAGTGGCTGGGCTTGATGAACATGACAACAATTCACCTAGGGTCCCTTTCCACACTCCTGGTGGCGAGAAACAATCAATTGAAAATAACAGAAAAAATAAGAGCAAGCGAAAGAAACCTATTGTAGCCCAGGCGTCGATCCAGAAGCTCACCCTTGGCATCGAAGAGTATTGGGAAAATGTTGACTGGTTGAAGAAGCATGTACTGGTCGGCTGGTGGAAGTATGCCAATTGTAATGGAGTACAAATGAAAACATGAATCGATAAATACTCGATGCCGATCATCAAATATAGACCAAAGGTAAGTTCCCTAGTCAATGCATGGTTCGGTATTCATTTCTTAACTGAAGAAGATGCTATGAGGATTTCCGACATACCTTGGGTTTCCGTTTGAGGATTCTTATCCCTTCAATGTTGGACCATTGATTTTGACTCAATAGTTGAGGTACCAAAGCGACAGATCATTTGTTGAAAATGCAACAAGATGATGGAGCTTAGTGAAAAGAAGTCGCCTTCACTAAGTGGGCCCGCAGGCTATTTTTGGAGCAAAGTCTATTTTTAGACTATGTCTATTTTTAGACATATGGATCATGGTCTATGAGTTGCAGGATGCTATTTATGGATGATTGGTCATGTTGGTAAAAATAGATGGACCTCTATTTTTAGACATATGGGCGGAGTCTATTTTTAGACTGCCAGTCAAAAAATAGAACAGTCAAATATTATTAGCTCTTAATAATATTTGGACTATAAACATTATCTTATCCTCTTGCAGCACTTCAGTTCGAGCTACGGATGTGGAACATGCAACTGCCAGAAGGAAATATGCTTTTCCTATGGGTTAGTTGAGCTACTGCATGATGGACTTCAGTTAGAACTCAAGTGATTGAGTTTGGTGGAGTTGATTGAGGAGTTGATGGAGTTGTGTTCAGTTTGACTTAGTTGAACTAGTTGTATTTAGTCTAACTGCCAAATACACTAGTGATGAGTGATGTGAATTAATTATTAATTAATTCATTAATTATTAACTCATAATCAACTAAAGAATACATCAGTTAACTCAATGCATGGACAGTTCAGTGGAGACAAGTGTTAGAGGTGGGTGAAAGGGTGAGACTACTATCAGTTGTGACTATAGCTGTGCATGAGATTTTCACAATCATTGATTGAGATTTCCAATGAGGATTGCGTAGTACAAGCCAAGGGAATTCGAACTTGGATCTGATCCATTCTCAACTTGGATTGCCAGTAGAGGTAGGCAAACAGTGGAGGAAATTTGAACCCGTGACTTGTTCAGATCTGAGCTAGTTTTGTGTGTAGCATGTGGAGATAGTACTGAGTACTTGTGAGGAGTATTGTACTATGTATTGTTGCATGTTCTCTATCATTATAATATATAGATACTTGGGGGTTTTCAGCTGTATGCTTTCCCATTACATACTATGTTGATATGTGTGATTGATGTTTCAATGTGCGCATGCGATTGTTTTTTTAAATTTCGCAAATTGATGATCAATGGTAGAGGAGGTTGTGTATTATGCATGCATTCCGCAAATAGTGTATAATCAGGATAATCTCTGTGAATAAGTGTTATATTATTCAAATTTCTACATGGTATCAGAGTCAAGTTGATCATCAGATCTATTATTCAGAAAGTGATTACATTTTATTTCTTCAGGCAGAGTCTGTAATCAGGCCAGGTAGCCTCTGGATTCATCCTTCTTTTGGAAGGTGAGATATCTGGTAAATGCCCATACAGTCAATCTCTGTATGAGAAATAATTTGTTCTCACGAATTTTAGATCAGAAGTGTTTGAGTTTTGAGCTGGTGGAATTCGAATTTGCAGCAATGTTTTCTTGGTGTCGAAGTTGAAATGTCTTTCAATGGATTGCGATTGGAGTATGCCCTTGAAGGCAGCTTGAATTATATTGCATGGAAAGACAAGATGGAGGTGGTGTTAGATGACAATGGGTTGAAGGAGTTCATAGATGCTGAGGTCCCAAAGCCTACTGTTGCTACTCAAGTTGAGGCTTGGAAAAAGAAGACAGCAAAGTGTCGAAGGATTTTGTTGGAGGGCATGAAGGATCACATTGTATCCAGCCCGCATGGAAAGGCGTCTCCATACTTGATGTGGAAAGCGTTGAAAGATTTATTCCAAAGAAAGAGTGACTAGAGGAAGTTAGCACTCAAGGATAAACTCAAAAACATTAAGTGTGAGAAAGGAGACAGTATGCCCAAGTATCTCATGAAGTTCACCCAATGCCGGGATGAGCTGGGAAGTGTGGGGGTGACTGTCAATGATGAGGACTTGGTGAGATTGGCTCTCCTTGGTCTTCCGAAGAGTTGGAATTCCTATCAGGACTCTATCAATGGTCAGGAGAAATTCCCAGGATGGGAGAGACTTTGGTCTGATCTTGTGCAAGAGGAGACTAGGCGGAATACTAGGGACGGATCTTCATCAAAGGGATCTGATGAAGAAAATTGCGCTTTGGCTGCCAAAGCAAAGAAGGGGAAGAACAAGAAAGCTTCTCATTCCGATGCGGAAGGCAAGAAGCAGGATATGTCCAAGGTGAAGTGCTTTCACTGTCACCAGCACAGACATTATGCCACAAATTGTCCATAGAAGAAGAAAAATAAGCAAGCTGCTGGATCTGCAGCGGGAGAGGCCTTAGCCTCGTAGTTTGAGCTGGATTTTTCGCTGATCGCATGCTTGGTATCAAGTGTGATGGGATCGGTATGGTTCTTGGACAGTGGTGCGTCTTTTCACATGACAGGAGATCGAGATTTGTTTTCTGATCTAGATGAGAAAGATCTTGGAGTGCACATCGAGATGGGCGATGATGGTAGATACAGTGCGACCAGTATCGGTACCATTTCCTTTGAGAGGGAGTCTGGTAAACCCTTCGTATTGAAGGAAGTGATGCATGTTCTAGGATTGAAGAAGAATCTTATCTCTATGGTGATGTTAGAAGACAAGGGATATGATGTTGTCTTCAGTGAGGGAAAGGCTTTCCTGCGTAGTAAGACAGCTGGAGAAACCCGGAAGATAGGGGTTCGAGTCAAGAACCTTTATCATTTGCATGTAGATGGTTACGCAGCAATGGCATGCAAGGTAGAAGGATTGGTGAGCCGAGATGATGGCGAGCTGTGGCACTAGAGATTGGGCCACCTTCACCATGGAGCCTTGAAGATACTGCAACATATTTCTATTGGGCTTCCTAAAGGCACTCTTGCACACATAGATCAGTGCAAGGGGTGTACTTTGGGAAAATTTGTGAAAGCCACCTTTCACGAGAAGGATAGTTGTGCCATGACGATCCTTGAGAGAAACCTTTCTCAGTAGCTTTGACAGAAAAACACAAGTACTATTTGATCTTTGTTGATGATTTCTCTCAAAAGTGCTCGATCTTCTTCATGCAGAAGAAGAGCGAGACATAATCAAAGTTCTATGAGTTCAAAGCACTGGTCAAGAAGGAATCGGGGAAGAAGGTGAAGGCTCTTAGGAGAAACAATGGTGGTGAATTCATCTCTGGCAAGTTCAAGGACTTCTACAGCACATAAGGGATTCAAAGAGAGCTCATAGCTCCCCATAACCCACAACAGAACGGGGTTGCTGAGTGAAAGAATAGAATGATCGTGGGTGCTACATGGGCAATGTTGCATGATCATGGCCTACCCCTTCACTTGTGGGTGGAGGCATTCAATATTGCAGTATATGTGTCAGAACCATTGTCCTCACAAGATACTTGACATGAGTACACCCGAGGAGACTTATTCTGGTAAGAGGCCTGATATTTCCCATTTGAGGATTTTTGGTTCTCCTGTTTACATGCATGTGATGAAGGATGCCAGGAAGAAGCTGGAGCCGACCGCAGAGGTTGGGATATTTGTGGGGTACAATGATACGTCCCACAACTATCCTGTGTATTTGCCAGATAGTCGCAAGATTGTTGTGCGACGGGATATCAAATTTCAGAAGGAGAAAGACATGAAGTGTTCGCCTGAGAGGGAGCCACACTTGCATGCAGATGAGGAGCTATTAGTTCCTAAGGATGAGCTTCAGGATGTGGATTAGCCACAAGATGAAGTTCATGGAGTGGAAGAGACCACTCATGCAGCACCAACCATCAGAGGGCGAAAGCACACTACAGAAGCTGAGCGACTGGCTCAAGATGCAGAGAAGGTTGTAGGACCACCTACATCACAGTGCAGACAGAGACAGTCACTTGATCGGTACACTGGATACATGGCTCTTGTGAGCAAATGTGTCGTGACTGAGCCATCCTCTTTCGAGGAAGCTGTGGAGGATCCCGCATGGGTAGATGCCATGGTGGAAGAGTATGATTCGATTGTCAGAAATAGTGCATGGGAGATTGTCCCAAGACCGGAGGGGAAATCAGTGGTGGGTTCGAGATGGATCTACAAAGTGAAGCAGGCAGCTGATGGGAGTGTGGAGAAGTACAAGGAAAGATTTGTTGCCCGAGGCTTCTCACAGATAGAGGGGATCGATTATGAGGAGACCTTTTCACCTGTCACAAGGTATTCTTCCATACGGACGATTCTTGCTCTCTAAGCGCAGATGGGGTGGCACATCCATCAGATGGATGTGAAGACTGCGTTCCTCAACGGAGTCATTGAGGAGGAGGTGTACATAGAGTATCCCGAAGGTTTCGAGATCTTCAGCAGCGAGTCGCATGTGTGCAAGATCAAGAGAGCATTATATGGGCTAAAACAAGCACCTCGTGCTTGGTACACATGGATAGACAGTTATTTCACCGGACTTGGATTCTCCATGAGTGAGGCGGATCCTAACCTATACCAGATTGTGGTGGAGGGTAAGTTGCTGATCATTGTAATTTATGTAGATGATTTGATTTTGATGGGAGATGAGCTGTTGATACTTTCATGCAAGGAGGATCTTACTAGATAGTTTGAGATGAAGGACTTGGGCCTCCTTCATTATTTCCTGGGATTGGAAATTTGGCAATGCAGTGATGGACTATTTGTTTCGTAGGGTAAGTATGTCCGGGAGATACTGGAGAAGTTCAACATGCATGGCTACAAACCTGTTGATACTCTTCCTGGAGGTTGGAGGAAGGAGGATGCTATTTCAGCGGAGGTAGTGGATGCCACTGTTTATCAACAGTTGGTGGGGTCGCTTATGTATCTGGTCAATACACGACCCGATATATCCTATGTTGTTAACTAGTTTTCACAAGCTATGGTTAAGCCAACCAATCTCTTTTGGAAGGTAGGCAAGCATGTATTGCATTATCTCAGAGGCATATCAGGATATGGATTGTGGTACAGAAAACAGGATGAGGTGAAGCTATGTGGCTTCACGGATGCAGATTGGGTAGGGAGCCCAACGGACAAAAAGAGCACATTTGGAGGGATCTTCAGTATCGGTTCGACTACAGTTTCTTGTTACAGTAGGAAGTAGAGATCCGTGGCACTCAGTTCAGCAGAGGTCGAGTATATGGCAGCAAGTTTGGCTGCATGTGAGGCTATATGGATGAGGAAGATCCTGGTCGGGTTGTTCAGGTCACACTTGGAGCCTACTGTGATTTATTTTGATAACTAGAGTTGCATTAAACTCTCGACTAATCCAGTATTTCATGATAGATCCAAGCACATCGACATTAGGTACCATCATATCAAAGATTGTGTGCAGCAGAGAATCATGTTACTTTCATACATTCCCACGGAGGATCAAGATGTTGATATCTTGACGAAGGCGCTCACCAGGAACAAATTCGAATACAACAGAGGCAGGATAGGGGTTGCACATAATCCATATCTTGTTGAGAGGGAGTGTTGAAAATGCAACAAGATGATGGAGCTTAGTGAAAAGAAGTCGCCTTCACTAAGTGGGCCCACAGGCTATTTTTGGTGCAAAGTCTATTTTTAGACATATGGATCATGGTCTATGAGTTTCAGGATGTTATTTATGGATGATTGGTCATGTTGGTAAAAATAGATGGACCTCTTATTTTAGACATATGGGCGGATTCTATTTTTAGACTGCCAGTCAAAAAATAGAACAGTCGAATATTATTAGCTCTTAATAATATTTGGACTATAAACATTATCTTATCCTCTTGCAACACTTCAGTTCGAGCTACGGATGTGGCACATGCAACTGCCAGAAGGAAATACGCTTTTCCTATGGGTTAGTTGAGCTATTGCATGATGGACTTTAGTTAGAACTCAAGTGATTGAGTTTGGTGGAGTTGATTGAGGAGTTGATGGAGTTGTGTTCAGTTTGACTTAGTTGAACTAGTTGTATTTAGTCTAACTACCAAATACACTAGTGATGAGTGATGTGAATTAATTGTTAATTAATTCATTAATTATTAACTCATAAATCAACTAAAGAATACATCAGTTAACTCAGTGCATGGACAGTTCAGTGGAGACAAGTGTTAGAGGTGGGTGAAAGGGTGAGATTACTATCAGTTGTGACTATAGTTGTGCATGAGATTTTCACAATCATTGATTGAGATTGCCAATGAGGATTGCATAGTACAAGCCAAGGGAATTCAAACATGGATCTGATCCATTCTCAACTTGGATTGCGCAGTCGAGGCAGGCAAACAGTGGAGGAGATTTGAACCTGTGACTTGTTCAGATCTGAGCTAGTTTTGTGTGTAGCATGTGGAGATAGTACTGAGTACTTGTGAGGAGTATTGTACTATGTACTGTTACATGTTCTCTATCATTATAATATACAGATAGTTGGGGGTTTTCAGTTGTATGCTTTCCCATTACATACTGTGTTGATATGTGTGATTGATGTTTCAATGTGTGCATGCGATTGTTTTTTTAAATTCCGCAAATTGATGATCAATGGTAGAGGAGGTTATGTATTATGCATGCATTCCGCAAATAGTGTTATATTATTCAAATTTCTACATCATTTGGAAAAAACCCTCTGCGCTTCCTTTGGAATTATGGTCGAGAAAGACCATATATGTGATCGCTAAAAAGATAGGTCGATGCTATTATGTGGATGAGGGTTTTGAAGGATTGCTTGACAAGCAGGTGGCATGGTTCGTGGGGGAATTTGATCTGATAGCAGGATTACTGGTGCAATCGACATACATTGGGGATCATTTGCAATTAGACAACACATCGACTATTGGGTGGTACCTTTCCGATGTATGGGGTGTATGGAGATTGGACACCTAATTGAAAATTGCCCATCCCGATTCAATGGTGGCAATCATAGGGATTGTATGTTGTCTATTTCCAATTGATTTCCTGATGGACATAAGAAATTTGAGGACTATCAACGACTTTCTATTGATCCTCTGATGCCTTCACTTGAAGACATTCCTTTATCTTCGGGGGATAACTAGGTTAATCAACATTCCTCTTCTACTATTGTTGAAAGTGGGTCCATTCTTAGAGAGTCCCAGACCTATTCGATGCATGTCCATGATCGTATTGGATGCTCTTAGCATCCACATGGTCACAACTCTCCAAACCCAGATATTAGATGCACACAAAGGGATGCTTCTACCTTGCCTATAGATTAATCACACGAGAAGATCACAAAAGAGAAGACACTCTCATGTCCTATATCCATTGCCCATAAATTGGAGTCCCTCACTAGTAACCTTATGATAGGTATGGAGCCTTTGTTTATTATAAAATGATCTATCCATACATCATCCACCCAGACTCCTCTGGATTCTAGTTGCGGTGACTTGCATAAAAAGAAAAAACCTACCAGATACAAAAAGATTGCTTTATGCGAGGTTGTCGACAGGGATCTCAATCAATGGTTTTTTGAGTCGATGGAACAAGCACTCGCCCCATCATTCAATCTTGCCCAACACTGGGAATTAGATTCTTCTCAGGAATCATTAGAAACATGAGTACTTAGATCACAGAAACCTGTTAGCATTTTTTCTTAATGATGATAGTCTCCCTAACCATCCAGGGGTTGGGATTGGCCCTCACCCAAAGATCCCTCTGACACATCATTCAATAACATAAACTAGCCATTGTCCTGATACAAGAAACTATGATCGACAATGCTAAATCAAGGGACCTTCTTCTTAAAATTTGCCCCACCTAGGCGATATGTGTAGTGAGTTTTGTGGGCAGTCTAGAGGACTAGCGGCTATGTGCGACACTTCGATTTTCTCCCTCTAAGAATACAGATCTTTTGTTGGCATTATATTGATAGGTTTTTAAAGAGGTCTTGGCAGTCAGATTAGGATCTACAACATCTACGGTCCATATAGTAACCATAAATTATTATGGGATAGTATGGATGCTTCTAGGCTATTAGATCTACAATATACTAATATAGCAAGGGATTTAAATTTACCACGGACGATAATGATTGTTGGGGCTAGAGGGAAAATTTTGATCCACTTGGGGTTTATTTTAAGGACCTGTTTAATCATGAAATCATTCATGACATCCTCCCCTCTCCCTTGAGGCCTACCTGGTGGAATGGGAGGACCGGCTCTAATGGTATCTCCAAGATAATTGATCGATTCCTTGTGCACTCTTCACTTATTGTTCTGCTCGATCAAATCAAATCATCCTCTTCATTTACCGACATTTCCAAGCATGATTTGATATCTTTGGATTGAAGTGGTACTAAGGCTCAGAATCCCCTGCCTTTTAAATTCAATCATGAATGGTCAATTGAGCATGTTTTCGCTACACTAGTACGAGAATCATGGGAATTGCCTCGAGTGACGACCATGGCCAATCACATAGATTTGATTAGCCATAAATTGAAGAGACTGAAAAGGGAGGTTCGGCCTTGGATTTTCTCTTGGAAGGCTAGCATGCAAATTTAGTTGCAATCAATCGAACAAAAAATTGAGTTTCTTTCTGACCCACATGATCCCTCATATTTCTCTAAACTATTAAAGCATACACTTATTGGTTTGATTTAGCAAAGAGGTGTTCCTGAAACAATAGGGGGATGAATGGAGACTCAAAATTCATATGTGTTGGATTAAAGAAGGGGATAGGAACTCCCATTTTTTTCACAGAGTTGCTACTATCTGTAAGATCTCTAACGCCATTTGGACCATCCATGTTGAAGACAAACATAATCAGTCAAACATCCACAAGGAAGATGTCAAATACTTCAGGGGTCTATACGGGGCTTCGATGAACATTGATTTTAATGCTCAATTAGAGATGGCTAATCTATTCCTTCAATTTGTGACCAAAGAAGACAAACAAAGTATGGATTGTCTGATTTCTCTAGAAGAATGATTAGGGACCCTCAAAGTTATGGAAAAAGGTAAGAGCCCCGGTCTAGATGGTTGGTCGGTAGAATTCTTCTTATATTTTTTTGACTTTATGGGTTATGACCTTTTGATGATGTTAGAGGAGTCTCACACTTCAGGGGGCATCTCAGGGGCCATAAACTCTACCTTTTTGACTCTCATTCCTAAAAAAAGATATGTTGTCCATTTCTCTGATTTTAGACCTATTTCCTTATGCAACTCGATATATAAAATGATTTCAAAACTGATTGCAAATCGAGTAAAAAGAATCATAGAATGTCATATATCTCCTGAACAATTTAGGCTCCTTTTCGATTAGAGAATCCAAGATGTGGTGGCTATAATTCAAGAAAATATCCACTCCATAAAAACATGTAACCTTAAGGTTTTTCTAATGAAAATTGATCTCAGAAAATCATATGATCATGTCGACTGGGACTTCTTGTGCATGATACTACATAAGGTTGGATTTGCTCACAGTCATATTAATTGGATCATGGCGTGTGTTTCCTCTTCAAATATGGTTGTTCTGATCAATGGCCAACCTACACCATTTTTCAAGATGTCCAAGGGATTACGTCAAGGATGCACATTGTCCCCTTTGCTATTAATTTTGACCATTGATGCCCTCAGCAGATCTATTAGACATAGTCAAGAGAGGGGTTGTTTTTGGGATGACAGGTTTCCAAAAACATATCCCAACACACTCCATCTTCATTGATGACCTTATTTGTGCTGGTGTGACCATCTTAGTAGAATGGCAACAATTGTATTTGGTTCTTCATAGATTCTACTTGGCATCTGGACTTCAAATGAATTCTGACAAGTCTGAATTAATTTCATATCAGGCAAATGATATTGTTTCAGTTCAAATTGCGGCCCTTTTTGGGGTCGGTATCTTGCCTTCGGAAAATTGATTTATATTTGGGATTCATCGTGAAACCAAACCATTACATGATAGGGGATTGGCAATGGTTGCTTGACAAACTCCAACTGAGGATCTCGAGATGGGAGCAAAAGTGGCTTACTCTGGGGGGCAGGGTGATCATGGTTAAAGTGGTATTGCAGGGTATGCCAATCTACTAGATGCATTTATTTCTTCTCCCCATGGCAATCATCAATAATATTAATGTTATCCTCTCCAACTTCCTTTGGAATGGGGTTGTTGGTAAAAACAAGATTCACTTGGTTACATTATCTACCTTATCCAAATATGTGGACAAGGAAGGTTGGGATATACAGGACACCAAATATTTCAACCAGGCCCTTCTCATCAGCAGCCTTCGGTGGGCTTTCAAGGGATCTGGTGGGTGGCAGGACATTATTAATGACAAATACTTAAATAATATGAATTGAAAGATTGGATCTTGGCAGGTGCTCTGGTGGTCCAATGCTCCTTAAACATTTGGCACAACTTTATGAAAGTTCACCAATGGTTTTGTGCCAACTTATGTTGGGAAGTGGGTCATGGGGAGCAGGTCTGTAGCAGTCTTGATCCAATAAAAGGCATGTCGGTGGGCTCTCACCTTTCACTGTTCCATCACATGGAATGCCTTATATGTATTGGACTCACATCACTTGCCCTCATAGGGAGGATGGACAGAGCACCTCACAATTCTCTTTATTGGCCAAATGCGAGAGAGTTGGGCATTCTGGGAGTATTTGAGGCAAAGTGGAACACATATTGCTTGAAACTCATCAATGCAAGTATTGAACTTTCTGACAGGCTTGATAAACTTACATGGGCTGATGCCAACTCTCAAGGCAATGTCACGGTTAAGGGAGTGGTTAGCAAGGATGTGGAGGTGGAACACCCCTTTAAAGATCAAATTTTTTGTATGGTTGGTCTTGCACAGGCGAATTCTCACATGAGATGTGCTCATCAAACGAGGATTTTCTGGCCCTAGTCGTTGTTCGCTTTGTGCACTGACCCCTGAGGATGTTGAGCATCTGTTCCTACATTGTCCCTTTGCTCTAGATGTTTGGGAGGAGCTCACTCATAGGCTTATGGTGGATCCATTGACAGACATATCCTCCATATTTGTTTGGTTGTCCAATTGGTAAGATGCCCAGAAACCCCTTCGATCCCTCCCATTATTTTTCCTATGGGGTATCTGGAGCAGAAGGAATAAATACATTTTTGAAAATGAATTTCCGAATTGTCACTCAGCTTGTCAGGGAATCTTGGATTATTTCCTGGAGGTGGGATCTTGGATGCCACGCATTCGCCGTAGAGTGACATCTATCACACAATTGGACTTTTCCAGCCTAATTGGCTTCTTTGATGGTGTGTGCATACAAGACAACTGCGGTTGTGGTGTTCTCATTAGGTTGGACCAGTTTACAGATCTCAAGTTCTGCTGGTTTGGTGGCACTAGTACCTGCTACAGAGCAGAGATTCTGGCACTTTTGGGTGCCGTACAGTTTGCGTGTTGGCTCGCCATTAAGAATATCACAGTGGTTCTAGAGTCCAAATTGACGATTGATTGGGTTTAGGGGATTTCTTCTCTAGATATCCCCTCACTGCACCATTAGACTCAATAGATTTTGGGTCTTCGTCCTTCATTTAGCCACATTTATTTCTCCCATATATATTGGGAGTAGAATTCGGTCGATGATGGCCTGTCTAAGCGTGGGGTATCTATCCCCCTGGCTATGTTTGCTTCAGCCTCTAACATCTCGAAGTTCGACAGGAGATAAGGCATTTTACTTTTTTGGACTGATCATTTTTCTGCTTCACCTAATGACTTTATAATGTTTTTCATCTCTATCTGTTGCATGATTTCCAGGATTTCTTTGTCAATTTGCTCTGCACTGATATATCGCTACTGTTTGAACACTATTGATCTTTCCAACACTATGTTTCTGAGTAAAATACAATATACAAAACCTATAAACTATATAACAACTTTTATTAATAAAAAATTGTTAATTTTTGTTTTTTTTTTTTTTTAAAAGAAAAGATATCAACATGAGAAGCATAGTAAAAATACTATCTTATTCACATAACCATGCCATTGAATATGATAGTCTTTATTCTTCTTCATTATTTTTAAATAAAAATATATATGTATATATATTGTGTTACTAAAAATAAATTTTCTTAACGGGAAATACAAAAAGAAATTGTACATTATCTTAAAAACTTTTTTTACTCGATCTTAGCTTCTTTCGGGACCATATTAAACAACAATTCAACAAATAATTTCGATGGGAGAGAAAAGATTATTTTCATCTTTTCCCAGATATATGCCACATGCACTATCAGTTCACTTGTCTCCACTGAACTAACACTTGTCTCCACTGAACTGTCCATGTTTTGAAATCAATTCTCTCTAACTTAAAATCCAGCTCAAGTTTTATACATGCATTAATAAAATTATTATTATTATTTAAAAATATTAATTACTAGCTAGCTTTTTGGCTTTCTTTTATTGCACCATGTACCAAACATCTGAATCATTGCCAGGTCATTTTCTACTCCCACCTAGGGCGATTCTTTATTGGAATCAAAGATTTTGGATACATGTGCTCTTTTTGTGCCCTCAATACTATCTAAAATCCGCATACTAACAGGAATAGGGTCCTACTAAATTTGTACAACTAATCCTTTCAGTGGCTGGGAGGCCTCTTATGACTGATATCTAGAGTGAACCATATTTCCTACATCATGTTGGGCTTCAGGATTCTCTATAATTTCTTCCTCTTTCTTTCTTAGAAGGGACCAACTCTGAAAACTTCCATCCTTTTGGATGATTGGGTTACCTAATTTTCTTTTTTGATGTTTTCTTATCCTGTAGAAAACTATTATGCAAATGACCTATTTGAAAACATTCACAACATGGGAATGTCGTGTTTTCCTAGTCCAAGACATGTGATCGCTGGAAGTTATTGTGCTTCAAGGTTATATGGTATTGAAGTCCTTTGCGCAGGTATATTTCCACACATATTCTGGCAAAGGTGAAGAGACCTTTTTATGTTTTTTCCATGTCCCATATTTTGAATTTGTAACGTCCCCTTTCTTATTTTTCTCCTTAGTACAACCATCATGGATTTCCAGGGTAGGGGATGGCTAGGTCAGTGGAGCAAGCTTATGTCATCATGGGTTCCGATGCAGTTTAGAGGAGTTTTCATGGGGTCTAATTGCATTCGCTAGGCATACTCATCATCATGAGTAGTTCTGTACATCTTGTTTTTGGTTGCATGACTTTTTGATAATTCCTGTAAAACAAATGGGGTTATTATTGGCATAACTTAATTAATTATGCTCGAGGTGGCATTCCGAGAAGATTAATGGATGGAACGCCTCAATGTAATAGTTCGTTAGAACCAGAATGAGAAGATCTACAGGATGGGATGTCGGGAAGTGACTTCCAGTGGCCGAAGACAATATGGTGGATGACTTACCATTTTTCTTAGTTAAAAATGACTTTAATTAGTCATTTAATTAAGGAAAAATAATTAATTAGAGGAAATGGGCCAAAAGTGACTTAAGTAAAATAAATAAAATAAAATGGGTCACTTAAGATAAATTCAATGGAGGAGCTTCTAGAATAATAATAAAATAACAAAATAAGATGCTTCTAGAGGCTTGAGATCTATCTAGTAGATCTATAAAAGAGGAGGAGGAGGACATTTAGAGACATCTTGGATCTTGGTTTTGATATTGTTTCTTGTATGTGAGGTTGAGAACCCGATTCTCTACTCTAGCAGTAGCCCCAGGACAGAAACCCTCGGGTGATTCAGTGAGAGTGGGCGAGCACCCATCTCTTCCCTTGGTGAATCCATTCAGGGTTCATAGGTTGCAGTGTATTGGTTTTTTAGTTTGTTTTGGAGGCCTATTGCAGCATTATTGTAGATTTGTCTGAGGCCATTGATATCAGCTATATGGGTTGTATTTGCATGTAAACCCTAGTTCTTCTAATATAATAAAACTGAGGATTTCTTGTTCATTGTGTTATGAGATTGTAGTGTTTTATTTGCTTATTTTTACAGGGAAATATTCTGTTAAATGTATGAGAATTTTCTATGTGAAGAACTTGTTCCAAATTTTCATCATTTGGGACATTATAGAATTTACCCAATGCATTTCCTATGTCTTCAAGAAATTATGGTTGAAAAAAGGAAGGGGAAAGTTTGGATGCCTCGCCCAAATTAGCATGGAAGTGACCACCATTTTTGAGGCATCAAACTCCAGAAGCCATAGGGTGGTGAATAAACTTGCATTTCCTTAAAATGATGGTCCTTATTGTAAAACAAAATACAAGTCATTTTGAGTGTCTGATTGGACTATGAAGAATCATTTAGAGCACAGAAATATGCCATAATTTGGTGTCCAAAATGAGAAGATCCATTGGGTAAGAACTTCTGGTTTTGGGCAAAAGCCATTGAATCTACAAATGATTTCCCTTTTTGGAAGGGAAAAAAAGAGAGCAAATACCCCTACATTGTTAACCTCCATAGATGGGACATTCCATTTGGTCAGCAATATAGGGATCGAGGACAATTTGAGACTGATTTGCAGATACAAAAGCCCCTCCTTGTTGAAAATGTAGCAAGAGATTGCTAATTTAATTTTATCCTTAATTAAATTAGGAAAAAATCAAAATTCCACATCAGTTGACCACTTGAATGAGTTAACTGAGTTATTATCACTCAGTTAGCGTAGTTAATTCGAGTTGCGGTGAGAAATTCAGTTGTGTACAATGATTCCTAAATTCTAGGAGCCTAGGTTGAGTTAATATCAGTTGTAGCAATTTAATTTAGTTAAAATTGAGTTATGGTCAATTGAACTAGTTCCAATTATTGGAGGAACTAGTTGGAGGTCTAATGGTGGGGTGCAACTTCAATGTTTAACCAGTTAATTGATCAATCAGCCTAAATTAACTCATTCATGCACAAAAATTGAGTTACCCATTTGAGATTGGAGTTCAATGGCAGTGTACTATCAGTCGTAGAATATTCCAAATTGTACGAGTCATGCATGCAGTCAAAGGAAGGCCTAAAGTTATTGCGCAATTCTCATTGAGGAAATTCCTATTTAATAGGGGCTAATTTCCTAGAGGAATAGTGCAAGGAGATAGGATCTTGGAGGCTTGGAAATTTGGCTAAGTATTGGCCAAAGGCAGTTAGTCACGCAGAGGATAGAAAACACTTGTGTAGGTTGAAATCAATGTTGATCGGAGCATATTGTATTCATCCATATTCTTTTATTAATGCAATATAGATAGTAAGGGTTTTTGAGCAGTCGCTTTCCCCTAGATAAAATTATGAGTATGTGTGTTGAATCTTGTCTCATCTTTATGTTGTGATTTCACGATCGATTAAATTATTTATTTTCACTAATGAGTAGAGTAGATTTGAGTCTTTTGTTTTATAAAATTACATAAGTAGTTTGAATCTACAGGTAATTTCCACATGGTATCAGAGTAGGAATCACGATAGAGAAGAAAATTCAAAGTTGTCTTTGTAGGTGGATTGAATTTGCACGATCAATTCTTTAGAGCTAGTAGGATTCCTTTCTATGGATTGAGACTCGACTATGCCCTTGAGGGTAGCTTAAATTATGTTGCTTGGAAGGAAAAGATGGAGGCAGTGTTGGAAGATAATGGGCTGAAGGAATACATAGATAAATATAACTCGAAGCCTCCAACATCTGATGCTCAAGTTCTAGCAGAATGGAAGGAGTGTGTATCTAAGGCAAGGAAGATCATATTGGAGGCAGTTTGAAATTATATTGTCTCGAATCTCCACATGAAAGAGACTCCATATGTAATGTGGGAAGAATTGACAGATCTAATCCAAAACACGAGTGACCATAGGAGGCTGGCATTCAAGGACAAGCTTCAAAGCATAAATATGCAAAAGAATGACACAATTCCACATTATCTGAGCAAGTTTACACAATGTTGTGATGAATGTGGTAGTGTCAGTGTTATTATCCCTAAAGAAGATTTTGTAGTTCTAGATTTGTTGGGTCTTCCCAAGAGCTGTTCACAGTTATTAAGATTCAATAAATGGTAGATAGAAACTATCATAGTGGGAGTGGTTATGGTCCTATCTAGTGTGAAATGGGTTGAACAACAGAGATGGGACCTCATCCAAAGAAGAGGAAGAGGACTTTCCATTAGTCTATAAAGGAATGAAGGCCAAGGGGAAGAAGTCCCAAGGTGAGGTTGATTCCTGCCAAGAGGGAAAGAATAAAGACATTTTGAAAATCAAGTGTTTTCATTGTCATGAATTCAAGCAATATGCCACGAAGTGTCCACTCAAGACGGAAAGGAAGAAGGAACCTGCAATAGCAGCAATAGGTGAAGCTTTGAATTCACAGTCCAAGCTTGATTTTACTCTCATTGCATGCATGACAAGCACATTAATGGGAATCCTGTGGTATCTAGATAGTAGTGCCTTGTTCCACATGACGGGGAATATATATTCTTCAATGACTTGGAGGAGAAAGACCTCAAGAAGAACATTGAGTTTGGAGACGACGGAAGGTATAACGCGATCAATATTGGTACAATTACTTTTCAGAGGGAGTCAGGATCCCCTCTCAAACTCAAGGATGTGATGTTTGTTTTGAGTCTAAAGAAGTATCTTGTTTGCATCACGGTGTTGGAAAATCATGGCTACGATGTGATATTTAGCAAAGGAAAGGCATTCCTGAGACATATCGACATGTGACAAGTGAAGAAAATTTGTGTGTGAGTCAAGAACCTATATGAAATTGAGGTAGCAGATGCTTGCAAAGCCTTTAGGAGCAATGAAAATGTTAGAGAGTAGGTGGTTGAGAGGGAGCATGATTTACTTCTCAAAATGAAGCCCTAGAAGCAGCCTCAGCAAGTTGTTGAGCAACCACAAATGGAGAAGCAAAGAGGAGACAGAGTGGAAAAATCCACTCAAGCAAGGACCCCCAATAGGGGGATATTTCGAGCTAAGTGGGCAGAGGGAGCACATGTAACAATACCTCCAGGTGTGAGGTGGGGAAATGTGAATTAATAGTCCCAGGAGTGCAGAAATTTGGGTAGGATCTATTGAGGTATTATTTTGTCTCATGGATCATTACCTTGCTAGGGGGACCGACATCATTAAGTAGCAAGAGGATCATTGTCAGTCAAATACTAAGGAGTGCATATGAGTGTTGACAATAGGGAAGGAGGCTTAGTAGTAGAGTCAACAACAATAAAGTTTTCCCTGTAGACAATTGCAAACATAGTTGATTCGTTTTTTTGTTTTTGGATTCTTTTCAGTTGCAGTAGTAATAATAATAGTGAGAAGTGTTGCATGCAATACATTCCAAAGGTGATGGATCAGGGAGATGTGAATCCTTTTATTACTGAGAGGGAGTGTTTAAAATGCGACAAGAAATTCATAATTTAATTGTGTCCTTAATTAAATTCGGAGAAAATCGAAATTCCACATCAACAGACAACTTGAATGAGTTAAGTGAGTTATTATCACTCAGTTAGCTTAGTTAATTTGAGTTGGAGGGAGAACTTGAGTTGTGTACAGTGATTCCTAAATTTTAGGAGCCTAGGTTGATTTAATTTCAGTTGTATCAATTTAATTCAGTTAAATTGAGTTATGGTCAGTTAAACTAGTTCCAACTATTGGAGGAACTAGTTGGAGGTCTAGCAGTGGGGTGCAACTTCAATGTTTAACCAGTTAACTGATCAATCAACCTAAATTAACTCATGCATGAACAAAATTTGAGTTACCCAGTTGAGATTGGAGTTCAAGGGTAGTGCACTATCAGTTGTAGAATATTCCAAATTGTACAGGTCATGCATGTAGTGAAATGAATTCCTAAAGGTATTGCACAATTCTCATTGAGGAAATTCCTATTTAATAGGGGATAATTTCCTAGAGGAATAGTGCAAGGAAATAGGAGCTTGGAGGCTTGAAAAATTGGCTAAGTATTGGCTAAAGGCAGTTAGTCAGACAAATGATAAGAAATACTTGCGCAGGTTGAGCTCAAGGTTGAGAAAAGCATATTATATTCATCCATATTCTTTTATTAATGTAATACAAATAGTAAGGAGTTTTGTGTAGTTGCTTTCCCCTAGATAAAATTCTGGGTATGTGTGTTGAATCTTGTCTCATGTTTATGTTGTGATTTTATGATTGGTTAATTTCTTTCCGCTGATGAGTAGAATAGATTCAAGTCTTTTGTTTTAGCAAATTATATAAGTAGCTTGAATCTATAAGGAATTTATACACTCCTTGGACTACTTCTTTGGAAGTTACAATTGTCCCATTTGATGTCCTTGTACCAGGAGCACCTCCTCATAGTCTTGAGTTCAATAATATTGTTGAATTTCTAAATAAATGGTTTCTTTGAGCAAGGAGAAGTCATGGACCACCTTCCCCTCATATTGTAGACATTGGAATTTTATGGGTATGCCCCATTTCTCTTCAATGTTCCTTTTAAGGGATAAAACCAAGTCTAGGGTTTTTGGCCATACAATAATAGATTTAACCCTGATGTTCTTCATGAAAATGTGAAAGTTTATTACCTTTTCTTGTCCAGTCTAGTGTGAGGTGGTAACATTTGAAATGTGTAGAGTAAAGGGGATTCCCTGGTGTAGAAAACACCAAGACTACACAAAATCATGGGGAGGTAGAATTGCAAATGAAGGTATTTCATAAGGGTTGGTCGACCCCAACAATGACATGGGCCTCATATCACTAATGACCAAAAATGCAGTACATTCCAAATGATACATATTGCATATAATAAGAAAAATGGTAGAACGAGGGAGCATATCCAAGGAATCAAAACTTTGACTAGCCCATACCCAAAATGAAAATTACAAACCTCCTTCTGTGTTAGCGACGGGGCACCTGGATTCATATTTGACAAAAACATTCACCCATAATAGAGACCCCTCGCAATAGGCTACCTCAAACCCAAAACCTCCTCTCATTTCATCATGCCTTTGCATTTTTGCATCCTCACTAAACAAATAACTAAAGCCACACATTAAATCACATGATTTAGTGGAAAAATGCCTTTGATTGTAGCATCCCATGCGAAAGAGGATACCACTCCATGGCACAAACTTAGGACGACAAGATAAACCCAGAATCACAGTAGCAATGTGGGAAGGAAGAGAAGAACAAGGAGGAAACCTAGACACCATCCTCTATATCCCCACTTCATATATATATATATATATATATATATATATATATATATATATATATATACATATATATATATACACATATACATATACATATACATATAAATATACATATACATATACATATACATATACATATACATATACATATATATATATATATATATATATATATATATATATATATATATATATATATATATATATTGTAAGTTCGACATTGGTGAGGCTACATCATGGTCATGTCCAAGAATAACACCCGAATAGGGAGAGGAATTGAACTAGTAACTTAACATCTAGGAGTGCCTTAACAATGCACTTGATCACTATCTATCCAAGACCTCGTGGATGGTCTATTGCATAAATATTATTTGAATTTGTTTTTACATATTCAACGTAATACCCTAATTTTGACACATAAATTATATTATGTAATAATTAGGTATTAAGTATATGATGTGGTTTGTGATATAGAAGTCAAGTTATTTGGGTTGATTTGTAATGATCTTATTTTACATTGTAAACATTCCTAATGTGGAGCTCAAGGCAAAGCCTAACTAGTGAATGCATATGGGTGCAAGTGGAGGGCTATGTTTATAATGTGATGGGAATATTTTCCATGATATGCTCATGATTTTTGTATAAGCATACACGAAGAGTAAAAAATACCTAATAATATAATATCATCCAAAATGCTTTCTTACGGAAGTAACAAGGGCACTATGATACCATAAGAGGTGAAGAGAAAATGGGGTTTATAGATGATTTGAGCTTGCCCTTTGTCCTTTGAAATTAATATCCTTTCTTTCCCATGATTTCTTATAATTTTTCCCATAGATATTTGATTTGTGGGTCTCATCTAAAAATAAGTTTCTTATTTATCATATCATTTGGAGGGACATTGGTTTTATGTACATAAAGGTCTTACTTTATTTTTTTCGATATAGATTCTAGATATCATGATTTGAATGGGTATATAATGGGTTGGGTACAAGATGTAGTGGTATCATAGCTTTGACTTTCAATATTGGACCTATTATAGTTATTGGTTTCAAGACAAGAACTGTTATGTGCATGAAGTTTGACTGCTCGGGAAGAAATGTTGCATGTCAACTATTTGGAAAAATCCCCAATGAATTTTATGTTAATTATGTTATTTTAAACTCTAATAATGATGATATAATGGTTAATATTCATAATATAGACCAACACTAAGCTTGTGGGATTACCCATGAAGTGAAGATTCTCATACAATCATGAGATGTTAGTGATTGAATCTATGGGAAAGGTGAATTTGTATTTTCCTGTAGCTTACTCATGATATTTAAAAATTAAAATCTATTAGTTGTATAATAGTTTAGGCATTAAGAATGATTAGATATAAAATGTTCCCATAGTAAGTTATGATATCGAAGGATCAATTTTGGGCAAGCAAATCCTAATCATGGATATTCAAGAACATGTAATGTAATTCGGTGAAAAATAATGGACAACATAGAAAGGATCAAATCTAGAAAATATTGTAGTACTCAGAGAGATCTTTCCAACGAGGTATCGTATGCGCCAAATGGAGATATTATGACCAAGTTATGACCCCAAGAAGTTGGTTTCCCAACTAACACCAATAGGGCCCACTAAATCTTGGCATTCCATCTCTTGGGTTAGGGTTTTGGTTTTTTAGTGTTTTCCCTTGTTGTTCAATAATAAAAAGGTCCTTGAGCCTCATTGTAACACAGTTAAGAGGCATGTAGCCACCACATACCTTCTCATAGATAAACCACCATCACTTAAGCTCATTTATTTCCATTTCTGTATGTAAGCATATTTTAGTTCTTTCATGTTAATGAAATGAAGTTTTATTTCTGCCACATCTCTATGTTTATGTGTATATCTGTATTTTGTTGCGTTCCTGCATAAGTCTGTATCATTATCATATAAGGATACAAAACGGGTATATTCATTAACAGACAATAAATCATAGCTCCTTTTGAATCTTCATATAGGTCTTAAACCATGTAGCTTTAAATACATGCCTGAGAAACTATAAACATGTAAGCAGGGATCATCAAAATTCTGAATGAATACCCACCATTAACAAGACTTGAGGGCCATCACTTTTAGTATTCATTCTACCTTAGGGTCAAAGGAAAACAAATCAAATTGATCAATGAAAGTTGGAGTCATACGAAACCAAATCATCCAAATCATTTTTCCTTGGCATCATCTACGAAATCCTCCATGCAGCGCTAGGATTCTTAGGTCTTTTGGTTGAAACCTTCATATTTAGCTGCTCTGACATGCAAGGATCTGATAACCCTACAAGTATGAAAACTAAGAAATTTGGGCTTCACAATCTTAGATGGGCCTGCATACCAGTTTCCCTATTATGATTGGCATCTCACGTTTTATTTTTCCAAGGAATTTGTCTTCTTTTCAATGTCAATTATGTCGTAAAAGTAGAGAACTGAGGCCCTCAAAAAATTATTCCAAATCATTATCTATATTTAACATAAATGGTATTTCAAATCACTATCTATACTTAAGATGTGTTATCCTATGAGCAAAATCGTCAGTCATCAGAGACTTTCCTCTGCTAGAAATTTTTTTACAAGTTAATGAATCTAGGAGGGAGAGATTCCTTTTCTACACCCTTGCTAAATACGTTGAGCAGTGAACCTGGATCCCCATAAAAGGTTTGCTTGGACAATTGATCAACTTCATGATTAAATTTTCTGAAAATTTGATCGTTGTAAAACCTTTTGTTAACTCTACCAGATGAAAATTATCATGAATAGATTGAACCATACATCCAATCTTTGACCAGCTTAGGATCTTTGTATGCTATCCATTCCAAAGTGTAAGGCACTTAAGAGTCAAGAATTAGGGCAATGGAGTAGAATCTAGGTCAATATTACCTAATGAAACATGGAAGGAGCCTTAGTTTCAAAGAGGAAATGACACATCGACTTCACCAATTGAGGAAATATAATGACACTCAAAAGCTACAAACATGGGTTTAATCTAGCCTTTAATCCTTGTGAAAAATATGTGAAAATTATTCGAGTGGGTTTGAATGTTTTATTGGAGTGTGATGTACCCGTGTGTCGGTATTTTAGTAGGTAAATTTCCAGGAAGAATTAATGATTCTTGTCAAAGTCATATTTACTCATGTATGCTTTACATTCTACGGAAATTGTAATTTGACACATTTGAATGATTAAACAATGACTATGCTTTACTATTGAAAACATGGTTTATTTTCGATAACATTCCTTGAAAATCCTTTTGAATATTGTATTCTTTTTTAGGACACTTTTTATGCTTTGGGGTATTTGAAAATGTGCTAAAATCCAAACTTAATTATCTTAATTTAACCTTCAGCACTAGTTTTCCCCATCGTGGCAAGATATTTGTACAAGCTCCTAAGTATCCATCATAATTTTTATCTGGGATTTTCATATCGACATTTAAATAACACTTAGATTATGGTGTTATATATACCCTGGTTTTGTCAAATAAATTTGGAATAATCTAAAGGAACAAATATACTAAGAATTTAGGAACGAGTCAACATACTAACAATATATAATTATAATTAGTTCCTATTAAACTATGCCTTAATGCATGAAAGATTTCAATGATACATGCTCAAATTAATAGTAATGACATATCCAACCCGACAAGATCTGCTTTCAATTAGCCCTTACTAATAGACTATGCCTTAATGCATGAAATATTTCTATGACACCTGCTCAAACTAGCAGTAATGACATATACAACCCCGAAAATTTTGTTATCAATTATTCCTTACTCAGAATATGGAGGCCTCTATGAGACAGAGTTTACCTCTGGGTCAAAATTCTCAATGAGTAAAATGTTGGATGCTTTGATATCTCTATGAATAATATGTATTTGAGAACCTTCACGAAGGTAAAGAAGACCTCGAGTTGTGCCCAAAGCAACTTTGTACTGGATGTTCCAATCTAGTACATGAGACTTTGTGTCTAGACAGAATAATAAAAAACTCATGGATACATAAATCTAAAACACAATTGAGGTGAGTAATGATTTCTTTTAAGAGATGTTCTTTTTAGATTTTCTTGGCTTGAGAAATCGCAACCGAGGAGTATCTAAGTCATCAAAATTGACCTACGGGAATCTAAATCGTCCAAATCACCAGGAGATCGCACTTCACCTAGGCCATTGATTCTTAACATGGTTGGATTTTTTCCCACGGACTTTTGAATAGGTGACCTTCACATCACATAGTGCCTTAAGAGTACATCCCATCAACCCTCTATTCTATACTTTGTGGGAAACATGGATTCAAATTATAAACTAAATAAAATACCAAAATTATTTTGAAAAACAAATGCAATATTAAAAATATCATTTCCATTCCTTTTTTTAATAAAATTGACCATCTTATCTTTTCATATATATAATTTTTTTATTTTTATTTTTACTATTTTATTTAATAATTTGGTAGTCATACAATATATTTATACACTCAATTAAATATGCAAAAGTAAAGTACATATTTTTAAATAGTTTTTAATTAATATTTAATAAAAAATATTTTAAATAAATTGTGATTCCCAATAGTTATTGGGAAATTTTAATTATAAAATGTGAGATTACATAATTTCAAAATCCTTTTGGATTAGTTTCTCAGACTGAAAACCACACCAATTACAAAAGTTAATATCATTATGCAATACATTATGTCATTATATTGGTAAATTCCAAATGAAGTAAAAAAAAAGTTAACCAAGACCATGAAGAAAACATGTAAATATCAATAATGATCGAAATAATGATCGAAATAATTGGATTTATAGAAAGTGCACGATTTGTTTGGTTATAAAGGTGTTCACAAATGCTACTAATCTTTCATATTCTTCCACCCAACAAATTTTCAATTTATTGAATATTAAACCAATCAATTTTTTTATTTTTATTTTTTAAATATAAAATTCTAAACAATAATTTTCATTCATAATAATTTGTATTTGAATAGTTTATATATATATAATTTACATCAATATTATTTAAAATTTATAAAAATGAGATATTGAACATAATTGATATAATAAATATTTATCATAATAGTATATGATAAATATAATTAGAATATGAATTTTTTTGTTTTGTAAACTTGGTAGATCCTTCCATTTTCATTAAAATATAAGCAAGTTACATCCACATATGAATAGTTAGGAGGCCTCAACTTGCCTTAAGGGAAACCAAGTCTGTTGACCGCCTAACAACATGATAATCCATCCAGTAGAAAAAAAATTAGTCTTTCTACCCAAGCTATATAAGTTTGTATGTACTTGCCTTTCCCAAATACTATTTGCCTATGAACATAAAAAACAACATTCTGGAAATTAAAAGCTATCCACATATATAATAATAAAAAACATAAATTATCTAGCAAACTACTCCTCTCCCTAGGCATATGCAGACTCTATGGGGGTTGGATCCTTAACATTGGAACCTCACAACACTGTCTATGAGATAAGGCAAGGGAGGTTATCCTCGATTCAACGAAGGCATCCATAATTTTTTTTGCAACTGAAACTGTAGTTTCTGGAAGCCTTGCTTGTAGTTGGGGAAGTCCTGCACCACTGTTTCCATATTCAAAAATATATTCTCCAAGGACTTTCCTAAGATACTTTTCATGGACTAGTACAGGTACAAATTGTGTTTAAACTAGGTAACGTGACCACAGGTGCGTAGAAGATTTGACACCATAGCCCACCAATCCTCCACCTCAATGTCCATCAACCTAGCCTGTCAGTTCAAATCAACTTCCCACTCCTCAATTAATTGTGTAATTTATTTTCGTGTCCCTTCACAATATGTTGTGGCCGCATCGTTTATGATGTTGGCACTTGGTTTGTGGCCTTTTTTTTTCCCCCAGGGGAGCTAGGTTGCTCTTCCTTCCCAGTCACCAGGGTTCTCTTACCACGACCTCTAAGAGACATAGCCCGTGTCATTGCCACGAACTCATAGTGTGCAGTGAAAAGGTGGGTATGGTGAATTTCTTGTACAAGTGGTGGCTCAAGCCCAAATTCTTTTCACTTCCAGGTGACCCTACTACCCCACACACCTACCATGAGAGCATGAAATGGTAATTTCCATGAAAAATTTTGATGAAATTCCTCTGGTCTTTCTCGTTCACCCATCCTTGCCTTCTGACCCAAACAGAGACTCAGCTTCCACAACCTAGAGCCAATTATCATAGTAATCAAAAGAAGAATTTAAGAGACCAATGAAACTTACACCATAAGTGCAGTCCCCATACCTAGACTGTCGCAGACCCTTGTATCTAACCCCGCAAGGACTTCCACAGAGGCAGAGGGCACGAGAATTGGAAGGATAGATAGAGAAAAATTATAGTTTTGGGGCCAACAGTCATGTAGGGAGAAAAACTTCAACCCATCACCAAGAATACAGTAAAACTAAGCCCACAAACAGAGATGTTGACAATCCATCCCTGAGCCTTGAGATTATCAAACCAAACTAGAAGAAGAAGGTCCTAGGGGTCGACCGTAGAGGCGCAAATCCCATATAACCCCATCCGAGATTTTTTTTTTTTGAATCAAACAGACACAGAGACCATGTCAGTCAACAGGACATACTGCATCAAGGATACAAGCACCGATAGCTTCCTGAAACCTTGCTTGCTCACAATCTCAGACAAGTTGACCCCATGCAGACCTAATACCCATAACCAGATAAGTTGATGCATGCAGGAGGGAGATAAGAAACAGGTCACATACTAGTTTACCCTCGCCTGAAGTAGATTATCCCACCACCTCGCCTGGAGCCACATCCTTCCTCTGCACTCGGTGTCACCCTTCCAAACTTCTTTACCCTGGACAAAAAACCTACCATCAACTCTCACAGAGCACTTGACACAATGCTAGACCCAAGACACAATGTCGTTGCCAGCTCCTGTGGGAGCATTAACCTCTTGCATGCATGGAGCCACTGCACCTATCACCTCAAGTGTGTGGAGGGTGGTGGATTTGAACCACAAGGCCCTTTTCATTTAAATACCTTGATGGGATTCTAGTCTAGCTCACACACCAATCGGGGGTCTGGTCATATGTTTGGAGACTTTGAGAGCTATGCCTCCTGTCTTGTTCCAGGATCACTTCCAAGGAGTTGAACCTACCATCCATGGATTGAGGTGGCCAAGTCAAATCGAGAGGGTCATTTCAACGTGAACAACCCCAACTTGGTAGGAAATTCGCTGCTCTATTTCCATCTCGTCTAACATGGTTGTTGATAATATAATAATAATTTTGAAGAAGATCGCCTATTTCTTGCACTAATCTTGAAATTCTCCCGCCATGGCTAAGCTTGTCCCATTTAGCCCTGCAGCTCAATTTTTTAATTGTGTTGATTACAAGCCTGGAGTCTCCTTCCACCACAATGTTCCTGTACCCCAATTTGTTAGCCTTGAGAAGACCTTGTCAAATAAATGCAAATTTTGCTTCATTGTTGCTCGCATAGCCACATTGGTCAGCATATATTAGATGAGCTTTCACCCCAGAATCTTGAAAGAGCACTCCTAGTTCTGTTGGACCTTGGTTACCTTTGGAGGTTTTGTCAAAACTCAACTTGATGAATCCCTTTGGGGGTGCAGTGAAGTATTGTGGTGAATCAACTCCCCTTGTGATCAATTTCCAGGAATTCGTGGCAATCATCGAAGGCGAGAGGTTCAGGCAGTGGAGGATTCTAGCCTCATGAAGGGAAAATTGATAGTCATTCGGGTGCCATTTCTTTGCCAATATTGTTTCGCAGATGTTTTGGATGATCCCTTCCCAAACACCTCCCTCTAGTAGACGGTTATTCTTAAAAATTTTGCAGTTCCTTTCTTTCCATATAGCCCAAAGAATTGCACCTAGGAAAAGCCCCCAAGCTTTGTTGAGGACTGGGCTGGAGAAGAGGCTTGTTTGCCAAAGAAGAATGGTTTCTCTAATGATTTGATGGTCTCTATCCATTCTTCCAAAAAGATCTTCCACCTAGCGCCATTTTTTATCTACAAATGGAAAAGAATTTAACAGATGTTCTATATCCTCATTATGATGGCTACAGAGGATACAATATGAGGGTCCATGGGTACCCTGTTTTTGTAGTTGGTCCCAGGTGAGAATTCTACCCCTGCATACTAGCCAAAGAAAGTAGGCAACTTTTGCCCACCATCCTCCTTTCCAGATCTTCTTTCAAATGGGATTGTGTTGCCACTAGTCCCATCGTGCCTTGAGGCCATATGCCTTCTTAATGGTGAAAGTGCCCTTTATAGTATATCCCCATTGAAGGATGTCTAGTCCATTTAGGACAAAGAGGTTCCTGGATTCTAACTCCTTGTCCAATTGTTTCCATTTTTCCATTCTTGGGGTTGAGGCCAGTCCTGGCGCTCCTTCCATTTCCTCCATCCATCATTAGTCAAGTCTTGTTTCCAATATTGATCCACCATATGGAAGTTCCTGCGAGTTGTGTACAAAAAGAGGTCGAGGTCGCTTAGATCGTGTCTCCCAAATAATTTTCCTCTTTGTTGCCATGAGTCCTACGAGAACAAAGTTGTTTTCCCATTTTTGATCTTCGAGAAGACATGTTGGTGGATGAGGTCTCTGTTTTGGACCGCCATGTTCCATATTGTTGATCCTTTGGGAGGGTCGCGATATTTGAGCATATCTTTAGTTTGAGTTGGCATGTCATATTTACGGGTCCAAATTTGTTTCCAAAGGTCGGATCCTCCTCTTATCTAGCCACCAAAGTTTGGCTCCCATTATTTGATTCAGAGTATAGGGGCCACAGATACCTAATCCTCCTTCCATCTTAAGCTTTGACGAAATTTTTGTGTTTATAAGATAATTATAATTAGGTTTCATTTTATTTTTTAATTATTGTAGCCTTTTAAATAGTAAAATAAAAAATTTCAGCCCATAGTTACCTAAACCATTTCAAAATTGTAATTGTTATAAATTTTAATTTTTTAATTTTAATATATGAATTTTTTTTCCTAAACTAAGTCTTTAAATATATAAATAAATTCAAAACATCATAATTAATTTACATAACTTTCAATTACAACCATTTTTAAAATGTTTAAGAATAAAAAATATTGAATCTTTATCAATATTGAAATAAATAAATAATAGCGAATGAATCTTGATCCATACTCTGCACTTGTAAATGTTTCCACTGGTTACAGAGGCAGTCTACCAGAGAAGTGAATATTGCATTCGAAATGTCATCATCAGGATGATGAAGTGGTTGCGTAGAGGTCTTTCATGGAGTTGTTTCTTTGGGTCCCTTAATGATTCCTCTGTAAGTTTGTTGTTTCAAAAGAGTAAGTGTATGTCAAATCAACAACCAGGAAATCTCTGTTTGAAGCCACAAATTTGTTTAATAGGCAGAGCAGGACCCAGGTTTTATCGTCACGTTTCAATAAATGACTTGTTTAATATCTCGGACCCATGAAGTAACAATCTGTGTATAAAGATTCATCACAGCCCTGGACTCTTCATGGCTGCCCACGCACGTCTTTCTCTTTCCGTGAAGCCGAGTACCATCTCCACTTATTTATCCGCTCCGGTCACTACAACCGTTTAAAAGGTACTATTCCACACAAATTTATTTTCAGGCGACACATATAACGTTTCAGTAGTTTATCAATATTCTGAGTGTTTATCAAGAGTCGTCAAGAAAGAAAGAAATAAAACTTTCAGTAGTTTATCAATATTCTGAGTGTTTATTAATATTATTAATTTTATTTATTAATATTAATTTGTTATTAATATTATTAATTTGTTACAATTGTTCCATTTGATGTCTTGGTACCAGGAGGACCTCCTCATAGTCTCGAGTTCAATATTATTTTTGAATTTCTAAATAAATGGTTTCATTGAGAAAGGAGAAGTCGTGGACCATCTTTCCTTCATATTGGAGACATTGGAATTTTATGGGTATGTCCCATTTCTCTTCAATGTTCCTTTTAAGGGATAAAGTCAAGTCTAGGGTTTTTGGCCATACAATAATAGATTTACCCCGATGTTCTTGATGAAATGTGAAAGTTTATTGCCTTTTCTTTTTAAGTTGGTAACATTTGAAAGTTGCAGAGTAAAGGGGATTCCCTCACCCAGAAAACACCAAGGCTACACAAAATCATGGGGAGGTAGAACTGCAAATGAAGGTATTTCATAGGGTTTGGTCGACCCCAATAATGACATGGGCCTCATATCACTAAGGATAAAAAACACGGTACATTCCAAATGATACATATTGCATATAATACGAAAAGTGGAGGAACAAGGGAGCATGTCCAAGGAATCTAAACTTTGACTAGCCCATACCCAAAATGAAAACATCAAGCCTCCTTCTGTGTCGGCGACGAGGCACCTGGAGTCATATTTGAGAAAAAAATTCACCCACAATAGAGACCCCTTGCAATAGGCTACCTCAAACCCAAAACCTCCTATGATTTCGTCATGCCTCTGCATTTTTGCATCCTCAATAAAAAATAATTAAAGTCACATATTATATCACATGATTTAGTGGAAAAATGCCTATGATTGTAGCATCCCATGTGAAAGAGGCTACCACTCCATGGCACAACCTTAGGATGACAAGATAAACCCAGAATCATAGTAGCAATGTAGGAAGGAAGACAAAAACAAGGAGGAAACCTAGACGTCATCCTCGATATCCCCTCTTCATATTCGCATTGTATATGTATATGTATATCTATATATATATATATATATATATATATATATATATATATATATATATATATATATATATGTGTGTGTTTTGTAAGTTTAACATTAATGAGGCTACTACATGGTCATGTCCAAGAATAACACCCGAATAGGGCGAGGAATTGGACCAATGACTTAACATCTAGGAGTGCCTTAATAATGCACCTTATCACTATTTATCCAAGACCTCGTGGATGGTCTATTTTATAAATATTATCTGAAATCAATTTTACATATTCAACGTAATACCCTAATTATGACACATAAATTATAATATGTAATAATTACATATTAAGTATATGATGTGGTTTGTCAAATAGAAGTCAAGTTATTTGGGTTGATCTGTAATGATCTCATTTTACATTGTACACATTCCTAATGTGGAGCTCGAGGCAAAGCCTAACTAGTGAATGCATATGGATACAAGTGGAAGGCTATGTTTATAATGTGGTTGGAATATTTTCCATGATATGCTCATGATTTTTGTATAAGCATACACGAAGAGTAAAAATTCCTAATAATATAATATCCTCCAAAATGCTTTCTTATGGAAGTAACAAGGGCACTATGATACCATAAGAGGTGAAGAGAAAATGGGGTTGCTAGGTGATTTGACCTTGCCCTTTGTCCTTTGAAAGTAATAACCTTTCATTCCCATGATTTCTTACAAGTTTTCCCATAGATATTTGATTTGTGGGTTTCGTAAAAAAATAAGTTTCATATTTATCATATCCTTTGGAGGGACATCAGTTTTATGTAGATAAAGGTCTTACTTTAGTTTTTTGATATAGATTCTAGATATCATGGTTTGAATGAGTATATAATGGGTTGGGTATAAGATTTAGTGGTATCATAACTTTGAGTTTCAATATTGGAGCTATTACAGTTATTGGTTTCAAGACAAGAATTGTTATGTGCATAAAGTTTGAGTGCTCGGGAAGAAATGTTGCATGTCCACTATTTGGAAAAATCCCCGATGAATGTTATGTTAATTATGTTATTTTAAACTCTAATAATGATGATCTAATGGTTAATATCCATAATATAGGCCAACACTAAGCTTGTGGGATTACTTATGGAGTGAAGATTCTCATACAATCATGAGATGTTAGTGATCGAATCCATGGAAAAGGAGAATATGTATTTTCATGTATCCTACTCATGATATTTACAAATTAAAATCTATTAGTTGTATAATATTTTAGGCATTAAGAATGATTAGATATTAAATGTTCCTATAGTAAGTTGTGAGATCAAAGGATCAGTTTTGGGCATGCAAATCATTATCACGGATATTCAAGAACGTGTAATGTAATTCAATGAAAAATAATGGATGATATGGGAAGAATAAAATCTATAAAATAGTGTAGTACTCAGAGAGATATTTCCAACGAGGTATTTTATGCGCCAAATGGAGATAATATGACCAAGCTACAACCCCGGGAAGTTGGTTGCCCAACTAACACCAACGGGGCCCACTAACTCTTGGTGTTCCATTTCCTAGGGTTAGGGTTTTGGCTTTTTAGGGTTTCCCTGTTGGGCAACGGATCCCCCCATAGCATGTTTTTGGGGCTTGAAGCCCAAATTTTGGTCAAGTATAATGTAAAGACCCCGCGAAATGCAGGCGCGGAGCACAAGAGTCTAGGGTTGTATGCCCTAAGATAATGTAAATTAATGTAAAGTGTGTCGGCCTACCCATGGTCAACATACCATGGGATTGTATAAATAGAGCGAGGCTCTAAGTGTAAAATAAGTCTTAGTTTTTGACAAGTAATAAAGAGATGTGAAGGCATGATTAGAAGCTAGAAGTGGATCTGAAGGTATTGGGTCATAGTGATAGGTAGAGGCTCCGCAGTTGAGTTTGCGAAGGCCTAGTAGAGTCTGCAGCTATGTGCGCAGACCCCTGCAGCTGAGTGCGTAGGGCGGAATTGGGATTGTACTTGTATAGAGAATGAATAAAAGATAAGTTGATTCTGAAATATTGTGTGTCTATGCTTCGGTTATATTTATGCATCTCTTTACAGTTTTATGATTTCACGCACTTGTTATGAATGTTGAATAACTAATGAGAATATTGGGCCGACACAATTAAGTTAAGATCTATAATAATAGCGCTGTTATCACCCCAATAAACTCTCCTAGGTTGTATATCAGAGATGCTCGGGAACATTACAAACTCAACAAAAAGTTGTATAAGTTGGTGGATGAATGAAACAAATGTTGCATATTCAAGCCAGATAACCACTCCTACTATGCTTAACCCCAGACATGGGTGAACACCCCCAGACTACAAGGCTTTTAACCACCAATTACTCACAGTTTAAAATATAATGTGATGATGGAGAAGACTAATCACACCAGCAGATGCACAGGACCCTGTGATGGCCAGCTACAACTAGTTAAAGGTCTGTAAATCTGTTTTCTAATACACAGATAGGATGACAGCTCTCTGGCATTAAAATAATAGAAACCTTCAAACAAATTCAATGATACATGCTAAATGCTAACACAGAGGTGGGATGACAGCCCCTCTAATGCTAAACATTAATAGCACATGAATAAATGAAAAATAGGCACAGCCTGGAACAAGAAGAAGAAGCGGAAAGTGAGCAATCAACAACAAAAGAAGCTTGTAGTAGCTGGAAATGAAGACCAGAAGCTGCAGGTCTCATAATAGTTACAGTCTCTAGAAGTTGAAGTTTACACCAGAATTACATTCATCAAACACTCATCAACCTCATTACATCCTTTTTCTATGTGTATATAGAGATTGGTTACAAAAATGGCTCTACTAGGCTATGCGTGGAGGTGTCTTAATTGACCACCAACCGCATTTACAATTAGATATGGTCCTCTGTTACTAATCTGAATGTTTTAATGGACAGAATGACATTTACTGGTACTTTGATGTCCTTTCTGAGCATATGGGATGTAATGCTCCATAACTGATTTATATCTTGATCTGCTTGAAGCCATCCTTCTTGTCCTTGACCGTGGTGTCTTTGAATGCAAGTAGCTAAGGAATTAATGTGCACATGGCTAGATTATCACTCCCTTCTTTGCGTGCATGATTCGAGCCAAAAACATTGAAAAACGCCTTGAAAATGGTCGCAGAGCCGAGAATGAATGATGACCATTAGATGGTTAAGACGGATGACCGAGATCAGGTTGCACAGGCCATCGGAAGACATATGCAGACGAAATAGATTGGGCCGTTGGATCAAGCGAATTAATGGTGGAGACTTGATTTTCAAAGGCTATCAAGAGGCATGTGAACAGATGAATGATGGTCATTGGATCGCAACGAGAATGATCCAGCGACTGACAGGAGACAGAGTTGACAACCGGTTAACGGGCGGGGAGCCGGGTACGGTGGCAGGAAGGAGTTTCCCTGCACCGCTTTTTATGGGGAATGTGGTTTCCATATATAACGATGTGACACAATCAGATTAAAACACGTGGCCGACGGGAAATCGCTTCCCCGCAGGCTAAAGGACGAGCGGGTTGGCGGAGCGGGGAAAGCATATGGCATCGGATCAACATGTGGGATGATCGAATGGTCACAGTAAAAGGCACATGCTCCTGGGTTGATATGACAGGTGAGGGGCCCGCCGAGTTATATAATTTAATTATATGTGCATGGTGTTAAAAGGATTAAGACTTTAGAGACAAGGTTAAATTGAAAAATAGGTTCAACCGGGTTTTATAATATTAAAACAAAAAATGCATGGGAGCTCAAAAAGGGCTTAAGCAGGGTTTCATGTAAAACAAAGGAATGGGGTTTATAAAGGTTATTGGGGTCGAACAACATTATAAAAGAAATATGCCCGGGGGCAGGTTGAAAAGGGATTTAGGCAGGCTTTTAGACAAAAACAGGGATAAAGGGGAATAAGGGAATTTAAGAGGAAGGATGAAACAAAGGTGTGGGAGTTATAAGGAGAAAAGGAAAAATAAAGGAGAAAAGCATGAAAGACTGCTACCAGCCTTATAGAGCCAAACCAGCATTGCTCAACACCTACTTTGATCCATCAACTATTGCAAACTGAAGCAAATCTAACACAACCTCCTTCTGGGGATGAGATCCTCCCTGTGAGGTCTCAAGAACCTGCAGATCAATGCCTTTCCAGCTGAAAACAAATTAGCCAAAATTCCCAGTGTTCCATTTGGCATGGAGTCTACGTTTCTTGCACAAAATTGCTAAAAACACAATATTTACAACTTTTAAGGCCAAAGACCTTAAACAACATAAACTTTCAAAAAACCACCCATTAACAGTGCCATAAAAAATTCTCACCTCCCATACTTTTCAGTATGAAGGTGTTGTTCCCTTGAATTTGTGAAATGATGAAAGGCCCTATATAGAAAGCATCAAATTTTCCATGATTTCCTTTCTTCTCCTTTAGTACATCCCATTTCAAAACCAAGTCACCAATCTGAAAATTGTTTGTTTTCGCCTTCTTGTCAAAGGCTTCATTGACCTTTCTCTGATGTGCTGCAACTTTTTCAACCAGTTGTTCTCTAATCTGATGTATTTTTGCTAGATCAGTGATCCTCTTTGCCATGTCTTCTTTATCATCCTACTCTTCTTGAAGGAATTTTACCACAGGGAGAGTTAGCTGAATTGGAAATACAGCCTCAGTGCCATATACCAACTTGAAAGGAGAATTGCCTGTGGATTTTTTAATGGTCACTCAGTGCATACTTGAGCTTTGAATCCCAATTCTTTTTATTGTCCTCTAATAACTTTCTAATTATCCTGATTAGACTTTTATTAGAGGATTCTTCTAGACCATTTCCTTGTGGATAATAGGAGGTGGAATGAACAAGTTTAATGCCAATTGAATCACACATTTCCACCAATTCTTTTGCCTTGAAGGCTGTTGCATTATTTGTTATTATTTTATGTGGACAACCAAATCTGTTGAAGATATTCTCTGTCCAAAACTTCATGACCACATTATGATCAAACTTCCTTGTAGGAACTGCTTCAATCCACTTGGTGAAATAATCTGTTGAAAATGCAACAAGATGATGGATCTTAGTGGAAAGGAGTCGCCTTCACTAAGTGGGCCCGTAGGCTATTTTTGGCGCAAAGTCTATTTTTATACGTATGGATCATGGTCTATGAGTTGCAGGATGTTGTTTATGGATGATTGGTCATGTTGGGAAAAATAGATGGACTTCTATTTTTGGTTCACAACAGAGTGATCAGAGTCTATTTTTAGACTGCCAGGCTAAAAATAGAAATAGTCAAATATTATTAGCCCTTAGTAATATTTGGACTCTAAACATTATCTTATTCTCTTGGAGAACTTCAGTTCGAGATACGGGTGTGGCACATGTAGCTGACAAAAGGAATCACATGGTTCCTTATGTGTTAGTTGAGCTATTGCATGGAGGACTTCAGTTAGAACTCATGCATGTGAGGTTTGTGGAGTTGGATGTGGAGTTGATGGAGTTGTGTTCAGTTTAACTTAGTTGAACTAGTTGTATTTTAGTCTAACTAAAGAATACACTAGTGATGAGTTGTGTGAATTAAATATTAATTAATTCACTAATTATTAACTCATAAAGCAAGTAAAGAATACATCAGTTAACTTAGTGCATGGAAAGTTCAACAGAGACAAGTGTTAGAGGTAAGTGAAAGGGTGAGTTGTGACTATCAGTTGTGCATGAGATTTTGCACATGCAGGGATTGAGTTATGCCAATGACAATTGCGCAGTGTGGGCCAATATCAAGGCAATTGTAGCTTGTGCTCGCGTGATTCTCTTGCAGGATTGTGCAGTGGAGGCAGGCAAAGCAGCGGAGGAGATTTGAACCTGTCACTTGTTCGGATCTGAGCTAGTTTTGTGTGTAACAGGTGGAGATAGTGTTGAGTACTTGTGAGGAGTATTGTACTATGTATTATTACATGTTCTCAATCATTAATATACAAATAGTGTGGGGTTTTCAGCTATAAGCCTTCCCCGGGTTACATACTGTGTTAATGTGTGCATGCAATTGATGTTTCATTGATTTAATGCTGCTAAATTGATGATCAATGTAGAGGAGGTTATGTATTATGCATGTATTCCGCAATATTGTATAATCGGGATAATCTCTGTGAATAAGTGTTATATTATTCAAAATTTCTACATGGTATCAGAGCTGGTTGATTTGTAGAAAAATTTCTACATGGTATTGGAGCTGTTGATCATCAAATCTATTATTTAGAAAGTGTTTACATTTTATTTCTTTAAGCAGAGTCTGTAATCGGGCCAGGTAGCTTCTGTATTCATCCTTATTTTTGAAGGTGAGATATCTGGTGAATGCCCATACAGTCAATCTCTGTATGAGAAATACTTTGCTCTCACGAATTTTAGATCAGAAGCAGTTGAGTTTTGAGCTGGTGGAATGACGCTCAAGGATAAACTCAGAAACATCAAAGCTGAGAATGGAGATGCCACTAATTGTCCACAAAAGAAGAAGAACAAGCAAGCTGTTGGATCTGCAGCAAGAGAGGCTCTAGCCTCGCAGTTTGAGCTTGATTTTTCATTGATCGCATGCTTGGTTTCAAGTGTGATGGGATCGGTATGGTTCTTGGACAGTGGTGCGTCTTTTCACATGACAGGAGATCGAGATTTGTTTTCTGATCTGGAGGACAAAGATCTTGGAATGCACATTGAAATGGGCGATGATGGTAGATACAGTGCAACCGATATCGGTACCATTTCCTTTGAGAGGGAGTCTGGTAAACCCTTCGTATTGAAGGAAGTGATGCATGTTCCAGGATTGAAGAAGAATCTTATCTCTATGGCGATGTTATAAGACAAGGGATATGATGTTGTCTTCAGCGAGGGAAAGGCTTTCGTTCATAGCAAGACAACTGGAGAAACCCGGAAGATAGGGGTTTGAGTTAGGAACCTTTATCAGTTGCATGTAGATGCATGTAAAGCCTTGAGCAGTGACGAAACTAATGGAGACTTGGTGGTTGAGAGGGAGCATATATTACCTCTCAACATGCAGCGCCAGAAGAAGTCTCAGACGATTGCGGAGGAGCCACGATTAGTGCAACAGCTTCAGGAGGTTGTGGAGTAGCCACAACAAGGGAAGCTGAGAGGAGATCGAGTAGAGACATCTACTCATGCAGAGAGCTCCAGTAGGGGGAAACTTTGAGCCAGGTGGGCTGAGGGATCACATGCAGCCATACCTCCAGGTAGGAGGTGGGGTGATGTGGATTGATCGTCCAAAGGAGGAGGGGCAGGATCCTTGAGGTACCCAACCTCTTGGATGAGACCTTGCTACGAGAACCTCGATGTGGGGTAGCAGGAACTGACTGATTGGGTAGAGACAGATGCAATGGAGCGGTAGATAGAGCAACAATGCAGGGAATCCTAGGACAATGCATAGCTAGCAGGCTGTAGCAATGCGAGAGGCACAACTGTTTTGCACAGTGTTAGGTGGCACAGAGAGGTGTGAAATGGTGCAAGATGCATGGAGATGTTGTAGTAGCACAGATGTCAGAGAGGGAGCACTTGTCAATAGCAGGTATAGCTTCAGCACCAGAGTATGTTCCTAGCCCAACAGAGTGGTCAGTTGAGAGTGTTTTTGTTCCAAGTGTTGTTGGAGCAAGTGGACCGGGAAAATTTGTTGCATGAAGAACATTCTAGAGTTGCAGGATAGGGGTTGTAGATAGTCCATATCTTGTTGAGAGGGAGTGTTGAAAATGCAACAAGATGATGGATCTTAGTGGAAAGGAGTCTCCTTCACTAAGTGGGCCCGCAGGCTATTTTTGGCGCAAAGTCTATTTTTAGACTATGTCTATTTTTAGACATATGGATCATGGTCTATGAGTTGCAGGATGTTGTTTATGGATGATTGGTCATGTTGGGAAAAACAGATGGACTTCTATTTTTGTTTCACAGCGGAGTGATCAGAGTCTATTTTTAGACTGCCAGGCTAAAAATAGAAACAGTCAAATATTATTAGCCCTTAGTAATATTTGGACTCTAAACATTATCTTATTCTCTTGGAGCACTTCAGTTCGAGCTACAGATGTGGCACATGCAACTGAAAAAAGGAATCACATGGTTTATTATGTGTTAGTGGAGCTATTGCATGGAGGACTTCAGTTAGAACTCATGCATGTGAGTTCTGTGGAGTTGGATGTGGAGTTGATGGAGTTGTGTTCAGTTTGACTTAGTTGAACTAGTTGTATTTTAGTCTAACTAAAGAATACAGTAGTGAATGAGTTGTGTGAATTAAATATTAATTAATTCACTAATTATTAACTCATAAAGCAACTAAAGAATACATAAGTTCACTCAGTGCATGGACAGTTCAACAAAGACAAGTGTTAGAGGTAAGTGAAAGGGTGAGTTGTGACTATCAGTTGTGCATGAGATTTTGCACATGCAAGGATTGAGTTATGCTAATGCGGATTGCACAATGTGGGAAAATATCATGGCAATTGTAGCTTGTGCTCACGTGATTCTCTTGTAGGATTGTGCAGTGGAAGCAGGCAAAGCAACGAAGGAGATTTGAACCTATGACTTGTTCGGATCTAAGCTAGTTTTGTGTATAACAGGTGGAGATAGTGTTGAGTACTTGTGAGGAGTATTGTACTATGTATTGTTACATGTTCTCAATCATTAATATACAGGTAGTGTGGGGTTTTCAGCTGTAAGCTTTCCCCGGGTTATATATTGTGTTAATGTGCACATGCGTTTGATGTTTCATTGATTTTAATGCTGCTAAATTGATGATCAACGTAGAGGAGGTTATGTATTATGCATGTATTCCGCAATAGTGTATAATCGGGATAATCTTTGTGAATAAGTGTCATATTATTCAAAATTTCTACATAATCAGTGGCTACTAATATCCACCTGTGCTGGCCATTGGAATGTGGATTGATTTCACCAATAAAATCCAAGCCCCACTGCTGAAAAGGTCCTTTTGCCTGAATTGGTTTTAGGGGCAGGGATTTCAACTGTTGTTTTCCTTCAAATATTTGGAACTTGTCACAAGATTTAACAAAAACAAATACATCAGAAAATCAAGTGGGCCAATAGTACCCAGCTCTGAGAATTTTGTGGGCTGTAGTTTTCCAATAATGGTGCCCTCCACACATGCTGTTATGAAACTACTGCATAACTTCCTTTGACTGTTCTTTGTCCAGACACCCTAAAAATATTCCAGATTGATCCCTCCAGTAGAGCAGATTCTCCATAATGTAATACTTTTTCGCTCTAAGTTTTAAAGTTCTAGCTTGACTTTGAGTAAATTCTGAAGGGATCTCTAGCTTCAGCAAAAAATTAATTATTTCAGTATACCAATCACACAAAGCTAGGTTCTCGGCCACTGACTGTTTTTTCTCTGTTTCAACTGTTTTTTCCTTTTTTTCCTGACCATCTTTTGCATTTGCATATAGGAAATCAATGTCCAAAGACCTGCAATTTTCCTCAACCAAGAACTTGGCAAGCCCCTGGCCTCTGACCAGCTTGGTGGGCTTCAGCTCTATATTAAATTCTATCATTTTAGCAATCCATTTTTCCCTCCTTCCATCAGCATCAGGTTGTGTCAAGACATCTTTTATTGCAGCAGAGGGCACATATGCAATTATTTTTGAATGCAAGATATAGACTCCGAAAGCTTTCAAAGATTTAATAAGATCATATGCCTTCTTTTCTATAATATCATACCTTAGTTTAGCATCCCTCAAGTTCTTGGTGAAAAATACCACTGATGTTCTAAACCTTCTTCATCTTGTTGCAATAAAACAACTGCAATGGTGTCTTCAGAGGCGAATGAGAAAATATGGAACTCCTTGCTGTAATATGGGCTTCTTAGTGTGGGAGCTTCCATAATAGCCTTTTTGATGGAGTCAAATGATTTTCTTGCTGTTTCAGTCCATCTTACTTCTGACCCTTTTTTCAACATGGAGGTTACATGCTTCACCAATTCTGCAAAATTCGGAATAAACCTCCTGACAAAATTAATTTTGCCCAGAAAGGACTGGATATCCTTCTTTGATATAGGGACAGTCAAAGCTTAAATTGCTTTGACTCTTTTTGGGTCAATTTGAACACCTACAGCAGACACAATATGTCCTAATAGCTTGCCTTCATTCAAATCAAATTGTGATTTTTTGGGATTGACTGATATTCCAAACCTTCTGCACTTCAAGAACACTTTTTTCAAATGCTGCAAATGATTTTGATGGCTGTTGGAATAAACTGTTATATCATCAAGGTAGATGAGGAAAAATTTGTCCTTCTCTCCCACAAATGCTATATCCATAGCTCTCTGAAAGGTGGCTCCAGCATTCATCAATCCAAAAGGCATTTTGGCATACATAAAAGTACCCCAAGGAGTGGTAAATGCAGTCTTTTCTTGATCATCTGGGTGCACAAAAATCTGATTAGAGTCTGAAAATCCATCCAAAAACGAAATCTCTTTGGCTCCTGAGACCCTTTACAACAAGCTCTCCATCTTTGGCAAAGGATAGTTGTCTTTCTTGGAGAATTTATTTAAATTTCAGAAATCAACACATAGTCTGATTTCAACACTTTTCTTCCTCACCACCACTAGGTTGGCCACCCATTTTGAATACCTGAGAGGTACACAATGATTTTCGCAGCCAAAAACTTTTTAATTTCTTTCTCAATCAGTGGAAGAAGCATGGGATTTATTGGTCTCAGATTCTATTTGAATGGTATAGTGTCTTTTTCCAGAGAGATTTTACGCTGAATTATGTTCTTGTCATATGTTTTCAGCTCACTATATTCCCAAGCAAACACATCAGCAAATTGCCTCATTAAATTGTAGTGTTCAGCACTATGATTAGCAGACAAATGAGTGGACAAATTCACATACCTAGGCTGACCTAGACTTCCTATATCATGCTTATAGACTGCAGAATGGTCTTCTTTTTGAGCAACCTTGTAAGGCACATCATTCTGGTCAAACAATCTTTCAAGAGGAATTAGGCCCTTAGGAATATGGTTACTAGGAAGCTGGACTATGCTGTCTTTACCAATTTTATTTCTAAGGTGGGACTGGTGATTTTCTAACAAGGCATCATTCTCTTGGTCAATTTGCATCTCAAAAAATTCATCAATGACTTGAAGGAATCTATTCAACTCATCATCATCATCAAAAACTTTCCAATGGTGGACATTGTCAGGTAAGGAAGGTCTGTACTTCATTTGGACTTCATAAACTAATCTGGGAGGCATGGGAGGTATAAACATACTAGCAGAAACAACAAGGGAATCATCAAGCTGATTTTGGGCTCTAGGAATGTATGAAATATAGAAAAAATAAAAGTAATCTCTGATTCTCCATACCTCATCTTTGTATGCTTTCAGCCTTGGGTGCTTTTCCTGAAATGTTTTATTTACTTGCTGAATTATCAGGTCAGCATCTCCAAATACCTTTAAATTCTTGATTCCTCTATCTTTTGCTACATTAAGGCCTAACAACAAAGCTTCGTATTCTGCTATGTTATTTGTGACTTGAAAAACCAGAATAAAAGATATCTAAACACTCTCTTGTTGTGGAGATACTAGCACCACCCTTGCTCCTGCAATGTCCCTAGAACATGCTCCATCAAAGAACATCTCCCAAACCTGTCTTCCTTGATCTTTCTCAGCCTGAACTGTTGGTTTCCTGAGCTGCATTACAACCTTATGAGATTCTTCTATTTGGAGAATACATGCTCCAAAATCAGTGTCCACTGCATATATAGGATGATTTGTAGGATTCTTCTCATCAATGATGATATATGCCAACTATGCTTCTCTATTTAACCTCCTGCTTTCTCCTCCAAAATCTGGGACAATGGCATAAGAAAGATCATTCTGTAATGTCCCACCTAGTCTTTTGACCCACCCTCTAGACAACAGCATGCAAAACTTAGGAGGGACATCTGCTACCACAATATCCATCATCATACTCTTCAAGGGTAGCTGAGTTAAGGTAATAGCCAGATCTTTAATCAATCCAAGACATTTCACCTTCCTTGAATCAAAAGAAAATAAATCATGATAGGGTCTGGTGATATCAAGGCCTAACTCTTCCATGACAACTTTCGGCATTAAATTGTGGTTGGTCGCTGTGTCTAGCAGGCAATTGTGGAGGATTTTGTCATGAATGGTCAGTGAGATATAAAATGATGGAGAATTATTATCAGTAGTTTCAATCATGGGGTTGAGCACAATGGCAGGTTTGTCATGTTGCAAATTAACAGAATCAGTTGAGGTTTGTTTAGTTTCTAGCTCAAGGGCTTCAAGGATAGGCTTCCTAAATAGTTCACTCTTCACCAACTCAACGAGGGGGACAGATATTTCCAATTTTTGAACTTTTGATTCAAAGCTGAAAGAAGAAGATGACTTATCAGAACTTTTTACCTCTTGAATTAGAGCTTTGAGGATGACTGGATCAACTACTGGTCTTCTCTGCTTGATATTCTATGGTTCTGTTTGGACAACAGATCTTTGTGCAGGATTTTCTTTGACATTCTTTGCATTGGATCTTAGATTATATCTCTGCTGCTGTTCACCAGATTGTAGAATAGCTCCTCTGTCCCACTCTTGACTATTTTGTTCCTGCAACAATGATTGTTCATAATCGGCCAATGTCAAAAATGCAACACTTCCTTTATCTTCCATGCAGTGAATTTCATCCTCGTCTTCTTCAAATTTTTCCTCCTCCATGACTACATTCTGAAAGGGAGATTTAACTTTTTTCTCATCCTTTGTTTCTTCACCCCTTTGCATAATCTGTAACTGCTCGTTTTTTCTTCTGAATGGATTTTGATTTCTTGGAGCAAATGTGTTCTGCTGCCTTGTTTTCCCTAAATTCTTCTCAACCTTTAGCTTAGAAATTTCAGCAGCAAGTGACTCTATCATCTTGGTCATTTTATCTAATTTAGGCTCTAAAGATGATGCAGAAGAAGTAGAAGCTTGATTTCTCTGCCTCCTTCTGTCAGCTTGACTCTTTAGTTTCTCTGTAGCCATGATATTAGATTCCACCTCTAGGGCTGCATCCTGCATGTCTGCCAGCGTAGCACATCTCCTTTCTCTCGATAACAGGCAGAAATCAAAATCAAAAGCATTGGCATAAGTGAGTTTGACAGAGGTACGAGTATGTTTTACCTCAGCTGGTATCTTACTATAGATTCGATTGAATCTTTTATTAAAATCAGTAATTGATTCCCCATTTTCCCTCTTCAGATTACCAAATTCTCTGTGATAATACAACAAGTCCTTTTTATCTCCCCATTGCTTCAAAAACGCATCATCTAATGCTTCAATATATGTTATTGATCTCTGGGGTAATTCTCTAAACCACTTCCTAGCCTCTCCATCAAGGCTCTGAACAAAAACTCTCATCCACACATCATTTTCACTTATATCTAAATTGTCAGCATAACTATAAAAAGCTTCTAAGTGTTCTTCTATTGTTACTCCCTCCGTACCAGTGAATTTAGGCATATATTTCTGATATTCTCCCACAGGCATAGGATTTAAAGGCACAGGAAACACCAATGGTCCATATCTAGTAGCTACAATTCTTTCTATCCTCGTAGGTGCTTGTTGTCTTGCCATGATTGGAATATTTGGAAGAATACTAGTAGATGGCGCAGCATGCAGTAATGTGATGGATGGCAGAGATAAAGGGATGTTTTGGACTGAATGGGATGCTTTCTTTGGGCTGAGATTCAGAGGGGAATTAACTATAGAAGGGGCTGAACTAATCTTAGAAGATTTTTCTTTATTAACATTGTTGATTTCTAAATCTTCAATCTGTAAATTTTCAGCAACAACTTTATCTTTCAGAGATACATGAGACTTCTTAGGCTTACCTGATCGTGATGCCCCTTTCTGTGATGCTTTCTTCGATTTAACAGTCCTCCCAGGTTCAGGCAATGATTCAGTTGGAGATTTCTGAGGATTTCTTCGAGTGTGTCTCACAAACTGAGCCAGAACTTCAATGTGGATTTGCCAAATGATGGTCTTCCTCCAATGGAGTCACCAGACAGATGATTACAACCAGAAACTTTGTTTAAACCTTGTCTATCATCAAAGCTTGAAGCTGTGTCGTTCTCCCAGGGAAGTTGAGCTTCGATTCTCCTCTCCCCAGCAACGGCGCCAATTAATGTTATCACCCCAAGAAACTCTCCTAGGTTGTATATCAGAGATGCTCGGGAACATTACAAACTTAAAAAAAAGTTGGATAAATTGGTGGATGAATGAAACAAATGCTGCATATTCAAGCTAGATAACCACTCCTACTATGCTTAACCCCAGACATGGGTGAACACCCCCATACTACAAGGCTTTCAACCACCAATTACTCACAGTTTAAAAGATAATGTGATGATGGAGAATAGTAATCACACCAGCAGATGCATAGGACCTTGTGATGGCTAGCTGCAACTAGTTGAAGGTCTGTAAATCTGTTTTCTAATACATAGACAGGATGACAGCTCTCTGGCATTAAAATAACAAAAACTTGCAAACAAATTCAATGATACATGCTAAATCCTAACACAGGGGTGGGATGACAGCCCCTGTAATGCTAAACATTAATAGCACATGAATAACTGCAAAACATGCACAACTTGGAATAAGAAGAAGAAGTGGAAAGTGAGCAATCAACAACAATATAAGCTTGTATTAGTTGGAAATGAATACCAGAGGCTGCAAGTCTCATAATAGTTACAATCTCCAGAAGTTGAAGTTTACACCAGAATTACATTCATCCAACACTCATCAACCTCATTGCCATTCTTTTTCTATGTATATATAGAGATTGGTTACAAAAATGGCTCTGCTAGGCTATGCATGGAGGTGTCTTAATTGACCACCAATCACATTTACAATTAGATATGGTCCTTTGTTACTAATCTGAATGTTTTAATGGATAAAATGACATTTACTGGTACTTTGATGTCCTTTCTGAGCATATGGGATGTAATGCTCCATGGCTGATTTATATCTTGATCTGCTTGAAGCTGTCCTTCTTGTCCTTGACCGTGGTGTCTTTGAATGCAGGTAGCTGAGGAATTAATGTGCACACGGCTGGATTATCACTCCCTTCTTTGCGTGCATGAGTCGAGACAAAAACACTAAAAAATGCCTTGAAAATGGTCACAGAGCCGAGAATGAATGATGGTCGTTAGATGGTTAAGACAGACGGATGAGATCGGGCTGCATAGGCCATCAGAAGACATATGCAGATGAAAGAGTTTGGGCCGCTGGATCAAGCGAATTAACGGTGGAGATTTGATTTGCGAAGGCTATTGGGAGGCATGTGAACAGATGAATGATGGTCATTGGATCACGGCAGGAATGATCCAGCAGCTGACGGGAGACAGAGTTGACAATCGGTTAATGGGCGGGGAGCCGGGTACGGTGGCAGGAAGCGGTTTCCCCGCACCTCTTTACGGGGAAGGTGGTTTTCGTATATAACAATGCAATGCAATCTTATTAAAACACGTGGGCGGGGGGAAACTGCTTCCCCGCGGGCTAAAGGACGAGCAGGTTGGCGAAGCGAGGAAAGCGTATGGTGTCGGATCAATAGGCGGGATGATTGGACGGTCATGGTAAAAGGCATGTGCTCCTAGGTTGATATGACAGGTGAGGGGTCTGCCTAGTTATATAATTTAATTATATGTGTGCAGCGTTAAAAGGATTAAGACTTTAGAGACAAGGTTAAAGTGAAAAATAGGTTAAAGTGGGGTTTTATAATATTAAAACAAAAAACGCCCGGGAGCTCAAAAAGGGCTTAAGCGGGGTTTCGTGTAAAACAAAGGAATGGGGTTTATAAAGGTTATTGGGGTCTAACAACATTATAAACAAAATATGCTCGGGGGCAAGTTAAAAAGGGATTTAGGCGGGCTTTTAGGAAAAAACAGGGATAAAGGGGAATAAGGGAATTTAAGACGAAGGATGAAACAAAGGTGTGGGAGTTATAAGGAGAAAAGGAAAAATAAAGGAGAAAAGCATGAAAGATTGCTACCAGCCTTATAGAACCAAACCAGCACTGCTCAACACCTACTTTGATCCATCAACTGTTGCAAACTGAAGCAAAGCTAACAAGCACAGTAAAGATAAAGGATCTAGACAACACCTCTTAGCACTCTTTACAGAGCTGCACAGAAGCAGTTGCACAAGCTACGAGGGACAGAAGGATACGCAGAGCAGTGCAAGCATGCAGGTTCAGTTCGCAAACTTCCTAGATTTCATCAAGACATCCCTAGGGTGCGAACACCTGGTTCTAGCACCCTCCCATACTACCTCGGGTGAGACTTCAGTATGCGCACCGTGGATTGTTGCCGAAAGGTCCAGTAGTTTCAGGATTTGTTTGGCTAAATCACTTCTGAACCTACGTCAGGCCCCAACAAACCAACAAATGGTGTTGTTGCCAGGACATGGATTTGCCTAAGGGATGTCTAATGTCGTGCCACTAGAACCCAACAAAGAAGGAAATTGAAGAGTGGTTGGACAAGAAGATTCACGAATTCGCGACACAGGAAAATAGAACTCCACAGGTATCTGAGAAAAGGTGGCTGGATCGCTATGTGTATACAGAAATCCATGAGATCTTCTTTGCGTCCTTTCCTTCTGAACTATATGAGTGGATCGTGAGGTTAGCCGACAACCAAGGAAGGTGTAAGCTCAACCAATTGATAGTGTGGACTCTGGAATTAGTGCACAGACTAGAGGCATCAGAAGATAAGATCACACGATATGTGGACCATTGGCTCGACCAGATAATAGGGGGATTTATCACTGAGTTTGCAATAGACATGACCATGAGCTACAGTGAAGCAGAACGACGCTTTATCAAGGGACTACGGGGTAAGTACATGAAATCCTTGAATACCTAAATTAATATGTTGTTATGTGAAAAGTGGGTTATGCAAATACATTAATGTTTGGAACGATGTGGAGCGAAAAGATATACAAAGGTAGCAAGGAATTAGGAAACAATCCCTTAATTTCACCTTCGTGAGAGAGCAAGGAAGAGCTCACTCGAATCTCTATGAGAAGTGTGATCAGTTTGATAAGGCAATGCATTCTACAGTTACCACCTCCACCCACGCCACCACCCGCTTCACCTCCTTCACCTCCATCTCCACCCACTCCACCTCCACCAACCTCACAATTCGACATGGCGAGCGCAATCAAGCTACTTATATTCAGAGGAATAGGTAATGAGGAACTGGACTAATTCTGGTTCATAGTAAGAGCAGTGTGAGAAGCGCAAGGGGTCACAGATGACAACATTAAGAAGGCTACATTGGTGAGCGCTCTGCAGGATTACGCGTTGACATGGTATATCAAGCACTCTAATGATCACCTAAATGCAGGAATAGCAGAGATCTAGAATGCACTGAACGTAGAATTTAGCTAGCCGAAATTAGAGACACAGTCAATATTTGGGTTTAAAGAGATCGCGATGATTCCAGGCGAGAACCCCTGGGATTTGGATCAGTGACTGAAGAGTACGATCTGCGAGGCTAATATGACACTCACAAATGCACAACATTGTACATGGTTTGTGGCCTCTCTAACACCACACCTGAGGATGGAGCTATCCCAACAGAAACTTTATACCCAGGCTGAAGCATTGGAAATGGCGATGAGATTGCATGAGACATCGATACAAGATCCGGGCTGGGAGTTCAACAAATCCATGCACAACTATAGAATCTCTGCCTAGAGATGTAGAGCTTGAAGTAGGATAGGGTACTGCGGCCAGAGGCGCATGTGGAAGTATTGTGTGTAAAATGCAAAGGCCAGGGCCATGACAAAGACCACTGTCCAGTATTCGCGAACTTCTTGTAGGTTTTAACCCTGTACAGAAATTACGTGCATACGAATTCTTAAACAAAGAAAATAAACAATGCAAGAGCATAACCCATAAAACACATATGCACAGAGATTTTTCCCTGGATCCCAAAACCGGGACTACCAGCTTGATTTTTCATTATGTTCCTTTCAATGTTACAATACATATTTATACATGCCGAAGCATCCAATACCATGGACCGAAAAACCATCGCGTCCAATACCATGTGCGAAAATCATGCACAAAACCATAGGTAGGTTCGCCCAACCTAATATAGGGTCTAAAAAAAAATTTCCCGGGACGCTGCCCCGGACCTCGTAAAGGGGGGCTACCCGCCCCCCTAAAACCCCTCGGATAGGGGGGGCTGCCGCCCCCCCTGTCACCCCCCGTTGCGCAATCGGCGCAACGAAGGGGGGCTACCGCCCCCCTATAACCCCCCGTTTCACTACGTAGGTTAGTCGTGGAAAGAATATAACACAACCCAACAATCTCCCACTTGTTGTTTTCTTTCCACAGGGGGCCACAGGAGAGCTTAGTCATTTTTCCAGCCCTGAAACACCCATTGTTTCTCTACACCAAGAGAACTTCTCAGAGCTCACAGATTTTGTCAATGCATCTGCAGTATTCTTCAAAGTGTCCACCTTTACCAGCAACACCTTTTTGTCTTCTATCATATCCCTCACAAAGTGATACTGAACATCAATGTGCTTTGTCTTTGAATGATAAGCAGGGTTCTTTGCCAAGAAAATTGCACTTTGGCTGTCACAGTCTATTCTTATAGCTCCCTGTACTAACCCCATACTTGAACACAATCTCTGCAACCAAACTGCTTCCTTGCTTGCATGAGTGGCTGCCATGTATTCTGCCTCTTTAGTTGATAGTGCCACTACAGATTGTTTCTTACTCATCCAACTGACTGCACCTCCAAATAGGTTAAACACATACCCACTTGTAGATCTTCTCTGATCCAGATCTCCAGCCCAGTCTACATCAACAAAACCATGAATATCCAACACTCTGTCCAATCCTGGTCTTCCTTGGTAGCACAAACCATAATCACTAGTGCCACGCAAATACCTGAAAACCTGCTTCACTGCTGTCGAGTGCTCCTTCCCAGGTTTTGACATAAACCTGCTCAATACTCCCACTGCATGTGCAATGTCTGGTCTAGTACAGACCATTGCATACATCAGGCTACCGACTGCACTTGCATATGGAACACGGGACATGTCCTCTTCCTCTTCTTGTGTCTTGGGACACTGTTCAGCAGATAACCTCACACCTACAGGAATAGCAACCTTCACCGGTTTACTATCCTGCATATTAAACCTCTGCAGTATTGTCTCGACATACTTCCTCTGGTTTAACCAGAGCTTCCTCTTTGCCCTATCTCTTTTAATTTCCATGCCCAAAATATAGTTTGCAGCACCAAGATCTTTCATGTCAAATTTGGAGGACAATTGGGTCTTCAAATCCTGGATAATTTCTTTGTCATTTCCAAGCAGCAACATATCATCCACATACAAGACCAGATAAATAACACGGTCTCCAATTAATTTAAAAGACACACAATGATCTGCTTTGCTTCTGGTGAAGCCAAGTCCCCGTATAAATGTATCAAATTTCTGATACCACATCCTTGGTGACTGTTTTAACCCATACAGAGACTTCTTTAACTTGCATACCAGTTCTTTCTTACCCTTCACCGCAAAGCCTTCAGGTTGCCTCATGTAGATTTCCTCTTCCAAATCCCCGTGAAGAAATGTTGTCTTCACATCCATCTGTTCTACCTCAAAATCAAAAGCAGCAGCAACAGATAAAAGTAATCTAATAGAAGCTACCTTGGCAACAGGAGAAAAAATATCACCAAAATCAATTCCCGACACCTGGGAATAACCTTTTGCTACCAACCGAGCTTTGTATTTCTCCACCTTTCCTTCTGCATTAGTCTTCTTCTTGAACACCCATTTGCTGCCAATGGGTTTCCTTCCAGCCGGCAACTCTACCAGATCCCAAGCCTCATTTTTGTGCAAAGATGCCATTTCATCAACCATGGCCTCTTTCCAGAGTTTTCCATCCTCTGAATCCACTGCTTCCTTCACAGTTCTGGGATCATCATCAGTAACAGACAAAGAAAAATTTGAACTGAAAGCAGATGGACTATACCTTTCTGGCTGCCTTCTTTCTCGACCTGATCTTCTCACAGCTGGAGTTTGTGGCTCTTCATCTTCTGATTCCTCCTCTGCTGCAGAGTCTGATTCTTCCTCCTTTGGCTCAAACTCTATCTTCTCAGGTTCCTTTGGTTGGACTTCAGATTGAATAACATCTTTTACCTCTCTGAACACCACATCTCGGTTGTACACAACCTTCCGTGTGACTGGGTTCCAAAGCTTATAACCCTTTAAACCATCCTTATACCCAATAAATATGCACTTTTCAGATTTACTATCCAACTTGGTTCGTTTCTCCTTTGGAACATGTACATATGCATCACATCCAAATACCCTCAGATGTGAAAGAGAGGGTTTCTTACCAGTCCATACTTCTTGTGGAGTCTTATCCTCCAACGCTGATGAGGGTGATCTGTTGATCAGGTAACGCGTAGTATCCACCGCCTCTGCCCAGAATTCCTGTCCTAACCTGGCACCACTGAGCATGCTTCTTGCCCTTTCCATCAACGTCTTGTTCATTCTTTCTGCGACTCCATTTTGCTGAGGTGTATATGGAGTAGTCTTCTGCCGTGCTATACCACACTTCTTACAAAATTCTTCAAATTCCTTGCTGCAAAATTCTCCACCATTATCTGTCCTCCGCACCTTTATCTTCTTCTCTGTCTGATTTTCCACTAGAGCCTTAAATTCTTTAAACCTGTCAAAGACTTTAGATTTCTTCTTAAGGAAATATATCCATGTATTCCTTGAGAAGTCATCTATGAATGATACATAGTACACAGACTTACCCAGTGATGGAACCTTCACAGGTCCAAACACATCACTGTGCACAATCTCTAATATATGTTTCGTCCTCTTACCACCAGAGGGGAAACTCACTCGATTCTGCTTCCCATACACACAATTTTCACAGAAATCAAAATCCAGAGAGCTATCATTCATACCTTCTACCATACATTTACCATGAAGTATTCGAAGGTCCTTATCTCCAATATGTCCAAGCCTTTGATGCCACAACATGGTCTTCTCTCTAGAGACCACTAGATTTTCTACTCCATTTTCAGGAACCATAGAACTATTGCACCCATCAACAACAGTGCTACCTTGCAGCTTGTACAGAGTTCCAATCCGAACTCCCCGCATCAATATCAGTGCTCCTCGAACCATCTTGCAGGTATCTTTCTCGAACACCGTCTTTACACCTGCATCATCCAACTTGCTTACAGAAATCAGATTTCTGGCCAATGCAGGAATATGTAGAACACCCGGAAGTGTTCTAACCCTTCCACCTTGCAACTTCAACTTTACTTTTCCCCGACCAATGATTCTAGCCTTCCTATCATCTCCTAAGAAGACATCACCACCATCGTATTTCTCATACTCGCAGAACCACTCTCTATGGGGAGTGAAGTGAAAGGATGCACGTGAGTCAATCAACCATGCCTCATGATCTACATGTGTACTTGAAGAAGCCATGTACACATCCCCACCTTCATCTGAGGTGGTTTTTGCCTCTGCAGAAGGAGCATCATCAGATCCCTTTCCTTTATCAGGAGCTTTAGATTTACAATCCCTTCTGAGGTGCCCTTCCTTTTCGCATTTCCATCACACCACCTTTGTAGGTTTTCCTGGAGATTTAGATATCCCTCTAGATTTAGATCTCCCACTCGATGACTTATTTTTGTTTCTGTTCTGGGACCATCCTCCTACAGACAAGGCATCACCATTCTGGTTGTCCATATTCTTCTGTCTCATCTCCTCCGTCAGCAAGGCTGAGACTATTTCATCAAACTGCAAAGCAGTTGCATTGCTACCTATTGCAATAACCAGACTATCCCACGAATCTGGTAGAGAACACAATAGACTGATGCACTTATCTTCATCTGAAATTTTAATATCAACAGATAATAATTGACTTACCACAGTATTAAACGCATTTAGATGCTCTGTCACTAAGTCTCCATCTTTCATCCTCAGGTTATACAGCTTTTTCCGCAGGAACAGTTTATTCACCAGAGACTTAGATTGGTACAAAGTCCCTAACTTGACCCAAAAAGCCTTTGCCGTAGCTTCCCCTGATACATTCAGCAATACTGAATCTGAGACACACAATCGTATTGTGCTCTTTGCCTTCCGATCCAATTTCTTCCATTCTTCATCGGTCACTCCCGATGGTTTAGTACCCGGATCTACCGCGATCCACTGATCTTTATCGACCAACAGATCCTCCATCTTGAGTTTCCACAACTCAAAACTCTGACCATTGAACTTCTCAATCTCGATCTTTCCACTGCTCGCCATCTTCTTTCACCACCAGAATCGATCTCGCAGATCTCCCACTGACCAGGGTCTACCACAGGTCCGAGCGAAACCCCTCAGCAACAAAGGCGTCCCCTTGAAGCCAAAACAGCTCTGATACCAAATGTAGGTTTTAACCCTGTACAGAAATTACCTGCATACGAATTCTTCAACAAAGAAAATAAACAATGCAAGAGCATAACCCATAAAACACATATGCACAGAGATTTTTCCCTGGATCCCAAAACCGGGACTACCAGCTTGATTTTTCATTATGTTCCTTTCAATGTTACAATACATATTTATACATGCCGAAGCATCCAATACCATGGACCGAAAAACCATCGCGTCCAATACCATGGACCGAAAAACCATCGCGTCCAATACCATGTGCGAAAATCATGCACAAAACCATAGGTAGGTTCGCCCAACCTAATATAGGGTCCAAAAAAAAATTTCCTAGGGCGCTGCCCTGGACCCCGTAAAGGGGGGCTACCCGCCCCCCTCAAAACCCTCGGACAGGGGGGGCTGCCGCCCCCCCCTGTCACCCCCCGTTGCGCAATCGGCGCAATGAAGGGGGGCTACCCCCGCCCTCTAACCCCCCATTTCACTACATAGGTTAGTCGTGGAAAGAATATAACACAACCCAACAATCTCCCACTTGTTGTTTTCTTTCCACAGGGGGCCACAGGAGAGCTTTGTCATTTTTCCAGCCCTGAAACACCCATTGTTTCTCTACACCAAGAGAACTTCTCAGAGCTAACAGATTTTGTCAATGCATCTGCAGTATTCTTCAAAGTGTCCACCTTTACCAGCAACACCTTTTTGTCTTCTATCATATCCCTCACAAAGTGATACTGAACATCAATGTGCTTTGTCTTTGAATGATAAGCAGGGTTCTTTGCCAAGAAAATTGCACTTTGGCTGTCACAGTCTATTCTTATAGCTCCCTATACTAACCCCATACTTGAACACAATCTCTGCAACCAAATTGCTTCCTTGCTTGCATGAGTGGCTGCCATGTATTCTGCCTCTGTAGTTGATAGTGCCACTACAGATTGTTTCTTACTCATCCAACTGACTGCACCTCCAAATAGGTTAAACACATACCCACTTGTAGATCTTCTCTGATCCAGATCTCCAGCCCAGTCTACATCAACAAAACCATGAATATCCAACACTCTGTCCAATCCTGGTCTTCCTCGGTAGCATAAACCATAATCACTAGTGCCACGCAAATACCTGAAAACCCGCTTCACTTCTGTCCAGTGCTCCTTCCCAGGTTTTGACATAAAGCTGCTCAATACTCCCACTTCATGTGCAATGTCTGGTCTAGTACAGACCATTGCATACATCAGGCTACCGACTGCACTTGCATATGGAACACAGGACATGTCCTCTTCCTCTTCTTGTGTCTTGGGACACTGTTCAGCAGATAACCTCACACCTACAGGAATAGGAACCTTCACCGGTTTACTATCATGCATATTAAACCTCTGTAGTATTGTCTCGACATACTTCCTCTGGTTTAACCAGAGCTTCCTCTTTGCCCGATCTCTTTTAATTTCCATTCCCAAAATATAGTTTGCAGCACCAAGATCTTTAATTTCAAATTTGGAGGACAATTGGGTCTTCAAATCCTGGATAATTTCTTTGTCATTTCCAACCAGCAACATATCATCCACATACAAGACCAGATAAATAACACGGTCACCAATTAATTTAAAAGACACACAATTATCTGCTTTGCTTCTGGTGAAGCCAAGTCCCCGTATAAATGTATCAAATTTCTGATACCACATCCTTGGTGACTGTTTTAACCCATACAGAGAATTCTTTAACTTGCATACCAGTTCTTTCTTACCCTTCACCGCAAAGCCTTCAGGTTGCCTCATGTAGATTTCCTCTTCCAAATCCCCGTGAAGAAATGCTGTCTTCACATCCATCTGTTCTACCTCAAAATCAAAAGCAGCAGCAACAGATAAAAGTAATCTAATAGAAGCTACCTTGGCAAGAGGAGAAAAAATATCACCAAAATCAATTCCCGGCACCTGGGAATAACCTTTTGCTACCAAGCGAGCTTTGTATTTCTCCACCTTTCCTTCTGCATTAGTCTTCTTCTTGAACACCCATTTGCTGCCAATAGGTTTCCTTCCAGCCGGCAACTCTACCAGATCCCAAGCCTCATTTTTGTGCAAAGATGCCATTTCATCAACCATGGCCTCTTTCCAAAGTTTTCCATCCTCTGAATCCACTGCTTCCTTCACAGTTCTGGGATCATCATCAGTAACAAACAAAGCAAAATTTGAACTGAAAGCAGATGGACTATACCTTTCTGGCTGCCTTCTTTCTCGACCTGATCTTCTCACAGCTGGAGTTTGTGGCTCTTCATCTTCTGATTCCTCCTCTGCTGCAGAGTCTGATTCTTCCTCCTTTGGCTCAAACTCTATCTTCTCAAGTTCCTTTGGTTGGACTTCAGATTGAATAACATCTTTTAACTCTCTGAACACCACATCTCGGTTGTACACAACCTTCCGTGTGACTGGGTTCCAAAGCTTATAACCCTTTAAACCATCCTTATACCCAATAAAGATGCACTTTTCAGATTTACTATCCAACTTGGTTCGTTTCTCCTTTGGAACATGTACATATGCATCACATCCAAATACCCTCAGATGTGAAAGAGAGGGTTTCTTACCAGTCCATACTTCTTGTGGAGTCTTATCCTCCAACGCTGATGAGGGTGATCTGTTCATCAGGTAACGTGTAGTATCCACCGCCTCTGCCCAGAATTCCTGTCCTAACCCGGCACCACTGAGCATGCTTCTTGCCCTTTCCATCAACGTCTTGTTCATTCTTTCTGCGACTCCATTTTGCTGAGGTGTATATGGAGTAGTCTTCTACCGTGCTATACCACACTTCTTACAAAATTCTTCAAATTCCTTGCTGCAAAATTCTCCACCATTATCTGTCCTCAGCACCTTTATCTTCTTCTCTGTCTGATTTTCCACTAGAGCCTTAAATTCTTTAAACCTGTCAAAGACTTTAGATTTCTTCTTAAGGAAATATATCCATGTATTCCTTGAGAAGTCATCTATGAATGATACATAGTACACAGACTTACCCAGTGATGGAACCTTCACAGGTCCAAACACATCACTGTGCACAAGCTCTAATATTTGTTTCGTCCTCTTACCACCAGAGGGGAAACTCACTCGATTCTGCTTCCCATACACACAATTTTAACAGAAATCAAAATCCAGAGAGCTATCATTCATACCTTCTACCATACCTTTACCATGAAGTATTCGAAGGCCCTTATCTCCAATATGTCCAAGCCTTTGATGCCACAACATGGTCTTCTCTCCAGAGACCACTAGATTTTCTACTCCATTTTCAGGAACCATAGAACTATTGCACCAATCAACAACAGTGCTACCTTGCAGCTTGTACAGAGTTCCAATCCGAACTCCCCGCATCAATATCAGTGCTCCTTGAACCATCTTGCAGGTATCTTTCTCGAACACCGTCTTTACACCTGCATCATCCAACTTGCTTACAGAAATCAGATTTCTGGCCAATGCAGGAATATGTAGAACACCCGGAAGTGTTCTAACCCTTCCACCTTGCAACTTCAACTTTACTTTTCCCCGACCAATGATTCTAGCCTTCCTATCATCTCCTAAAACGACATCACCACCATCGTATTTCTCATACTCGCAGAACCACTCTCTATGGGGAGTGAAGTGAAAGGATGCACGTGAGTCAATCAACCATGCCTCATGATCTACATGTGTACTTGAAGAAGCCAAGTACACATCCCCACCTTCATCTGAGGTGGTTTTCGCCTCTGCAGAAGGAGCATCATCAGATCCCTTTCCTTTATCAGGAGCTTTAGATTTACAATCCCTTCTGAGGTACCCTTCCTTTCTGCATTTCCAGTACACCACCTTTGTAGGTTTTCCTGGAGATTTAGATATCCCTCTAGATTTAGATCTCCCACTCGATGACTTATTTTTGTTTCTGTTCTGGGACCGTCCTCCTACAGACAAGGCATCACCATTCTGGTTGTCCATATTCTTCTGTCTCATCTCCTCCGTCAGCAAGGCTGAGACTATTTCATCAAACTGCAAAGCAGTTGCATTGCTACCTATTGCAATAACCAGACTATCCCACGAATCTGTTAGAGAACACAATAGACTGATGCACTTATCTTCATCTGAAATTTTAATATCAACAGATAATAATTGACATACCACAGTATTAAATGCATTCAGATGCTCTGTCACCGAGTCTCCATCTTTCATCCTCAGGTTATACATCTTTTTCCGCAGGAATAGTTTATTCACCAGAGACTTAGATTGGTACAAAGTCCCTAACTTGACCCACAAAGCCTTTGCCGTAGCTTCCCCTGATACATTTAGCAATACTGAATCTGAGACACACAATCGTATTGTGCTCTTTGCCTTCTGATCCAATTTCTTCCATTCTTCATCGGTCACTCCCGATGGTTTAGTACCCGGATCTACCACGATCCACTGATCTTTATCGACCAACAGATCCTCCATCTTGAGTTTCCACAACTCAAAACTCTGACCATTGAACTTCTCAATCTCGATCTTTCCACTGCTCGCCATCTTCTTTCACCACCAGAATCGATCTCGCAGATCTCCCACTGAACAGGGTCTACCACAGGTCCGAGCGAAACCCCTCAGCAAAAAAAGTGTCCCCTTGAAGCCAAAACAGCTCTGATACGAAATGCAGGTTTTAACCCTGTACAGAAATTACCTGCATACGAATTCTTCAACAAAGAAAATAAACAATGCAAGAGCATAATCCATAAAACACATATGCACTGAGATTTTTCCCTGGATCCCAAAACCGGGACTACCAGCTTGATTTTTCATTATGTTCCTTTCAATGTTACAATACATATTTATACATGCCGAAGCATCCAATACCATGGACTGAAAAACCATCGCGTCCAATACCATGTGCGAAAATCATGCACAAAACCATAGGTAGGTTCGCCCAACCTAATATAGGGTCCAAAAAAAATTTTCCCGGGGCACTGCCCCGGACCCCGTAGAGGGGGGCTACCCGCCCCCCTGTGACCCCCCCACTGCGCAATCGACGCAACGAAGGGGGGCTACCGCCCCCCTCTAACCCCCCGTTTCACTACGTAGGTTAGTCGTGGAAAGAATATAACACAACCCAACACTTCTTGGCAGGAGGGGGGCCAATGCCGTTGAGACTGAAGGCACAAGCAGGCCCAAGTGCGACACCCACATTATGGTGCACGATCTGTGAGATAGGAGGAGAACACATGATGGATAATTGTCATTTGTTACAAAAGTATACATAGACTCCCCAGCAATTATTTTGTAATTTCTACAGGTCAGTAGGCCACGACAAGTGTACTTGTCGCAGCTACGAGTTAATGGTGGATCGGACCCCAGCCTATAGAATGTAGACATAAGCATGATGCCTCGACCCAACTGTGGGGATGGCACATGCTGGATTTCAGGGGAAAGGTCGAGGATGAGGAGGAATGGGACCAGGAAGGGGCTGCAGATAGTTAATTTGTTAAAATTGCGGAGGACCAGGGCACTATGCCCACGATTGTACCAACCCAACGAGAATACCATGTTCATACTATGCTCAGTTCGATCATGAAGTAGTAGATTGTCCTACGTTGATTGCACAGATGCATGAGAAATGGGTACTCCATCCTCCTTTGACTCATAACATCCAAATGATGAGGTCTGAACCACACGAAGAAGACCCAAATGTGAACATGATGCTCAAAAGTAGTGCGACCACAGGGGAGGATAAGGGGAATCAGCCCAAGGAAGATACATGGGTTCACAAGGCACCTACAAAGGAACCTGAATTTCACCTAGAACGCACAAAGGAGACGTTCATCGAAGCTAAGAAGAGCTTCGCGGAGGCCTCTACTTCGGGTAGTAAGGATCAACCAGAGCGAGGGATGGATCCTTCTATGCTTACTATATTTCTGGAGACATGCATGAAGCTGCTACGCGATAATAAGGCAGTTAAGGGGCTACATGAATTGATCACTAGGTGTGTGTTGTGGTCACCAACAACCCCCCTTTCTTCACTTGACATTAGCAATAACGTCAAGCGAAGAGGGGACCCTGAACGAAAATCCCAAAAATATATTTTTTCTAAAGTTTTTGTATTTCTCTCCCTAAGGCTCAAATCGCATCGCAAGGAAAGGCCAAAGCATAACTCGAGCGCGAAAAACAAATACTGCGAAATTGCAATGCGAAGTTTATCGCATCACATACTTCACACGTGCCCCTTAAAAGAAAAACCTTCGAGCAATGCGATCGCCGATATGCGATATCGCAAATCGCAAGCATTACGCTATACGACATAACCATTAAACGAGAACTTGCGATATTTGCGATTTGCGATTTGCGATCTGCGATGGCAGCGATCTGCGATCTGAAAAGACTTACCACACGATAGACCCATGCATTAAGCGCGCGCCTTGAAAGAATTTAATGACCACATGCTTAAGTATCTATGAATGATTGCGTTACATTTATCGAAGAGTCAAGTGATAATGGATGTCAGAATTATGCGTTCATTAAAAATTAATGCTTTCACGTCAAGTCTTTTCATTTCACTTCTCCTTTGCGTAGACTGAAAGACACGCAACTGATATAAGTTTATATGCAGGAAACATCTGAAGGAAAGAGGAAACGGCCAATCAGCAAAGAGAGAATGCTTTCGCAAAATGGATGCCACATGCAGCAGAACCGCGGATCCCAGGTTATCAGCCAACCGGCACTGATGAAATTAGACTATCCAGGACTCAGAGTCAAAGGCGCACAAAAGCAGCGTATTCCGAAAAGATCCTGAAGCTAAGACTTAGTGAAGCAGAGAAAGAAGCGCATGAGAAGGAGAACGCTTCAGGAAAACCTGGAACAAAGAACGGAAGAAATTCTCGAAACAAGGAGTTGCCCATGCAGCACGACTCTTAACCCACTCAATCCACCACATGACCGAAAACCGAAAACGGCAACAGCAAAATCAGTTCGAGAAGAAACTGGGACATGCTAAGTATACACGCGGCGAATACACCCAGCTAGAGAAAGGTTTTCGAAAATATCTTCTGGTCTGCCGGAAGGAAGTGCCAGCTCCTACTATTTCCACTTTTATCTCCCGAGCGAAACAAGAAGGCGGCTAGCCGACTCTTCCCAGGAAAGCATTACACTGTTGACAGCACTAAAGAGAATATACAGAAACAGTCAGAAATTAGATTTTAAGTTTAGAAATAAAGTTGCTTTTAGTAAAAGGGCGGTCATTTGAGGCCGATTCCCTAATTTCATGTAATTAATATTGATTAGTTAGTAGTATTTAACCCTTCTCATGGTTTTTGGAGAAGGGTCCGGAAATCTGTCAAAAAACGTATCCTCAGAACATGCACTTCTGCACCCTCAAAGGAGGTTTTTGATGAATGGATGGATCGAGATTTATTTATGTTTGCATTTTAATATCTGTTATTGATGTTGCACTTCTGTACTCTTAGCAGATGTTAGAACAAGTAGAAATAAATCATTGTTACTTGAAGTTTATTAGTGAACTTAGTCATAAATGGTACTTTTATCTCTTGGCTAGATTCTGCTAGTATTCCTAAAGTGATATGTGGCTGAGTTCTTTGTATGTTATTGCATGAATGTCTGTATTACCATTTGGCACTTCTGTACGGTGGAGTCATTTATTTATGTTTAACATATAGAAAACTGATTATGCGATATGTTGTTCACAACTACTTTGCCTAACTTCTTATGCAGAATGGTTTATCTTTATTGATTTATATTCTGATATCAGTTGAATGATCTTTATTACCGGCTGCTGTTAGAAATCTTTCTAGATCGCATAACAAAAGAAAAACACCCCGGGTTAGCGTAGATTAGATGTATTTTTCTTCATTAGATTACATTAGCATAGAGTTAATTTAGCAGTTAGAATTAAAACTAGCTTAGAAGAATCCCTCCCCTTTTTTAGACTTATACCATCAGACTCTATGCACACACACACACCCATCACATTGGGAAACTGGTCCCATTACCCCCAGTCGGACCCGCTACTCCAAACGGGCAAGGAGCCGCCAACCAGGTTCCGGACCGGGTGGGTATCCCCCTTGTTGTTGACCCGACCTCGCGGCCCTCAACATTTCTGGCGCTAGAAGGAGGGCCACAGCTATGAATGGCACATAATTCAAAACCCAAATACCATTCTAAGAGCAAATCACCCTCACCAACTTCCCCGACGTCCCCAATACGACTAAACTCGGAACTGGAAGTCGCTCGGAAATCCACCGCTACTATACATCCCGATACATCAGAACAACTTATTATCGATCCCCCTGAAGTTCAAACCTTGATCCGTAAACTCCAGGGATTCTCTATTTTTAACCAGAAATCTGATAAATCTAAAGGCAGCTTGACTTCGCAATACAACCCTGCTCATCCCCTGACCCAATTGAAGAGTGAAAAGTTTGGCATTCAGCCAACTGAAATCCCTCTCCCCACTAGGAAAAGAGCAAGGAAAGAATTTCAAGAGTCTGACAGAGAGACTCTTTCATCCACCTCATCCATTTCAACTCCCTCTCCGCGAAGTCGACCACCCACATCTCCACCTCAAATCACTCATCCATCTTCCGCAACCCTTCCTCCACAATCGTCAAAGATCATAACATCTCTATCTTCTCAACCTCAAAGATCATCTTCTACACTTTTACTAACCAACAACTCAGCGATGGCACAATCTCCATGGAACAACCCTGGGGCGGTTTTAATGCCTCCACCCCTGAGTCCAATACCTGCCCATCCCGAGAAGTGGTTACCAAAGTTCAATCCAGAAACTGGAATGCTAGCTGAAGAACATATCAATAATTTCATGCTTTCTGTTAATCTCAACGGAGTTACCAACGAAGACGCCGTGGTCCAACTCTTCCCCTATACGATGCAAGGGACGGTCGGGTCATGGTACTTCTCGCTACCCTCCGGATCTATCACCAGCTGGGATATTTTTCAAAATCAATTTCTCACTAAATTCGGCGATGATAGATCGACAGCGACACTGATCAATGATCTGTCCAATCTTAAAGCTGAGGCTCGGGAACACATTAAAGATTTTAACTTACGGTTCAACAAGATCCTCAATAAAATCCCCGCTGCTTCCCAACCTAGCGAGGAAGTAAGATGCGAATGGTACATCATCGCCTTACCTTCAAACTTGGCCATCTTCGTAGATAGGGCAAGCAAGACAACCTTAGTCGAAAATTTGGCTGAGGCATTAGCAGTCGAAAGACGCGTAGTAGCCCTAGAAAAGAGATCTACAATCGAAGAGCGTAAATCTAAGAAAATCTCTTTCAAAGAAGAAACCAAGAAGAAGCAAACGAAGGATCCTTTCGACATGGAAGGATTACAAAAGGTATTAAAGGCCATGTCAAATGAGATGATTGATATCAGGAAACAAGTAGCAGAATCGTCCGCAAGAAAGCCTTTTAGGAGTTTTAAGAGAAATCCTCCTATGGAGACGAAGCCACCTAGCATGGTCTCTAACGTGGAATCTGAAGAAGAAGAAGAAGAGAACACCGTTGAAACACATACCGACGATGAGGAAGTGGTGGAACTGCAAGGAATGTGGGATTTCATCCTCCCACAAGAGGAATATCAAGAAGCACTTCCGGTTAGCACAAGAAGCAGAAATCAACTTGATCCTCCCCAGACTACCCCAAAACAGAAGGGCGCAAGCCCTCCAGCAAAAGAAAAGGTCGCAACAAAGAAGACAACCCCTAAAGCGACCTCATTTAGCCCAGTCCAATCAGAGAAATTGCCTCCATCAAAGACACTAATAGTGTCGAATGAAATGGAGTATAACATCATCGACGACATGAAGAAGACTAGGGCTAATATCACCCTGTACGAGCTGAGCAAATTGAAACACCAACAGAAGATCATGATGAAAGAGTTACACGCCGTATCTACTGCGCCTCTACCTACAGCTATAGCTTCCCATAATATAGGAAGACCCCCAATCAACGCGATCAATAAAATCGATCCAAATGACATCGCCTTGATTGGAGGGAGGTCTAGATCTCACACTCCCCCTTTCCTCCTCACTTACGAGATCTTTAACAGAAACGTGCATAACTGCTTGGTTGATTCTGGTGCTTCAACCAATATTCTACCCAAGTCAATATGTGCCAAACTTAATGTTCAACCGCAAAAATCCGCAGTGCGCATAGTTCAACTTGATCAATCACAAGTCAAAGTGATAGGCGAACTTAATCAAGTGAACATAAGACTATCGTCCAACCCCAAAGTGTGCTAGGTCATCGATATTTTAGTTGCTGACATCCCTGAATTTTATGGTCTAATTCTTAGCAGGGATTGGTCCGAGAAGCTCCACGGATATTTTTCGACTGACTGGTCGCACATGTGGTTACCCTTCAACGGGAAGCCAAATCAAATAAAGGTTGAACGAGAACTGCACCAAAAGTACATAGTGACGGACCTGGAGGGAGAGAACGAAGCCATAGCATACAACAGCAGCATCATAGGCAACTATTCGGTAGACTCTTTCCTTGGAAATTTCAATGCTCACATATCACCATATTTAGAAAATTCAGTCGTGTCCCAAGTAGAAAACTTTTCCCAGATTGATGATTCAAAATGTGTTAGTTTCTTAGATAACCCTGTAAATACTTCTTTATTTTGGAAATTATATTTTGATGGCTCTAAGTCCAACGAGGGAGCGGGAGCAGGATGCGTCTTGATTAGCCCAGACGGAAATAAGACCATGCTCACATGCAGACTGGAGTTCGATTGCACGAACAACACAGCGGGATACGAAGCCTTGGTGCAAGGCCTATACAAAGCAATCGGCTCCAACGTCAAATATCTTCAAGTCTTTGGAGATTCCGAGATCGTCGTAAAACAGGTACGTAACACCATACACTGCCTGTCTAGTCATTTAAAGCACTACCAATCTTTAGTGCAAGATCTCACTGCGCATTTTACAGCATTTAATATTTCATCAATCCCAAGACTTCACAATGCAAGCGCAGACCTGCTAGCAAACGTAGCCTCCAGACTCATTCCCTCCGAAGACTTTAGTCCAGATAGGTTTTCGATAGAATTAATTTTTAAACCGTCTATTCCTGACAACATCACCAACTGGAGAGTATTCAACGACGACCCAGACATCGTAAGTTTCCTTACGTCCAAAGGATCCTACTCAAACCAGATAATCGACGAGGATTTTCATGACCACCAAATACAACAAAGTGGCACTGATAACGCTATACCCAAATTAGTGGTCAAATTAGAAGATTTGTATGACTTAAAAAGTCGGTTCAAAAGGTCAGCTAACGCCAAAATTTACAGTTCGACTTTGAACTACGAATCAGTGAACTTAGGAACCGACGAGAAACCCCAAAACATCAACCTAGGCCAAGGCCTAGCTCCTGAAGAAAAATCAGCATACATCCGTCTTCTACGACAGTACGAAAACGTCTTTGCCTAGAACTACGATGAGCTGAAAACTTATAACACTTCTATCATTCAGCACACTATCCCTATGATCGACAACGAGAAACCCGTCCAACAAAAGCTCAGAAAAATCCACCCCAATCTGGAAAATCAGATAAAAACTGAGCTGAATAAGTTGTTGAGAGCCAGAATAATTTTCCCGGTCAGACATTCCAAATGGGTATCCAATATGGTACCTGTTAGGAAGAAAAACAGAGATATTAGAATCTGCATCGACTTCCAGAATCTCAACAAAGCCTGTCAGAAGGACAATTTTCCCCTCCCACCTATGGAGCAAATATTACAGGCTGTAGCAGGCTCAGAATTGATGTCTTTCCTGGATGGATTTTCAGGATATAATCAAGTGCTGGTACACCCAGACGATCAGCTAAAAACCACCTTCCGAACTAAGTGGGGTACCTACGCGTATCGAAAGATGCCGTTCGGTCTGATCAACACCGGCGCTACTTTTCAAAGAGCTATGGATATTGCGTTCAAAGGGTTAATCAATAAATCAGTAGTGATTTACCTGGATGATATAACTGTGTACTCCAAAAAACGAAGCGACCATCTCAAAGATTTGAAGCAAATCTTTCAAAGATGTTTAAGGTATGGAATCTCGCTTAACCCGAAGAAATCTTTTTTCGCGTTGAGTGAAGGAAAATTGCTAGGATTCATAGTGTCCAAATCGGGCATTCACATTGAATCTGCCAGGATCAAAGAAATTGCCGAGATATCCATGCCCCATAACAAAAAGACCATGCAATCTTTCCTAGGACAGATCAATTTTGTGAAACGATTTGTCCCCGATTTTTCACGTATTATTTCTCCTTTACAAAAAATGATAAAAAAGAATTCAAGCTTTAAATGGGGTCTAGACGAGCACGAAGCGTTTAACTTAATCAAACAAGCCATCATCGACGCTCCATCCCTAGCAACCCCAAATTTTTCAGAACCATTTGTCTTATACAAGTTTGCCTCAGAGCATTCTTATGCTGCGATCTTGACCCAGGCAAACAAAGAAAAGGCAGAAGCCCCAATCGCATTCTTTAGCTCAAACTTACAAGGTGCTGAGCTGAAATATTCGGACATAGAAAAACAGGCATATGCCGTCTTTAAAGCAGTCAAATATTTCAGACCCTTCTTGCTAAAGGCCCATACCAAGGTCATAGTACCATTCCCGGCGGTAAGAAACCTCCTGATTCAGAAAGACGTGGGCGAAAAGAGAGCGAATTGGATCACCGCCTTGCAAGAATACGACCTGGAAATCAAGCCGGCACACATCGTAAGAGGCCAAGGCTTCTGCAAGATGTTAGCTGGAGCATCGCAAATCCCCGAAGAGTCACCTGAAGAGGTACACGCGTATGAGGTAAGCCTAAACGACGCAGAATAATTTTATGCCGACATCATTTATTTCCTAAAGAACGGATATGCTCCATTTCACCTGGATCACATAAAAAGGAGAGCCCTGAGGTTAAAAGCTAAACAATACCAGCTCGTAAATGATGTCTTATTTAAAAGAAACTATGATTCTGTGCTTCTTAGATGTCTTGAGAAAACTGAAGCCGAAAAGGTTTTGCAGGAACTCCACAATGGACCAGCAGGTGGACACTATGCTGGAGAAGCCACCGCACACAAGATCTTACGTGCAGGATACTACTGGCCCACGCTGTTCAAAGACTCGTACAATCACGTGAGAAAATGCCAAGTCTGCCAAACTGCTGCGGGAAAACAAAAGAAGTCATCCATGCCACTGCAGCCGGTTAACATCGAACAGCTGTTCAGCCAATGGGGCCTGGACATAATAGGTGAGATCGTTCCTCACTCCTCTAAACAGCATAGGTATATCCTCACTGCAACTGACTATTTTACTAAATGGGTAGAGGCAGTTCCGCTCAAGACAGCTAATTCTGAAAACATTGTTGAATTCATAGATGAGTTTATCATTACTAGGTTTGGATTGCCGACGGCCTTAATATTTCATAATGCTTCATATTTTTCTGTAAATACCATGACTGAGTTCGCGCTCAAAAGAGGGTTCAAACTGAAGTATTCTGCCAACTACTATCCGCAAGGCAATGGGTTGGCTGAATCAACGAACAAGAACCTAATCAGGATTATCAAAAAGACAGTTGACCAAAACCAAAAGAATTGGCACAAAGCGCTGGTAAACGCCTTATGGGCAGACAGAATTACCAAGAAAGCCTCTATCGAGACTTCTCCCTTTAATTTGGTTTACGGGAGAGAAGCAGTTCTTCCTACTCACTTACTCATCCCCTCTTTGTCCTTAGTATAATGCATTGATGAAGTACCTACTTCTCCCTTACAACTAAGGCAAATGGAGGTAATCAAGTTAGAAGAACGACGAGAACAGGCCAAGAAAACCCATGCTCACCACCAAGCGCTGATAAAATCCTCTTTTGACTCGAACATAAAGACCAGAAAAAACTTCCAGATGGGTGATCTAGTTTTGAAGTGGGATAAGGCTCACGAAGAGAAGGGAAAACATACGAAATTCCAGAAGCTATGGCTTGGTCCTTTTCAAATCGTAGAAGTCATAGGCCCGTCGACTTTTGTGTTGCAGGACTTGACAGGCAGGAGAGATTCTCTGCCTGTAAACAGACAAATCCTCAAAATGTATTTCCCATAGAAGGTCATCCTTCTGTTTTTGTAGGATAGTTTTAAATTTTCATGTTAGTTTTCATTTTTCATAGATAGGGCTGGTTGTGAATGATCATAAATAGTATTCATGAAGAAACATACCATTTCTGTATCAAATTTTGATTTCACTTGTATAAATAGCAAAACTTTTCGAAAAAATCTGACTTTTATTATTGACAAATAGAGTTGACTTTAACCTGAATATGATGTTAGTTTCAAACTTCACAAAGAAACCTGGGATGAGAGTAACTTTTGGAAAAAAATTGTTTTATACCAATGCTATGAAAGGTATCATCGATAGCAAAATAGGTATTCTCTGCAAAACTGCTGTTCTTAAAACTCTATTATTGTCGTCCAGAGCTTTCTTGAGGAAAAACAATGACTTCCTCCCTGCTAAGGAAAATCGCAGCATCCAAAGAAACAATCCAAGAAAACACTATATCTCAAAGAATAAGAGGTCTCATCACGAGCCAGCTTATCATGATCACAGATATTATAACTTGCTGACTTTGCCACTACTGTCTACCAAAACAGGGCAACAACTCAAGATTGTGCAATCGAAAGACAAGGGGTCTCATCACGAGCCAGCTTGTTCAGCAAAAAGTATAAATCAAGTGAATGACTGTGTCATAATTTGGCCACCAAACCAAGACATTGTTCTTTAGAGAATAAAAAAATCAAAAAAGAAAGAAAAAGTGTCAAAAGGATTTTTCTCTGGAATGTTGTAAATAACCTCAAGCAGGAAAAAGGATCATTGTTGGATAACATGGTAACCCTGTCGAGGCTATGGACGCTTGCGGGCAGCAGAGGCTCTACCTGCGATAAATGAGCATACTTTACAAAGCCAGTACGCAGAGAAGACCTTATTTTGTCTTTGAGGAGACTGAGTAATGACTAGGTATGAATACAAAAAATAACCCAGGGGAAACAAACAATCAGAATCAAATAAGAAGTTGTGACGAAGCATCATTGACAGGATAAAAGGTAATACTCTATCTGTCCATAACAAAATTTAGGCATAAGAAAACTTTTCTGTTTTGGAAGTGAAAATGCAATAGAACAAGCAGAGATAACTGGTTCTTCACAGTGAATCGCCATTGTTGTGGTCACCAACAACCCCCCTTTCTTCACTTGACATTAGCAATAACGTCAAGCGAAGAGGGGACCCTGAACGAAAATCCCAAAAATATATTTTTTCTAAAGTTTTTGTATTTCTCTCCCTAAGGCTCAAATCGCATCGCAAGGAAAGGCCAAAGCATAACTCGAGCGCGAAAAACAAATACTGCGAAATTGCGATGCGAAGTTTATCGCATCGCATACTTCACACGTGCCCCTTAAAAGAAAAACCTTCGAGCAATGCGATCGCCGATATGCGATATCACAAATCGCAAGCATTACGCTATACGACGTAACCATTAAACGAGAACTTGCGATATTTGCGATTTGCGATTTGCGATCTCCGATGGCAGTGATCTGCGATGGCAGCGATCTGTGATCTGAAAAGACTTACCACACGATAGACCCATGCATTAAGCGCGCGCCTTGAAAGAATTTAATGACCGCATGCTTAAGTATCTAGGAATGATTGCGTTACATTTATCGAAGAGTCAAGTGATAATGGATGTCAGAATTATGCGTTCATTAGAAATTAATGCTTTCACGTCAAGTCTTTTCATTTCACTTCTCCTTTGCGTAGACTGCAAGACACGCAACTGATATAAGTTTATATGCAGGAAACATCTGAAGGAAAGAGGAAAGCGCCAATCAGCAAAGAGAGAATGCTTTCGCAAAATGGATGCCACATGCAGCAGAACCGCGGATCCCAGGCTATCATCCAACCGGCACTGATGAAATTAGACTATCCAGGACTCAGAGTCAAAGGCGCACAAAAGCAGCGTATTCAGAAAAGATCCTGAAGCTAAGACTTAGTGAAGCAGAGAAAGAAGCGCATGAGAAGGAGAACGCTTCAGGAAAACCTGGAACAAAGAACGGAAGAAATTCTCGAAACAAGGAGTTGCCCATGCAGCACGACTCTTAACCCACTCAATCCACCGCATGACCGAAAACCGAAAACGGCAACAGCAAAATCAGTTCGAGAAGAAACTGGGACACGCTAAGTATACACGCGGCGAATACACCCAGCTAGAGAAAGGTTTTCGAAAATATCTTCTGGTCTGCCGGAAGGAAGTGCCAGCTCCTGCTATTTCCACTTTTATCTCCCGAGCGAAACAAGAAGGCGGCTAGCCGACTCTTCCCAGGAAAGCATTACACTCTTAACAGCACTAAAGAGAATATACAGAAACGGTCAGAAATTAGATTTTAAGTTTAGAAATAAAGTTGCTTTTAGTAAAAGGGCGGTCATTTGAGGCCGATTCCCTAATTTCATGTAATTAATATTGATTAGTTAGTAGTATTTAACCCTTCTCATGGGTTTTGGAGAAGGGTCCAAAAATCTGTCAAAAAACTTATCCTCAGAACATGCACTTCTGCACCCTCAGAGGAGGTTTTTGATGAATGGATGGATCGAGATTTATTTATGTTTGAATTTTAATATCTGTTACTGATGTTGCACTTCTGTACTCTTAGCAGATGTTAGAAAAAGTAGAAATAAATCATTGTTACTTGAAGTTTATTAGTGAACTTAGTCATAAATGGTACTTTTATCTCTTGGCTAGATTCTGCTAGTATTCCTAAAGTGATATGTGGCTGAGTTCTTTGTATGTTATTGCATGAATGTCTGTATTACCATTTGGCACTTCTGTACGGTGGAGTCATTTATTTATGTTTAACATATAGAAAACTGATTATGCGATATGTTGTTCACAACTACTTTGCCTAACTTCTTATGCAGAATGGTTTATCTTTATTGATTTATATTCTGATATCAGTTGAATGATCTTTATTACCGGCTGCTGTTAGAAATCTTTCTAGATCGCATAACAAAAGAAAAACACCCCGGGTTAGCGTAGATTAGATGTATTTTTCTTCATTAGATTACATTAGCATAGAGTTAATTTAGCAGTTAGAATTAAAACTAGCTTAGAATAATCCCTCCCCTTTTTTAGAGTTATACCATCAGACTCTAGGCACACACACACACCCATCACATTGGGAAACTGGTCCCATTACCCCCAGTCGGACCCGCTACTCCAAACGGGCAAGGAGCCGCCAACCAGGTTCCGGACCGGGTGGGTATCCCCCTTGTTGTTGACCCGACCTCGGGGCCCTCAACAGTGTTCAGGGTAAGGAGAACCATGCGTAGTCTGGAAATTGGGGAAGCATACATTGCGCACTAGAAGGGAGATGAGGTTTACTACATAGATTGGTGAGTATGAAATGGATTAGGTCATCCTAGATCTGGGATCAGACGTGAATGTGTTACTGAAGCAAACATGGGAACGCATGGGCAGGCCCACGTTGTAGTGGTCCCATATTCAATTATGAATGGTGAACCAACAAAAGATTTTGCCCATGGGGAGGTTGCAAGGGGTAACAGTCGATATCGAGGGCGCGAGCACACAGATAGACTTTGAAGTGATAGAGATTGTCGATGACAACAATCCTTATCTCGCATTGCTAGGAATAGACTAGGCCACTGATATGAATGGAGTCATTAACCTAAAGAAGCGGAAGATGATATTCGAGAAAAAGTCCTTACGTGTAGTCATTCTGCTAGATCTAGCTGAGGGAGTGCGTTACACCGAACCTGTGCGCGGCGATGGAAGTGACAATGAGCTGGATTGTATCTATAAGATAACTACGTGAGATCAGGATTGGGTGAATCTGACTGCAAATGGAAGGATCTTGTGGGAGCATGCAAGTTCCTACACCTTAGATTCAGATGAAGAAGATGAATGTTGGCACAATCGGTTGAACGAAGTGATAACACTAAATTGCAACATGATGACTAGATCAATGCATTGTGTAACAACCCAGGCCCAAGATCTGCCAACATATGATGGATTGAGAGTGGTAGATGAATTCTTGGGCAAGTTTGAAACTGCAGTACTGGAACAACAGCGGCTCGATGTGTTGAAGTGGGCATTGCGCGCGACACCTGCACGCTGGTGGGGAACACGTCAAGGAAATTTTGAAAACTGGGGTGGATGTAGAAGGATGATGCACCTGCAATTTGGGAAACCGCAACTATGGACAGAAGATAAATACGATGGATGAGATGACCCACGCATGCACCTCACAAAATGGACCAAGGCCTATGGGGAAGAACCTCAGCCTGAATGGGTACACTTATTCTACCATACCCTGGATGTCATACCCATGAATTAGTATACTGAGACAGAACTCTGACATGGTATGGGTGAATGGGATGTCTTGCGCGAGGGATTTTTGTTAACATTCACATTTGAAGACCGATGTTTGGATACTGTTGACGACGCATTACAAGTCGTAAAAGCCGCCATCTTCAAAATACCACAGGAACCACAACAAGTAGTTCAACCAGCATGGGAAACCCAGTTAAGCAGTGCCCTAGAATGTTATAACATGCAAGTAGATGAGGATGATGATGACCCCCGAAATATTAATATTCCAGAAACTGAAGGGTGTCGCCATATTCGAGGACCATAGATTGAGGATCCAAACATCACTCCACCGCTAAAAACAAAGTAGGTAAACATTGGCATAGATGCAGAGCCAAAGTACGCGATGCTTGGGGACTATTGGGATGATGCTACAGTAGATAAGGTCGCCGAGTTACTCCACGAATATCAATATTTGTTCCCGACCAAAAACACGGACTTAAAGGGGATCATTGGTGACTTAGGGATGATGAAGATCACTCTGAAACCGGATGCGAAGCCAATTAAACAATGAACTTACTGGTTGAATCCAAAGTATAAAGAAAAGGTCCACGATGAATTAGACAAAATGCTTGCAGCCGAAATTATTGAACCAGTGCAAGAATCTGACTAGGTGAGTCCCATGGTAGTTTAGGAGAAAAAATAGAAGAGAAAAATTAAAATATGCGTGGACCTTAGGAAGCTTAACGACGCCTGTGTTCACGATCCATTTCTGACACCGTTTACAGATGAAGTATTAGAGAATGTTGGTGGTCAGGAAGCTTACTCATTCATGGATGGCTTCTTAGGGTACCATTAGATCAAGATCGTGTTGGAAGATAGTAGGTAGACAACCTTCACAACTGAATGGGGTTGTTTTCAATACACTGTTATGCCCTTTGGACTGAAGAATGTGTCAATAATATTTTCACGTGTAGTGGTGGTCGCATTCAAGGAATACATCCACAAGTTCTTAGAGGTCTATCTAGACGATTGGACTATATTTGGGTTAGTTAAACACCATATAACAAGCTTACGTTTGATGCTGGATACTTTTCGATGACACCAGGTTGCGCTGAATCTTAAAAGGTACACCTTCCTCGTCCCCTTTGGAAACTTGCTCGACCATGTGGTCTGCAAACAAGGCCTGATGGTGGATCCTACGAAGATTTTTGTTATTCTCAATCTGGAAGCGTCACGAAGTGTTAAACAACTATGCACTACGTTGGGGCACACTAGTTACTATAGAAATTTTATCAAGAGCTATGCACAAATAACAGCGCCAATGGAAAAGCTATTGAAAAAGGACGCTACATATTGTTGGAATGATGATTGTAGGAAAATTTTGGATGTTCTTAAGGAGAAAATTGCATCTGCTCCCATCCTGGTCTTCCCAAAATGGGACGTAGAATTTCATGTACATGTTGATGCGTCGTGTATTGCGTTGGGAGTTGTACTTATGCAGGAAGGCGCGGAAGGTTTGGATCACCCAATCGCGTTTGTGATCTGATGGTTGTCCAAAGCCGAAAAGAACTACTCTAATACTAAGCACGAAGCATTGACAATGGTATACGTGCTCCAGAAATACCAACACTATTTACTTGGCGGACACTTCAAGATGTACACCAATAATTCTACATTGAAATACCTGGTGAACAAGCCTGTGTTGGGGGGGAACATATGCCGATGGCTATCACTCTTTCAAGAATATGACTTTGAGGCCATCATAAAGCCGGGACGCCTAAATGCAGGACCAGATTACTTATCACGAATTGAGATCGGGGAGGAGCCAAAAAATTTGGAAGAAGTATTGCCTGATGCACAATTATTTACAGTGTGCGTCACGGATGACCACTTTGAAGATATAATCCATTTTTTAACCACAAGGACTACAATGAAGGAGTATTCAGTCCAGTAGAAGAAGGAATTGGTGGTGCGTGTGACAGACTTTTTTGTCATCGTGGGGCACCTCTACAAAATGGGAAACGATGAGATATTGCGAAGATATGTACCTAAATTTGAACGAGGATAGATCCTCGTGAAAGCACATGGGGGGGCTACAGGAGGACACTATGCATTATGCATGACGGCACAAAATATTCTTCACACTGGGCTATGGTGGCCAACCCTACATCAATATTCGAAAGCACACTGTCGGGCCTGTGACATATGTCAAAGGACTGGGAAACCATCACAAAAGGATGAGATGCCACTCAATCCACAAAAGATGTTGCAACCATTATAAAAACGGGCAAACAACTTTGTGGGACCAATCAAACCTCAGGGGAAGACGGGTGCGCGCTACATCATCACCGCGACAGAATACCTAACTTGATGGGCGGAAGCACAACCGGTTAAGGACTGCACGACTGCTACAGTTGTGAAATTTTTGTTCGACAACGTGTTGACATGGTTTGGTTGCCCAAAAATTTTAATGAGTGACCGTCGAACACACTTCCTAAATGAAACCATCAGTGCACTCACCAAGGAATTCCAGGTGTATCATCAGCAAAGTACACCATACCATCCGCAAGCTAATGGGACAGTAGAAGCATTCAACAAAATTCTGGAGATTGCACTGACCAAAATATGTAACGCACAACGAAACAACTGGGACCTACGCATACCTGCCATATTATGGGCATACAAAACAACGTGCAAAAAATTGACGGGTCAGACACCTTTTAGGTTAGTCTATGGCATGGAAGTAGTCACGCCAATGGAATACATCGTCCCCAGTTTACGGATAACAGCAATTATAGGCATGTTGGATCGCGAAGCCTTGGAAGAGAGACTTGCGCAATTAGAAGAACTTGAGGAAGAATAGTTTCTGGCGGGATTCCATCAGCGGGTACAGAAACAGCACGAGAAAGCCTGGCAAGATAACCATATCAAGTTGTGCACATTCAAGGTAAACGATTTAGTGTTGCTGTATGACAGCAAGTTTGGAAAATTTCCTGGGAAATTCAGAATGCATTAGTTAGGACCATATGTGGTAAAAGAAGTCATAGACAGAGGCGCGGTCCAGCGAGTCAAACTTAATGGAGAACCTTTCTAGAAAGAGTAAATGGAAGTCGCCTGAAGCCCTACATGGCTAGGCCGGTTGTCTGACTAACCAACCAAAGCACAATCTTCGTGACCCGACAAGCCAGACAAAGGTGTGGGACTATAAACAGAGGTACTAGAAACCAACATCAAAGTAGAGAATCAAGTCAGACGCAGATGATCCAGAAGCAAAAATGGAGCAGATCCAGATGACGACAGCATAGTGCGTTACGGACCTCTGTGTCGCACAAGCATAGTTGGATGGACTTCACGCAAAGATCACCACAGGACGAGTCACGATGATTGTGTTGGGGGCCTGTTGGGTAGCGGATCCCCCCATAGCATGTTTTTGGGGCTTGAAGCCTGAATTTTGGTCAAGTGTAATGTAAAGACCCTGCGAAATGTGGGTCGAAGTGCAATAGTCTAGGGTTGTCTGCTATAAGATAATGTAATTTAATGTAAAGTGTGTCAGCCTACCCATGGTCAGCGGACCATGGGATTGTATAAATAGAGTGAGGCTCTAAGTGTAAAAGAAGTCTTAGTTTTTGACAAGTAATAGAGAGTTCCGAAGGCATGATTAGAAGCTAGAAGTGGATATGAAGGTATTGGGTTGTAGTGATAGGTAGAGGCTCCGCAACTGAGTGCACGGAGGCCTAGTAGAGTCCGCAACTGAGTGCACGGAGGCCTAGTAGAGTCCACAGCTGTGTGCGCGGACCCCTGCATCTGAGTGCACAGGGCGGAGTTGGGATTGTACTTGGACAGAGAATGAATAAAAGATAAGTTGATTCTAAAATATTGTGTGTCTATGCTTCGGTTATATTTATGCATCTCTTTATAGTTTTATGATTGCACGCACTTGTTATGAATGTTGAATGATTAAAGAGAATATTGGGCCCACATAATTAAGTTAAGATCTATAATAATAGCACAATAAGGATAAAGTATCTAGATAGCAACTCTTAGCGCTCTTTACACAACTGTGCGGAAGCAGTTGCACAAGCTACGAAGGACAGAAGGTTGCACGGAGGAGCGCAAGCGCACAGGTTCGGTTCGCGAACTTCCTAGATTTCATCAAGACATTCCTAGGGTGCAGAAACATGGTTCCAACACCCTCCCATACTACCTCAGGTGAGACCTCAGTCCGTGCACCACGAACTATTGCCAAAAGGGCTGGTAGTTTCAGGATTTGTTTGGCTAAATCACTTCTGAACCTGGGTCAGGCCCCAACAAGCCAATGTTTCCCTTGTTGTGAAATAATAAAAAGGCCATTGAGCCTCATTGTAACACAGTTCAGAGGCATGTAGCCCCTACATGTCTTCTCAGAGATAAGCTACTATCACTCGAGCTCGTTTATTTCCATTTATATATGTAAGCATATTTCAATTCTTTTATATTAATGAAATTAAGTTTTATTTCTGCTACATGTTTGTGTTTATGTGTATAACTGTATTTTTTTGCGTTCCTACATAAGTTTAGATCATTATCATATATGACTACAAAATGGGTACCTTCATCAATAGATAATAAATCATAGCTCCTTTTCAATCTTCATATAGGTCTTAAACCATCTAGCTTTAAACCCATGCTCGAACAACTATAAACATGTAAGCAAAGGATCATCAAAATTATAAATGAATACCAACCACTAACAAGACTTGAGGGCCATCACTTTTAGTATTCATTCTACCTTAGGGTCAAAGGACAACAAATCAAATTGATCAATGCAGGTTGGAGTGATCGGAAACCAAATCCTCCAAATCATTTTTCCTTGGCATCATATAAGAATCCTCCATGCAGTGCTAATATTCTCAGGTCTTTTTGTTGAAACCTTCATATTTAGTTGCTCTTACATGCAAGAGATCTGATAACCCTACAAGTACGAAAAATGAGAAATATAGACTTCACAATCCTGGATGAACCTGCATACTAGTTTCCTTATCATGAATGGCATTTCACGTTTTATTTTTCAAAGGAATTTGTCTTCTTTTGAATTTTAGTTCTGCCATAAAAGTAGGGAGTTGAGGCCCTCAAAAAAAAATTATTCCAAAACATTATCTATATTTAACATATATGGTGTTTCAAATCATTATCTATATATAAGATGTGTTATCCTATGAGAAAAATCGCCAGTCATCACAGACTTTCCTCTACTAGAAATGCCTTTACAAGTCAATGAATCTAGGAGGGAGATATTCCTTTTCTACACCCCTGCTAACTTTGTTGAGTAATGAACCTAGATCCCTAGAACAAGCTTGCTTGGACAACTGATCAACTTCATGGTTAAATTTTCTAAAAATGTGATCATTGTAAAATCTTTTGTTAACTTTACCAAATGAAAATTATCATAAGAGATTGAACCTTGTATCTAAGATTTGACCAGCGTAGGATCTTTGTATGCTATCCATTCGAAAGTGTAAGGCACTTAAGGGTAAATAATTATGGCAATGGAGTGGAAATCTAGGTCAATATTACCTATAGAAACATGGACAGAGCCTTAGTTTCAAAGAGGAAAGGACACATCGACTTCACCAATTGAGGCAATATAATGACACTCAAAGATACAAATGTGGGTTTAATCTGGTGTTTAATCCTTGTGAAAAATACATGAAAATTATTTGAGTGGGTTTGAATGTTTTATTGGAGTGTGATGTATCTGTGTGTCGATCTTTTAGTAGGTGCAGGTCCAAGAAGAATGCTTTACATTCTACGGAAATCTTAATTTGACACATTTGAATGATTAAACGATGGCTATTCTTTACTGTTGAAAAGATGGTTTCTTCTTGATAACATTCCTTGACAATTCCTTTTGAATATTGTATTATTTTTCAAGACTATTTTTATGCTTTGGGGCATAAATTTGAAAATGCGGTAATATTAAACCATAATTATCTTAAATTTTCAATCCAAATTACTACTTTTTCCCATAATGACATGAAACTTGGACATGCATTTGAAAATGCACTAAAATCCAAACTTAATTATCTTAATTTTTCCTTCAACACTACTTTTCCCCACCATGGAAAGATATTTGTACAAGCTCCTGAGTATCATAATTTTTATCTGGGATTTTCATAATGACATTTAAATAGGGCTTAGACTATGGTATTATATATATCATGGTTTTATCAAAGAACTTTGAAATGGTCTCAAGGAACAAATGTCCTAAGAATTTAGGAACGGGTCAACTTGCTAAGAAGATATAATTATAATAAGTTCCTATTAAACTATGCCTTAATGCATTAAATATTTTAATGATACATGCTCAAATTAGCAATAATGACATATCCAATCCCGTAGATTCTACTTTCAGTTAGCCCTTACTCATAGACTATGCCTTGATGCATGAAATATTTCAACGATACATGATCAAATTAGCAGTAATGACATATCCAACCTTGAAGATTATGTTAACAGTTAGTCCTTACGCATAGAATATGGAGGCCTCTATGAGACATAGTTTACCTATGGGTCAAAATTTTCAGTGAGTAAAATGTTGGATGCTTTGATATCTCTATGACTAATACATCTTTGACAACCCTCATGAAGGTAAAGAAGACCTTGAGTGTGCCCATAGCAACTTCATACCAAATGTTCCAATCTAGTAGATGGGACTTTTTGTCTAGACAAAACAATACAAAACTCATGGATACATAAATATAAAACACAATTCAGGTGAGTAATGAATTATTTTAAGATTTTTTCTCTTTAGATGCCCCTAGCTTGAGAAATTGCAACCCAGGGACATCTAAGTCATCAAAATCAACCCACGGGCATCTAAATCATCAAAATCACCAGGAGATTGCATCTAGCATGTGCCACTCATCCTTAACATGCTTGGATTTTTTGCCACGGACTTTTGAACCGGTAACCTTCACATCACACGGTGCCTTAAGAGTACATCCCATCAACTCTCTATTCTATACTCCATGGGCAACATGGATTCAAATTTTAAACTAAATAAAATACCAAAATTATTTTGAAAAACAAGAACAATATTGGAAATATCATTTCCATTCCTTTTTTAATAGAAATGACCATCTTATCTTTTCATATATATATATATATATATATATATATATATTAATTATTTTATAATATTTTTCTTTTACTATTTTATTTAATATTTTGGTAATAATATACTATATCTTTACACTTAATTAATTATGTGAAAGTAAAGTACATATTTTTTAATACTTATTCATTAATATTCAATAAAAAAATATTTTAAATAAATTGTGATTTTTAATAATTGTTGGGAAATTACAATTAGAAAATGTCAGATACCATATTACATAATATCAAAATTCTTTTGAGCTAGTAAGATATCAGATTACATAATATCAAAATGTGTTTGGGTTAGTTAGATATCAAATAATATAATATCAAAAATCTTTTTGGGTCAGTTTTCTTATGTAATCAAAATCTATTTGGGTTAGTTAGATATCAAATAATATAATATCAAAAATCTTTTTGGGTCAGTTTTCTTTTTGGATTAGTTTGTCAGATTAAAAACCACACCTCCTAGAAAAGTTAATATCATTATGTCATTGGTAAATTCCAAATAAAGTCAAAAAAGTTAACAAAAATGATCAAGAAGATGACATGAAAATATCAATAATGACCGGAATGGTTGGATTGATAGAAGGCACACGATTGGGTTTGATGCAAAGATGTTGATAAATGCTATCTAATCCTTGGTGTTCCTCCACCCAACAAAATTTCAATTCATGGAATATTAAACCAATCAATTATTTATTTATTTTTTAAATATAAAATTCCAAACAATAATTTTCATTCATAATAATTTGAATTTGAATAGTTTATATATATATATATATATATATTAAAAATTATATACTGAATATAATTTATATAATAAATATTGATATTAATATTATTTAAAAATTATAAAAATGAAATAAGGAATATAATCGATATAATAATTTTTTTTGTTTTTCTATTTTATTTTTATAAGCTTGGTAGCTCTTTCCATTTTCATTAAAATATAAACAAGTTACATCCACATATGAATAGTTAGGTGGCCTTAACTTGTCCAAAAGAAAACCAAGTCTCTTGGCCACCTCACAGCATGATAAGTCATCCAGTAAGCAAAAAATAATTAGTCTTTCTACCCAACCTATATTAGTTTGTATGTCTTTGCCTTGCACAAATTCTATTTTCCTATGAACATAAAAAACAACATTCTGGAAATTAAAAGCTATCCACATATATAATAATAAAAACTGAAACCATCTAGCAGACTACTCCTCTCCCTCGACACACACAAACTCTACTAGAGTTGGATCCTTAACATTGGAACCGACAACACTGTCTGTGAGAGAAGGCAGGGGAGGTGATCCTCGATTCAACGAAGGTGTCCATCTTGTTTTTGTAGCGGAAACTGTAGTTTCTGGAAGTTTTTCTTGTAGTTGGGGCAATCCTTCACCGTCGTTGCCATATTCACAAAGATTTGCTCCAGGGAATTTCCTAGGATACTTTTCATGGACCAGTATAGGTACAATGTCTATTTAAACTGGGTAACGCAACAACGGGCGTGCCTAAGATCCAGCACCATAGCCCACCAATCCTCCACCTCAATGTCCATCAAGCCATCCTGTCACTTCAAATCAGCGTCCCACTCCCCAATTAATTGCTTAATTTCTTCTCTTGTCCCTTCATGGTATGTTGTGGTGGCATCGTTTATGATGTTGGCTACTAGTTTGAGGCCTCTAGTTTTCCTCCCAAAAGAGTTGGATTGCTCTTCCTTCAAAATCACCGTGGTTCTCTTGCCACGGACTCTAGCAGACGCAACCAGGGCCATTTCCACGAACTCATAATGCACAATGAAAAGGTAGGTATGATGAATTGCTTGTACAAGTGGTGCCCCTAGCCCAAAATATTTTCACTTCTAAGTGACCCTACTGCCTTGCACACCTACCATGAGAGAATCATGAAACGGTAATTTCCATGACAAAGTTCGATAAACTTTCTCCAGTGTTTTCCCATGCACCTCATCCTTGCCTTCCAATCATGAAAGGATGATGAAGTGGTTGCGTAGAGGTCTTTCATGGAGTTGTTTCTTTGGGTCCCTTAATAATTCCTTTCCTTTCCTTTCTAAGTTTGTTGTTTCAAAAGAGTAAGTGTATGTGAAATCAAGAACCAGAAAATCTCTGTTTGAAGCCACAAATTTGTTTAATATCTCGGACCCATGAAGTAACAATAAATGATTTGTTTAATATCGTTTTATCGTCACGTTTCAATAAATGATTTGTTTAATATCTTGGACCCATGAAGTAACAATCACGACTTACCATCTGTGTATAAATTACCACAGGGAATTTACGCCGATTTTACCAGCCATTCATCCCTGCCCTCGACTCTTCATGCCTGCCCATGCACGTCTTTCTCTTTCCGTGAAGCCTAGTACCATCTCCACTTATTTCTCCGCTCCGGTCACTACAACCCTTCAAAATGTACTATTCAGGCGAGACATAACGTTTCAGTAGTTTATCAATATTCTGAGTGTTTATCAAGAAAATTACTATGATTAGCCATTTTCAATTTCAATGGAGGATAATAAACAAATTTTTTTTTAACCAGTACAATGTGTATGTTTACAGTGAACTATGGTGTAAGATTTTATTAGCCAGTTTCATTTTCTATGGATAATTATAAAATTGATTAATTTGTGGATTCCAACCTTATTATTGTTAAATACATTTAATTAGTAAATGGCCTTAATATTATTTAAAAAAAAAAATTGGTTATATAATATAATGTGGAATTTATTTTTTTAATTTTGATTTTGAATTTATTAATTTTAATTTTGAATTTTTGTTATTAATATTATTAATTTTCTTTTCACATTTTCTTATTCTATAATATTAATCAGCTTAAATTTATTTCAAGAATAGATATAACATAAACTGAGAAAGATCAAATTTATTTAACTGCAAGTTTTAAATAAATTATTTAAATAACTAGTTAAAATATACATCTTGTTTACATATTTTTTTACTTATAATCATTTCACATGAAATTATATTAAGTTATATGAAATTTACCTTAAATTATATATAATTGATATTTTTTTTTATTTAAACCAGTGTCAATTCTCCAAAAACATACTTATAACTTTAACCAAATTAAAGAAAGACATACTTACTCATAACTTTAACCAAATTAATTAAAAAAAATACTAAACTGTAAAATGAGCTCTCAGCTCAATAGATTTGATACACATATTTTTCTTTATTTTTTAACTATTTTAAACCAAAAAAAAGTTTAAAGAATCCCCTATTTTATTTTTTAAAATTATTTTTTCATTATTTTTTAACTATTTCCAACAAAAAAAATTCCTATATCAATGTTGAAGAATTCATCATTTTATTTTTTATTTTTATTTTTAAATATATAAGATGACCTGGGATTTTTTTTCGCATTAAATTTTAAAGAATTTTTACGTAACCGAATCCAAATTTGAATTCGAATCCAAATTCGAATTCGAAATTGTTACTGTTGTTGAAATTTGCGGCATGATAACTTTCCACAGTTGATGGTATGCATATCGTCGTTAGAAACTAATAAAATACTTTCTTGCCAGATTTGATCACCGATATTCAACAACTACGCGTAAACGATAATGAAGGACACGGGAAGGATCCTGGTCTTCGTAGCATTGATCGTTGCAACAGCGAGAAACGTTAGTGCAGTGGACGTCTTATCTATATCCCTTGGAGGAGGCTCGCACGGCCTTCCGTTTATGCAGACAGCGTAGCGGTAAGCGCATTCGGTGCGGTGGCCAAGGGGGTTTTGTTCTTGCTCTGCGGGGAATACGGGGCCTATTTCATCATCGTTGTCCAACGAGGCGCCGTCGATAATGACGGTGGGGGCAAGTTCCGTGGACCGAAGTTTTCCCGCGATTGTCGTCTTGGGAAACGGTCGCGCCTACCGTGGCGCATCTCTGTACACAGGAAAGCCTCTCGGAACAAAACCCCAATTTGGCGCTCGTGTACGGAGATTTCTGTTCGGATGGCTCTCTGGAACCCGAGATGGTCCGACGGAAAATCGTGGTCTCCGAACAAGGAATCACAGATAGAACCGAAAAGGGACAAGTGGTGGCCATGGCCGGAGGAATTGGCATGATACTACTCACTCCCGACGGAGGCGGAGAAGAACTCATAGCCGACGCGCACGTTTTGCCCGCTACGTATGTCGGTAACAAGGCCGCCAAAGCAATCAGAGATTACTTGAATTAAAACACAAGCCTTAGCCCAGTGGGAACAATTGTTTTCTGTGGCACCACTTACCACAAAGAAGAGGCGCCAATTCTGAGCTCCTTTACGCCCCGTGGTCCGAATTCCGTAAGCCCAGACATTCTGAAGCCCGATGTAATCGCCCCGGGGCTCAACATTGTAGCAGCTTGGCCCCTCAACATGAACCCCTCACGGCTGCCCTCTGATAAACGAAGAACAAAATTCAATCTCGACTCTGGCACTTCCATGTCCTGTCCCCATGTCAGTGGATTGGCTGCTCTGCTGAAAGCCGCGCATCCAGATTGGAGCCCGGCTGCTCTCAAGTTTGCCCTCATTACCACGGCTTATGTTACCAATAACAAGGAGAACCCTATAGCGGACGCCTCGTTACCAGGCTCCCCCGCCACTCCTTTGGACATGGGTGCGGGCACGTAAATCCTGAGAAAGCACCGGGGCTTGTCTACGATATCGGCACTGAAGATTACGTTAACTATCTTTGCAGCTTGAACTATTCGTCTTCCGAGATTGGTGTGCTGACAAAGACACGGGTTTCCTGTCCAATGCAAATTCCGAAGCCAGGCGATCTCAATTATCCTTCTTTTTCTGTGGTGTTTTACTCCTCTGGTAAAGCGTCTGCTACCTTCACAAGAAAGGTCACCAATGTGGGGCCTGATAATTCAACTTACTCTGTACAAGTTGTGGAGCCGTCGGGAGTGAAGGTGACTGTGAAGCCCAAAACATTGGTGTTCACTAAGAAGAATCAAAGACATCTGTATACTGTAAGCTTTGGTGTTGAGAAGTCCTCTGCCTCTGGAGCTTATGGTTCGATCACTTGGTCGTCTGGCGTCTATACGGTTCGGAGCCCGGTCGCTGTTATATGGGTGGATCGATCATTAAGCTTCCGGGATGATGACAGCCTGGTCGCTTAGATATTTAGATATTGTTGTTTATCTCCCTCACTCTCATGGCTACCTACCTGTAGTAAGTACTGCATCATATGGAAAATAACCTAATAAAAAACACTTATTGGACGATTTATATGGGTTATAACAGCATGAATATATTCATTAGAAGATGTTAATGTAGGTAACACATAATATACTAGTATATTTTAATAAACTTGTATTAGTATTTGTACTTAATGTTGTAAAGGAAATACTGTAAGGCATATAGTATGGAAGAATAGCTACATGTGAATGGGCATTGTTGAAAGCAAAGGTAGATGATAATGAGTTTCAATTGAAATTGTTAGGTTTTATTGTAAATAAAATTAATGTGTAGAAGAATAGTGACTTGTGAATGGACATTGTTGAAAGCAAGGGGTGGATCAATTTGAGTTACGATTGAAAGTATTAGTTATGTGTGTTTTTGAATATGGATATTTTGTAAGTAACAGTGGTGTTTGGAAGAATAGCAACATTTGAATGGAAATTCTTGAAAGCAATGGTGGATGATAATGAGTTATAGTTAATGTCATGAAGAGGTTATCCATTATCAATGAAGTAGTTGTTTATTTGAATATCTTTTCGTTCAATATTGTAAGTTTTTTTTGTTTTTTTTTCGGAGATTATGTTTTTCCATATGTTACATATATATGGAGTTATTAAAAAAAACAAGTGGATTTTAATGAAAGAGTTGGAAAGAACAATACTATGATACGTGATTGTGAACAACCTAATGGTTGTCATTTTATAGTTGAAATTTTATTTTGTCAATGTGTCGTAGAAGTAATATTAATATTTTGGAAAATGTAAATTTATTGTTATATAGTTGTGCTATTTCTGAGTCCATATGTCCTATTGCAAAGGAAAGAAAATGTTAGAATCAAATGTATAGAAAATATTATGAAATTGTAATATTTGCAAACATGATTAAATTGGATTGTTGTTGAAAGATATGAAAGATATGCTATGAAATAGATTGAGCTTAATAAATAAAACAAACCTTTTGGTGATGTTAACATATGGATTGGAGCAGATTGTCTGGAGGTGGCATTGAACGAAGAATTTCTTCTGCATGTTTTCTACGAGCAATATTTTTGTTGTCCTTCATTTTATTGTAATGATCAAAACTGAATGCAGGGCAGATCCAGAGATCTTGTAGAGAAGGTACTCTTGAAATTGCTATGAATGTGAGACCTTGGCATTCAGTTTTCCCAATGTCAATTGTTGCTTTTGGTAGTGTCATACCTTGAGATTTATGTATGGTTAATGCCCAAGCCATCTTTAGTGGAATTTGCGTACGTCCATTTCTTTTTATTGCTCGAACACGCAAGTGAGTGGGATTTCTTTCATCCCAAGGAGGCCCAATGTATTTGGGAAAAGCTACAACAACAAATGTTGTAAGTTGTGGAGGTGCAGTTGATTCTTTGTAAAAGATGGTTACAATTTCTCCGAGGGAACCATTAACAAGTCTGACTGAAACCCAAAGATTGGAAGTTAACATTACTTTTTGGCCATTGCATAGTAACACTATTCGCTCAAGTTGCTCGTGTTTAGAGGAAATGTTGGAATATGTGTTGTCATCTTCAGCAATGGATCTTGCGACTGGACTATTTAGAGATTTTATCATTTGCTTATTATGGACCGTTGTTTGAGCATTTGTTGGAAATAGATGCATGGAATCATGGAAGGAATGTATTTCATCTTCTGATAAAAAGGAATCTGTGCGCAACATGAGTATGTTGTAGTTGTCAATTGTTGGATTAGCATTTCTAATGTTCTGGAGGATGTTCCTGAAAGTAACCTGGGCGATGTTGTCACCTTGTTGATGAAATATTGTATCTAATGTGATCACTATGTTGAAGGTGTTCCACAGTGCACTTTCGTGGCTCATGCCTGCATATAGAGGTATGTATTTGACGGGTGGTAACTGACTGAGATCACCAACCAATATAATGGAACAGTCACCGAAAGGAGTGTTTCTTTGCAGTGGAAATGCCTCTCGAAGACGTTCATCAATATCGCTGAGAAGCTTTGGTCCAATGAAGCTCATTTCATCGATTAGTATGTACCTTATATGCTTGAGTTCTTCTTGGAATTTCATAAGAGCATTGCCTTCTAAGGGTGTAAGATCCTTTATAGGAAAGTGGAGAGCGGAATGGATTGTCGATGCTTGTATGTGGAAGGCAACAACGCTTATAGGGGTGAGGAGCATGATCGGTGAAGGTTATGGGCTTGCAAGGGTTATGAGAATATCTTTGATGCAACTGATTAGGAGGGATTTTCCTATACCAGCAGTGCCCTGTATTATCATTCTGAGAGTAGCTAAACTATCATTCTTAGCAAAATGATTAGAAATAATATTTAGAGCTTTTGTTTGCATTGGAGATAATGTAGTAAATGTCGTCAAGATATGTTGATGTGTTTGAATAATGTGTTCGATGGAGCAACTATTCTCAATGAATTGTATGGAATCATTTTGTAGATCTAATGGGATAGTGGTATGATTCTAGTTATGGTTGTCATCAAAGCCACGAAGGCCAAGCATGTCAAGGTCATTTATGAGGAGCTCATTTGTAAGGTATAATTGGGAGAGTAATTCCCATTCATTTATTTCCATGGTGTCTAGAGGATTCGCTTCATGAATAGTTGAGTTATCATTTGCGACAGATTCAATATTAGATAGTGTGCGGTGTTGATGCCAAGGTTTGTAGAATAGACAAAATGTTTTCCAACTTGTGATGAATTCTGCAGCCGAATCTCCTATATCTTGTACGATATGGCGAAAGGGTTTGTATAGCGTAAGTTCAACTCTGCAAAAGTCAACATAGTAAGGTTCGGTTGTGGATGGTATGGAGGAGTAGCGTGGTATGACCCGAATAATTGCTTTTGTAGGTCTAAGTTTCCATTTGTTTGTTTTGCAATGAGGATCATATGACCAGGATCTTGCTACTTCTATAAGTGATGTGGATTCTAGGGTAGAAGGGCGTTGGATATATGTATCCATGATGTGTGGGGATGTAGAGGAGGTGGTTTTAGTTTGTGGAAGGCACATATAATTTTTTTGGCTTACGTTTAGAGAAAAGAATGATTGACTACACAATGTTAATGGTAATTTTTGCAACATATGGCAGGTTTCTTGTGCTCCAATGTCACGATCAACAAGGGTTTCTGCAAGGAATTTTCGAAATGCAGATGTTGCTGGGTCAGCAATGGGTGAAGTGAGGACAATTCTACATAGCATGTGGTGGAAGTTTTCAGATTTTTTTTTATGCTTTGGATGCATATTTTGCGATATATTTTTGTACAACATGTATGGAGAGTACTAGTTGGCAGTCAACATTTGCATGCCAAATAGATAGGATTGTAGGGCTATGGGTATTGAGTCAATCATCGTTGCGAGCAGGGGTGTATGTTTTTTTGCCATTGGAGTCAATGAATAAGGATGATTTTGGATGTAATTCCCATGGTGCTTTATAGCGACATTCGAATGAAGATCCTTTTTTTCTTAGGCATGTGCTTTCGGTGCATTTTGTGTGATGTTCAACACAATTGATGAGTTGTTCATAATCATTGAAAGGATTGGTTGGTTTGTAATCAAAGGAATACGAGGGTTCCAAGCTGAAATATATTTGTCGAAGAACTGCCTAGTAATATCGACTGCTTCTGTGTCTTCCCAGTTGAGGCTTTCCATATCAGGTGCATTTTCTATCCAAAGGAAACCATCGATGTGTGCAAATCCTCTATGTTGCCCTTCATACCTGTCAAGTATGCATTTTTGTAAGATAATTTTGTAGTAGATGAGGTATTATGTTTAGAGAGTTACAAAAGAAATGTGGTAGAATGTGTACCTGTACCAGTAGCCTGTTGCAAGTGTTTCTCTAAGATAACTTCATGAAATGCTGTGAATCTATGGTGCATATAAAGTGATGTTATATTTGGGTTAGAGCTAATGTTATCATTTCTCCATTTTATTTGTTTTGTAATATCAGAAGGTTGACATCCGAGCATGACTACATGAAGATCAAGCCATTTTGTATCAACTGCACTTAATGTGAAGAAGAACGTCGGGCAACCGAGCTATGATATCATGTCCGTCATTTCATTTTTAGATTTGTGCCAAAAAGATCTTGTTCCACATAAAGAGCAACCAAATCACATGACTTGCTCTGCCAATTTCTCGTCTGAAAATTATTCTAATCGAATGTTCAGACCTTGAATAGATGTTGGAAATTTATTTGCGATGTTCTTTTTCACAAAAACGAGGTTGTTGCTTAACTGTAATGTCGCATCATGAGATTATATATGTAATAACGAAAGTGTGGGTGCTTGCCGAATCTGTTATCATAGTAATGTATGAGATGAAGAGCATATTCATGTAACTACACTACTTTCATTCTTGGTTGATTGGGCATTGCAGCTCCTGTGGGGAAAAGGGTGGGGAAAGCCAGAGAGAGTAAACCTTTTGTATTGTATTCATTGATTTGGGATAAGACAATTGGTGGCCATTCAATTGGGTGGGGAAAGCCAGAGAGAGTAGACCTTCTGTATTGTATTCATTGATTTGGGATAAGACAATTGGTGGCCATTCAATTGTAGTATGAGAATGGTGGTTGTAAGAATGTAAATAATGGCAGATTTCTTGGATTTCTGTATTTGTATTAGGAATAATGGGTATGAATGATGATGTTTGGTGTAGGGATGGGTTTGTGGAATCTTCAATGGGCTCAAGTGGTGGTTCAGGTGAAAGGTGGACAATTGTTTCTGTAGTATTGGAATGGTGAAGGGAGGAGGAGACATCGGTGGGGATTGTTGGTAAGGATGCTAGTGCATTGTTATCAATACGAGCATTCTTATAATATGGGTCATTTGCCAATTTGTATTCTAATGCAGCGAGAAAGTGATGGTTACTGACAATGCAATCATAAGCATGATGGTCGTTACTATGACGGGTGACAATTAGAATGTCCAAGTGTTCAACACACCGTGGCAACACGCTTGCGATTTTTGTAATGTCTTGTGGAAAACAAATTGTGTGGCCACTGTATTTATATTGGCCACCACATGCATGTGTTACCTGTAGTATATGGTTAACCCTAGCAATGAGCATTTCTTCTATTTGTGAAAGAGGCGTAAGGACAGCTGGCTGAGGACAAGGGTCCATGTTGTTTGATAATGAGAAGAGATGACCCTTTTTTTCAGAGATGCATCTAGAACAACAATACATTTGGTTCGAATTGCGGATATGTATTCCAGGATACGATTCAAGACAAATGGAGCATGGGCATTTAGGTGCAATTTTATCAATCTTTGTATGGAATTCTCGATGTGCTTCATTAGTACAAACATTGTTGAAAGCATGTGCGAAGGAGGGGTGAGGGCAATGAGGTATGGATGTATTTGTTTGAGAGGTTTGCTGAAAAGATAGAGTTTGATAATTGAAAAAAAGGATTGTTTTCGGGGTAGGAATTGGAAAATAAGGAGAGGTTTGATGGCAAATGTGAATGTTCACCATACGTTTTAGATGATGAATGTTGGTTTTCCTTCTATTTTTTGTTTTTTTGACATTCTGTAATGCTTTTTTTGCCTGTTAAAGCTCACGGAGTCATGCTTTTATTCGTTCTTTATTTGCTACATAGTATCTTCAGGCATGTTCATCATTACAAGAAGAAGACATTTTAAAAAGCTATGGTACCTATAGGCAAGAGAGGGGAAAACATGAATGTTTTTTGGAGAGAACAACCATGCTATTGCATAAAAGTGAAATTGGAGAAAGAAATTGAAGTTTTGAATAGTTTTATGTGAATTTTTTATTTGAATAATGTGTTTGAAAGAACATTTTAGTAATTTTCATTTATACATGTAGATAGTTTCATGCGTAATGAAGCAAGTTACCTCATTTGTTAAAATAAAGAAGATGAAAAAAAATGTGAATAAGTTGTACATACACAATGTTAGATACAAGGGAGGACGAATATTTATTTCAATACTATATAAGAGAATTGTCAAGAAGGCATGCAATAGTATATGGTGCAAAATTGTACTTATAAAATAAGATAATAGAAACTATCAGAAAACGAGGAATACATTTTGCAGTATTTATCTATAATATCGAGATGTTATCAATTGCTCGAAGAATGTCGTTGCATTCTGTTGTGAAATGCAAGCTTTCTTCTTTCATCATAACACATTTCAATCGTGGTATTCCTTTGAAAGTTTCTGTCTTCACTGATAGTGTGAAGATATGATCTGTCCATAGTGATTTGGAGACGATTTCCTTGATTAAATATGGATCTAAGGATAACAAATAGAAGTCTTTGGTATTATTTCCAAGAATTGTAGATCTCACGTCTTTGAAAGAAATAGTTGAATCTAATTCACTAGTGTGATCTTGTATGTCGATCTACAGTAAGTATCTATAATCACAGTCAGTTACTTCAGTGTTGCATTTTGGGCAGAACCACATGCCTGTATTTTGTGGAATAAGTTTTTTCATGCATTTTTTCCCATCAACGATGGACGGGAAAGAAATGTAGTAAAAACTATCCATCCCAATTTTTGTTATTGTGCCCTTCAATTGGAATAATGCTAGTTTCTCTGAGGAATCCATACTGTAAATATCAGCAATTGTTAATTTTTTTTGTTGATGGCCAAAAGGAGATCTTGTTGTCAAGGATGTAGAAGGTGCAGTTGAACCTTCTTTTTTAAACCATGACTTTAGCGTGTGGGCCTCTTCAATGTCAGGATCTACAAGAATAATGGATCTCGTTGTAGTGCTGACATTTTTTCCATTAAATTCTCCAACACGGGCAGACTTGATTGCAATGATGGGATCATTTCCTGCAGCAGACAGGGAGGATATTTCTTGTGATAAGACATCAAAATTTCCTCCCCAAAAGATTGCATCCATGTTATACCCAGACATGTCTTGAAGTTGTAGTGCTTGTTTAGTAACTTTAGAGCCGTCTTTTCTATGTATAGTGGACACAATGGAAATGTCAGTGACAATACCAAGAATATCAACAATGGAGTTGACGTTTGTTGTTCTAATCTCATTGATTGATTATATTGAATTGCACCGTTGGTTTATATATTTTTTCACTGGAAACATGCTCTATGGTAGATGTTGCATTTAACAAAATTTCCCAGTCATTGTTTAAGTGATTGTATTGCTTATTATCCTTTTTCACATTCCCTTTAGAGACAATGTGGACATCTCCATGTTGGATTTTGTCAAAAAAATAATCGGTGACATTGTTGAAACAAGTAATATGTATTTCTCCATCTTCTGTATCGAATAGGTCAAAGCCAAACACTTTACCGGGTCTGTATTGATTCTGAATTGTCGAAGAGTTTTTTTCCTTTGAATGTATCCTTTTATGCACCAATTTGAATGGTAATGGTTTAGTGATTTGATGGGAATTTGGACTAGGATGACAGACGGGGTTGGAGTAGTTGGAAGAGAGCGGTGCCTTTTTGATGAAGAATCTTGGTTCGATGATGGGGGAACATCTTCTTTAGATGTGATGCGGATACTCATATTTTTTGGATTACCAATTAAGGGTGTAGAAGAAGTATAAATCTCGAAGTATATTATCTTTATAGACCTACACGGCAAATGAGATTCATAGGAATAATTGTTAGAGTCAGAAGTGTTATCGATAAAAATGTTAAAGTTGAAATAAGAAATGTATAAGAAACTTACATTGATGAACCAATAGCTGAAGTAGTCCAACTTTTAACATTTATAACAGAACCTTTTTGTAGCAAGCCTGTTGCTACGAGGTCATTGAAATCTGTTGGAAGCATAAGGTGCTTCTTATGTGTGCCATCAGAGATGGTAGTGCGATATTGTGGAGTTGAATTTTTCATTGATTGTATGGGTTCAAGTTCAATAATTTGTAGGTATGGTTGAATATGAGTTGATGTAGATAGCATTGAGAAAATAGCATTCTTAGTAAGGTTTGTTGTCATTATATGAAAGTAGAGATAACAAAATAAGTACTATACAAAAGAAAACTCAAAAATGTGGTTTTCTTTACAAAAGATGTTTAACATTCATTACATTCCTATAACACTACATGAAAATTTATGAACTAAAGGGCAGGAAGCATGTTCAATTTTTTTGTAATTGAATGGTTATCTAGGCTTGTAAACATAAAAATGAAGAGATTTATGACAACAACTTCTATATGATCATTCTTTTTCAAACATAGTTAAAACTATAAATTAACAATTTCAGAAACCTATGCATGTTAGAAACAATCAGACAGGTGTAACATACTTGATACTATAAATTGTAAATTTCATAAACCTACGCATGTTAGAAACATTTCGTATGAAAAATTCCTATTAAGGTTGAAACCTAAGCTGCGAAATATGTTCTAAATGCTATAGTCTCCACGAAATGAAAAGAGGAGAATTTTCATTCAATGCATACCAACATATCCTTTTCAGTAGAAGTAAGATTCGTGCCAAATGCATGGTGTTTCAAATTTTTGTACTCTACAATCTAATTATTAAGCTATCCAAGACAATTTGCCAATTATTATGTAGCAGACAAAGATGTTGCGTGGACGAAATATCATTGAATGTTTTAACAGAAAAATGTGTACAAATATTTAAAGGCACACTCCTTATACCTCAAGTTTTTTGGTTTCAGCTCAGCTTTTGAAGTCTGTAGATTTATCCAAGCTTCATTCTCACTTCTTCTCGTTGATATCTGAAATTTATAGACAAAGAATAATTATGAAGAATAAGAGGAGACTGATAGTTTAGCAATAATATAATCATATTATATTGTAAATTATTGATGAAACCATGCTCAAATCAGTACAAATATTAGCCCATAGGTCCTCGTTGCCTTTGATCCTTAGTTAAACATTCCCATAGTAGTTGTGTATGTTCATTTTTCATGCAACTGCCATTTACAATCACAGTACAAGGTTTTAAGCATATGGTCATGTCTACTACCATATCTTAATTTTTATATCTCTAGCTATTTACAGCATAACACTATTTCCATTTTGTGTTACTATTTTACTTTGCTACAAAACCGTGGTTGAAATAACCCTGGATTGTTATAAATTAGACATTGTGTACTATGCATTCATTTTATTATATTGACTCCCTTGATCAAATTAAATGACAAAATCATCATTGCATTGTTCTTATGTGATAGGGTCTATCTTGGCTGAAAAAGATGTAATCATATTATATTGTAAATTATTGATGAAACCATGCTCAAATCAATACAAATATTAGCCCATAAGTCCTCACTGCCTTTGATCCTTAGTTAAGCATTCCCATATTAGTTGTGTATGTTAAGTTTTCATGCAACAGCCACTCACAATCATAGTACAAGGTTTCAAGCATATGGTCATGTCTACTGCCATATCCTAATTTTTATATCTCTAGTTGTTTACAACAGAACACTATTTCCATTTTGTGCTACTATTTTACTTTGTAGAAAAACCGTGGTTGAAATAATCTTGAAGTGTTATAAATTAGACATGGTGTATCATGCATTCATGGTGTATGATGCATAAATTAGACAGAAAGGAATAAGGAGCCTGCAATAGTAGCAATAGGTCAAGCTTTGGCTTCATAGTCCATGCTTGATTTTACTCTCATTTCATGCATGACAAGCACATTAATGGGAATCCTGTGGTATGTAGATAGTGGTTCCTTGTTCCACATGATGAGGAATAGAGATTTCTTCAATGACTTGGAGGAGAAAGACCTCAAGAAGAACATTGAGTTTGGAGATGACAGAAGGTATAACGTGATCGATATTGGTACAACTAATTTTCAGAAGGAGTCAGGCTCCCCTCTCGAAATCAAGGATGTGATGTTTGTTCTGAGTCTAAAGAAGTATCTTGTTTACATCGCGGTGTTGGAAAATCATGGCTACGATGTGATATTTAGCAAAGGAAAGGCATTCCTGAGACATATCGACATGTGACAAGTGAAGAAAATTTGTGTGCGAGTTAAGAACCTATATGCAGTTGAGGTAGAAGACGCATGTAAAGCCTTGAGGAGAAATGAAAAGGTTAGAGAGCTGGTGGTTGAGAGGGAGCATTATTTACCTCTCAAAATGAAGCCTTAGAAGCAACCTCGGCAAGTTGTGGAGCAACCACAAGTGGAGAAGCAAAGAGGAGATAGAGTTGAAAAATCTACTCAAGAAAGGACCCTAGTAAGGTGATATTTCGAGCTAAGTGGGCAGAGGGAGAACATGTAGCCATCCCTCCAGGTGTGAGGTGGGGAAATGTGAAGCAATAGTCCCAGAAGTACAGAAATTTGGGTAGGGTCTATTGAGGTATTTTTTTGTCTCATGGATCATTACCTTGCTATGGGGGCCCACATCATTAAGTAGCAAGAGGATCATTGTCAGTCAGATAGTGAGGAGTGCATATGAGTGTTGAAAATAGAGAAGGAGGCTCAGTAGTAGAGTAAAAAACAATAAAGTTTTCCTTGTAGACAATTGCAAACACAGTTGATTCAGTTTATTTCTTTTGGATTCTTTTTAGTTGCAGTGGCAATAACAATAGTGAGAAGCGTTGCATGCAGTACATTCCAAAGGTGATGGATTGGGGAGATGTGAATCCCTTTCTTACTGAGAGGGTGTGTTTAAAATGCAACAAGAAATTTATAATTTAATTGTGTCCTTAATTAAATTTGGATAAAATCGAAATTCCACATCAGCAGACAACTTGAATGAGTTAAGCGAGTTATCATCACTCAATTAGCTTAGTTAATTTGAGTTGGAGGGAGAAATTGAGTTGTGTGCAGTGATTCCTAAATTTTAGGAGCCTAGGTTGATTTAATTTCAGTTATATCAATTTAATTTAGTTAAATTGAGTTATGGTGAGTTAAACTAGTTCTAACTGTTGGAGGAACTAGTTGGAGGTCTAGCAGTGGGGTGAAACTTCAGTGTTTAACCATTTAACTGATCAATCAACCTAAATTAACTCATGCATGAACAATATTTGAGTTACCCAATTGATATTGGAGTTCAAGGGTAGTGTACTATTAGTTGTAGAATATTCCAAATTGTACAGGTCATGCATGCAGTGAAAGGAATGCCTAAAGGTATTGCACAATTCTCATTAAGGAAATTCCTATTTAATAGGGGCTAATTTCCTAGAGGAAAAGTGCAAGGAAATAGGCACTTGGAGGCTTGAAAAACTCGCTAAGTATTCATCCATATTCTTTGACTAATGTAATACAAATAGTAATGGGTTTTGAGTAGTTGCTTTCCCCTAGATAAAATTTTGGGTATGTGTGTTGAATCTTGTTTCATGTTTATGTTGAGATTTTATGATCAATTAATTGCTTTCGGCTGATGAGTAGAATAGATTCAAGTCTTTTGTTTTAGAAAATTACATAAGTAGCTTGAACCTATAATGAATTTCTACACTCCTTGGACTACTTTGGAAGTTAAAATTGTCCCATTTGATGTCCTAGTACCAGGAGCACCTCTTCATAGTCTCGAGTTTGATATTATTGTTGAATTTCTAAATAAATGGTTTCTTTGAGCAAGGAGAAGTCGTGGACCACCTTCCCTCATATTGCATACATTGGAATTTTATGGGTATGCCCCATTTCTCTTCAATGTTCCTTTTAAGGGATAAAACCAAGTCTATGGTTTTTGGCCATACAATAATAGATTTACCCCTGATGTTCTTCATGAAAATGTGAAAGTTTATTGCCTTTTCTTCTCCAGTTTGGTGTGAGGTTGTAGCATTTGAAATGTTCAGAGTAAAGGGGATTCCTTGGTGCAGAAAATACCAAGACTACACAAAATCACGGGGAGCTAGAATTTCAAATGAAGGTATTTCATAGGGGTTGGTCAACCCCAACAATGGCATGGGTCTCATATCGCCAAGGAAAAAAATGCTATACATTCCAAATGATACAATTACATATAATAAGAAAAATGGTAGAACGAGGGAGCATATCCAAGGAATCAAAACTTTGACTAGCCCGTACCCAAAATGAAATTTACAAACCTCCTTCTGTGTCGGTGACAAGGCACCTGGATTCATATTGAGAAAAAAATTCACCCACAATAGAGACCCCTCACAATAGGCTACCTCAAACCTGAAACCTCTTCTCATTTCATCATGCCTCTGCACTTTTTCATCCTCAATAAACAAATAACTAAAGTCACACATTAAATCACACAATTTAGTGGGAAAATGCCTTTGATTGTAGCATCCCATGTGAAAGAGGCTACCACTCCATGGAACAAACTTAGGATGACAAGTTAAACCTAGAATTGTAGTAGCAACGTGGGAAGGAAGACAAGAACAAGGAGGAAACCTAGACACCATCCTCTATATCCCCTTTTCATATACATGTTGTATATATATATTTATTGTAAGTTTGACATTGGTGAGGCTACATCATGGTCATGTCCAAAAATAACACCCGAATAGGGAGAGGAATTGAACTAGTGACTTAACATCTAGGAGTTCCTTAACAATGCACCTGATCACTATCTATCTAAGACCTCGTGGATGGTCTATTGTATAAATATTATTTGAAAGAAATGTTACATATTCAACGTAATACCCTAATTTTGACACATAAATTATATTATGAAATAATTACGTATTAAGTATATGATGTGGTTTTTCATATAGAATTCAAGTTATTTGGGTTGATTTGTAATGGTCTCATTTACATTGTACACATTCCTAATGTGGAGCTCAAGGCAAAGCCTAACTAGTGAATGCATATGGGTACAAGTGGAAGGCTATGTTTATAATGTGATGGGAATATTTTCCATGATATGCTCATGATTTTTGTATAAGCATACACGAAGAGTAAAAAATACATAATAATATAATATTATCCAAAATGCTTTCTTATGGAAGTAACAAGTGCACTATGATACCATAAGAGGTGAAGAGAAAATGGGGTTTCTAGGTGATTTGAGCTTGTCCTTCCTTTAAAAGTAATAACCTTTCTTTCCCACAATTTCTTATAATTTTTCCCATAGATATTTGATTTGTGGGTCTCATTTTAAAATAATTTTCATACTTATCATATCCTTTGGAGGGACATCGGTTTTATGTAGATAAAGGTCTTACTTTATTTTTTTCGATATAGATTCTAGATATCATGATTTGAATGGGTATATAATGGGTTAGGTACAAGATGTAGTGGTATCATAACTTTGAGTTTCAATATTGGAGCTATTATAGTTATTGGTTTCAAGACAACAATTGTTATGTGCATAAAGTTTGAGTGCTCTGGAAGAAATGTTGCATGTCAACTATTTGGAAAAATCTATAATGAATTTTATGTTAATTATGTTATTTTAAACCCTAATAATGATGATATAATGGTTAATATTCATAATATAGGAAAACACTAAGCTTGTGGGATTACCCATGAAGTGAAGATTCTCATACAATCATGAGATGTTAGTGGTTGAATCCATGGAAAAGGTGAATATGTGTTTTCATGTAGCTTACTCCTGATATTTAAAAATTAAAATCTATTAGTTGTGTTATACTCCTATACCAATAGGTGTCATATTTCATTATTGACTTGATGAGCTCCGTAATATGTTCATCCCTTTCCTTGTTGCAAAGGGTTTCCATATTATCAAAAAATCAAAAAATGTAAAAAATGTAAAGAGGGTATGCCCTAAAAGAAAAATCAAAGGTTAAAAGGAATAAGATGGTCAAAAAAGTGAAAGAAATGAACCCCAAATAAAGAAAGACCAAGAAAGTGTGCAAGTCCAAAATGCCACTACTTTTTCATTTCCTATAAATAAAGCATTGTGTGCAGCGTGTTAATTTATGCCATAATTGATGAATGGCCAAACAACTTAATCTTGGCTAGTTCATATTTGAATTTCCTATTTTAGAGATAGAGAATCAAATCTAACCAAATTGTTTAATCTTGGCAGATAAGTAGATAGGTAGAGTAAATAAAAAGGAGCTCAAAAGTTAAATCTGAGCCCTTGGAAGTAATAAGTGCAGACTTAGGTAGGCTTACCATGCAAAGAAAAGAAAAGTTGATGAGGGTTTGCTAGTCCAAGTGCACCCAAGTAAAGAGAAGAAAAAATGCTAGGCCAAAGTAGGCAGGGTAGGTAGATTGGTGTTGCAGAATGATACCTGTGATGGATTATGTTTCTGAAAATGGGTTAACTTTCACTTCTATCACAAGTGCAATGGCAGACATTATACTTGAAGTAGCTCAAGCGAGGCAAGGTTTCATAACTAATTCCCCTTCATATTTTTCCCTAAATCATTTTCTAATTTCCCCCCTAAGTATTAAGGATTTGTTCTTAATATCACCAAAAAGCCATTCATTTCATTTCATAAAATCATTTCCCTAAGTAAAAACCCCATTTTACTTAGGAAAATGCACAAATATCACATATACCCTTTTTCCACTTCAAAGCCTAAGTTTAACTACAAAAGTCAATTGTTTTTAACTTAGCCCTTATCATCATTTCATAAGCCACATTAACGATTAACATGTATTATATATAAATCCCTATAATTTTTACCCATCCCATATTATGTAAATATATATAAAAACCCCAATATTATTTAACCCCACCCTGGTTGAATACGACAGTAAAGCATATTTTTAAACAGGAATTAATAAGTTTATTTGAAAATTATTAAGAACCCTTCCCATGCGCAATGATGGGTTAATTAGCCATTTGGGTTAATTAATAACATCTCCCCCGACCAATCAAAATAGCCCTGATACATTTAAAACATGGTTTAATACATCAGCCTACAGGTGCTTAACCCTCCACCAAGTTCAAAGCCCATCCACCATCTGATCTATGCCTGACCATCCGACGGTCGACGATCATTTGGCGACCACCATAACCACCGAGCGTTAACTCGTGGGGGCTAGTGGTTTCCTGCCCGTATCAAAGCCATGCAACACGCTCTCAGCTTGCTTGCTCGCCCTCTGTCCGAAACCACTCAACCCCAAAAGAAGTGCAGGGAAAAACTGCTTACCACCCCCCACTGACATCATTTGCTGACGTCATCTGTCCTTTTGCTGACATCACCCACCACATCATCCACCACGTCATCTGACCTCATACTCCCGCTGACGTCATCTGTACTACTTACGTCATCCTCCTGATCAAATCAAAAACTCCCGCTAAAACTTCATTTTGTTGAATAAAAAGGGTAAAATCGTCATTTTTGCTACATTTTTCTGGATACAGTGCTCCAGGCATTTAAAACTTCCGAGTTCGCAGTTCCAATTTTCAACTATCGTTTAACCAGAAAAGCTACAACGCAAGCTCCGCAGCCTGCCATTCAACCTGCATAGTGTTGTCTTCCTCTTTAATACAGTTCGAAACAACACCGAGGGACTTCCTAACTCGGATAGAAAAAGAAATAAAAGGATATACAGGGATACTATCCCTAACCAGTGGACCTTCAGAGACATGAATTTCTAGAGAAAAGTAATGAGAAGACACATTTGCAGTTTTGTTTTACCAGAACACGATGGACAGCGATGAGCAGGAGTCAAAACACAATTAAAGAGTATCAGTTCATCATTAAAGTGTATCAGATCGACGATAATGATGTCAGCGTAGAATTATAGAAAGCAGATCAGAATTAAAGAGCACAGTTAAGATAGGTAGCCGGCACAGAGTTACTACAGAAGACAGCTGCCAGCCAAGTTAAAGACCCTGCCTCCAACACGACACCAGTTTACCCTTTTTCTATCATAGAGACTAGCTGTTTCTATTTTTGTAAACTCTTTTTAGTTAAACCTAGATATTATCTCATAGCTGTTATGAGATATTTGTTGTACATATTTTGTTGTATAAATGCCCCCTCCATCAGATTATTGAGGGGTGGATTGTGGATTTACTAGACTGCTGTAATATTAAAATTTTGGAATAAAGATCTGTTGGAATCAACTGGTGTATGGCCTACTAGATGAAGAATTGAAGCAGAGGACTTGTCACAGATTTCTTGAATCAACCATTGGATCAATAAGTCCTCTATACCTTGTGTTTTACAATTTTCTTGTTTATTATATCATCTATGTTTCATAATCTGAATGATAAAGAAAAGGTTAATTTCAGAATATGCTTGATTGCACTCTGTTTTCAGTCTTTATTGTTCTCTGTGTTTTCTTCAGAATTAAAATAAGCAATGAAATCTTAATTTCTCCTGTTTCCTGATTCTCTCACATTGATTATTTGTTAAAGAATACTTCACTGCTCCTTATCAGTAATCATCCAATTTCCCTCTTTAAATAGGTTGAAGGATTCTTAACTGCCCTTCACCCAATTTGAGCCCATTCCATCTATTTCCAGTCTCTATTTGTTCCCTGTTTGACCACCTTGCTCTATGAAGCCACCCTCTGTTAAGAAACCAAATCCAGAAATCCATCTTCTTTGACTCCATTAGCCCAATGGACTGAACTATTCTGTCTTACCTCTCTTTTCTATTGAATCTCACCACCCAAGCTCAAACAAAACTCTTGAACTTCATAACTAGCCTAATGCCTTTAAAAAAAAAAGCTAAATCATAAAGAGAGAGCCCTCTCTAGATACAGATTGGTTAGATTATGTATCTAAAATATTGGTCTGTGGTTACCTCCGCCTCCTTCCCCTTATTACAACTTCTCGGAAAACCTGAGTGATAACATCATTGGCGACTCCACTGGGGACCTGAATAATTGTTTGTTACTATTGTTTATTTCATAAGCTACAAACGGAGCCTGAAGTTAGCCAGGTAACCTTTGAAATGCTTTTTCTTTGCAATTGCAGAAGTAAATGAATGCTAGTTCAGTCTATCTCTGGTCTAGCTTATAGATTGGACAGTTGGTTCCAAATACTTGATCAGTTTGTCTTATCAAATAAAGTCTTTAAGAAAGTTCAAATCTCATATCTAAAGCCTCTTAAAGAAAATCATAGAAGTTGTTTTGAAAATTCATAAAAAAGAAAATAATCATAAAATACTTAAAAATTTGGTCTCCTGTAGAACTAAACCTTTTTCTTCAGAACTGTTTTATAGGTTTAGATCTGATCTATGATGGTGGATAGGGATCAAACACACAAAGGTTAAAAATCATCCACCTGGCGACTCCACATCAATTTCACACCTAAGACTCCACTATTAAAAAAAAAATCCAGAGTTTTTGAGAACCTATGGTGACCCAATTTTAGCATTAAGTGTCCTCAAGATGAATTTAACAAATCAACGCAAGTATGCTCCTTTGGACAGGTCAAAGATTACAGGTTTTCCAAACACTTTGCCCAAATTGAATTGGTCAAGAAATCTTCCATTGTTTAAAGATGAAATAGGAGATGATGTTGCTTTACATTTATTAAAATTTTATATGCACATTCGAAAGCTTAAAGTCTAATTCCATGAAGATTGTCTTATGAAAATATTTATGTTAACTTTAGAAGAAAAAGCTAGATCTTGGTATGAAAATTTACCAGCCTCTAGCATATGTTCTTTAAATCAGTTTCATGCTACATTTCATGACAAATACAAAGAAAGGTATTCATCTCTATTGCTAGTTCAAGACTGATGTGAAAATTTTGAAAGTTTTATTCAATATCTTGGAAATTACTATGAGGATGATGATAATCAGTTCATGGATCACGAAATATTAGAGGTCTTATAAGAGAAGCCTTTTCAAAAAGTGGAAGCCTTGCTTGAATTATCTTCCCCCCTAAAAGAAAAAGATGATGTATGTTGTTCAGAAACCCATGAAGTTTCCCCACAGGAAAAAATTCTTACATCACTACAAACTAATCAGAATAAATAAGAAATGAAGTTCCCTGAAATTGCTCAAATAGAAGATAGCAATGAAAAGCAACAACAGTCCAGAGATCTGGAGGTAGAGGCAATATAGTTTAAAATATTGAACCACAAGATCATCTTCAACAAGTAGTGGTTCCTTCAGAGATTAAAGAACAGTCAAAATTATTTGATGAAAATCATGTCACAAATTTTCTTTCCTTGCATGTAAATGAAATGAGACAACATACTTTGATTGATCATGATCTTTCATCTAAAATTAATGAGAGTTTGCAACTCCCTTGCAAGATTCTATATGACAAAGACAATGGTGAGGATTTTCGTGTTGTATGTGATAAGGTTGTTATATTTGATGATGATGAAGAGTATTCAGAGCACTTGGATACAGTAGAGAATAAGGGGGAGACACGATTGACCAATCACTTAAATCAAGAAGAAGTTTGGAAAGAGGTTTGTTTTCCTAATACCGATCATCCAGAAGATCTTATATGGTAGGATTACCATTACCCTTTGGTCAATATGTTGCAGCCATTAGCGCAAGAAGAGATTAAGAATCATGAACAAATTTCTGCTAATCCAACTACCATAGATTAGAAGATAGCTTTATAAAGCAATATGTGGAGGAGAAAGCTCCTTATCTAATGTGTGTGTTTGATGACATTGCTTCTTTTGATGATTTGCCCAAATATGATCAGTATGATGATAATTATGTTCTTCAAATCCAAACTAACTTTACAGAGAAATCAAAAGCTATTTCGGGAATAAGGAAGTTCAGGTTCAACAGCTTAAAATAATGATCAGCTTGTTCACTTCAGCTATGAAAGTAAGGAAGAAAATGTAGAAAATTTGGAAATAAGTGAAACTTCTTTACCTCTCTATTTTGAATCATGCGAAATTTTTAAACAAAAGGAGGAGCAACTTGTAGAGATCTACGAAGTTCCATTTGAAACTATATGTAACAAGTTGCAACAATCCTTCCAAGTTCTTTATGATCCAATAGTTGACAGGTGGGATGATGAAAGTAATAATAATTTTTCTCCATTAACTGACTATGAGGGTCAAAATCAAGATGATAATGGTTTTATAAGATAGACATTACAATCACTAGAAATATCATCACAAAGAGAAAATTGAAAATGTGCAGGGTGATAAAGACAAAAATGATTTTTCAATTCCATGGCAAGTAGGCTATCCAGAACATTTACATAGTTGTTTGGGTCGGCTCAAGAATAGTGTATATATTTTACAAGATCCTTTTGTACAGTTTCTAGATTCAGCAAAGGAGATTAGGAATTTCCTTAGCTTATCCAAGGTTAACAAAGCTATATTTGTTTGCAAGATCTCAATTTTAAACACCAACAAGAGCAAGCAACAAAGATCACTAATGTATATAATTCTTGAGTGGTTGCATTGGTTGTTTCATTTTACCTAACCAATAGTCAGAAAACTGATTAGAGTAAGTAGGTAGGATTTTAGTTTTATTTAATTCAATTTCTGTAGATTATGAAATAAATCCTAAAATATTTGAATCCAATCAAAGGGCCCTAAAATATTGATGATTTACTAAATTGGTTTGAAATTTGCAGCACCTTTTTGGTTTCAGGTCAGATCTCAAGTTGTGCAGGAGAAGGTTGAGAAGATTTTGATAAAAGGACCAAGGCTAAAAGTTCCTACCCAAGAGATAAGGTGCTCAAGAAGGATTCGAGGAAGAATAAATGTTTAAGTGTTGATTGGATAGTAACTTCTTGGAATTGAAGCCCGAAAAGAAGGCCCTAAGCCTCACAAGTGTGCTGTCATATATACAATAAAGCAACCAGCAAAGGGAGATTTCAGAACATAGTAAAATTTACTCATAAGGCCATCTGAACTACTGTTCTTGACTTTCCACCAGGGAAAGTCATCCCCAAGTGGAGCCACTGTTATACTCCTATAACAATAGGTGTCATATTTCATGATTGACTTGATGAGCTTCGTAATATGTTCATCCCTTTCCTCATTGCAAAGGGTTTCCATATTATCAAAAAATCAAAAAATGTAAAAAATGTAAATAGGGTATGCCCTAAAAGAAAAATCAAAGGGTGAAAAGAATAAGATGGTCAAAAAAGTGAAAGAAATGAACCCCAAATAAAGAAAGACCAGGAAAGTGTGCAGGTCCAAAATGCCACTACTTTTTCATTTTCTTTAAATAAAACATTGTGTGCAGCTTGTTAATTTATGCCATAATTGATGAATTGCCAAACAACTTAATCTTGGCTAGTTCATATCTGAATTTCCTGTTTTAGAGATAGAGAATAAAATCTGACCAAACTATTTAATCTTGGCAGATAAGTAGATAGGTAGAGTAAATAAAAAGGAGCTCAACAGTTAAATCTGAGCCCTTGGAAGTAATAAGTGTAGACTTAGGTAGGCTTACCATGCAAAGAAAAGAAAAGTTGATGAGGGTTTGCTAGTCCAACTGCACCCAAGTAAAGAGAAGAAAAATTGCTAGGCCAAAGTAGACAAGGTAGGTAGATTGGTGTTGTAGAATGATACTTGTGATGGATTATGTTTCTGAAAATGGGTTAACTTTCACTTCTATCACAAGTGCAATGGCGGACATTATACTTGAAGTAGCTCAAGCGAGGCAAGGTTTCATAACTAACTCCCCTTCATATTTTTCCCTAAATCCTTTTCTAATTTCCCCCCTAAGTATTAAGGATTTGTTCTTAATATCACCAAAAAACCATTCATTTCATTTCATAAAATCATTTCCCTAAGTAAAAACCCCATTTTACTTAGCAAAATGCACAAATATCACATAAACCCCTTTTCCACTTCAAAGCCTAAGTTAACTACAAAAGTCAATTGTTTTTAACTTAGCACTTATCATCATTTCATAAGCCATATTAATGATTAACATGTATTATATATAAATACCTATCATTTTTACCCATCTCGTATTATGTAAATATATATAAAAACCCCAATATTATTTAACCCCGCCCCGGTCAAATACGACAGTAAAACATAGTTTTAAAGAGGAATTAATAAGTTTATTTGAAACTTATTAAGAACCCTTCCTGCGTGCAATGATGGGTTAATTTACCATTTGGGTAAATTAATAAAATCTCGCCCGACCAATCAAAACAACCCTGATACATTTAAAACATGGTTTAATACATCGGGCCTGCAACTGCCTAACCCTCTGCCAAGTTCAAAGCCTGTCCACCATCTGATCTGTGCCTGACCATCTGACAGTCAACGATCATTTCGCAACCACCATAACCCCCGAGCATTAACTCGCGGGGGCCGGCGGTTTCCCTCCATACCAAAGCCACGCATCCCGCTCTCAGCCTACTCACTCACCCTTCGTCCGAAACCACTCAGCCCCAAAAACGGTGCGGGGCAAAACCGCTTACCACCCCCCGCTGACATCATCTACTGACGTCATCTCTCCTTTTGCTGACGTCACCCGCCACATCACTTGCCCCCGTACTCCTGTTGATGTCATTCGTATTGCTTACGTCATCCTCCCAATCAAATCAAAAAATCCCACCAAAACTTCATTTTGTCGAATAAAAAGGGTAAAATCATCATTTTTGCTACATTTTTCTGCATACAGTGCTCCAGGCATTTAAAACTTCCGAGTTCACAGTTCCAGTTTTCAACTATCGCCCTATCGAAAAAGCTACAACGCGAGCTCCGCAGCCTGCCATTCAACCTGCATAGTGTAGTCTTCCTCTTTAATAAAATTCAAAACAACACCGAGGGACTTCTAGGCTCACACAAAAAAAGAAATAAAAGGATATACAGGGATACTTGCTACCCTAACCAGTGGACCTTCAGAGACATGAATTTCCAAAGAAAAGCGGTGAAAAGACACGCTTGCAGTTTTGTTTTACCAGAACACGATGGACAGCGATGAGAAGGAGTAAAAACACAATTAAAGAGTATCAGTTCAGCATTAAAGTGTATCAGATCAGCGATAAAGATGTGAGAGTAGAATTAAAGAAAGCAGATCAGAATTAAAGAGCATAGTTAAGACAGGCAACCAGTGCAGAGTTACTACAGAAGACAGCTGTGAGCCGAGTTAAAGAGCCTGCCTCCAGAACGACACCAGTTTACCCTTTTCCTGTCATAGAGACTAGTTGTTTCTATTTTTGTAACTCTTTTTAGTTAAACCTAGATATTATCTCACGGCTGTTATGAGATATTTGTTGTACATATTTTTTTGTATAAATATCCCCTCCATCAGAGTATTGAGGGGTGGATTGTGGATTTCCTAGACTCTGCTATAATATTGAAATTTTGGAATAAAGATATGTTGGAATTACCTGTTGTATGGCCTACTAGATGAAGAATTGAAGCAGAGGACTTGTCACAGATTTCTTGAATCAACCATTAGATCAATAAGTCCTCTATACCTTGTGTTTTAGAGTTTTCTTGTTTATTATATCATCTGTGTTTCATAATCTGAATGATAAAGAAAAGGTTAATTTCATAATATGCTTGATTGCACTCTGTTTTCAGTCTTTATTATTCTCTGTGTTTTCTTTAGAATTAGAATAAGCAGTGAAATCTTAATTGTTCTTGTTTCCTGATTCTCTCACATTGATTATTTGTTAAAGAATACTTCACTGATCCTTATCAGTAATCATCCAATTTCCCTCTTTAAATAGGTTGAAGGATTCTTAACTTCCCTTCACCCACTTTGAGCCCATTCCATCTGTTTCCAGTCTCTATTTGTTCCCTGTTTGACTACCTTGCTCTGTGAAGCCACCCTTTGTTAAGAAACCAAATCCAGAAAGCCATCTTCTTTGACTCCATTAGCCCAATGGACTAAACTATTCTGTCTTACCTCTCTGTTATATTAAATCTCACCACCCAAACTCAAACAAAACCCTTGAACTTCATAACTAGCCTAATACCTTTAAAAAACAAAGCTAAATCATAAAGAGAGAGCCCTCCAAGCATACATATTGGCTAGATTCTGTATCTAAAATATTGGTCTGTGGTTACCTCGGCCTCCTTTCCCCTTCTTACAACTTCTGGGAAAACTTGAGTGATAACAAGTTGTATAATATTTTAGGCATTAAGAATGATTAGATATAAAATGTTCCTATAGTAAGCTGTGAGATCGAAGGATCAATTTTGGAGAAGCAAATCCTGATCATAGATATTCAAGAACGTGTAATGTAATTCAGTGAAAAATAATGGATGACATAGAAAGGATCAAATTTAGAAAATATTGTTGTACTCAGAGAGATCTTTCCAATGAGGTATCGTATGCACCAAATGGAGATATTATGACCAAGTTATGACCCCGAGAAGTTGGTTTCCCAACTAACCCTAATAGGGCCCACTAAATCTTGGTGTTCCATCTCTTAGGGTTAGGGTTTTGGTTTTTTAGTGTTTTCCCTTGTTGTTCAATAATAAAAAGGCCCTTGAGCCTCATTGTAACATAGTTAAGAGGCATTTAGCCACCACATGTCTTCTCATAGATAAACCACCATCGCTTGAGCTCGTTTATTTCCATTTCTGTATGTAAGAATATTTCAGTTCTTTGATGTTAATGAAATGAAGTTTTATTTATGTTGCATCTCTATGTTTATGTGTATATCTGCAATTTGTTGCATTCCTGCATAAGTCTGGATCATTATCATATAAGGATACAAAATGGGTATATTCATCAACAGACAATAAATCATATCCCCTTTTGAATCTTCATATAGGTCTCAAACCATCTAGCTTTAAACCCATGCCCGAGAAACTATAAACATGTAAGCAAGGATCATCAAAATTCTGAATGAATACCAACCACTGATAGGACTTGAGGACCATCACTTTTAGTATTCATTCTACCTCAGTGTTAAAGGAAAACAAATGAAATTGATCGATGCAGGTTGGAGTGATCCGAAACCAAATATTCCAAATCATTTTTCCTTGGCATCATATAAGAAATCCTCCATGCAACGCTAGGATTCTCAGGTCTTTTGGTTGAAACCTTCATATTTAGCTACTCTGATATGCAAGGGATCCGATAACCCTACAAATACGAAAAATAAGAAATTTGGACTTCACAATCCTAGATGAACCTGCATACTAGTTTCCTTATCAGGATTGGTATCTCACGTTTCATTTTCAAAGGAATTTGTCTTCTTTTGAATGTCAGTTATGTCATAAAAGTAGAGAATTGAGGCCCTCAAAAAATTATTCCAAATCATTATCTATATTTAACATAAATGGTATTTCAAATCACTATCTATATGTAAGATGTGTTATCCTATGAGCAAAATCGTTAGTCATCAGAGACTTTCCTCAGCTAGAAATGCCTTTACAAGTCAATGAATCTAGGAGGGAGAGGTTCCTTTTCTACACCCATGCTAAATTTGTTAAGCAGTGAACCTAGATCCCCATAAAAAGCTTGCTTGGACAATTGATCAACTTCATGATTAAATTGTATGAAAATGTGATCATTGTAAAACCTTTTGTTAACTCTACCAGATGAAAATTATCATGAAGAGAATACATCCAATCTTTGACCAGCTTAAGATCTTTGTATGCTATCTATTCCAAAGTGTAAGGCACTTAAGAGTCAAGAATTAGGGTAATGGAGTGGAACTATAGGTCAATATTACCTACAAAGACATGGAAGGAGCCTTAGTTTCAAAGAGGAAATGACACATCAACTTCACCAATTGAGGAAATATAATGACACTCAAAGCTACAAATGTGGGTTTAATCTAGCCTTTAATCCTTGTGAAAAATATGTGAAAATTATTCAACTGGGTTTGGATGTTTTATTGGAGTGTGATGTACCTGTGTTGGTATTTTAGTAGGTAAAGTTCCAGGAAGAAATAATGATTCTTTTCAAAGTCATATTTCCTCATGTATGCTTTACATTCTACAGAAACTTTGATTTGACACATTTGAATGATTAAACAATGGCTATGTTTTATTGTTGAAAACATGGTTTATTTTCGATAACATTCCTTGATAATTCCTTTTGAATATTGTATTCTTTTTCAGGACTGTTTTTATGCTTTGGGGTATTTGAAAATGTGCTAAAATCCAAACTTAATTATCTTAATTTTACCTTCAGCACTAGCTTTCCCCGTCGTGGCAAGATATTTGTACAAGCTCCTGAGTATCCATCATAATTTTTATTTGGGATTTTCATTACGACATTTAAATAACGCTTAGATTATGGTGTTATATATGCCCTGGTTTTGTCAAATAACTTTGAAATAATCTCAAGGAACAAATGTCCTAAGAATTTAGGAACGAGTCAACTTACTAACAAGATATAATTATAATAAGTTCCTATTAAACTATGCCTTAATGTGTGGAATATTTCAATGATACATGCTCAAATTAACAGTAATGACATATCCAACCCCACAAGATCTACTTTTAGTTAGCCCTTACTAATAAACTATGCCTTAATGCATGAAATATTTCTTTGATACTTGCTCAAACTAGCAGTAATGACATATACAACCCCAAAGATTTTTTATCAGTTATTCCTTACTCATAGAATATGGAGGCCTCTATGAGACAGAGTTTACCTCTAGGTCAAAATTCTCACTGAGTAAAATCTTGGATGCTTTGATATCTCTATGAATAATACGCCTTTGACAACCCTCATGAAGGTAAAGAAGACCTCGAGTTGTGCCCAGAGCAACTTTGTACTGGATGTTCGAATCTAGTACATGAGACTTTGTGTCTAGACAAAACAATACAAAACTCATGGATACATAAATCTAAAACACAATTGAGGCGAGTAATGAATTCTTTTAAGAGATGTTCTCTTTAGATTTTCCTAGCTTGAGAAATCGCAATCGAGGAGCTTCTAAGTCATCAAAATTGACCCACAGGCATCTAAATCGTCAAAATCACCAAGAGATTGCACCTAGCCTAGGCCACTAATCCTTAACATGGTTGGATTTTTTTCCCACAGACTTTTGAACGGGTGAACTTCACATCACATAGTGCCTTAAGAGTACATCCCATCAACTCTCTATTCTATACTCTGTGGGAAACATGGATTCAAGTTATAAACTAAATAAAATACCAAAATTATTTTGAAAAACAAACGCAATATTGGAAATATCATTTCCATTCCTTTTTTTAATAAAAATAACCATCTTATCTTTTCATATATATATGTGTATATATATATATATATATATTTTACTATTTTATTTAATAATTTGGTAATCATACAATATATTTATACACTTAATTAATTATGGGAAACTAAAGTACATATTTTTAAATAATTTTTAATTAATATTTAATAAAAAATAATTTAAATAAATTGTGATTTTCAATAGTTATTGGGAAATTTTAATTAGAAAATGAAAGATTACATAATATTAAAATCCTTTTGGATTAGTTTGTTAGATTAAAAACCACACCAACCACAAAAGTTAATATCAATATGCAATACATTATGTCATTATATTGTTAAATTCCAAATCAAGTAAAATAAAGTTAACCAAAACAATCAAGAAAACATAGAAAGTACACGATTTGGTTTGTTACAAAGGTGTTCCTAAATGCTACCTAATCTTTCATATTCTTCCACCCAACAAATTTTCAATTCCTAAGCTTTCATATTCTTCCACCCAACAAATTTTCAATTCATTGAATATTAAACCAATCATTTTTTTTTAAATATAAAATTCTAAACAATAATTTTCATTTATAATAATTTGTATTTGAATAGTTTATATATATATAGAGATAATTTATATTAATATTATTTAAAAATTATAAAAATGATATATTGAATATAATTGATATAATAAATATAATAAATATTTATTAAATTAGTATATGCTAAATATAATTAGAATATGAATTTTTTTGTTTTGTAAGCTTGATAGATCTTTCCATTTTCATTAAAATATAAGCAAGTTACATCCACATATGAATAGTTAGGAGGCCTCAACTTTCCCTTACGGAAACCAAGTTTGTTGGCCACCTAACAACATTATAATCCATCCAGTAGAAGAAAATAATTAGTCTTTCTACCCAAGCTATATAGCTTTGTATGTCTTTGCCTTGCCCAAATACTGTTTGCCTATGAACATAAAAAACAACATTCTGGAAATTAAAATCTATCCGCTTATATAATAATAAAAAACATAAACTATCTAGGAGACTACTCCTCTCCCTAGGCAGATGCAGACCCTATCGGGGCTGGATCCTTAACATTGGAACCTAACAACACTGTCTGTGAGAAAAGGCAAGGGAGGTTATCCTCGATTCAACGAAGGCATCCATAATTTTTTTGCAGCTGAAACTGTAGTTTCTGGAAGTCTTGCTTGTAGTTGGGGAAGTCCTGCACCACTGTTGCCATATTCACAAATATATTCTCCAAGGCCTTCCCAGGATACTTTTCATGGACTAGTACAGGTATAAATTGTGTTTAAACTAGGTAACATGACCACGAGTGTGCCTAGGATCCAGCACCATAGCCCACCAATCCTCCACCTCAATGTTTGGGTTGGGTTGGGTGCGGTGGTTGGGAAGATAGCGATTACCACACTGTTGTTTACTATGAAAGGGTGCGAAACAGTGAACATGGTGTAGGATTTGACTAGCCAGATCCATTTTCAATGGAAAATAATAAACAAAATTTTGGAACCATTACAAGGTGTGTGTCTGTTTACAGTGAACCTTAATATTATGGCCTTAATATTATGTAAATTTATATAAATGGCTTGTTATATGAATATTATTTGAAACTTAGTTTTGATATCCTTAAATTTTATTTTTTAGTGTCAAATTCTTTACATTAAATTCGAGGTTTGAATTTTTGTTATTAATGTTATTAATTTTTTTTTCATATATTTTATTTTATAATAAAAAAATATTTTTCTTTTTTAAATTTTTATTATTATTTTTTATCATTAAATTTACTAATTAAAAAAGTGAATGATTATAATAATTAATTTAACTAATATATATTACTCAATTACTTTATTTTTATTTCTTTAATAATTAGACTAAAAATCTGTTTGATTTTTTCTTAATCTTTTGCCCTTTTTATTTAGTTTTTAATCTAAATAATTAGCTTAATATTTAAATATAACTTATTAATAAATTTAATGTTAATATAATTTAACATAAATATTTGATTATATATAATAAAATATTATTAGTTTGATTTTATTCTTATTTATTTATATTTTAATAAAAAAAATTAACTTAGTATTCAACTAAATATTTAGTTTTTTAAAATTTGACTTAACTCAATTTTAACATTCTAAAAATCTTTTTCCAAACTAGTTATAGCTGTTGAATTTAAGTCTTAAAAAAATATTAAGAGTCTTTACATTGGTTTCTCTATTTAATCTAGTGCCATGATTTGATTGAAATAAATGAATAAATTTTCTCTAATATAATTTTTCCTAAAAAAATTTAAACCCATAAATTATGAATCACAAAAACCTAGATATTTTTTCATTATTTTTTAACTATTTAAATGTCTATATCAATACCTGCAAAATTCATAATTTTTTCAATATACAACATACTGTAATTTTTTTTTCAAATTTAACTTTAAAGAATTTTCCTTGACAAATCGAATCCAAATTCGAATCGAAATTGTTAACTGTGGGAGGATAACCTTCCACAGTTGATGGTATGTATATCGTCGTTAGAAACTAATAAAATACTTTCTTGCCAGATTTGATCACGGATATTCAAGAACACTGCGTAAAAAATAATGGAAGACACAGGAAGGATCCTGGTCTTCGTAGCCTTCATCATCGCAACAGCGAGCAACGTTAATGCAATTTATCCCAAAGAAGCCGCCGGAGAGCTCCAGACGTACATAGTTCACATGAACCCAACGAAGGTTCAAATACCCGATTCTATGAATCCTGCAACCTGGTATGCATCGTTCATTCGTGATGCAGTTGTGAAAGCCGGACAATTAAATGACGAAGAATTGGTAGAATCGAGTATATTGTACACATACGATACTGTTCTCACTGGATTGGCAGCGAAGTTCAGCGGCAATCAGGTGGCCGCAATCAAAGCCATGGAGAGCTGCATGGGAGCTTATCCAGACAAACTTCTGAAGCTCCACACAACGTATACTCCCCAATTCCTGGGCTTGAAAAGAGGGCAAGGCCTCTGGTCTGAGTCCACGGGCTACGCTACGAATGTAATCATAGGCGTTCTCGACACCGGAGTGTGGCCTGAGCACCCCAGCTTTGCGGATCATAAAACCCAGTCGCCAGTGCCCTCCAAGTGGAAGGGGCATTGTGAGGCTGGTAAAGCCTTCAACGCCTCCAACTGCAACAACAAACTCATCGGCGCCCGCTTCTTCTACGAAGGATACGAGTCGAACACCGGCCAGATAGATGAAACGGTAGAATATAAATCCCCGCGGGACTCGGATGGGCATGGGACCCACACTGCGTCCACAGCGGCAGGCAACGTAATGCCGGGCGCCGACGTTCTGGGTTATGCCAAGGGCACGGCCACGGGTATGGCGACCGGAGCACGAGTGGCGGTGTATAAGGTCTGCTGGCCTCAAGGTTGCTCCGACTCCAACATCATGGCGGCAATGGACACAGCGGTGTCGGATGGAGTGGACGTCTTATCTATATCCATTGGAGGAGGCTCGCACGGCACTCCATTTTATGCAGACACGTTGGCAGTAGGGGCATTCGGTGCGGCGGCCAAGGGGATTTTCGTTTCTTGCTCCGCGGGGAATACGGTGCCTATTGCCTCATCGTTGTCCAACGAGGCGCCGTGGATAATGACGGTGGGGGCAAGTTCCGTGGACCGAAGTTTTCCCGCGATTGTCGTCTTGGGAAACGGTCGCGCCTACCGTGGCGCATCTCTCTACACAGGAAAGCCTCTCGGAACCAAACCCAATATGGCACTCGTGTACGGAGCTTTCTGTTTGGATGGCTCTCTGGAACCCGAGATGGTCCCACGGAAAATCGTGGTCTGCGAACGAGGAATCACACATAGAACTGAAAAGGGGCCAGTGGTGGCCATGGCCGGAGGAATTGGCATGATACTACTCACTCCCGAGGGAGGCGGAGAAGAACTCATAGCCGACGCGCACGTTTTGCCCGCTACGTGAATTCCAACACAAGCCTTAGCCCATCGGGAACAATTGTTTTCTATGGCACCACTTACCACAGAGAAGAAGCGCTAATTTTGAGCTCCTTTTCGTCCCGTGGTCCGAATTCCTTAAGCCAAGACATTCTGAAGCCCGATTTAATCGCCCCGGGGCTCAACATTCTACCAGCTTGACCCCTCAACATGAGCCCCTCACGGCTGCCCTCTGATAAACGAAGAACAAAATTCAATCTCGACTCTGGCACTTCCATGTCCTGTCCCCATGTCAGTGGACTGGCTGCTCTGCTGAAAGCCGCGCATCCAGATTGGAGCCCGGCTGCGGTCAAGTCTGCTCTCATGACCACGGCTTATGTTACCAATAACAAGGGGAGCCCTATAACGGACGCCTCGTTACCAGGCTCCCCTGCTACTCCTTTCGACATGGGGGTGGGCCACGTAAATCCTGAGAAAGCACGAGAGCCCGGGCTTGTGTACGATATTGCTACTGAAGATTACGTTGACTACCTTTGCAGCTTGAACTATTCATCTTCTGAGATTGGTATGCTCACAAAGACACTGGTTTCCTGTCCAAAGCAAATTCCGAAGCCGGGCGATCTCAATTATCCTATAATATATTAATATATTATAAAATATTAATATATTTTAAAATAATAATAATAATAGGAATAAGTTTAATATTAATACAATATATTACTATTCACTAAATACTAATATATATAAAAATAAATAAATATTTCACATACTATTATCATTAATTATTATTATAAATTATTATTATTATTAAGTATTAATTTAAAAGTTATTATTAAATATATTAATTAGTTAAATAAAAATTAAACATGGCGTAGTTTTAATTATTAATATTAATTATTAGGTTTTAATATTAATCATCAACTATTATTAATATTAATTAATTATTAATTATTAATTATTAATTTTTTTTGATATTGTTAATATTAATTAATTTTAATTAATTAATAATTATGAATATTAATATATTTAATTTTAATATTAATACAATATACTAATATTACTATTCATTAAATATTAATATATAAAAATAAATATTTCACATACTAATTTATATTAATAATATTATATTAACATTTAGTAAATATTAAATGTTTATATGAATTATTACTATAATAATTACTAAATATTACTACCTTAGTTATTAATGTTAATTATTAAAATTAAGGATTATAATAATAATTTAAATTAATAAATTAAGTCATCTGTAATTAATCAAAAGATTATTCAAAAATCTGCAATTAATATTATTAAAACAAGTCGACATTAATCTCTTCCTTAAAATCCACCCTCATAAACTATTTAAATACCTAAATCAAGCTCTTTTACTATCAACATTCAAGAAGTCCTGATGATGGATCCCGGATGGGATTTGAAACGTTGATGGAAAATGGTGTTTACTATGGATTCTCCGATAACTAAGTCAAAAGATATAAACCACAAATGTCTCAAATCCAGGAACATTCAAATTTGTCAATAATTTTAATCAAAAGACTATTATCAGATTTAAATGAACTTAGTATCTATATGTATGACCCACATTTACTTCAAGTGTCACGGGGAAGGTATGAGCATGGATCATGGCGTCCATGGTAAGACCCATTTACTTCAAGTGCCCAGCGAATCATGGCATCGATGGTATGTGTGTGGTTTGAAGCTGATGGTTGTGCTTAGAAGAGGTGTGGATCTATGCAACAGAAAGTAAATTGTTGGAGTTGTGCTACAGTATTTGGCCACACATAATTTTTCTCATATCGGGTGATGTGTGGAGTCTAGGAAAGGAGCTTGGAAGAATTGGCTTAGCCTCTAGAAGATCATGCGCTAAGGATTTTTTTCTAATTATTCCAGTTGTTTAGAAATATTTTAGCAATATTTGAGAATTATAAGAGCTTGGAAAGATTGGTATTACCTCTCGATCTTGGGCTATGGAAATTTCCCTAATTATTCAGGTTCTTTAGAAATATTCTAGCAATATTGAGACTTATAGTGTGTTGAGAGGGTTTGGAGTTGTTTTAGTTTATTTGTAAAAAGTGTATAACTAATTAATGAACAGACAAATATAGTGAAGTGGTTCTCGACGTGTCTTTTGGTGTCAAGAGAACATACTGATAATTTAATTGTGTGAGTTTATTATATGTTGATTGGTATTACTATGTTTCAGGCTTCAAGAGCATTAGTTATAGGTTGTTTTTATGATCCATGTGTGTGAGACACGTCAAGTTATTTAATCAACTTTTGAACACATTCAATATTCATACCACCCTCATAAAAATAGATGGATAGATGAAAATGAAATATCCAATAGATGGTGGATGGTGCATAGGATGGTTCATTACTTGAATGCTTTTATCATGGAAGTCCCGACAAGCCGAGATGTCAATATTGTTGATCTTGCAAAGTTCGTCAACGATAGTCAAAGGCATATATGTTTTAAATGGAGGTCAAGTGATAACTTGAAGATGTGGTGGTGAAGAAAGAGCGGTGTTTGCAAGATTCCAAGGTCGATGTGAGTGCTGTTGAAGATGAGTGAGGCAAAGATCAAATTTGTTGTTGTAATATGTGTTCTCTATATTGTAATATGTGATTTATGTAATAATGTAAGCGTTAAGGGGGGAAATTGAAAATAATGCTTACATTAGTAAATAGGTAGGTTTGGTTTGTCAGATGGTTGGGAAATTGAGATATTTTCTCAACAAGCAATTTCTTAGTTTCGAAATTGTTGGATCTCATAAGCACTTTATATACTTGATGTAATTGTGTTCTTTGGTGAAGAACATACGAATTGTTTTGAGTGACTATGTGCACAATGTCTATTCTTCAAAGATTGTTTGTGGTTTCCTAGATGCTTAGTCTTGGAAAAATGTGTGAATTTTTTAAGTATTTACTATCAATGTGTTTCATCCACTATACATATGATCCATCCTCATCATTCACCTTGATTAATTTTCCATAAATAAATCTACATTTATCATCTTTTTTTATGACGGTTGTGGTATTTGATTTTTTTTTCGGAACATTTTGTTTACCATTGCAACACAAGTTTCTAATTGACGTTATTAATTGTTGTTAATATTAGGTACCATTCTTTTTCTTTCATGAATCGTTACAACACTTTGTTGGTTCACCACACTATTTTCATAAGATTATGATTAATTTCCATTGGTTTGTCATCTTATAGAATTTGTCCACTCGCTACATTGTGGAAATTCACTCACATTTATGTTAATTTACTTTTATTCTCTATAGTAAAATACATTTGTGCTTATTCCTCACTTATACATGGCTACCTAGATCACAACCTTGTTTGTGGGCACCTATATCGAGGATTATTATCCATGACATTTTTTTCTTTTTACTTTTATTTCTGCACCTTTGTACAATGTATTTTGAACCACGTGTAAATATTATTAGAATGTTACTAGGCATCTACCTCCATGTCCATGCACTACCTTGTTTTGCAATATTTTAAAGCTAGCCACTTTGGAGCATTTTTATATTTGTCGCTTGAAATCATAGTTACATTCAACTTGTACCTCCATACTTTTTCCATCATTTATTACACCTAATTCATCATTGTGGAAGGGATGGTGTGCAATGCCTCCTATTGATTCTTTATGCTTCACTATATAGTTATTTTGAATTTTGACCTCATTATTATAGCGGCTAAAAACCCATCCACTCTAATAAGATAGATGACCATCTATAGGGACATTCATTTCATATTTTTCCTTTGATTGTTCCTAAGTATAATATGGATAAATTTAGAAATATGATTAACACATAATCTCTTTATAAAAAAGCCTTTATAATACAACTTCTTGTTCAATAGTGCTAGATTTGGAAAACTACCATCCAATCCCTTCCAAAAATGTACCTACACAAAGTGGTCAACTGCTATCTAGATTGTGTAAAGAAATTATGTATAACGCGCTCAAGTGGATAAAATAGATTTCCAACATAATGCATAAAATTAAAATTGTAGATGAAATGAATGAACGACATGACATCATAATATGGTTTTCTTCAATAAGCATCACATAATATATATTTATTCATAATAATTTTCTTGTGTTACACACCAGATCGTAATGCTTGAGCTTGAGTGGCTGAAACAATATCTAATCGACGTGAAATCATGATGTTTGACCTGTAGGGGATGAAATGCTATCTAATTGACTAGACCATCATAACCTTGAAATTTTAATGATTTGTCCACCCATATCAAAGCGATCGGGCTCTAAACCACATAGAGAGTGGATGATCAAATAATTGAACCATAAGCTCCAAAGGCAGAAGCCTTATCTACAACAAAGCTTACAATATACACAAGTTTGTAATTATTTTTAGTGAACATCAAGTTAGAAATAGTAATTACTCCCGCATGCAGATCAAGAAAGATCGAAGTCAAGTGTGAGTTTACATGAAGTAGTTAGTCGAAGAAGATTCAAGTCTAGTTATAGTTTTCTTTCCTAGCATACTCTCAACTGTTAGACTACAGATATAGACCTATGATATTTGTAACTACTTTTATTATTGAAAGTGATTTTTTCCTACTGAAAATTCTAGTTAGAGTTTGCATGATTTCATATTTAGTAAGTTTGGTGTGTATATACATGTGTTTGGGTCATTGTAATGAGAAGCAAGAAGAGAGACAAGTAGCATATGAATCAAGTTAATGTTTAATAGATTAATTGAGAAGAAACTCACATTTTTGTGTGTATTTTAGTGCTTTCCTCCTCTTCCTTTCCATCAGATTGGTATTAGAGCGAGGTTTGAAAGAGACGAGGAGAGATATCTTTGCAAAGGATAAATATTAGAGCTAAGGTTGAGTTTCAGGATCCAAGAAGCCAAAAGGAGGTGAGAACTTACAAAGTTGTCACCATATCAAGAGAAGAGAGCCAAAGATAAAGATCTTTGTAAAGGAGAAATATCAAAGAGAGGTTTCAAAGAGTCAAGCAAGAGCTAAGGTCTCCGAGAATCTGTAGATATAGTCCGTGTGAAAAGAAGAAACTTTTGTGAGGGGGAAATGATTGTATCACACCCTAGAAGTTATAGTCCTTGTGTTATAATGCCAGAGAGTCATAGGGGAGTCGTTTTACACCTCTCGAAGTTCACATTCGTTTCAATAATGTGGTCATTGCACTAACATGACCCATATACATAGCAATATGTGTTAGCCTATCAAATCTTGAGAAATCAAGCTTGAGAGAATTCAGTGGTTGAGACATCAAATCCTTTTTTACAGAGAAGAGACTTAATTTAATGTTTTAACAAAAAATCATTTGAAAAGGATTTTAAATTAGGTTGAGAAATATATTTAAACAATACTTATTGGAGATATTAAAAAATTAGTTATTGGAATTTTTCCTGTTAAATGTTAAGAGATATTAAAAGAGATATGGGTGTTTTAAATTTATTTTTAGTATATTGAAAATGGCGATAAAGAAAAGGATGGGAGATCTTTATAAATGATTTTTTGATAATTTTTATTAAAATATAATTTAAAACAAAAAGGCCTTTATTTGAACAAGAGCTTAGGGCTTTGAGAAGGTGGGTCAGTCTATAAAATTTTCCTTCCTTTGCTAAGCATGAGAGTGTTTTGGCTTTGAAAAAATCCCTGTGTATAATAAGAATACATGAATCCAGTAAAGATTGTAAGTTATGGGGGCGCATATTGAAAACCATATTTTTTTGGGGGGCGATATGGAAATACGATTGATGTAATAAGGAAAGAAGACAAAAGAAAAAAAAAAGACAACAGTCATGGGTCACAAAGTGAGATTCAGGAAGACCAAAAAAAGAAATTGAAAGAAAGAGCAAGAATATTTCGAAGAGCTCATAGAGATTCTTGCCACAACCGAGTCATCTAAAAGAAAAGAACACGAAGCAGAATAATTTGAGGATGAATGAATCATGATGGATTTGGTAACACTTCTAAAATTTACTAATAAGAATTTTGATTTTTGGGTTATGAAAATGAAAAGTTTTCTTTGATGTAGGGAGTTAATTGAGTACCGAACTAATAACCCATATGATGAAGTATGTGATTCTTTAGTATTGGATCTTATAAAATAGGAATTGGATGAGAATAATTTATGCAAGGTAGCAAAAGCTACATCTTCACAAGAAATAGGGAAGATCCTAGAAGCAGAATTTGGTATAAAGGAAAGTGACATACAACAAATTGGTCACAGTTTGTTGAGGAATCAACAGAGAAGCCAACCATAGGTTTGAGAGTAAATGAGAAAGACTCTGGTGGGACAAAAAATCTTGGATAATCCCACTCAAATGTGGATGATGGTTTTGAATATGGTAAAAGTGAAATCCATTATATAGATGTGCATATGGATGAATAATTTTATCACCTAAAAAATTATCACCTAGCCATTTCTAACTATGTGGATATAAATACACCATGTAGGATTCCTCATCAAAGGAGTACCCATGTTGCATACTTTCGATCGACCCTACTACATGAAAAATGAGAAATATATGAATAAACGTGATTCCAAACATGCTTTTCATGTATTTCTCATTTTTCGTGTAGTTTGGTCCATCGGAAGAATGCAACATGGATACTCCTTGGATGGGGAATTAAATTATACATCTAACAAGTACTCCCGCTCAAAATTTGAATAAGACTATAGGGATATAAGTTGAAAATACAAGTTGAAAAAATACATTTTTCTTTCTTCCCTTTAAAATTTTGAGAAGTGTAGGAGGTTTTGCATATCCCTAAATCCAGAGAAGTCACATTTTGTAATGGGGGGAAAATTGTTGGGGCAAATAATCGCAAAGGATAGCATAAAAATTGATCCAAACAGGGTTGTTGTAATTCAGAAAATTGACATTCCAAGTTATAAGAAGGAGGTCCAGTCATTTTTGGGGAGATTTAATTTTTTGAGCAGGTTTATTCCTAACTTAGTAGAAATTATAAGGTTTTTGACTAACAAGTTGAGAAAATAAAGTGAAATCAGATGGACTATTGAAACAAAGAAATCTTTTGATGAGGTAAAACAACCCCTTCCTATTTTAGCTAGTCCAGATTATACTAAAGATTTCATCGTTTTCTCTTTCGCATCGAAACACCCAATTGAAGCACTCCTTATACAGAAAAATCAACAAGTTAATGAACAACCAATAACAAATTTAGCAGAGGTTTGAGAGATTCTTCTCTTAAATACAATATTATGGAGAAGTAGACATATGCATTGATTAAAGCTTTGAAAGATTTTAGAGTTTATGTGCTTCATTCACATGTTATTGCTTATGTCCCAAATGTTGTTGTGAAATACATTCTAACCCAACCTAATCTTGAAGGTAGAAGAGGCATATGGATAGCATCTATTCTCGGGTATGATGTGGAGATCAAGCCTACCAAGTTGATAAAGGGTCAAGGATTTGAAAAATTGATGGCAGATTCAAATTTGAGTGTATTGGACATAAATTTCATAGTTGGTTTATCCGATGACAATAGTTCAAAACCTTCTCAACAGGTATTTGAAAGGTTTCTTTCATGTCCATGTTATGCTAACATAATTTATGTGTTACAACATTTACATGCTCCTCTAGAGATGAAAAAAACAAAGGCAAGATTTCTGAAATTGAAGGCAGTGAAAATTTGCATTTCGAATCAATTTTTGTATTGGAAAGACTCAGGAGGTATCTTGTTGAATTGTTTACCGGAGGATGAGGCACAAAAGGTTATGGAGGAATTTCGTAAAGGAGCTTGTGGAGGCCACCATTTTTGGAAAGCCACAACTAACAAGATTTTTAAGGCTGGTTTTTACTGACCAACATTGTTTTCTAATGCCTATAAAAGGGTCTCAAGCTACCATGAATGCCAAATTTTTGAAGGAAAGAGGAATATTTTACCCTTACCCTTGAAACCAATTGCAGTTGAAGTACCTTTCCAGTAGTGGGGTCTGGACTTCATTGGAGAAATCCATTCATCATCTTCATCCCAAAACAAATGGATTTTGACAGCTACCATTTATTTTACAAAGTGGATAGAAGAAATACCAACTAGGCATGCAACATACAAAATCATCATTTAGTTTCTAGAAGGTAATATCCTCTCAATATTTGGTTGTCCTCATAGAATAATCACTAACAATGTTGTTGCTTTCAAGTCCAAGAAAATGATTGAATTCTATCATAAATATCATATTGTAATCAATCACTCTATTTCATATTAACCATAGGGTAATGGTTTAGCTTAGTCTTCAAATAATATTTTGGTGAATATTATAAAGAAATTGTTGCAAGAAAATAAGAAAACATGGCACAAGAAGTTGATCTATGCATTGTGGGCATATAGAATGAACACTAAGAAGTCAATTGGTATGTCACCTTTTCAATTGGTATATTGAACAAGTGTTGTTTTTCCTTCTTCCTTGGGAATCCAATAATGAAGTTGTTACAAGAAGTAGATGCATAATCAAATGATTTGCAAAGTAGAATAAATCATATGATTCAATTGTAGAAAACAAGAGATAAGTGTATAACAATACCCAAGCAATCGAGGATAAAATTAAGAAGGTTTTTATTGGAGGACAAAGGTTGAAGATTTTGACACTGGTTACTGAAGAAAAAGGTAAACATGGAAAATTTGAAAATCTTTGGAAAGGACCATTTAAAGTTACAGATTTCCATGAGAGTAATGCATATTTTTTGTAGGATTTAATAGGAGAATTTCTTAGAGGAGGGATTATAAATGGTAGGCTTCTCAAGCATTATTTTACTTAAAAGAATTTAGCTTTGATCACTTCATTGTATATAGCCACCCCATTTTTAGTATTTCAGGTGTTGGAAATTGTCACCAAAATTTGAAGCCCGAGGAGAAGGCCCTAATATATTGATGAACTGCTGCCAAATTTTCAGAATGTGATAAGTCACAAGTTAGTCATGAGTTAGTCATGAGTCAGTTTTGTGTGAATTAAAGAGTTAATAAATCCCAATGGTCAAGCATATGGGCTACAATGTTCTTGGCACCTCACAGGGAGCATGCCATCCCCATTGGAGCCAATGTTAGTGTGCTATATTATAGTAATAAAAAATAAGTTTATCCTTTTAAATTTATTTTGGAAAATGTGTAAAGGTTGGGCTAAGATCTCCTAGAGATCAAGCTATTGGTATTAGTAAAGAATGAAATATTTAATTTTTGATGTAATTATGTTAGAGTGTGAAAGATGATGTAAAGATAGTTTATGATTTCCTAAAGGTTGAGTTAAGTGAGTCTAGGGTCATGTCTCATAAAAAATCATGAGTGAGGTCATAGTGAGTCTTGTCTTCTCATCATTGGCACAAATTAGTGGGGTCAGGATAGTTAGTTAGGTTTTCAAATCACATTATGCCATGACATCATCACGAGTACAATAGTTATGAGACATGCATTGTGCTTTTGACAATTGTTGCGCTTTCATGATTAAGGTTCAAAATCACAATCATTGCCCTTGAAAGGCAGATATAGTCATCTTGCGAGTTAAAAGGCTTGTTTTAACATCCAAGATACCAGATATCCATTCTTCATTCCATCGAAATATTGTTAGAAATCACTTGAAATTCGATGCACAAATTTTATGGGGGAGGCATTGCGCTCAGAGATAGTTTCTACATTTTTAAAGCCAAGTGGTTATCACTATTTTTAGGTACCAATTCCTCATTTCCTTGTATCATTGTTATTGAATATTGTCAAATTTTCTCTTATCCATTGAGTAAAATGCATTGATGACCCTACAAACCCCAAATTGATAAGCTCATTGTATTTCTTTTATGTACCTCAAGAATACACTGCGCTTTACCTTAGTTGATGCATTTTATGTTTTCACCTCTTTCAAACATTAAACTTAGTTTTCTACCCATATTATGAAATCTTGACATTCCATTTAAGTGGTTTGGAGCCTCATATATTGTTGTTTCTTCCCTCCAAGATTAAGAAATTTTTTCCCTTCATGTGTTGTGCTTTCTCATTGCACCCGTGTTATTAACTTTTCACTAAAGGAAAAAAAAAAAACAAGTTGTTGCCTTGGGTCTAAGAAATGGGTTTTTTCTCTAAGTCTACTAATATAGGGTTTTTCATTTTAAAATTTCCATTAAGGCCTTATCTAAAGTCCTATTTTCATAGTTGTTACCCTACTGTTGTGCTTAATTGACAAACATTGAGATTGCATTCAAAAAACCCTAGAATTCATCTTTGTTGTGAAATCATGATAACTCCAGATAGAAAGAAACACAAAGGAGGAGACATAGTTAGGTTTGAGCCCCAATACCTTGCCTTAATAAAATCAGACCCAACAATTAGAGTTGCAATTGAATAGGCTGGCTACATCATATTTTGTGAGAAGATCCAAGGTTATAGTGTGTAACTCACTAAAAAAATTTCTTTGAATTTCACCTTGGTGGATGTTAAAATTGGAAAGCCGAGTTTTCCAGTGTTAGATGTCACCATTTCAGATACCATGAAAATTTCTCTTCAAGGAGAACAATGGTTCAAGGGTATGCCTCTTGACATAAGCAACTACAAGGATTTCTTAAAAGCAAAGTATAGAAACAAGGGATAAGGAGCTATTATATAGAGAATTTCTTGAACCCTACAACAAAATTTTGAAGGTAATCCAAAGATACTTCACTTGTGAATGTGGGTTTGGGAGAATCTATTAGTATGATTTTAGGCTATTTATGCACTTCATAGGAAAAATCCCTTTGAATATGCCTTTTTATTTGTTCACAAGCCTTAGTAAGATTGCATATAAGGTTGAAGGTAAGAAAAGCCAAGTGGAGCGTAGTATTTTCCATTTCTCTTTGACTAAGTTATTGGTGGTGGAAGAATTGAACAAGAAAAATCAGACATGGCAAACATTCATAGATGCATCAAAGTTGGCATTTGAGTTACCAGCTAGCCCTTGGAGTAAAAATGATATGCCATAATCTATGGCAAGAGATGTGAAATCACAAGTTGAAAGTTAAGTAAAAAGGCCACCAGCTTCACTTGATCCATTAGAAAAGAAAAGGGTTAAAAATTTGCACTTTTCTCCTGAGGTAGTGGAGGTTCCCAAGAAGCCATTCACTAGAGCTACTACAAATAAACTTCCTTCGAAACACACACTTGAGTAGCCAACTAAGGTTTTAGACACCATTCCAAAGGATATTGTTCTAGATCATAAACATAAGGAGATCTTAGAACTGCAATTAAAACTAAAGAAGGCACACTTGCTCATTTCCAAACTACAACATGACAATAGGTAATTGAAGAAGAGTGTTTAAGAAAGGAATCCTAAGATTGGTGAAACAAAACCAATGATAAAGTCAGCTCCATCTATCACCAAGTCCAAAGGTAAAGAGAAGATTGTGACAAAGGACATTCAAGAGTTAAAGGCCCTGTCAACAAGAGTACATGTGACCAGGTCTTCAGCAACAATGTTTCAGCTACAAAAGGAAGAGTTAGTGCAGAAAGAGAAAAAGGTTGAGGGATGAAGGGAAACATACTTTTCATAGACTGGCGATGCAGTTGAAAAAGGTCCAAAGTGAAATTGCTGAATTTAAGAAGTTGGATGAAAGGGCAAGGAAAAACATATATGACCATTTGAGCATGTGTGAGCCAACATTGTCAAATGATAAGTATATGCTAAAAAGGACTCTACCTTTGCATGAGAAGATCAGAAACATCTACAGACAGAATTTTACCTTGAGGAAGGAGCTAAGGGCCGCTAAAAAATAGTTTCAGGAGATACAAGAGAAGGACAGGGGAAATCTTGATTTGTTGGTTGAAGCAACACAAGTCTGAGCCTTGAAGCAAGTAATCAAAAGAATTTTTTTCCCATCTTGCCCAAGTATACTAGTTGAATGGGGTTGGATTAGGAGGTTGAGAGTTTTATGTTTTATATGAATTTTTTTGCGAAGCACAATCAGTCAGACATTTTAAGAGAAACCTTTTCCAAAGGGAGCAGTTCACACAATGTGCTGCATTTTGACAATGTAAGAGGGTTTGATGAAAATGTAAAGTTTTGGCATCCTTTTGGTGAGTGGGGACTTGAAAAGGGATTTTAGCATTGTCAAAAACATTAGAAGGTTATTTATATTGTTTGGAGACCTCAGCATTAGTCAGAATTGTGAAGGATTGGTTTCTTTGCACTTTCATACAAGCATTGTGCTTTTACTGTAGGTGGAGTTTTGAGAGATGGAAGCTTTACAGAATGAAAAGAGGATTCTCAAGGGGAAGTTAATGATTTCCAAGCTATTTCCCACGTGCGTCAGTCATTGATCAGTTTAGAAAGTGATCAGAGCTATACCAACCATCGACTAGTTGTGTTTCTATGTTGTGTGTTTGCTGGACTAGGAAGAAGGGCAACACCAACACTGTGCTTCCTCACAGTCAACCCTTTGACCATGGAATTCATGTCTAAATATTATGTAATTAATTTTTATGGTCATGGTTAATATCCTGAGGTGTCTAAGAACTTTGAAACTTGATTTAAGCATTTCATTTAATGTAAAAATAAAATAAAATAGAAAGCTTTAGTCAAAAGAGTTCCTAGTTTTTAGAGAAGCATTTCTATATTCGCTGTGTAGGCAGAAACAAAATCCTTTTACGGAATTTGGTTCCTAGAGGTGGGAAGTGATTGTTTTTATCCATTTATGATGCAATTTTGATGAAGAAAAGGGTTGGTTAGGGTTAGGAGAATAAATAATGTGCATTGTATTTTTTCTAATATTTTCCCAGTTAATGAAAAAGATTGAGGTGTGAATTTATAGGGATTCTTGTGTCGGTTCCTAATGGTGATGTGATTTCTTATATTGTAATTTTTCTATCTTGTTATTTTTGTGTTTTAATGTATGTATTCATGTTTGGTTAAACAAGTATTTATCTAAGAACTCATTGTCTAAGTGCTCTGATACAGTTTACTAAATAGTTAATGTTTTCTTCTTAAATGGCATTTAGAATTCATCCTTCAGTTAGATTCTCTATATGTAATTTTCACCATTCCTCTGCTCAACATTCTACAGTGAATTAAATTGAAAACACAAGCATGATCACCTACCTTTTCCCTGTCAAAATATCCTTCATCCATTCACCCTCTCATTGGAAAAACAATCAACTTTATATGATCGTATTCTCAATGAATTTTCCCTTTACCCTACCAGCAAATTGTTAAATCTATATGTATGATTTCATAACCTAGCCTAAAACCTAAGTGATTGAACATTTGGACAAGTAGAACCCTCTTTAGAACTAGAAGGGCTAGATTCTAGTTTCAAAGTGGTTTGTGGTTACCTTTGGGTTCCTCTCCTCATCCTGGAGGAATTATAGAGTGATAACAAGGTGCAAAACTTCTCATTCTAGAATGTGAGAGGGAGTTGGATTTCGAGTTTGAGATGAAATACCTTGGTTTGATGCACTATTTCCTAGGACTAGAAATATAGAAAAAATTGGGTGATATTTTCCTTTCACAAGGAAAATATGTTGTAAAATTGCTAGAAATATTTGGCATGGTTGAGTGCAAGTCCTTGCCTACACCTAAGGAGATGAATTTCAATAAGTTACTGATGAGTCCCGAATTGGGTAACTTATTGGGCTCATTTTGCCTAATTGTCCTTGTTCAATCCTCCATTTTTCATAGATTATGCATTTTTTTCTAGTAAGTTTATGTTATTTGAACGAATAAGGGTGGTCACTCTACCAAGGAGGCTAATACGTGGTCATTTCAGGTTTTTTGGACAAATTTTGGAGCAAAACCAAGAAATTATGGCCCAGGTGACAGCCAAGATTGAGGTGAGGATTCGTAGGGAGGTTGTCTATGGAATTAAATGGCCCTTCCTCGAAATCCCCACCCTCAACTCTGAGCTTAACAGGCCACCAAAACGAGTTCTAAAGACAGCCAAGCAGCTTTGGGAAGAGTGACTATTTACTAGCAGTTGGAACAGCTGAGTCCCTTCAATCTAGGAGGGCTGCTAGCCCCCTCGTATTGTATAAATAGGAAGGCCTCAGCCTTCGTAGTTTAATTTTGGAACTGTTGGTATTTGCACTATAGTGCTGTCCTTTTCAGCTCGTTTTTCTTAGCTACTGTTGTACAACTTTCTTGTGATGATTATTTTTGAGTAATGAGAAGTAGCTTTACTTAGCATCAGATCTGAGTTCTTTATAGGAGCCTGCAGCTCTTGGGGTTGGGCCCAACCCGAGTGCTAAGGCCTCCTTTATGTATTGTTATTTGTCCTTTATGCATCTGCAAAATCATTTCTGTTAAGTAGATTAAATCTTGTTGATTAACTAGGTCATTGTTAATGGTTAGAAAGACTTTTGATGCTCAGATTTAGTTGATAGGTTGTTAACAGAGAAAATATTTGAAAAAGGGCCATCAAACATCTCTGGTTTCACCTCTCCCTCAGTGAGATCAGGGTGACCTTGCTGCCCACAAAAACACTAATTTTGCTTTGCCATGCAATCGCTAGTGTTTGATTTTCATTTATAGAAGTTGGTTACAGGTTCAGACTTTTGCTTGCTTAGTTGCATGAGTTAGTATACATGGTTTCATTGTAGTTCAAACTTCTGTTCATTCTTTTTACTGACAACTAGATCAGATTAGGTCAACGTAACTAGGTTTTTGATTTTACAAGTCTTCATTGGTTCAGTTGGAAAAACGACTTGCAAAGCACCTGTACCACTTCTCTACCTGCCCATACTCCATCAATCCCATCTGCTCCATCCCTCATCTTAGCTTCTTGCCTTACGTTTTCCATTTGCTCACATAATCCTAGTTTTTGTGCATCATTGCTTCAGTCCTCCTTGAACAAATCCAGCCATCTACATCTGTCCTCAACTCCATCCACCAAGTCTTGGACCACCTCCAACCCTTATCCTACTTCCATACCCACTCCTTCATCTTTCTTCATCCATCCATCCTCCAAAATCCCATTTCTGAACATCCTGTAGAAAAGTTACAGACATCCTGTAGAAAATCACAGACATCTTGTAGAACCCCTGCAGACTTCCTGTAGAGGCTCACGAATGAGGTTTATTGATAGCCAAACTCTGTGAAACTCTCTGGAAGGGTGTTAGGGACCCCTTAGGCCCTCTCTGAACCTTCCTGACCTCATCCAAGAATTTTCTCTCGCCAATCCACCTCTGCACAGTCAAAACAGTCAAATCGCATGCATAATAATTATGGCAACTTATTCCAAAAATAAAAAAAGATGTTTTTTTGCAGATGTTACTATAGAAGTAGCTTAGATACATGTATTTACCTTCCTAGAAGTCAATGGAATTTCTTTCAGTAGCTTGCATCCTCTTTCTTGCATCGGTAGGGATAGCTGGTAACATTAGGGTTTTCTAGGGTTTACGTTTCCTTTCAGCTTTCCATTTTCTTTCTGCAAGTAGATCAACCTTCTTTAAGTTAGCTTTCATCCATCAGTTAAAAAGCTTCTTCTCAGAGCTCATAGAAGTTGGCTTAAGCTCTTAGTGGACTTCTGCCAGCTGACCAAATGATAGCTGCGGCAAGAGCTAGTACTTGTGCATACAGCACCGTCGCTTCCAAGTTTGTTACGAACTACCGGGTTGATAAAAGTAAAGAAGGGAGTCCCAGGAGTTGTAGCATTATTACTGCAATACTAGAGCTCACCACTCTTATTGGCGCCGTTGTTGGGGAAGCGTCACAGTATTTGTGATTGCTGCTTTTCTTCCATTTTCCTACTCTAACCTTCTACTAAGTAGTTTATTTCAGTTCCATTCTGCAATTTCATTTCTGCAAAAGTAAATTAGACATTTCCTGCTTTCATAGATTAGCCTTTCAATTCTGCAAGCGTAGTCTAGCATTTCATTCTCGCAATTTGATTTCAGCAAAATAGATTAGTCATTTCCTGCTTTCATTTCAATTCCGCATTTTCATTTCTGCAAGATAGATTTTAGTTAGTTGCAATTCCATCTGTTTCAGTTTTGCAGGTACAAGCAGAGAAAAAATCAAAAACAACAAAAAATCTTTTCATGCCTCGTAGGAATAGAGATAATACCGGAAAATTCCTACCCAACACCCCCACCACTTCACTAAGTCACCCTTCTCTCTTCTTTGGTGGCAGTGATCTAGAAGAACCTATAGGTGAACCTCCTGAGATGTATGAAGATCCTATAATAGAAGAAGAACAAGAAAACATCCCTTTTGAGACCATGGCTGACAACAGAAATGGTAGAGACGATGACAAGAGCATAGAAAGTACCTTCCCCATCCGAGAGACCAACGGGGACATGAAAATGAAGAACATCAGCCCCTCAGCCTTACCTCATTTCCATGGATTGACCACTGAAGACCCTGATACCTTCCTGTTTGAGTTTGTTGTCATTTGTCGAACTTATGACTATACAGAAGATGAGCATAAGTTGAAACTATTTCCCTCTACTCTCAAGGATGTAGCATTACGCTGGTTCATGGGGTTACCTGGAAACAGTATCACTACTTGGGCTCAGATGCAACAAGCCTTTAACAACAAATACCGGGATTACTGTAGGTCAAAGGAAACCAAGGGAGAAATCTTTCGGATGACCATGGGAAATGATGAGTCTTTAGAAGACTACGAGGAAAGGTTCCAACTTAGCTATAAATGGGCCAGGTGCACACTTGACCCTGAATCTCTAAAGCTGGTTCTGCTCCGAGGAGTCCCTGAAAACCTTCTAGATACCCTTCACATGCTAGCTCGAGGAGACATTTACCAACTACCTTATGAGGACATAAAGACTGTGTTTAGAAACCACTTAGGGCAGCCTGGAAAAGAGGTAGGGGGGATCCACTTACATCTAGTACTACCTTCTCCAAGCATGAGTTTGCTAATCAGATGGAAGACCTCAAAAGTGAGATGAGACAGACCATTGCCATGCAACTTGATACTTTCCGAATCCAACAAAAGAAAGACGAAGCTGAGATGGCTTTGGCCATTTTTTGTCCCATATGTACGAGGAAGCACCCTAAGAATGAGTGTCCATTGCACTCCGTAGAGGTATGTTTCGTTTGTGAGGAGAACCACCCCACAAACCAATGCCCAACCTTGCCCGGATTCAAAGCCATGTACCAAGGGACTGAGGCACCCACTGAACCTCTCTACTTCCTCAACCAAAGCAGGCCGCATGGACCCAGACCTTACCAACAGGGGATGCAAGGGACATCCCAAGCTTATTATAGCCCCAACCAATTTGCTCACATGCCTTCTTGGGGTCCCCCTACTCATCCTTCCTAGTATGCACCTCCTCCGTGGTCTTATCCACCTCAATACCATACTCAACCCACTGCTCATTCGTTTCACTCACATGTCCAACCACAGCCTTAGTGGAATGCACCTCAACTGGGGTGGAGGCCCCAATACAACTCTCCTCCCACCATTCTGCCTCCTCCACCGGCTAAACCACAACAATTACCTCCTGCTCCTCCAAGACAACCCCAGATGCCTACTCAACCGAACCCGAACCCCAACAACTGACAGGCCCAGCAAGTATACACTAGGGAGACGACATGTCCTACCTATGCTATGGAGATCCAGGAGATCAACCTGCGATCCAGGAAGACCCTTCCAGATCGCCAACCTCCTCCCCCAGAGGACGAGGAAGAGAAATAGGAAAGTGAACCCAAAGCCATTCCACCTTTTCCTGACGACTAACAGTAACCACGCAACCAAACCCAGAGGAGACTGAACTTCTGGGAGAACTGAAACAGTTGTGTGTGAGAATACCACTTCTCCAGGCCATTAAAGATGTATCGATATACAAAAAATTGATTAAGGAGAAGTGTTTCAAGCACCCAGGTAGGAGAAAGAGAGATGCCTCGACTATCAATGTCATCGGACAACTGTTCGATCTAATGTTGGGGCAAGTAATCTGTCTAATGTATTTGGACCCTAGGAGTGCTATAGTTGATGTCCACATTAATGGCACCATAATGCCCCATACCTTGATTGATCTAGGGGCTGCCATTAATGTGATGACCAGGGACACCATGCTTAAACTCAACCTTTAGAGTTCCTTAAGGAAGACCTCGACAATCCTACAGTTGGCAGATCGCTCCACCGTGACTCCCGAAGGGGTTGTGGAAGATGTCTTGGTCTCTGTTGACTCTTGGGAGTACCCTGCGGACTTCTTGGTCCTTCAGCCAAAGGCAATGCTCACTGGATACCCCCTCATTTTGGGAAGGCCTTGGTTAGCCATTGTGGATGCTTACATCAGTTGTTGAGCTGGAAGCATGACCATCAAGAATGGGCCTATGTCCAAGCAGCTAGTCCTATATCCTCCTGCCCAACCTCTGTTAGAACATGACTTACCACTCTGGTTGGAAGAAGGAGATGAGGATGAGGTCTACTCTGCACCATTGTGCATAGTAGAAACCACTAGGGGAGGCCCTCAAACCGAGGATGATTTGATTGAGACTTTGATTCAAAATCCACCTCCCAGTGCACTGTCCTTAGAGGAATTGGTGGAGGATACCCAAGCCAGCACCTTAGTGGACCTCTGTGTGACTGATCCAACCTCTCCCAGAGTTAAGAATGTGGAGTTTGGTCCTGAAAGAACTTTAAAGATTAGCTCCTCCCTATCTCCTTCCCAGGAGAAGGAGCTGTGTAGCTTATTGAACAGTCATTTAGATGCTTTCACTTAGAGCTATAGGGAGAAGAAAGGAGTCCATCCTTTGGTTTGTACCCATCACATCTACATTAAAGAAGATTGTAAACCAGTCAGGCAGCCTCAGAGGAGAATGAATCCAGCCCTTAAAGACATTGTCAAAGAAGAATTGCAAAAATTATTGGATGCAGGATTCATCTACCCTATCTCCGATAGTGAGTGGGTCTCGCCTCTAGTGCTTGTGCCCAAAAAGAACGGGAAGTGGAGAATCTGTGTAGATTACCGAGAACTTAACAAAGCCACCAAGAAAGACCATTTCCCTTTGCCTTTCACAGATCATGTGTTGGACGGACTGGCAGGGAAGAAGTTCTTCTCTTTCCTAGATGGGTTCAGCGGGTATAACCAGATCCAAATCAGCCCAGAAGACCAAGATAAAACCACCTTCACCTGTCCTTGGGGTACCTTTGCCTACCGAGTCCTTCCCTTTGGGCTATGCAACGCTCTTGCCACTTTCCAGAGAGCAGTATTGAGCATCTTTTCTGAGTTGGTCCATGATTCGATAGAAATCTATATGGATGACTTTACTCCTTATGGATCCAACTTCCAAGAAGCATTGACTAATCTGGGAAAGGTTCTAACCAAGTGCATTGAGATGAACCTATCCCTCAGTCCTGAAAAATGTGAATTCCTTATGACTGAAGGGACCGTGCTAGGTCATACCATTTCTCGGCAAGGATTACAGGTGGATCCTAATAAAATTGCTATCATCCAAAAGGTCCCACCTCTTCAAAAGGTAAGAGATGTTTGGAGTTTTCTAGGCTTAGCAGGATATTATCAAAGATTCATTAAAGACTTCAGCAAGCTAGCCTCACCTTTGTTTGTTTAAATGGACTGAAAACTGTTAAGGGGCACTGGATGAGTTGAAAGATAAGTTGGTGTCCGCCCCGATCTTGAGAGGTCCAAACTAGGCCCTACCTTTCCACATCCACATTGATGCCTCAAACAAAGCCATAGGGGTAGCCTTAGGACAAGTTGAGGAGAAACTCCCATATGCCATATACTTCATTAGCAAAAACCTATCCAAGGCAGAAATGAACTATACTGTAACCGAGAAAGAGTTCCTGGCTGTAGTCCATTCCCTAAACAAGTTCAGACACTACATCACTGGTTATCAAACATTTGTACACATTGATCATGTTGCGATTAGATATTTAATGAATAAGCCTGATGTCAATGGTCGTATCATTAGATGGTTACTTTTGTTGCAACAATTTGATTTGACGATTGTTGACAAGCCAGGTAAGGAAAATGTTGTTGCTGACTTCTTGTCTAGATTGGACTTGCCTGCAGGTGAATAAGGAACATTGGATGACCAGATGCCCGATGAACATCTGTTTGCTATCTCAGGACTCTCTCCATAGTTTTCTGATATAGCAAATTACTTGGTCTCAGCACAGTTATCTCCACATCTATCCTCAAAGGAGAAGAGCAGAATTGTAATGAAGAGTGCCCCATTCACTTGGATCGGGGTCAACCTATTTAAACTTATCCCAGATCAGATCTTGAGACATTGTGTTAGGGAGGAGGAAGTCTTTGACATCCTCCTAACCTGTCATGACGGACCTTGTGGGGGCCACTTTGCAGCAAAAAGGATTGCCTTAAAAATTCTACAGGCAGGCTACTATTGGCCTACTCTTCATCAAGATGTCAGAAGATATAACAGCCAGTGTGACCGATGTCAGAGGATGGGGAAACCAACTCCAAGGGATGAAATGACTCTCCAACCTCAAGTGACCTTCAAGCCATTTGAGAAGTGGGGCATGGATTTCGTGGGTCCAATCAACCCTCATTCAAAACAACGGTCTTACATCATTGTGTGCATCGACTATCTAACCAAGTGGGAAGAAACGAAGGTAATCAAAGCAGCAACCGAAGAAAAGGTGGTTGAGTTTCTGAGGGAAAATATCTTCTACAAGTATGGCTACCCAAGAGAGTTAGTCACAGATCAAGGAAGCCAGTTCACCTCCAACTTGATTGAAGATTTGCTCGCTCATCACAAGATCAAGCACAAGAATTCCACCCCCTATCATCCTCAAGAAAATGGGCAGGTGGAAGTCACTAATAGAGCATTAGAAGGGATTTTGACTAAGGTTGTGAGTGGCAACAGAAAGGATTGGGAAGATTGCCTGGTTGAGGCCATCTGGGCCTACAACATCACTTGGAAGACTACAACCGGTTTCACACCTTATGAGCTGGTCTACGGGAAGAAAGCTTTGCTACCATAAAGTTCGAGTACAATACATTGAGGGTGGTAGCTCAGCTGGACATAGATCTCAGCCATGCTCAACATGAAATATTATTGCAGCTGAATGGATTAGATGAACAAAGAATGTAGGCCCTCTTCCACTCAGAAGTAGTTCAAATCTAGAGGAAGATATGGCATGACCGACACCTTAATGAAAAGAAATTCCAGCCAGGAGATTGGGCGCTACTGTATGACTCAAGATACAAGGATTTCAAAGGAAAGCTGAGGACAAGATGGTTAGGACCATATACAGTGGAGAAATGCAATGACAATGGTTCAGTCCTTATCAGGACCATTGATGAAGAAGCCATCCCCATGCTTGTCAATGGGCATCAATTGAAAATCTACAAGAAACCCCTTTCAAGGCAGGAGTTCACTGAAACTGTGGAAAAATCAGTGCTGGTAATATAGCAGGGTTCTGCCTCTGTTTTGGCCACACCTTGATCATAAAAAAAAAAAAGGAATAAAAAGATCCCTGTATGAAAACCTCTCTAAGGCGGCCAGGGCAGGTAGTGAGGGTGAAAACCTTAGGGAGGTGCCCCTGCTATCTCTCAGAAAATAAAGAATTTGAATAAAAAGATCCTTGGGTGAAAACCCCTTTGAGGCACCCAGGGCAGATAGTGGGGGTGAAAATCTCATGAAGGCGCCCTTGCTGTCTTTTAAAAAAAAAAGAAAAAAGAGAAAAATAAATAGAGGAAAGATAAAAAAGAAAAGAAACAGGTCTCATCTCTAAAGAATTATTGTAGGTTGCAGGGAATGCAATGCAGATAAAGGAGGTTGCGCAAAACAAGGACAGGGGTCCGTACCAAGTTACCAGACATTCTCACAGAAACTCCCTCCATGGCCACTCACTTTTTCCAAGATTTGGACACATTCAGGTCAAAATTCAACCTCCTACAGGAAGTTTCAGGGCTTTCTACAGGAAGTTCTGCATTTCTACAGGAAACATCCTGTAGAACCTTTGGGCAGGCCAAAATCGACTCTAGAGAGGGATTTAAAGCTTGAAATCTATTGATGAGGCATGCAACCACCCCTTTCTTCCATCCATCACCTGTTTCATCTCTTTCCACCACCATTACCACAATCTGGTCCTGTATTCCTGCACAGTCATGCAAAAAGTCATGTTTTCCTCAGATTGCAATTTTTTTTCAAGGGACAAATCAAGTACATGAAGGCCCACACACTCTACCTATTAAAGCTCCATCAGGACCCTTCAATCGTGAATGCAACCCTACTCGTTTCAGCATGCAGCCCAGGAGGAGAAGCAGCTACAAGATGTCCTACAGGAATCCTGTAGCAACTGATCCGCCTGGAATACACACTATGGAGTCAATAGCAGTTGAAATCAATGCAGGAGGCATGTAACCAGCTCTGCTTGAATGTGAACACCTCCTCGACAGCTGAGAAAAGACAGAGCCATGCATGCAACGTTCACCACCAGTGGATCGAGTCCCAAAGCCTTGCATGCAGCATCAGCGAATGAACGAAGGAATTCCAGTGCCTGTGCACGAAGCAGCAGTGAGCAAGGCCATCATTCCACGTCCAAAAACCTGCAGAGAACGTCCGCAGCCACACAGGTAAGTTCCTAACCTTATTTCGTCAAATTGCATAGACTATACTATGAAAATTTCATGTCTGTGAATGGTGCGGATTGAACAAATTCGGTAGCCAATCAACTGGACACCCACAGTGAGTCGAATGGCCTCATGGGATCTGAATGAGCTTGGTTACGCTCCAATCCACCAAAGGGACGTGGAGCTAACATGTGGGAAGTGTCCAGTCGAGGAAAATCGGTGGATTTGCAGTGAAATCGGAAGATGGGCAGTGATGACGGCGGGTAATGGCAGAGATAGAAAATTGGCAGTCAGAGACACGCCGAAGAATGATGGCCGTGACGCTGGCCAATAGATCGGCCTGGACACCTCACACCCGCACCATGAATTGTGCCATAATTCAAAATCCTTCGTCCATAACACTCACATTAACCACTATCATTTACTATTGCAACCAGTTTTCAGCAATGTATGCGTCCTCCTCCTCTACAGTTCATTATCCCAAGCTTCTCGGCCTGTTTATTAGCCCGAGCTTCTCAGAAGCGCCGTGACGTCCTCCAGAAGCAGGCAAAGATCTCTACAGGAAGGAGCTTTATAGGAAGCACAGCATAGCCTCCCGGAGCAGAGAAACTCGGATCTTCTACGTCGGAATTGGAGTTTCGAAGAGAGGTAGGCTCAAAAAACGCCCTACCCATGCATGATATTTCAAAAGGTGGTAAATTAAACTGTTTGGAGTAGGGAAAGTTAAAACAAGTCTGTCTGTGGGTCAAGAATGGTGGTGCTTGTATGATACATAGAATTTCTTTCAAATAATGCTGCGTCACATTCTCCTCCATGGTTCCTGTTAACGAATTCCTCCTGTAGAAACTATAAACCTCTGTAAGGACTGATCTGTGCATAAAAAATGTGACTTGTATATGGTTGGTGTGAAAATTAAGCTCTGCACTCTGTCTATGAGAGCCTAATGTCCTTTTGATAGTCGAGTTTTGGGCAGCAACAGTATTATAACTAGGGAATTGGTGAAAAGGGAGATACAAAAATCTGACAAACCCTGTCCTGAGAATCAAAGGAGGAAACCACACACAGAATTCCCCTTCTCATCAGAACACAAGCTGAAACAGAGTATTTTCACCATGCCAGGGGGATTTATCAGAAAGGAACCCTTGGATTCCAAGAAGTTGCGAGAAACTCCTGAGGTGGTAGACCTATTTACCTGTGCAAATTGGATGACCTTCTGTGACAGAATTCAAGGTCATGATGATGAGATAACAGAGGAGTTCCTAAGGTCCCTGCAGCCTAAATCAAAGACACTGGCCACTGTAAATTTCAGAGGGTTGACCCTAAAGCTTACCCCACAACTCATTAGTCGGGTCACTGATCTACCATTGGGGATACCCTGGGATAAAGAGGAAAGGAAATTGGGCCAGAAGGCCAAAAAGGAATTCTTCCTACCAGAAGAACAATTTTCAGAGGATAAGAATGGGGTCCAAAGAGCCAGCCTTCAGATTATGAAATACATTACCTGTGAGGGGCGATTCAGTATTGTATACGGTTATCTCCGACTGCTAATTGAACTCAGACATAAGATGGATTTACCCACAGAACAAAAGCTAAGCATCCCCTACTTCCTCCTACAGTCATTGATTGAGTGTGGCACAAAACTGAAGGAAGGGACACCAGACCAGCTGGCCCATCATGGGCTTATCAAGCTTCTAGTAGAAGACGCCCTCCATACTTATACTATCCCTCTCTCCTGGGATATTTTTCGCAATATGTCCAAGGATGATGATATCTGAATTCTAGCCAAAGAACTCACTTCATCCAGCAGTGAGAAAAGGGAACATATTGAGGCAGAGAAGAAAACTAAGGGTAAAGAAACCCAGGACAGACCACCATAGGGACAGCAAGAAGATAAACGAGAAAAATGCCAAGCTACTGAGGCCAAAACTATAGGTGGAACAAAGGCACAAACACCAAGGGAGAAACAGTTGCAAATCAAGGCAAAAAGGACTGAAAATGTCCAAGCAAGTGAGGGCACATCCAAGGCAACCACAACAAAATTGAAGGAGAAGGCACCCCCAGCCAAGCAGGCCAAAACAGTGAAAATTGTTTCTACAGGAAGCCCGAAAACTGCTTCTACAGGAAGACAGAAAACAGTCAGCACATGAATTTCTATAGGAAGTCTGAAGACAGAGCAACAGAGGGAAAAATCACCAGAAATTTTAGCTAGGGAGGCAACAGCTGTGCTGGCCACCCTAAGCACATCTCCCAAGCAAAAGGGAAAGTGAAGGAGGGAGCCTACCCTATATTTTAAATCAAGAAGGAGTGTGAGGATTAAGACTGGTAGACCCCAACCCCCATCAAAAGAACCAATCACAATTGTAGACACCCCTACCACACAAAAGGAGAGGTCCCCCTCTAAGGCATCCATCACTTATGAATGGGGAAGCCCGAAGACATCCACCTAGAGGGAGAGAATGAACATGTTGGACACAAAGGCCTCTCTACAGGATGTTGAGACTATTCTACAGGAAACACTGGCTAGGTTGAAGGAGACCGAAGCAATGGAAGGTGAGGCAGCGAAATCACCACAGGAGGAAGAAAAGGTGGAGAACATTGTGGAACCTAGCCTCCAGCCTAGCTTGGGCTCCTATTATAACTTCTTAGAGGCCGAAAAGATCATTCCTCAAAAGTTCATAGTGCCATTTTTCCTTGCACTAGAAGAAGAGAGAGTGAGGACCCACACTTGGATGAAAATCGCTAGGTCCAAGGGTGTGGCGGATATAGGTCCTTTGGAGGAACAACTCAAGGAGGAAAGAAGGGAATTGGCTCTAGTACGACATGTGGAGAGCAGCTAGCGGGTCAGGCTACAGGAAGAAAATAAGCTGCTTAGACAATAGCTACAATTACAGGGACAGTGGAAGGAAGACAAGCCTCATATCTTGGGAGAACAACAGCAACAGGAGGAGCCCACAACAGCCAAAGATACCCCTGATGAAAAACAAAGAAAGGAAGGGATGCAGACTGAAATTGAGACACTGAATCAGTAGCTACAGGAAAAAGAATTGGAGACACAATCTCTGAAACAGCAGGTACAAGGAAAGGAGGCCCAACTAGCATGCATGGCCAGCTGGGCAATGGAAGCTCTGCAGTGTAGGTAGCCTACCAAATCCTATGCCCTATACCTCAAGGATCAGTGGTTACAGTTTCAGATCAATACCTTGGCTCAAAGGGGCATCACCCCATTCCAAATTTATCATCAGTTTGCAGCTCTATGTGGCAGTAGTTCATCTTAGGATAGGGCCAAATTATCAGAGTTCTACTTGCACAACTTCGCCCTTGTGAACATGAACGCATGGGATCCCAACACGGTGATAGGAGATGTCCAGCTTATGGCCATGGCCTCTTGGATGAGCCATGAGGAGAAGAGAGCAACAGAGGTCCACAGTATCATAGGCAAAGAGCTCAGTGAGCCTCTCATGATTGGAGCAGAGCCGGATGACCCCTTAGTAGTGATAAGCACCCACCAGCACTTGGCCAACAGTCCTCAGGAGTTGTCGGAGTACATTGAGCAACAAGCTCAAGCCATGTCCCACTTTGAGGACATGGAGAGACTGTTGGGAGAAAATTGCATGCATGCCTGCATAAGGCGGTGGAACACACTGCCTCATAGCCTGAAGATAAAAGAATACCACTCTCCCACCAGGATGAGGGAAGCCTTGGCAAGGGTACCTCTCTACAAACAGTTGATGCAGAACTTGCAGGGCAATTAGATTGGCTTGAAATTCAGTCCTCCTTTACTTTTGGGATTGCTAGAAGGAGTGAAGGAAGAGGAAGAAAGTAGACAATGGGAGGAAGTGGAAAGGAAGGCAGGATTCCATGACCGGGAAGAGGATACCACAACAGAGGCTTGGGACATGAGGGAGGCGATCAAAGCCATAAAAGATGATGAGTTAGACTAGTTGCTAAGAGGATGAGCAATCCATTTAGCAGGGGGGTGATGATGAGCCCCGAATTGGGTAACTTATTGGGCTCATTTTTCCTAATTGTCCTTGTTCAATCCTCCATTTTTCATAGATTATGCATGTTTTTCTAGTATTTTTATGTTATTTGAACGAATAAGGGTGGTCACTCTACCAAGGAGGCTAATACGTGGTCATTTCAGGTTTTTTAGACAAATTTTGGAGCAAAACCAAGCAATTATGGCCCAGGTGACAGCCAAGCTTGAGGTGAGGATTCGTAAGGAGGTTGTCTATGGCATTAAATGGCCCTTCCTTGAAATCTCCACCCTCAACTCCGAGCTCAACAGGCCACCAAAACGAGTTCTAAAGGCAGGCAAGCAGCCTTGGGAAGAGTGACTGTTTACTAGCAGTTGGAACAGCCGAGTCCCTTGAATCTAGGAGGGCTGCTAGCCCCCTCGTATTGTATAAATAGGATGGCCTCAACCTTCGTAGTTTACTTTTGGAACTGTTGGTATTTGCACTATAATGTTGTCCTTTTTCAGCTCGTTTTTCTTAGCTACTGTTGTAAAACTTTCTTGTGATGATTATTTTTTAGTAATGAGAATCAGCTTTACTTGGCATCAGATCTGAGTTCTTTATAAGAGCCTGCAGCTCTTGGGGTTGGGCCCAACCCGAGTGCTAAGGCCTCCTTTATGTATTTTTATTTGTCCTTTATGCATTTGCAAAATCATTTCTGTTAAGTAGATTAAATCTTGCTGATTAACTAGGTCACTGTTAATGGTTAGAAATACTTTTGATGCTCAGATTTAGTTGATAGGTTGTTAGCAGGGAAAAGCTTCGAAAAAGGGCCATCAAACTTCTCTAGTTTCACCTCTCCCTAAGTGGGATCAGGAGTTGGGATCAGGGTGACCTTGCGCCCACAAAAACACTGATTTTGCTTTGCCATGCAATCACTAGTGTTTGATTTTCATTTGTAGAAGTTGGTTACAGGTTCAAACTAGTGCTTGCTTAGTTGCATGAGTTAGTATGCATGGTTTCATTGCAGTTCAAACTTCTATTCATGCTTTTTACTGACAGCTAGATCAGATTAGGTCAACGTAACTAGGTTTTTTATTTTACAAGTCTTCATTAGTTCAGTTGGAAAAACGACCTGCAGAGCACCTGTACCACTTCTCTACCTGCCCATACTATCCATCAAACCCATCTGCTCCATCCCTCATCTCAGCTTCTTGCCTTACGTTTGCCATTTGCTCACATAACCCTAGTTTTTGTTCATCATTGCTTCAGTCCTCCTTGAGCCATCTACATCTGTCCTCAACTCCATCCACCAAGTCTTGGACCACCTCCAACCCTTATCCTACCTCCATACCCACTCCTTCATCTTTCTTCATCCATCCATCCTCCAAAATCCCATTTCTAAACATCTTGTAGAAAAGTTACAGACATCCTGTAGAAAATCACAGACATCCTATAGAACCCTTGCAGACTTCCTATAGAGGCTCATGAATGAGGTTTCTTGATAGCCAAACTCTATGAAACTCTTTGGAAGGGTGTTAGGGACGCCTTAGGCCCTCTCTGAACCTTCCCAACCTCATCCAAGCATTTCCTCTCGCCAATCCACCTCTGCATAGTCAAAACAGTCAAATCGCATGCATAATAATTCTGGCAACTTATTCCAAAAATACAAAAAGATGTTTTTTTGCATATGTTACTGTAGAAGTAGCTTAGATACATGTATTTACCTTCCTAGAAGTCAATGGCATTTCTTTCAGTAGCTTGCATCCTCTTTCTTGCATCGGTAGGGATAGCTGGTAAAATTAGGGTTTACTAAGGTTTACGTTTCCTTTTAGCTTTCCAGTTTCTTTCTGCAACTAGATCAGCCTTCTTTAAGTTAGCTTTCATCCATCAGTTAAAAATCTTCTTCTCAGAGCTCATAGAAGTTTGCTTAAGCACCTAGCGGACTTGTACCAGATGACCAAGTGACAGCTGCGGCAAGAGCTAGTACTTGTGCATACAACACTGTCGCTTCCAAGTTTGTTACGAACTACTGGGTTGATAAAAGTAAAGAAGGGAGTCCCAGGAGTTGCAACATTATTGCTGCATTACTGGAGCTCACCAGTTACATGGAAAGACTATCGTACTAGACGTAGAAAACCCCTCTGAGTATAGAAAACTGGTTGGTGCTATGATGTTTCTTGTAAGCACTCGCCCTAACATATGCCTCGCAGTTAAAACTTTGAGCTAGTTTATGAACGAGCCTCACCACATACATTGTGTTTCTGCCAAGCATATATTGAGATATCTACATGGGAATATTAACCTTGGACCGAGATATGTCATTGGAGATGTTAGACTACACGGATACAAAAAATGCATATTGGGCTGGTATTATTGTTGACATGAAGAGCAATTTCGAATGTTCATTTAGTCAAGGATCTTCCATGATATCGTGGACGAGCAAGAAGAAAAAATATGTATCCCTTAGCACTGTTGAGGTCAAGTATATTGCATCCATACTGGAAATTTGTGAAGTAGCTTCGTTGAGGAATCTCTTTGGTGAGCTATTTGAGCAAGTTTGGGATACAACAGTCATTTATTGCAACAACAAGAGTGGGATTCGTTTGTCATAGAATCCTATGTTTCATGATAATTCCAAGCATATCGAGATTATATATCATTACACCGTAACATGGTGTAGAGAGGTATTGTGAGACTCCTCCACATTTAAACAGATGAGTAGATAAACTGTTGAGCCATGAAACTACATCTCTTATACACACGTTTCTAGACTTTTTCCCTCACCAGTGCCCCACAAGCTATCAAAAATCATTACATATTGATTCTAAAAGAGAATTTAAGTGGTTTTCTAACTATATTTTTGTGTTTGCTATTTGACTTAGATTTTGCTCACCAGCTGCGGAATGCAGCCACTTTCCACAGCTGACTAGAATTTTTGTAGCTATTTTGTTGATCTCTAGGTTACAGGTGTCATCAAGCAGAACGAGGCACGTGGGAAGTTTAGGAATGATCTAGACATGGATCAGGTCCTATTGGTTCAGCTAAATTCATAGAGGAAAGCCTTGGTCAAACAATAGTCAAACAAGGAGTTCTACGGCAAACAAGTCTCTGTTTTCAACACGTGAAGGGTCCGAGGCCATTCCTAGATCCATGGCTACATTTTGACAGCTATAGACTGCCCCCACGATGTAAATCCAACAACCACCTTTTGGTAGATTGAATGATCTTGGCAACCATCATGCTAAGCTCACGGATGTTGTCTTTTTATGTGTCCTTTGCTGAAGGTGTTTCATAGGAAAACTGTTATGTAATTTCCTTTATAAATAACACATGTTCAAATGCATGTAGCTAGTTAGTCTTTGATGTAATCTTGCTGCTAGTTCATGTACTGTGCTATGACATTGGCCCTGCTATTGTAATGAGAGGATCCTTTCTCTGTTTTGAAAATGTAACAAGACTCTGTTTTACATGACTATGTGAGCGTAATTCCAAACTAACAGTGTGTTAACCAAGGCCATGCAGAGGGACCCTGCTGGCTGAGGATTTGTTTTTTGTTTTTTTTTTTTTGTAAAGTTTTTATATTCTGTTGTCTTATTTCCATTGTAGATATTTCATAGTTTGTTCACGTGTGTATATTTCATAAGTTAGTTATGATGTTAACGTTTCATTCCTGTACATGATTTTTCAAGCATTGTATATTTTTGCTAACACTGATCAGTGTGTGTTTTAGGATAGGCTAGGCCTGGGCATTTTCATACAATTTTTGCAATAACTAGTGACATGAGATTAGCCTCTTTGCTGACTTTGTTTTCTTAGCTTTTCAATTCCAGTTATGCTTTGATCTCAATCTTATTCAATAGCTTTGTTAGTTAGTTTAAATATCAAATTCTTCATGTCATTGACGTTATCTCCAGAGCCATAACTTAAACCCGAAAAGACTACTTGGCGAGCTATCAGACTATGAGTGATGAGATTTGATGTTACTTTTATTTTTCTGCAATTAGATATCAGGTTATTCATGTTATTGACGTTATCTCTAGAGCCATAGCTTAACCCTGAAAAGACTACTTGGCGAGCTATCAGACTATAAGTGAAGTGACTTGATTTTATTTTCATTTGCTTTGTTAGTTAGTTTAGATATCAATTCCTCATGTTATTGACGTTATCTCCAGAGCCATAACTTAACCCTGAAAATACTACTTGGCAAGCTATCAGATTATAAGTGAAGTGAATTGATTTTACTTTTACTAGTTTGTAGTTTTTTTGTTTGAGTGCAGTAGCTTAACTTATTTTTTTGTATTTAGATGAGAACCAAAGATATTGATTTCATGATCAGTAGTTCATTATTCATTTGACTTGAATAGCTGCACATTTACATTCTTGTCCAAGTATTAATTTCATCACTAATATGTTTTGAGATCCTTTGAAGTGTTAAGCTCTAGAAATCATCGTAAAGGACATAATTGCCTTAAGATCTACATCCATACTTGCCTTCTAAAGTATTCTCAAATCTCAGGAATAGTATTTCCCATTCACATTAGGAGATAAACAAAGATAAAAACCCCAAAACAAAATAAAAATTGAAAACAATAAAAAGTAAGAAGGAGGTTGTCTTGCACATATAGTGCGCCACATTTCATCATTTTACGACTCCTGAATTGATAAATAATGTAGCAAGTTAGGACATACTAATTTGACTAAACATTTTTGCACCATTTCCGAGGAAGTGTAGCTAGGTAGCCGATCTCTTACAAAAAAAAGGAGAAGGGAAAAATTGATAACTTCTTGAAGTATGCTCTCCTCTTGCACCTAGTGTGATCTGGAGGATCAGAAAAGAGAGTTATTAGTTCAATAATTTCTTGATTATGCTCTCTTCTTGCATCTAGTGTGACCTAGAAGATCAGAAAGAGAATTATTAGCCCAACTTAAAAATAAAAAATTAAAAATTAAAAAAATGACATGCATAGAGCAAGAGATTCTAGCAGAAGGTTTATAGCTAGGGCCAAAAGTTCGATTTTCACAACTCTATCTAATTCAAGGCATAGACAAGATACACCTCCATCATCTCCAACTCATACTCCCAGCCTTAGGTTTCCGGGAATTCAAGGGGCAACAGTCGAATTAGGAGATTCTCCCACACTATCTACTAAATCTGAACTAGGAGAAGAACCTTTCTTAACTTCTACAGGGGAACATATTGTAATCAAAGAAGTAGAATCACCTGAAGAATAGCGGAAGGGAGAAAATCTCCCTCGTTCACCATTAATAGAAGAACCGGAAGACTTTGAGGAAACTATCATGATAGAGGAAATAGTAGATGGATTTGGAGGAGGGGTTAGAGGTAGAGGAAGAGGAAATAATGGAGGAGGTAGACGTAACCATGGGGGAAATAGGGAAGGAGATAAATCATTTGGATTCCCTATAGCTGATGAGGAAACTCATACAACAACGAAAAAAAATTCACCATCTGTCCTCCCAAACTTTTATGGGTTGTGAAGTGAGGATCCTGAAACATTTCTATTTGAGTTTGAAGTTTTGTGCTGAACCTATGACTATATGGAAGACTCTCAAAAACTCAAACTATTTCCTTCAACATTGAAAGGAGCTACCTTGAAATGGTTCATGGGATTAGTCACTCAATCTATGAGGACTTGGAATGATATGAAACAAACAATTTTGGATAGATACCTGGATTGTTGTATGCCCACCAATCAGAAGGATGAGGTATTCAAGATGATGTAAAGAGAAGATGAAAACTTGGAGGATTTACTTGAAAGATTTCAATACAACTTAAAGAGAGCAAAAATGAGTAATTTAGGTGAGGAAACCTTTAAAGCCCTTTTATTGAAAGCCATTAGAGATGAATGGATAGATATTTTAAACATGATGGAGAAGGGAGACATTTCTCAACTTCCACTTCGTGATATAGCAGAACTATGTGTCCGTCTCTCAAGGGGAAAATCTAAAACTGGAAAAGGGCCGAGAGATCCTTCTCTTATTAGAGAAAATAAATTTGCAACTAGATTAGTAAGTAGGGTAGTGTTGTGGTCAACAAAAACCCCCCTCTTTGTTTAGTATTAGCAATAATATCAAGCAAAGGGGGACCCTTAACAAAGATCCCAAAAATATTTTTATCCAAATTTTTGTATTTAACTCCCTAAGAGCTATATCACGTCGCAAAGGTAGAGAGAATCATTTTCCCAAAGCGCATAAATACGCTGTGCAGGAGCGACGCGAAACCCATCGCATCGCATGCATCAAAAGCGCTCAAAAGGGGAAAACCTAAGGAACCGCGACGACCGACATGCGACGTCGCACGTCGCAGCATCACATAAGCAGCACAAGGTGATAAATTGAAAATCTGCGATCTGCGATCCTACAAAAATTACGATCTGCGATTTGCGACAAGCGAGACTATCAATTGCTGCGATGGCACTTATTTACATCGCAATCTTCGATGCTGCGATGCAAATCGCAGAAACCATTCATCGCAAACATTCCTCGGCATGATCTGTAAGCCCAAAATTGGGCGCGCACCTTACGGGAAATTAATGATTGTACGCCTGTGTATCCAAAGATGATTGTGTTGCGTTTTTCGAAGAGTCAAGCCATAATGGGTGTCATGATTATGCATTCATTAGAACTTAATGCTTTCATGTCAATCTTTTCTTCGTGTCTCTTTTCATTTGCGTGAACTATAAGGCAGCGACTAATATAAATCTATATGCAGGAAACATCTAAGGAAAAGCGCCAGAACTAGAAGAACAGAGAGGAGATGACTTCGCAAATGGATACCGCATGCAGCAGGACCACGGATTCCAGAGTATCACTCAACAAATACTGATGGAAATAGACTATCTAGGACTCAGAGTCAAAGGTGCACAAAAGCAAAGCGTTTACGAAAGATCCTGAAGCCCAAATTGGGTAAAGCAAAAAGAAAAATGCTTAAGGGGAAAGACGTCTCAGAAAAGCCTGGAACAAAGAACGGAAACAACTTTCAATTCAGAAAATTTTTCAGGCAACAAAGTCCCCAACTCATTGAGTCATTCGCACGGCCGGAAACCGAAATAGCAACAACACAATCAGTTTGAAAGAAATCTGAGTTGTACTAAGTATACACGCCGTGAAGACACTCCTCCAGAAGAAGACTTTCAAAAGATATCTTCTAGTTTGTCAGAAAGAGGTGCCAGCTCTTGTTATTTCTAATTTTCAAGCTTGAACAAAAGGAAAGGACAATCAGCCGACTCTTTCAAAGCGAATAGTGCATCGCTTACAGCACTAAGGAGCAGATACAGAAATGGTTAGAAATTAGATTCAGTTTTTAGAAATAAATTTGTTTTAGTAAAAGGGCGGTCATTTGAAGCCGTTCCCTAAATTTGTGTAATTAAAATCAGTCGGTTAGTAGTATTTAACCCTTCTCATGGCATTTGGAGAAGGGTTCGGAAATTTGTCAAAAAACTTGTCCTCTGAACATGCACTTTTGCACCCTCGGAGGGGGTTTTTGATGAATGGATGGATCGAGATTTATTTATGTTTACATTTTAATGTCTGCTACTGATGTTGCACTTCTGTACTCTTAGTAGATGCTAGTAGTAAGTAGAGATAAATCGTTATTGCTTGAAGTTTGTGAGTGAAATCAGTCATAAATGGTACTTTTATCTCTTGATTAATTTCTGCTCATATTCTTAGAGTGATATACAGCTGATTTGTTTATATGTTAATGTATGAATGTCTAGATTACCATTTGGCACTTTTGTACGGTGGAATCATTTGTTTGTGCTTGACATATGAACAACTGATTATGCGATATGCTGTTCACAACTGTTTTTCCTAACTTCTTATGCAGAATGGTTCATCTTAATTGATTTATATTCTTATGATAGCTGAATGATCTTTATTACCAGTTGTTGTATGAAATATTTTTAGATCGCATAATGAAAGAATTTTACCCCGGGTTAGTATAGATTAGATGTGCTGTTTTTGTTAGATTACAGTAGCATAGAGTCAGTTTAGAGTCTAGAATTAAATTAGTTTAAAATTACCTTTTGATTAGTATCTTCAAAATCTACACACACACACATCTTTTAGATTGGGAAGCTGGTCCCATCATCCCCAGTCGGACCCGCTACACCAAACGGGCAAGGAGCTGCCAACCAGGTTCCTGACCGGGTGGGTATCCCCCTTGTTGTTGACCCGATTTCGGGGCCCTCAACATATTTGGCGCTAGAAGGAGGGCACGAACTATGAATGGCATCTAAAGCAATATCTAAATACCATTCTGAGAGTAATACACCCTCAACAACTCCCTCGACTTCTCCAACACGGTTAAACCCGGAATTTGAAGTCGCTCGAGTATCCACCGCTGCTACATACTCGAATACATCAGACCAATCTATCATTGAACCCCCTGAAATTCAAACTTTGATTCGTAAACTCCAGGGATTCTCTATTTTTAACCAGAGGTCTGATAAATCCAAAAGCAGCGTGACTTCGCAGTACAACCCTGCTCATCCCCTTACCAGATTAAAGAGTGAGAAATTTGGCATACAACCAAGTGAACTCCCTCTCCCCACCAGGAAAAGAGCAAGGAAAACACCACCAGAGTCTGACAGTAAGACTCTTTCATCCACTTCGTCCATTTCAACTCCCTCACCGCGAAGTCAACCACCCACATCTTCATTCCAACTCACTCACCCATCTTCCACGACCCTTCCTCTTCAAACATCAAAGATCTTAATATCTTCATCTTCTCAGCATCAGGGATCATCTTCTGCACTTTCAATAACTAGCAACTCAACGATGGCCCAGTCTCCATGGAACAATCCTGGGGCGGTGTTGATGCCTCCACCCCTGAGCCCAATACCGGCCCATCCTGAGAAATGGCTACCTAAATTCAATCCAGAAGCAGGCATGCTGGCCGAAGAACATATCAATAATTTCATGCTTTCTGTTAATCTCAACGGAGTTACTAATGAAGACGTTGTTGTCTGACTTTTCCCCTATACAATGCAAGGAACAGCCGGGTCATGGTACTTTTCGTTACCTTCCGGATCCATCACAAGTTGGGACATTTTTCAAAGTCAATTCCTTACCAAGTTCGGTGATGATAGATCCACGGCGACATTGATCAATGACCTATCTAATCTTAAGGCTGAGGCTAGAGAACCCATTAAAGATTTTAACTTACGGTTCAATAAGATCCTCAACAAAATCCCCGCTGCTTCACAACCTAGCAAGGAAGTAAGATGTGAATGGTACATTACGGCTTTACCTTCAAACTTGGCTATCTTCGTAGATAGGGCAAACAAGACCACCTTAGTTGACAACTTGACAGAGGCGTTAGCAGTGGAAAAACACGTGGTAGCCCTAGAAAAGAGATCCGCTTTAGAAGAACGCAAATCTAAGAAAATCTCTTTCAAAGAAGACACCAAGAAGAAGCAAACGAAAGATCCTTTCGATTTGGAAGGATTACAAAAAGTGTTGAAGGCCATGTCCAATGAGATGATTGACATTAAGAAACAAGTAGCAGAGACTTCTTCGAAAAATCCCTATAGAACTTTTAAAAGAAATCCTCCCATGGAGGTAAAGCCACCCAGTGCTATCTCAAACGTTGAATCTGAAGATGATGAAGAAGAAGAGAATGCCACTGAAGGGCAGACCGATGATGAAGAAGTTGTGGAACTACAAGGAATGTGGGACTTCATCCTCCCACAATAAGAAGATCAAGAAGCATTTCCTGTTAGCACAAGAAGCAAAAACCAACTTGATCCTCCCCAAACTACCCCTAAACAGAAGGGTGCAAGCCCTGCAACAAAAGATAAGGTCGCAACAAAAAAGACAACTGCTAAAGCGACCCAGCTTAGCCCAGTCTAATCAGATCAAGCACCTCCATCAAGAACACTGATAGTGTCGAATGAAATGGAGTATAACATCATTGATGACATGAAGAAGACTAGGGCTAATATTACTCTTTATGAATTGAGCAAATTGAAACATCAACAGAAAATAATGATGAAAGAATTACATGCTGTGCCTACTACATCTTTACCTACAGCTGTAGCTTCCCACAATATGGGAAGACCTCCAACCAACGTGATCAATAAGATTTATCCAAATGACATCGCCTTGATTGGAGGAAGATCAAGATCTCATACTCCTCCTTTTCTTCTCACCTATGAAATCTTCAATAAAAACGTGCACAATTGCTTGATCGATTCTGGTGCTTCAACGAATATTTTACCCAGGTCAATATGTGCCAAATTGAATGTTCAACCTCAAAAATCCGTAGTACGTATAGTTCAGTACGTATAGTTCAACTTGATCGATCCCAAGTCGAAGTGATTGGTGAACTTAATCAAGTGACCATAAGATTGTCGTCTAACCCAAAAGTGTGTCAGGTTATCGACATTCTAGTAGCTGATATCCCTGAATTCTATGGTTTGATTCTTAGCAGTGATTGGTCGGAGAAACTCCATGGATATTTCTCAACCAACTGGTCGCACATGTGGTTACCATACAATGGTAAACCAAATCAGATAAAGGTTGAACGAGAGTTGCACCAAAAATACATAGTGACAGAATTGGAAGGAGAAAATGAAGCCATAACTTACAATAGCAGCATTGTAGGCAATTACTCAGTAGATTCTTTCCTCGGCAATTTCAATGCTCACATCTCACCTTACTTAGAGAATTCAGTTTTATCCCAAGTTGAAAATTTCTCCCAAACTGATGACTCAAAATGTTTTAGTTTTTTAGATAATTCTGTAAATACATCTTTGTTTTGGAAATTATATTTTGACGGCTCTAAATCCAATGAGGGAGCAGGAGTAGGATGCGTTCTAATTAGCCCAGACGGGAACAAGATTATGCTCACATGCATACTTGAGTTCGATTGCACGAACAATACAGCAGAGTACGAAGCCTTGGTCCAAGGCCTATACAAAGCAATCAGATTGAACGTTAAGCATCTTCAAGTCTTTGGAGATTATGAGATCGTCGTCAAACAGGTACGTAACACCATACATTGCCTGTCAAGTCATTTAAAGCACTATCAATCTTTAGTTCAAGATCTCACTGCACATTTCATAGCATTCAACATCTCGTCAATTCCAAGAATTCAAAATGCGAGCGCAGACCTGTTAGCTAACGTAGCCTCTAGACTTATTCCCTCCGAGGATTTTAGTCCTGATAGGTTTTCAATAGAATTAATCTTTAGACCATCCATCCCTGACAACATCACCAATTGGAGAGTATTCAACGACAATCCTGACATCGTAAATTTCCTTACTTCTGAAGGATCCTACTCAAATCAAATAATTGACGAAGACCATCATGATCACCAAATACAACAAAATGGCACTGACAATGCTATACCGAAATCAGTGGTCAAGTTAGAAGATTTATATGATTTTAAAAGTCGGTTTAAAAGGTCCGCCAATGCTAAACTCTACAGTTCTACTTTGAACTATGAATTAGTAAACCTAGGTACCGATCAGAAGCCACAAAACGTTAACCTAGGCCACGACCTAGCCCCTGAAGAGAAATCAGCATATATCCGTCTTCTGAGACAATACAAAAACGTTTTTGCCTGGAATTACGATGAGCTAAAAACATACAACACTTCTATCATTCAACACGTTATCCCTATGATTGACAATGAAAAACCTGTCCAGCAGAAGCTCAGGAAAATACACCCTAACTTAGAAAATCAAATAAAAACTGAGCTAAATAAGTTGTTGAGAGCTAGAATAATTTTCCCCGTCAGACATTCCAAATGGGTATCCAATATGGTGCCCGTTAGGAAGAAAAACGGAGACATTAGAATCTGTATCGATTTCCGAAATCTCAACAAAGCCTGTCAGAAAGACAACTTTCCCCTCCCACCTATGGAGCAAATATTACAAGCAGTAGCAGGCTCAGAATTAATGTCTTTCCTGGATGGATTTTCAGGATACAATCAAGTACTGGTGCATCCCGATGATCAGTTAAAGACTACGTTCCGAACCAAATGGGGCACTTATGCATATCGGAAGATGCCATTTGGTCTGATCAATGCCGGAGCTACCTTTCAGAGAGCCATGGACATCGTGTTTAAAGGGTTAGTCAATAAATCAGTAGTGATTTACCTAGATGATATAACAGTGTACTCCAAAAAACGAAACGACCATCTCAAAGATTTGAAGCAAATCTTTCAAAGATGTTTGAGGTATGGGATTTCGCTCAACCCAAAGAAATATTTCTTTGCATTAAGCGAAGGGAAATTGCTCGGATTCATAGTATCGAAATCCGGTATTCACATAGAACCCGACAGAATCAAGGAAATTTCCGAAATATCCATACCCCATAACAAGAAAGCCATGCAATCCTTCCTTGGACAGATCAATTTTGTGAAAAGTTTTGTCCTTGATTTTTCACGCATTATTTCTCCCTTACAAAATATGATAAAAAAAAATTCAAATTTCAAATGGGGTCTAGATGAGCACGAAGCATTCAACTTGATCAAACAAGCTATCATTAATGCTCCATCTTTGGCCACCCCAAATTTTTCAGAATCTTTTATCTTATACACTTTTGCCTCAGAGAGATCTTATGCCGCGATTTTGACCCAAGCAAATCAAGAAAAAGCGGAAGCTCCAATCACATTCTTTAGCTCGAACTTACAAGGTGCTGAACTTAATTATTCAGACGTAGAGAAACAGGCATATGCCGTTTTCAAAGCGATCAAATATTTCAGACCTTTCTTGCTTAAAGCCCACACCAAAGTCGTAGTACCGTTTCCAGCGGTAAGAAACCTTCTGGTACAGAAGGACGTGGGCGAAAAGAGAGCTAATTGGATTACCGCTTTACAAGAATATGATCTTGAGATCAAACCAGCAAACATCGTAAGAGGTCAAGGCTTCTATAAAATGTTAGCTGGAGCATCGCAGATTTATAAGAAATCATCTGAAGAGGTACAAAACGTATGAGGTAAGCCTAAACGACGCAGAATCATTATATGCTGACACCATTTATTTTCTTAAGAACGGGTATGCTCCATCACGTCTGGATCATACCAAGAAAAGAGCTTTGAGATTGAAAGCTAAACAATACCAGCTCATAAATGATGTTCTGTTTAAGAGGAATTACGATTCTGTGCTTCTTAGGTGTCTTGAGAAAACTGAAGCCGAAAAGGTTTTGCAGGAACTCCACGACGGACCAGCAGGTGGACACTATGCCGGAGATGCGATTGCACATAAAATCTTGCGTGCAGGATATTATTGGCCCACACTGTTCAAAGACTCATACAATCATGTAAGGAAATGCCAAGTCTGCCAGACTGCTGCAGGAAAACAAAGGAAACTGTCCATGTTGCTACAACCGGTCAACATCGAGCAACCATTCAGCCAATGGGGCTTGGACATAATAGGTGAGATCGTTCCTCACTCTTCTAAGCAGCATAAGTATATCCTTACGGCAACCGATTATTTTACTAAATGGGTAGAAGCAGTTCCTCTCAAGACAGTCAATTATGAAAACATTATTGAGTTCATAGATCAATTTATCATCACTAGGTTTGGATTTCCAACGGCCTTAATGTTTGATAATGCTTCATATTTTTCTGGAAATGTTATGATTGAGTTTGCGCTTAAAAGAGGGTTCAAACTGAAATATTCTTCCAACTACTATCCACAAGGTAATGGATTGGCTGAATCAACAAACAAGAACCTAATCAGGATTATCAAAAGAACAGTCGACCAAAACCAAAAGAATTGGCACAAAGCACTGGTAAATGCTTTATGGGCTGATAGAATCACAAAGAAAGCTTCAATCGGCACTTCTCCCTTTAATTTAGTTTATGGGAGAGAAGTAGTTCTTCCGACTCACCTAGTCATTCCCTCTTTGTCTTTAGTGCAATATATCGATGAAGTATCTACTTCCTCTTTACAATTAAGACAAATGGAAATAATCAAATTAGAAGAACAAAGAGAGCAAGCTAGGAAAACCCATGCTCATCACCAAGCGCTAATAAAATCCTCTTTTGACTCAAGCATCATAACCAGAAAAAACTTTCAGATGGGTGATTTAGTTTTGAAATGGGATAAGGCTCATGAAGAAAAGGGCAAACATACGAAATTTCAGAAGCTGTGGCTTGGCCCTTTTCAGATTGTAGAAGTCGTAGGCCCGTCTACATTTGTGTTGCAGGATTTGGCAGGGAGAAGAGATTCTTTACCTGTCAATGGACAGATTCTTAAAATGTATTCTCCATAGAAGATCACTCTTCTATTTTTTGTAGGATAGTTTTAGTTTCTTTTATTTTGTTTTTCTCTTTCTTATAAATAAAACCGGTTGTAAATGATCATTGAATAAGATTCATGAAAGAGCACACAAACTCTCTATCAGATTTTGATTTCACTTGTACAAATAGCAAAACTTTTCGAAAAATCTGATTTTTATTATTGACAGATAGAGTTAACTTTAGCCTGAATAATGATATTAGTTTCAACCTTTCAAAAAGACTTTGATGAAATCAACCTTTGGTTAAAAATTGTTTTATCCCAGCACAATGAAAGGTATCATCAATAATAAAATAAATCTTCTCTGCAAAGCTGTGATTTTCAAAGCTCTATTATTGTCGTCCAGAGCTTTCTTAAGGAAAAACAATGACTTCCTCCCTGCCAAAGGAAACCGCGGCATTCAGAGAAACAATCCGAGAAAGCACTATAACTCAAAGAATAAGAGGTCTCATCACGAGCCGGCTTATCATGATCACAGATATTATAACTTGCTGACTTTGCCAAAACTGTCTATCAAAACAGGGCAACGACTCAAGATTGTTGCAATCAAAAGACAAGGGGTCTCATCACGAGCCAGCTTGTTCAGCAAAAGTGTAAATCAAGTGAATGACTGTGTCATAATTTGGCCACCAAACCAAGACATTGTTCTTTAGAGAATAAAAAAGGAAAAAGTGCCAAAAAGGATTTTTCTCTGAAATGTTGTACATAACCTCAAGCAGGAAAAAGGATCATTGCTGGATAACATGGTAACCCTGTCGAGGCTATGGATGCTTGCGGGCAGCAGAGGCTCTACCTACGACAAATGAGCATATTTTAAAGCTAGCACGCAGAGAAGACCTTATTTTATCTTTTAAAAAAAGGACCGAGTAATGTCTGGTATGAATGCAAGAACTAAGCCTAGGGAAGCAGACAATTGGAATAAAAGAAAGGTTGAAACAAAGTATCATTGACAGGATGAGGGGTAATCTACTCTATCTGTCCATAACAAAATTTAGACATATGAAAACTTTTCTGTCTCGGAAGTGGGAATGTCAATAGAAAAGCAGAGATAACTGGTTCTTCACAGTGAATCGCCATTGTTGTGGTCAACGACAACCCCCCTCTTTGTTTAGTATTAGCAATAATATCAAGCAAAGGGGGACCCTTAACAAAGATCCCAAAATTTTTTTTATCCAAATTTTTGTATTTAACTCCCTAAGAGCTATATCGCGTCGCAAAGGTAGAGAGAAGCGTTTTCCCAAAGCGCATAAATACGCTGCGCAGGAGCGACGCGAAACCCATCGCATCGCATGCATCAAAAGCGCTCAAAAGGGGAAAACCTAAGGAACCGCGATGACCGACATGCGACGTCGCACGTCGCAGCATCACATAAGCAGCACAAGGTGATAAATTGAAAATCTGCGATCTGCGATCTTGCGATCTGCGATCCTACAAAAATTACGATCTGCGATTTGCGACAAGCGAGACTATCAATTGCTGCGATGGCACTTATTTACATCGCAATCTTCGACGCTGCGATGCAAATCGCAGAAACCATTCATCGCAAACATTCCTCGGCATGATCTGTAAGCCCAAAATTGGGCGCGCACCTTACGGGAAATTAATGATTGTACGCCTGTGTATCCAAAGATGATTGTGTTGCGTTTTTCGAAGAGTCAAGCCATAATGGGTGTCATGATTATGCATTCATTGGAACTTAATGCTTTCATGTCAATCTTTTCTTCGTGTCTCTTTTCATTTGCGTGAACTATAAGGCAGCGACTAATATAAATCTATATGCCGGAAACATCTAAGGAAAAGCGCCAGAACTAGAAGAACAGAGAGGAGATGACTTCGCAAATGGATACCGCATGTAGCAGGACCACGAATTCCAGAGTATCACTCAACAAATACTGATGGAAATAGACTATCCAGGACTCAGAGTCAAAGGCGCACAAAAGCAAAGCGTTTACGAAAGATCCTGAAGCCCAAATTGGGTAAAGCAAAAAGAAAAACGCTTAAGGGGAAAGACGTCTCAGAAAAGCCTGGAACAAAGAATGGAAACAACTTTCAATTCAGAAAATTGTTCAGGAAACAAAGTCCCCAACTCATTGAGTCATTCGCATGGCCGGAAACCGAAATAGCAACAGCACAATCAGTTTGAAAGAAATCTGAGTTGTACTAAGTATACATGCCGTGAAGACACTCCTCCAGAAGAAGACTTTCAAAAAATATCTTCTAGTTTGTCAGAAAGAGGTGCCAGCTCTTGTTATTTCTAATTTTCAAGCTTGAACAAAAGGAAAGGACAATCAGCCGACTCTTTCAAAGTGAACAGCGCATCGCTTACAGCACTAAGGAGCAGATACAGAAATGGTTAGAAATTAGATTCAGTTTTTAGAAATAAATTTGTTTTAGTAAAAGGGCGGTCATTTGAAGCCGTTCCCTAAATTTTTGTAATTAAAATCAGTCGGTTAGTAGTATTTAACCCTTCTCATGGCATTTGGAGAAGGGTCCGGAAATTTGTCAAAAAACTTGTCCTCAGAACATGCAATTTTGCACCCTCGGAGGGGGTTTTTGATGAATGGATGGATCAAGATTTATTTATGTTTACATTTTAATGTCTGCTACTGATGTTGCACTTCTGTACTCTTAGTAGATGTTAGAAGTAAGTAGAGATAAATCGTTATTGCTTGAAGTTTGTGAGTGAAATCAGTCATAAATGGTACTTTTATCTCTTGATTAATTTCTGCTCATATTCTTAGAGTGATATACAGCTGATTTGTTTATATGTTAATGTATGAATGTCTAGATTACCATTTGGCACTTTTGTACGGTGGAATCATTTGTTTGTGCTTGACATATGAACAACTGATTATGCGATATGCTGTTCACAACTGTTTTGCCTAACATCTTATGCAGAATGGTTCATCTTAACTGATTTATATTCTTATGATAGCTGAATGATCTTTATTACCAGTTGTTGTATGAAATATTTTTAGATCGCATAATGAAAGAATTTTACCCCGGGTTAGTATAGATTAGATGTGCTGTTTTTGTTAGATTACAGTAGCATAGAGTCAGTTTAGAGTCTAGAATTAAATTAGTTTAAAATTACCTTTTGATTAGTATCTTCAAAATCTACACACACACACATCTTTTAGATTGGGAAGCTTGTCCCATCATCCCCAGTCGGACCCGCTACACCAAACGGGCAAGGAGCTGCCAACCAGGTTCCCGACCGGGTGGGTATCCCCTTTGTTGTTGACCCGATTTTGGGGCCCTCAACAGGTAGATATTGGCAATATCCTTGATGAGTTCAAAACTGATATTCTAGCGAGCCTTAGTGAACAACTAGACACCCTTAAAATACAAAACAAGCAGAAAGCAGAAGCTGATGCCTTGGCCATCTTTTGTCCAAAATGTAGAAAGAAACATGCTCTAAGGGAATGTCCCTTGGATGCAAAAGTTGTAGAAACATGTATGATTTGATCAGAAAGTCATGAGAGCAAGGATTGTCCTTCAATCGCTGGGCTCAAAGTTGTCTTTCAAAAAGATCCAAATTCAGTAGAGTCCCTTTGTTTTGTTTCAAGAAGACCATGGTAGGGGAAACAAAATCAAGGATTTAACAATCCTCTAAACTTTCAGCACCTGCCAAATTGGAATTCTTGGCAACAACCTTGCCCCAACCTTAAAATCCATACCAATCATGGGCACAAGGGATGCAAAATCCTTATGGGAGATTTGCTCAATTTTATCAATATCCTCCATCTTTTCCAAATCAACAAAATCCAGAATTTCCAAATCAAAACCCACAACTTTCATTGACATTCCCACAACAACAACCTTCTCAACAAAATCCAAATTCTCAACTCTTGCTTCCATTTCAACAAAAGACAAATCAACTACTAGCCTAGCCATTGCCAAATCCCACCAACAAAAATCCTCAGAATGCTTACATGGTAGAAGGACAACAATTTCCTACCTATATGATTGTTCCTCTTAATGATGTTCAACTCATATTTGGTAGAGTTTTAGAAAAACCTTCTATAGATGTTCAAGAGCAAGGTACCTCTGAGGAGGATTCTCTTAAAGTCAATAAAGGTTCTGAGGAAACATCTCTTCAAAACCTAATCATTCAAAAAGAAAAAGAAAAAGAGTTAACCCCCACAAATCCTATAGTTGAGCAACCTGCATCTTCATCCACACCTCCTTTCCCTGAAAGATTACAAATTGACAAAGGGGTGGAAAAACAAATCTTGTTGCCTGACTATGATTTTATGGATGAATTAAAGAATGCTTGTATCGAGATTCCCTTGCTACAAGCCATTAGAGAGATTCCTATTCTAACAAAAACAATAAAGGAGTTGAGTCTCAAAAGACCAGGAAGGAAACTAAGAGATACAAGAAGAATCCACTTGGTAGGAAAAATTGCAAATATCATGATGGGAAAACTTACCATGCAGAAGTATGTGGATCCAGGTAGTCCAATTGTCAAGACACATATAAATGGGATAGAAATTCCAAACACTTTGATTGACTTAGGGGCTGTTATCAACATTATGAGTAGATAGACTATGGAATAGCTTAAACTTCCTAATATTCCTTTTACACCCACCTTACTGCAACTTGCAGATAGATCAATAATCAAACCAGATGATGTACTAGAAGATATTTCAGTCTCCTTAGATTCTTGGGAATATCCAGTAGATTTCATGATTTTGACTCCCAAGAGTAATTTAGGAGGGCATCCACTCATCTTAGGAAGATCTTGGCTAGCCACAACTAATGGTTTCATTAGTTGTAGATAGGGAGATATGTATATTTATGATGGTAGTTCGACAAAGAAATTCAATTTGTATCCTCCAGCAAAGGCAATTACAGAAGTAGGATACAATGAATGGGTCGACGATGAAGATATTATACAACCTGTCTTTAATATCTCTGAAATTAGTGAAGATAGTCAAATTTTCAACACATTGGAAAATTTTGAAACATCTTTAGAATATGACCACACACAATTTCAGTTAGATTTTGATATTGAATATCTATCATCAAGACAAATGTCTCTTTACTCTATGGAAGAGTTTAGTAGTTCTACCATTGAAATTTTTCCAGGTAAAACACTGAATATCAACAAAAACTTGGAAAAGTCACAACAAGAAGAGCTAACCAAAATCTTGCAAAAACACTCTACTGCATTTGCATGGGAGTATACTGATATGAAAGGTATTGATCCTAAGACTTGCATCCATCATATCTATATCGAGGAAAACAGTAGACCAATCAGACAACCTCAGAGAAGGATGAATCCAAATCTTAGGGAGATAGTGAAAGAAGAGCTCCAAAAACTACTCAATGTAAATGTAAATTTCATTTACCCAATTTCAGATAGCCGATGGGCTTATCCTTTGGTTATAGTACCCAAAAAGAATGGTAAATAGAGGGTATGAATTGATTACAGGGAATTGAATAAAGCAACTTTGAAGGATCATTTTCCTTTGCTCTTTATCAATCAAGTATTAGATACATTAGCAGGCAAAAAGTATTCATTTCTGGATGGTTTTAGCGGTTATAATCAAATTTAGGTAGCACCTGAAGATCAGGATAAGACCACATTTACCTATCCATGGGGAACTTTTGCTTATCGAGTGCTTCCTTTTGGATTATGTAATGCACCCGCAACATTCCAAAGAGTAGTACTAGGAATTATTTTCCGATCTAATCAATGATTGTGTAGAGGTATATATGGATGATATTACAGTTTATGGTGATTCATTTGAAGAGGCATTAGAAAATTTGGAAAAAGTCCTTATAATATGTAAAGAAGCAAACCTTTCACTAAGCCATGCAAAATTATTTATGATGTTTACTGAAGGTATTGTTTTAGGACATCATATTTCAGGGGACAGGATTAAAGTTGATAGATCAAAAGTTGAAGTCATCTCCAAATTACCTATTCCAAATTGTCAAAAAGATGTTAGAAGTTTTCTGGGATTTACTAGATATTATAGAAGATTTATAGAAAACTTTACCAAAATAGCATCTCCACTCTTCAAACTGGTTACAAAAGACTATGAATTCAAATGGGATCCTGATTGCTAATCAGCATTTAAAACTTTGAAAACAAGAATATCTGAAGCACCTATCTTGAGAGGACCAAATTGGAAACTTCCTTTCCATATTTCTACAGATGCTTCAAATACAGCTCTAGGGGCTGTATTGGGACAAAACGATTTAGTTCCTTATGTCATTTACTATACCAGCAAAAATTTAACTCCTACTAGGTTGAATTATACTATGACTAAAAAAGAGTTTTTAGCTGTTGTTCATGCAATCAATAAGTTCAGACATTATATAATAGGCTATGAAACTTTTATTCATACTGATCATTATGCAATTAGATATCTAATGAACAAACCCATTACTAATGGCAGAGTTACAAGGTGGCTCCTACTTTTACAGGAATTCAATATTACTGTGCTAGATAGATGAGGGAAACAAAATATAGTAACTGATTTCTTGTCTAGGATTCAGAATACTAAAGAAGATTCTCCTGTAGAGGACAAGTTTCCTGATGAATATTTATTTGTAGTCACTACTAAGACTCCTTGGTATTCAGATATAGCTAACTATTTGGTTACAGGGAAACTACCTCCACATTTATTTCCTGGCGAAAGAAGAAATATTACTTAGGAGGGTTCAAAATATTCATGGATTTCTAACGAATTGTTTAAAACAGGGCCAAATTTTGTGATCAGAAGATGTGTTAGGGAAGATGAAATGCCTGATATTCTCAAATCATGTCATGATGAACCATGCGGAAGACACTTTGCTGACAGAAGGACAACCTACAAAATCCTCTCTTTAGGATATTATTGGCCATCCCTCTTCAAAGATGCAAAACAATATGTCAAAAGGTGTGACAACTGCCAAAGAGTAGGGACACCTACCCTATCAAATGACATGCCATTACAACCATAGGTACTCATCGAACCCTTTGAAAAATGGGCTTTAGAATTCATTGGACCTATTAACCCACCATCTAAACAAAGAAAGTATATATTGGTATGTACTGATTATGTCACTAAACGGGTAGAAGCCAAAGCATTATTTTCTGCTACTGAGCATTTAGTTGTTAGTTTTCTTTATGAGGATACTTTTACTCTCTTTGGTGTTCCAAGATAAATTGTAACAGATTAGGGAAGTCAATTCACATCCAAACTAGTGGAGAAGATGATGGAAGAGTACAAGGTCAAGCACAGAAAATCTACTCCTTACCATCCGCAAGCAAATGGTCAAGTGGAGTCTACAAACAAAGTTATTGAAGGCATCATTACCAAGACTGTTCATCTACACAGAAGAGATTGGGCAAAAAGGCTTCTTGAAGCCTTATGGGCCTACAGAACTACATGGAGGAATACAACAAGACATTCTCCCTATGAACTTGTTTATGGGAAAGAAGTTTTGCTCCTAATTGAGTTCCAAGTTAGAACCTTCAAGATGGCAGTTCAATTGGGAATGGATCTATCAGAAGCCCAAAAGCATAGAATGGAGCTGTTGAATGAGCTAGATGAGATAGAACAAGAAGAAATCCTAAGAATTGATCTAATTCAATATCAAAGAGCTAAGTGGCATGACAAATACATCAAGCAGAAAAAGTTTCAAGAAGGAGATTGGGCATTGCTATTTGATTCCAAGTTCAAAGATTTCAAAGGTAAATTTCAGACTCATTGGCTTCGGCCATATGAGATTGACAAAGTCTTTAGCAATGTAGCAGTATGAATCAAAACCATTGATGAACATCAAACCCCTCTTATTGTGAATGGCCACAGATTAAAGATCTATAATAAGCCACTTTCAAAGGAGGAATTTGTCAAAATCTTTCAAGATAATTCTGCAATAACGCTGGTGAAGAAGAATTCTTCTTCTCCACCAGCCTAGTCTTTGTTCTTTTCTGTTTAATAATAATAATAATAATAATAATAATAATAATAATAATAATAATAATAATAATAATAATAATAATAATAATAATTTGTATAAGCCTAAAAACCGATCACTGATTGGCAGTATTATACAGAAAATACAAAGCAAAAATCAGAAACTTCTGACACCCTATATTTTCCATTTTTTTTTTTCATTTTATTCATAGTTTCATGACATTTCACTTCATTTCGCTTCACTTCATTTCATTTCATCATCTCATTCCACCAATAAAATCCCTTTTATTACCAGTTTTCATATATCATTCACTCAGTCATCATTCATTTCCATCCATCTCCATTCGGTCATATGTTCACTGTGTTAGTTTCCGCAGTTGAATTCAGTTTCCGCAGCTAAAAATTGATTCCGCAGCTAGTAGTTGATTCCACAGCTAACACTCTGTTATTCATTATTGACAGTTAGATGTTAGCCAAATAATGATGAGAAACAAATGCGGGTATGACAAAGGAAAATATTTTGAAGATATAAAGCACCTAAAATACCAACAGAAAGCAGCCAATCAAAGGTCAGTGGGCGGAAGTGGTAAGATTCCAAGGTAAGAAAAATTCATTTCAAATAGCATTTTAAAGCACATTCTATATAGTTATGAAACCACCGGCTCCATTATGTGTAATGATTAGCATTGATAGCTTCCATAACTGCTCCATGGCCTTTACATGATTCCAGCATGAACTTTGCATTAATTTTTAACGGCCTCATGATCTGCCTCCGAATTTAACTCGTGTTTATTTGTATGTTGGCATTCCACCTGCTGAATTAGGTAATTATGAGGACATAATATATTTGATCACGACTCTGTCCCGCCACACAAATCCGCAGTCATTTTGAGAACATGCTCATGCCTATCCTACAACCTTCTATCTCAAAAGCCAGGCTTACTCTATTTCCATACCATCCCATCGAAGTTGCGGTTGTTATTTCTAGCCTGTTTACATCTTTATGAATTCATTCTCATTACTTGTTCTCTGCCCTTTCGTTTATAACTACTGGTTTTTCTCCACAAACCTTCTCCATTCCCCGCTAACACAACTATTTCACCTTCGTCAAACCATTACTCACAGTCCATCACTCACAGACGTATTTTAAAGCAGGAGGAAGGAATGGGTCTTTTACTAAGAGTAGAACCGGAAGGGCCTAAATTCATGGAGGGGTATCCACAATTGAAAAGCATATTAAGGAAGGCACGGTGGCTACAGTTCATCCAGAAATTCAGAGGTTACAATAAAGAAGTTACGAAGACATTTGCAAGGTCTTTTAATGGCGTGGAAGTTGAGGTTGGAGATCTTAAATTTTCAGTCACAGAAGCATCTATCGCAGCAGCAACGAAACTCCCACAGGAGGGGGAACGGTGGTTCAAAAACAAAAAATTTGATGAGAGGGCCTAGAGGGTTATCCTACACAATCTAGGTATGGATATAACCATTTTCAAACATGGAATCCCTGTCTCTGCTTTAGAGGAAAAGTGGACTAGTTTATTATTGATAACCCAGAAGTTTATTACATGTGAAGGATGGTTTGGGTCCATGTACATGTACCACATCCGATTGCTAATGAATTTTCTAGAAAATCAAACCATAAATTTTCCTTATTTTCTACTGAATAGCCTGAAAAAGATGTCCATAACTGTACAAAAGAATCTGGAGGACATAGAACCCCACCTTTACCATCATCGCCTTGTAAGAATTTTGATTGAAAAATAGTTGAAGGAAGAGAAGGACACCTGGGAACAGTTCTTGATTAGAAACTTCTTTCAGGATCCACCTGAAACACCCAAGAGTAGCTCAGAAAGGAAATGTAGGAGAAGGAAAACAAGTGTGAACATTAAGGACACTCCTACTAACATAGCTAAAGAAACAAATAAGGAAGAGAAGTTGTCTGAAGGTAGGAAGGAAAGAACTAAGGTTAGGAAGCAAAGAAAACTAAAGGGGAAAAGAAATATTGAAGCTATCTATCAAACCCCAGAACCTTCCTCAGAAGAGGACCAAATACTTTCTGGAAGACTAGTTTACCTTCACGAACAATCAGCTGCAGCAAAGAGAAAAGGGAAAGAAAAACAGAGTGTGGAGAAAGGAGACACTGGCTCACAAAATCTAAGGAGGAGCTCTAAACTTAAAGGAAAACCGAGGAAAGTACAAAATAAAGGGCCCCACTTCATTGATTTAGGAGGGGAAACACTGGAACAGCCTCCAACAATCCCTCCTGGCCGTAGCCCACACCATACTCATATTTCTCAAGCAAATTTTGAGATCAGTCCTTCTCAGCCAGATTTTGGGGACAACCCAAGAAAGGCTACACCTGAGATAGATCCAAACTAGCAAGAAATGTATGATTTTATTGAGTCATTGGAGAAGATTGCCACAAATCAAGGCACCTCATCTGCCCAGCCTAATACAGCCTAGGAAGCTCTAATCCAATCACTAAAAAAGGAATTCTTTGAGCTAGAAGTCCTAAATAGACACATCAAAAGAGAAAGTGAAACATTGAAAGAACAGAGCATGTTGGATAAGCTTATTCACGACAACACCATGTTGCATCTTGGGCTGTGGTAGAAGAAAAATAGAAAATTGAAGAAAAAGAGCACGAGGTTGAGTAGAGCTCTCATCAACCTCAAATTCAAGTGCCTAATGAGGAAGCCTAGGATGAAAGTGGTACCAAGAAAGAAGAAAAGAAGGCTGGATGTGTTAGTAGAGGTTTTAGAACACATGAACTGAAGGGAGGATGGTTACAGTTTTGGTTGCATGAGGACATGCAACACCTTCATAGTGGGGGTATGTTGAGCCTTGAAACTACATCTCTTCTACACACTTTCTTGACCTTTTCCCCTCACCAGTGCCCCACAAGATATAAAAAATTATTACATATTGATTCTAAAAGAGCATTTAAGTGGTTTTCTAACTATATTTTTGTGTTTGCTATTTGACTTAGATTTTGCTCATCAACTGCGGAATGTAGCCACTTTCTGCAGCTGTTTTTGTTGATATCTAGGTTACAGGTGTCATCAAGCAAAAAGAGGCACGTGGCAAGTTTAGGAATGATCTAGACATGGATCAGGTCCTATTGGTTCTACTAAACTCGTAGAGGAAAGCCTTGGTCAAACAATAGTCAAACGAGGAGTTCTACGGCAAACAGGTCTATGTTTTCAACACGTGAAGGGTCCAAGGCCATTCCTAGATCCATGGCTACATTTTGACAGTTGTAGACTGCCCCCACGATGTAAATCCAACAACCACCTTTTGGTAGATTGAATGATCTTGGCAACCATCATGCTAAGCTCACGGATGTTGTCTTTTTACGTGTCCTCTACTAAAGGTGTTTCATAGGAAAAGTGTTATGTAATTTCCTTTATAAATAACGCATTTGCAAACGCATGTAGCTAGTTAGTTTTTGATGTAATATTGCTGTTAGTTCATGTACTGTGCCGTGACATTGGCCCTACTATTGTAACGAAAGGATCCTTCCTCTGTTTTGCAAATGTAACAAGACTCTGTTTTACATGATTGTGTGAGCGTAATTCCAAACTGACAACATGTTAACCAAGGCCGTGCAGAGGGCCCCTGCTAGCTGAGGTTTTGTTTTTTTATTTCTGTAAAGTTTTTATATGCTATTGTCTTATTTCCATTGTAAATATTTCATAGTTTGTTCACCTGTGTATATTTCATAAGTTAGTTATGATGTTAACATTTCATTCCTGTACATGATTTTTCAAGAATTGTATATTTTTGTTAAGACTGATCAGTGTGTGTTTTAGGATAGGCTAGGCCCGGGCATTTTCATACAATTTTTGCAATAACCAATGACATGAGATTAACCTCTTTGTTGACTTTGTTTTCTTAGCTTTTCAATTCCAGTTATGGTTTGATCTCAGTCTTATTCAATTACTTTTTTAGTTAGTTTAAATATCAAATTGTTCATGTCATTGACGTTATCTCCAGAGCCATAGCTTTAACCCCGAAAAGACTACTTGGCAAGCTATCAGACTATGAGTGATGTGATTTGATGTTACTTTTATTTTTCTGCAATTAGATATCAGGTTCTTCATGTTATTGATGTTATCTCTAGAGCGATAGCTTAACCCCGAAAAGACTACTTGGTGAGCTATCAGACTATAAGTGAAGTGAATTGATTTTACTTTTACTAGTTTGCAGTTTTTTTTTTGAGTGTAGTAGCTTAACTTATTTTTTTGTATTTAGATGAACAATAGAGATAGTGATTTGATGATCAATATTTCATTATTCATTTGATTTGAATAGCTGCACATTTACATTCTTGTCCAAGTATTAATTTCATCACTAATATGTTTTGAGATCCTCTGAAGTGTTAAGCTCTATAAATCATCATAAAGGACATAATTGCCTTAAGATCTACATCCATACTTGCCTTCTAAAGTATTCTCAAAACTCAGGAATAGGATTTCCCATTCACATTAGGAGATAAACAAATATAAAATCCCCAAAACAAAATAAAAATTGAAAACAATAAAAAGTAAGAATGAGGTTGTCTTGCACATATAGTGCACCACATTTCATCAGTTTACGACTCTTGGATTGATAGTTAATGTAGCAATTTAGGACATACTAAATTGACTAAACATTTGGGTGCCATTTCCGGGGAAGTGTAACTAAGTACCCGATCTCTTACAAAAAAAAAGGAGAAGGGAAAAATTGATAACTTCTTGAAGTATGATCTCCTCTTGCACCTAGTGTGATCTGGTGGATTAGAAAAGAGAGTTATTAGTTCAATAAATTCTTGATTATGCTCTCTTCTTGCACCTAGTGTGACCTGGAAGATCAGAAAGAGAATTATTAGCCCAACTTAAAAATAAAAATTAAAAAATTAAAAAAAAATGACATGCATAGAGCAAGAGATTCTAGGGGAAGGTTTATAGCTATGGCCAAAAGTTTGATTTTCACAACTCCAACTACTTCAAGGCATAGACAAGATACACCTCCATCATCTCCAACTCATATTCCCAGCCTTAGGTTTCTGGGAATTCAAGGGGTAGCAGCCGAATTAGGAGATTCTCCCACACTATCTACTAAATCTGATCTAGGAGAAGAACCTTTCTTCACTTCTACAGGGGAACAAATTGTAATCAAAGAAGTAGAATCACCTGAAGAAGAGGGGAAGGGAGAAACTCTCCCTCATTCACCATTAATAGAAGAACCAGAAGACTCTGAGGAAACTATCATGACAGAGGAAATAGTAGATGGATTTGGAGGAGGGGGTAGAGGTAGAGGAAGAGGAAATAATGGAGGAGGTAGAGGTAACAATGGGGGAAATAGGGAAGGAGATAACTCATTTAGATTCCCTATAGCTGATAAGGAAACTCATACAACAATGAAAAACATTTCACAATTTTTCCTCCCAATCTTTTATGGGTTGCGAAGTGAGGATCTTGAAACATTTCTATTTGAGTTTGAAGTCTTGTGTCGAACCTATGACTATATGGAAGACTCTCAAAAACTCAAATTGTTTCCTTCATCATTGAAAGGAGCTGCTTTGAAATGGTTCATGGGATTAGTCACTCAATCTATTAGGACTTGGAATGATATGAAACAAACATTTTTGGATAGATACCTGGATTATTGTATTCCCACCAATCATAAGGATGAGGTATTCAAGATGATGCAAAGAGAAGATGAAAACTTGGAGGATTTACTTGAAAGATTTCAATACAACTTAAAGAGAGAAAAAATGAGTAACTTAGATGAGGAAACCTTGAAAGCCCTTTTATTGAAAGCCATTAACAATGAATGGATAGATATTTTAAACATGATGGGGAAGGGAGACATTTCTCAACTTCCACTTCGTGATATAGCAGAACTATGTGTCCATCTCTCAAGGGGAAAATCTAAAACTGGAAAAGGGCTGAGAGATCCTTCTCTTATTAAAGCAAACAAATCTGCAACTGGATCAGTAAGTAGGGTAGAGAATGGAAATATGCTTGATGAGTTCAAAACGGATATTCTAGGGAGCCTTAGTGAACAACTAGACACCCTTAAAATACAAAACAAGCAGAAAGTAGAAGAGTATGCCTTGGCCATCTTTTGTCCAAAATGTAGAAAGAAACATGCTCTAACGGAATGTCCCTTGGGTGAAAAATTTGTAGAAACATGTATGATTTGCTCAGAATGTCATGAGACCAAGGATTGTCCTTCAATCCCTGGGCTCAAAGTTGTCTTTCAGGAAGATCCAAATTTAGTAGAGTCCCTTTGTTTTGTTTCAAGAAGACCGTGGCAGGGGAAACAAAACCAGGGATTTAACAATCCTCTGAACTTTCAGCTCCCGCCAAATTGGAAGTCTTGGCAACAACCTTGGCCCCAACCTCAAAATACATACCAATCATGGGCACAAAGGATGCAAAATCCTTATGGGAGATTTGCTCAATTTTATTAATATCCTCCATCTTTTCCAAATCAACAAAATCCACAAATTTCAAATCAAAACCCACAACTTTCATTTCCATTCCCACAACAACAACCTTCTCAACAAAATCCAAATTCTCAACTCTTTCTTCCATTTCAACAAAATACAAATCAACTACCATCCCAGCCATTGCCAAATCCCATCAACAAAAATCCTCTTAATGATGTTCAACTCATATCTGGTATAGTTTTAGAAAAACCTTGTATAGATGTTCAAGAGCAAGGTACCTCTGAGGAGGATTCTCTTAAAGTCAATAAAGGTTCTGAGGAAACATCTCTTAAAAACCCAATGATTCAAAAAGAAAAAGAAAAAGAGTCAACCCCCAAAACTCCTATAGTTGAGCAACCTGCATCTTCATCCACGCCTCCTTTACCTGAAAGATTACAAATTGAAAAAGGGGTGGAAAAACAAATCTTGTTGCCTGACTATGATTTTCTGGATGATTTAAAGAATGTCTATATCAGGATTCCCTTGCTACAAGCCATTAAAGAGATTCCTATTCTAGCAAAAAGAATAAAAGAGTTGAGTCTCAAAAGACCAGGAAGGAAACCAAGAGATACAAGAAGAATCCACCTGGTAGGAAAAATTGCAGATATCATAATGGGAAAAATTACCATGTAGAATTATGTGGATCCAGGTAGTCTAATTGTCAAGACACATATAAATGGGATAGAAATTTCAAACACTTTGATTGACTTAGTGGCTGCTATCAAAATTATGAGTAGACAGACTATGGAATAGCTTAAACTTCCTAATCTTCTTTTAACACCCACCTTACTGCAGCTTGCAGATAGATCAATAATCAATCCAAATGGTGTACTAGAATATATTTCAGTCTCCTTAGATTCTTGGGAATTTCTAGTAGATTTCATGATTTTGACTCCCAAGAGTAATTTAGGAGGGCATCCACTCATCTTAGGAAGACCTTGGCTAGCCATAGCTGATGCTTTCATTAGTTGTAGATCGGGAGATATGTATATTTCTGATGGTAGTTCGACAAAAAAATTCAATTTGTATCCTCCAGCAAAGGCAATTACAGAAGTAGGAGACAATGAATGGGTCGACGATGAAGATATTATACAACCTGTCTTTACTATCTCTAGAATTAGTGAAGATATTCAAATTTTGAGGCAGTGTTGTTCCACCTTGGTTGAGTTCCTATGGTGAGGAATGGATCTATAGTGCTCCTAGGGATGAGAGACCTCTGACCAATAGGATGTGGAGGCATGGGATCTCCCCTAGTCAGATAATGCCCTAGTTAACATCCTTCCCACTTTACAAGATAACCTCCCCCATCTGCCCAATGGGTTTAGGGGATTTGGGTAGAGTGTGATCCCTACCCCTTTGTAGTAGGTGGATCTCACCCAAGTTGGTGGATGTAAGTGTTCTACCATCTGAATCTTTAGGGTTAAGATGGATGATCAGGGACAATAAGGTAGAGTGTGATCCTTACCTTTAGTTAGTTGATCTCTCCTATTGTTAAGGAACTTGGTATAGAGAATGATCCCTATGCATTTGGGTAGGTTGATCTCACCCATTGCCTTTGGTTCTAGGTGGTAGCCGTGGCTCCCCAATAATGCTAATAATTCCCGGTAGAGTCTCCCTGATGGTGATAGAGGTAGGGTAGTAGCTGGAGCTCCCCTGTAACACTTCTTCTTCTTTAGATTCGAGAATGTTCAACATGAGATTAGAATAGACAAGCAAAGTTTGTACATGATGGCAGAATGACATGATCATCGATTGTTAGATATAGGTAGGTGGAATTATCCCTAGTTGAGAGGGAGTGTTAAATTGTGCAATTAGAGACAAATTCTACATTTAACAACTAATTTTATGGAGATAATCATTTCATTGAATTCCTCTTTTCAAGAAGAAAAAAATTGACTTTTCAAGCACTTAATTCGGATAAGGGAAAGTGAATTTTGGGAGTCAAGACCACAAATACAAAATTCTCAAGGTTGACCTTCGGTCAAATGACACATCTCATGGTAAAAATGATAACCCTCAAGTATTATTTAAATACAAATTCCCTCTTGCATCATTTGGATATCACACAACACACATTCATCTTCTCTCTTCATCTGTTTAGTTCATATAGTTTAAAGACAACTCTATTCTTCCTCAAATGGGTGAGGGTTTGGAGGCATATTTGATTTCTCTCTTTGGCATCATTGAATTTTGATGATTGGGCATTTGGTTTGGCTTTGATTTCTTGGGTTTCGGATCTGATTAAGGAGGTCAAATTTAGTGAGCAAAGAAGGATAAAATTTTGAAGCAGTTAAACCACATTTAAATAATGTTGACTTTTCTGCAGTTGAAGTTTGACCAGCGTTGAGCAAGGTTCAACAAGAGACTTTTGACTTATATTTTCTCGGAGAAGTTCTATCCCAGCAGGCCATACTTTTTGGCGGTAAGACTGAGGCATTTTGAGTATTTTGATTATAGTTGACTACATAACAGAGTTGTACTTTTTCCTTGTCAATTGGCTAAGTTTTACCAAAGTTTTTGGAGTTTTTTTACTAATCCTTGACCAGAAAAAGGGGCCACATTTACTAGGCTTTCATCAAATTAAATTGAAGTATAATTGACCATTATTTAACTGTTGTTGACTTTACTGGTTAAGGCAATCAACTATTGTTGTCTTTGAGTAGATTCAACAGTTGGCCAGATTTGACTCTTCCTCATCGTTTTGACATTGGTATATTAATTTTACATAAGATTTATTGAATATTGGATATTGTTTTGGATATTGGCTAGTCAGAGTTTGACTTTGAATCTTGGATGATGCACTCTCTCTATTGAACATTTGAAGATAATCTAATAGAAGAAGATTTGAAAAGGGCTTTCCCCCTAGTTAGGTTTTTCCTTGGTCATTGACCAAATATTGTGTCTCTTCTCTCTTGGTTGCCTTTCATTGTACATTTGTATAATTTTTCTATCTACTATTTCTCTTCTGTCATTGGCTAATTGAAGAAGTGAAATTTTTAAAATAGATGTTATTGGATATTGTTGAAGTAATAGTTGTACCATAGAACAATTGATGAAAATTTAACAATAATATCATAAAGAAGCAAAAATAAACATTCAAAAACAATATAACCAACAATACACAAGTTCACAATAGTATACATGGGAGGGGGAACTCCCAACAATTCACCAAAGCTTCTTTTATTAACGACAAATATGTTAGAATAGTTTATAAGGAGCTAGTGAGGCTAAACATGTGCATTGCCCAAGTTTACAAAAAGTGGTGGCAGTTGGCTCTGCCGAACACACCTGCCCAGAACACCCAAGTCCTTCAACCAGGGTGTGCCCCACCTGAAGGTAAACACCTTTCCCAGTAGAAACCCAAAACCTAGTGGTCGAGAAAACCTAGAAAACCAACCTTGCAATGTTCCCATAAACTTCGTTCGCTTGAGTGAACCTCTCTTTTCTGCGACCATGTCGTTTGCTACATTTTCCCTTACCATGTCGTGTGCCCTTTATTTTTCAGTTGTGTTGTACATCTTGTCTGGACTTGTCCTTCATGTGCTCTGTTGATGCTTCATTCAGGGTCAAGTGAGTCTCTAGCTATACCCATTCATACTTAGTTCATCATCCATATGTCGGTTAGGTTGTGTTTAAGTGAAGTTCAAGTCATAATAGTAGTAATAAGAATAATAATAATAATAATAAACTAGCATGATGTGACCCTTATACGCTTGGCTCTTTAATCAATAAAATGAGCAATAACATGTTAAATATGATATCCAATCAGATTGAACATAAAATGTAAAATATTATAAAAAAAGTACAAAATTTCAATGTTCAATGTTAAACTATGGAAACTTTGCAATTTTTTTTGGTCAAACCCAAACTAATATGGGTTTGACCAAAAAATCAATGCAATATCCTCTTGCTTGGGGCAAGGATAATAACACCACTAAATAAAAATAAATGTTATTTTAATAGAAAATAAAAAATAGAGAATAAAAAATGAATTAAAGAATAATTTACATATAAAAACGCAAGCTATAATTTAAAAAAGTATAATCAATAAAATATAGAATATAATATTTTTAAAAAATTACAACAAAAATATTTGGTGGTAATCGTAAACTAAAATAGTAAAATTTCACAAGAAGTTAAAAAAAAATTGACATTGGTAACCCTATTATATTGTTAATCACTCCAACTTCATTCAATGAATTTTGAATTGCATACTTATGGTATTTGTAACCACTACTACCACATTTACCCAGTTTCACCAACCCAATAGGGTTAAGATGACACGAAGAGCTATAATGACATGACCCAACCTCCTAGATCCAATTAAGGGAGTGGATCCAACAAATGGAACTTACTGACCACAAACTAACATCCTACATGACTTACAAGACACTTAGAGGAAAAACAACCACTCCAAGTGCCCAAACCTTGAGCTAGATTGCTCTTTTAGTTACCTCGACCTACAACCGCATACATGAGAAGGCCTCCATGCAATTGTATGACTCCAATTGCATGCATAAGACTATAGGGGTATGGTTATGGCCAAAAAATTCTAATTCAGAGGGTGTGGTCTCGAATTTTGAGCCACCATTTCAGGCTAGCCTCCAGACCATTTCCCGGGACTCATTTAGACATTCTAGAATGATAAGTAACCTCATGAAAAATCCATTCATACAAAACTTGATCAAGGACTTAACCTAACCATGCCTAACTGTGACAGTCATTTCATCAAACATATGGTGAACATGTAAGTTACAAGTCATGAATGCATATATGATCATAATAGTTTGAGATTCACCTAAGATTCACCAAGAAGGTCATATGCCCTCTCCACGAAGTTGCAAAAACACTTATTAGTCCATTCTTTCATCAACCATTCATATATTCATCAAACATGTCAAGAACTATATACAATATACATCACATAAACAACATATAAACCATGGCAACTCAACCATAATATCACCAGCATAATCAATGCATATGATCATAGATCATAATAGAAAATACCTCATATTAACATATGAAAATTTCGACCAAGTCACTGACTTCCACATATCACCCAACCATAGATTGGTCTGAACCAAATATTTCTTTCAGCCAATCACACATGTGCCATATTCCAAGCATTAATGTGGGATCTCATGGAATAAACCAAGCAAAACAAAACTAGGGCTTCTAGAGGCCAAACCAATTCAACCCTCAACCAATGATTCCACCTCATGGTTGGACATCATTAACACCAACCAAATCGAGCTCTACCTAGTTGTCCAAGGCTCTAAGAACTAGTATCTTAACCCATAGCCTTCAATGGCTCCAGATATTTTGTCCAACCTAACTCTAGGACTAGTAATTCAACATACTATGGGATCCAAAGCATTTGTTGAACCTAGATTCTAGGACGAGTAACTCATCCCAAGTTGTTTTAGGGCTTCCAAAGTGTTTGTTCCAACCCACAACCAAAAGGAATTATGAGCACCAACTAGAAAACAATCAAGTGGAAACATCCACAACACCATGGCTATCTAAGAAATGGAAAGGCAAGGCTAAAACCACTATCAATCCAAGCAATCCTCCATGCCAATGACAATACATAACTAGATAATCACATGTATGCACCATGCATCCATAAATATGCAAGGAAAACACACATGCAACATGTTACCTGCAAAGAAATCTAGTTGTAGTTGTTGATCCACTTGTTCATTTGTGATTTACTTCTTTCCCTTGCCTTATTTATCCAAATCCAATGTATGTTATAGTGCTCCAACAATACTCTAATTGTGCGAGAGAGAGAGAATGAGAGAATAGATAGAGAGCTCCAAAATGGAACTGGAAAAAGTCTGTGAAGTGATCCTCATAAGCCTTTTTATCATTGAGGCTTCTATTTTCTTCATTTTCCTTCATTTTTCTTTAAGTTTCCCTCTCATGCAAATATGTGACAAATTATCTCCCCTTTATCTCCCTCTTCTACTATTTTACTTTATTTTCATAAATAAATTCCAATTAATGCCTCTTTTCCTTTTTCAATGCCTTTGCCAATTTCCTTAGCCATAATAAATTGAAGTGACACCCACTAGGATTTTTTGCCCAACATTCAACTTAGAATACATGTCCCATGAACTTGGTATTATATTTTTTATACATGAAAATAAACCATGGGTTGTTACAAACCCCTTCCCCTTGGGGGAACACTATCCTCGATGTTCTATGACACCTAAAACCAATAAACAGCTGAAAACAAAACATATTGCATACAAAGCTTTATAACACAACTCCTTGTAGTAATTACAATGGCCACTGCTAAAAGCATAACAAACATATTGTTTAATGGAGCTTTATAACACAACTTATTACAGTATTTACAAATACAACCACATATACATGTGCACATTTGCTTCAACCAACAAATAATCTTACTATTCATGGAGATTGATAAATATAGCTCGATACAGTATTCACAATAATATAAACATACATACATATGCACGTTTTCTTAACCAAAAAATAAAAGGATATGATGCTTGTATCAACAAAAATGGAATCAATAGGCTCATAGCTCCACCCTCAAAGTAATAATAGGAATGTCCTCCTTCCCAAGAAATCCAGAATCCACTGCCAAAATCAAACCTGCATCCAATGTCCAGTGCTACGATCCTTGCGCTACTTGTTCTCTCAGTGAACAATTACCGACTCATTGTCCAAGGAACACTCCCAATGTTCTTTTGATTTCATTTGGAAATGTTAATGACCAAAAAAATTCATTCCCTGACCTTCCCTTCTCTACTACATAGTCCCTCGAGCAATCTGGTCACCCCCTTCCATGTGGTCACACACCTTCTAATTTCCATTGGCATCCCCTTCTCTACTACACATTCCCTATGGACATCCATCCCTTGGCAAGGTTTCATTGCATCGAAAGGTTTAAAAACTAAGGCATATCCTTGCCTCAAAACCACCATATCGATCATATCATGCTCATGGAAATCAGTAGACACTATTAGGCACCAATGTCCCATAACGGCCTTACTCCTAAAGTGTATTACTAGCATATTGCTTCCTATTCCAATTCATTTTGTCGTTGTTGCTAATTCTTACAGTCAATTTCAACCACCCAAACCAAGCATTTCTCATGCTTTCCTGTACCAAGAACATAATTTCAATTAGATTAAAGGAAATTGAAATTAATTCAAATCATACCTCATTGATAGCCCGTTGATGAGGTACACTTGCAATTTTGTTCGCTTCTTGTCACAAAAATTCAAACTAATTTTTTTCTTAAATCATCATGTATAAACATACCACATCTGGTTAGCTCAAAAATCAATCGTCATCGATCAAAATCATAGATCACATGTAAGCATCATAAATCAGAGTCATAGATCACATGTAAGCATCATAAATCAAAGTCATAGATCACATGCATAACTAAAACTGAAATAAAATACTCATTAGGGGAATTTTGAGGTCTAAAATGGGGCTCATAAGGAAATTATAAAATAATAGTGGAAATAATAAAGTAAGATTAGATTACATCATCAAATTTTAGAGGGAAAAAAGAAAAAAAACTATTTTTTCAACTCATATTTCCAACTTATCTACATTTGGGTTTACTCAAATTTCGAGCGAAAACACTCATTGGATGAAAAATTTGTTTCCTTATCGAAGGAGTACCCATGTTGCATACTTTTGATGGACCCTACTACATGAAAAATGAGAAATACATGAAAAACGTGATTGCAATCACATTTTTTCATGTATTTCTCATTTTTTGTGTAGCAGAGTTCATTGAAAATATGCAACATGGTACTCCCTGGATGAGGAATTAAATTTTTCATCTAATGAGTACTCCTGCTTGAAATTTGAGTAAAACCTTAGGGAGATAAGTTGAAAATACAAGTTGAAAGGGTAGTTTTATTATTTTATTAATTTTTAATCTTTTTACTTTTTTACTCAAAAAATGGTGAATAAAGTTTACTTTGGTTGTACATTTTTCTTAGGAGACCCATTTTAGACCTCAAAATTCCCCTAATGAATACTTATATTTCAATTGGTCCTTTGCTTTTACCTTTATTATTTCCGTACACACACCAAATTGGTTACCACAACCAACAAGCACCTAGTGCCTTCTCTCCTTTTCACTCACATACCCATACAAACAGTTCACATCACAACACATACACCCACACACAATGCACAACCCCACACAATACATACACCTACACCTGGTGTACAACACAACACATACACCTACACCAAGTGTACAAGACAATACATATACATACACATGGTGCACAACACAACACATACACCTACACCCAGTGTACAACACAATACATATACATACACCCGGCGTACAACACAATACATATACATACACACCATACAATACAACAAATACACATTTCACGATACAATGACTACATAATACACATAACAAAGTACCACATGTGCACAACACAACATTTACAACGTGTACACAATGACATCTGCACAATTTGTACATGGCATCACATGTACATAGCACCACATGTACATAGCACCACCTGCACAATGTGTACACAATACCACATGTTCACAGCACCACTTGCATGATGTGTACACAACACCGCATGTACAACACCACCTGCATGATGTGCATACAATACCACATGTACACAAAACCCCCTACACGATGTATACACAACACCAAATGCACGTAACACCACATGTACCACATGTAGATAGCACCACATGCACACAACACCACATGTACAACATACACACAGCACCACATGCATACACCACCACATGTACAACATGTACATAGCACCACATGTAAAACTTGTACACAAAACCACATGTACACAACACCGCCTGCACTGTGTGTACACAACACCATGTGTATCATATGTACACAACACCACATGCACATAACACCACTTGTATCATATGTACACAACACCACATGCACAACATGTACATATCACCACATGTACACAATACTACATGTATAACATGTTCAAAACACCATATATACACAACATCACTTGCACAACGTGTACACAACGCCACATGTACACAACACCGTTAACAAAACGTGTACACATCACCAAATGCACACAACACCACATGTACAACATGCACACAACAATACATATACAACATGCACATAACACCATATGTAGATAGCACTACATATAAAAAATGTACATAGCACCATAAGTACACATCACTGTTGTTATACAAGATTTACGATTGTGGACAAACATATCTCCCCTAGGTGTCGGTGGCTAACCTAGAACAACAGAGACAAGGAACACAATGATTTTCCTTAAAGTAAGGCCTACCTAGAATCCTTCACACACTTTTCTCCTTCTTTAGCTTGAAATCTTCAATTCTAGCTCCTTGCCAAAATTAGAACCTGCATAGTCAGATAACACAAGCCAAGAAACTACGAGATATATGCAGTATCATCTAAGTACTTGATTCAACAAACAAACATGGTATTGAAATAAGTGAAATAACAACATCACATATAGGAAAACAATGAATTATTTGCATTACTATAAATGGAAGGAGATTACAACCATAAGTAGTAGTTGGCCTTGTAGAAGAGCTCCTCCAAGTTGTTGACTTGTCATTTCCTTGCCACAATATGTACCTCCAATCACCCTAAATGAATGAGACGATGATCACTCACTACAGTAGCATAAGGGCAAAACCACTCTCCAAAAGCCAACCCAAACTAACTAGGTGCTTGAGGGATGAGGTAAATATATAGGAATGAGAGATAGTTCATGAATTCTTATCCATTTACCAATCTAAGATTGAGATCCACCTTTGATGGAGGGATAGGATCAAAGGATAAGTGGTGAAAACTCCAATATAGGGAAGGATAGGATCCGAATGTTTTATCCATGGTAAGTAGTTGAAACAACTTATGGAAACTCCTAGAAGAGGAAGCTTATGGAATCCTGATCATTCTCTCAGATTTCTAGAACCAATGTAGGTGAAAAGGGGAGCAACCTGCTGGTGACCAATGCAGGCCATAATGGAGAAACCTGCTAGTGAACACACCCTAGTAGGCTTACAGGGAGCGTTGGTCCTGAAATTCACTCAGATGAAGCAGTTTAGGGCTAAACCTCTAGGAAATGAAAGGTATATTCTTACGGCTTTGTGAAATATAGTGACAAGGGGGGAATATGATGTTGATTGATCCCATTACGAGGCTTACTGATCGAATGTGACAAAATGGCCTATAACAGAATGTCCCCTAAAGCACAAAGTTAGAGATGATGACTGATGACTGAAGTGCTTTACCTTGTGACAGGTAGGGATCAAAGAAAACCAGTGAGCTTCATCTCTTACAATACATTTACAACATCATATCCTTGTTTACTGAGGGAGACATACCCATACTCAGCTCATAAGCTAACATAACATGTAAAATGATCAAAAGACACATCCATAGATGCAACTAGTGGACCCACAACTAGATGACAATCTATATCATCATGACCATCATACATTTTGATCTTTGTATAATCCTGAAATCGCAGTTCGGATGGTAGAGACTAGATCGGGGCTCTTCTATCTTGTTCACATGACCAACCAATGTATGATTCTAACCATGTGAATTAATGGGTTAGAGTCGAACATGGTAGATGCCATCTAATTACCGACCAATGATGTAAGTCGTTAATAGATGCGAGAGAAACCATGATGATGTTAATGGCTCTCAATGTACTATGGTACAATCTGTATGGTGTGAATGAATGAGTTGATGTCAAACACCACATAGAATATTTCGGTTGAAGGCCATTGATGTAAAATTGTCACAGAGAGTGAGGAAAGTTTCCATTGATGTATGCAAGCACCAAGGTACCAAAGGTGTGTTCCTAATTAAACTTTCCGGATAATGTGCTAATGTCGATAGGAATCAACCCATTGTAGGAGGGCCTTGATGTATCCCCCATCATCGACATGAAATAGGTATGATGATTGAGAAAAAATGATCGGAATGATGTTGACATGGAACTGGATCAAGAGAGGCAAACATGAAACGAAGGCTTCAGAGTATTGTAGCAAGGATCAACTAAATGAATTCTCTTGAACACACATATGACACTGAATCGAGGTTGCAACATTGACCCAAAACTGAAATGGAGGATCTAAGAATGGTATGATAACCAAAAGAAAAGAAGATTACACAACCCAAAAACCACAAAGATGAAGTGGAAGAGTGTTATGCTCAAGAATGACTCGCTGCCATTAGCAAAATGGAATCCCTTTTTTTCCCAATTTCCCCAACCATACTGGTCAATACCTCTTTATTTTTTAACAAGATTGAGGAGGATAACATATGCTTGATTTGTAAGTTCATCCTTTGGATGAATCCCTCTGAGTATATTTAATGAATCCTGAGAAGGAGTGGTTCAACCTTGTAATGTTTGAGAATTCCATCATGGTTTGATGTTTTAACGAGTCCAGTGAAGGTAAAACTTGGCATATTTTTCATGTTTAGAGAGTTTTAAAAAGAGGAAAAAAGGAAAACTCCAGATGTCCCTTTTCATAGTTAGTCCCTTAGGTTTGAAAAGGTAGAAAACAATACCTAAGAGAACCTCTTAGCCATGTTCGACTAAGGTATTCATTTTTCATATCTAGTCTATCTTAATCTGGAAAAGGGTTAAAATTATTCTGAGTAGATGTATTTTCATTTACTTTAATGAGTTTGAAAAGTCAAGTGCTTGACAATATTTTCATATTTTGGGAGTTTGAAAAGAGCTGAAAGATGACTCTAAGGGTTTCCTTTTTCATAGATTTAAAGAGACCGAAAAAGAGATAAAAGTGTATTTTGTGGTCAAAGTAACATATTCAAACATAATGAAAGTCAGCTAACAATTGTTGACCTGCTCAAAACACCACAAGAAGGATTAAACATATATGTTTCATAGAAAAAATGAACCATATCTAGGTCAAAACACTAAAAATGAATAAAATAATGAGAAAATGACCATAAATATTCAAAATGACTTGTCATTTTTACCATTTTACATTTTACCTTCAAGAGTGAGTATTTGGAGCCCTTTTTCCCTCGAAACAATGTAAACTTTGAAACGGGAACTGATACTGTTATTCGTTTCGTAGAGATAGCAAAAAAATGACCCGATTTTCAAAAGTGGTGATGCAGAATACACATGTTTTTTTCAGAACATGGTTTTTGGAACTTTAATTTTTTTTCATGTTCAAGGATGAAATCAAGTTTTAGAATGGTAGTGATTTTCATGCTGATTTTAAAAAGTGAGTATTCTGCATCACACCCTTTTTTTAAAAGACCTATTTTTTGACTTTTAATTTTCTATTGTGTGAAATGTAAAAAATTATTTTCTAAATTTGATAGTTTTTGAAGTCGTCATTTTATTCATATTTTCTTGTTCTCTATCTTAATTTTTTTTTTTTTTAGGGGGGTTTTATTGTTTTGCGTTTTTAAATTAGAAAGTCGATAGTTTGAATTTTAGATAATCTACATATTTATACATCCTTAATTAATTTTTCAATCCACATGAAATAATTGTTTCTAAAAAACAACATTTTTTAACAATGGACATAAAAATAACCATTTTTAACATAAATATAACAAAAAAACTAAACGTTTTGATAATTTTTTGCTAGAATTAACATGTCAAAATCACAATTTTTATACAAAAATATTAACTAAAAATGGTCAAATAATAGTTTTTTTTATGAATTTCATGTCAAAAAAATAATAATAACAACTTTTTTTTTTTTCAAAAAATAATAATTAACTTAAAAATCAATGCGAAAATCACAGTTGTGCTCTCTCTTTCTTTCACATACCAGACTCTTGATGGAAATTTCACCTCTTTTGAACTTTTCCAATCTGAGATTAGCTTCGTATCACTTAAAGCACTTGAAATATTTGTAGGCATGAGCTCAGGTGGAGTTCGTTCACCAATGTTTTTTGAAGATACACCTTTAAGACTCTTTGGTCCAGAAAGATTCACAAAAATTTTCCTTGATGCCATTTTCCTAAAAAAAACACATAAATTAGTAAATAAAAAAACATATTAACTTAAATTAACAACAAAAATATACCATAAATTTTTTATTTGTATAATCAGAATTGCCCAGCCACCTCTAACGGGCAGGCGGGTCGATGGGTGAGCAGGAGGTCAGGTGAGGGATAATGAGACTAAGTGCACAATTAGGCAAGTATGGGCGAGCCCCTACCCATGCGCCCCCCACAACCCCCTAACGACTACATTGAAGCCCCGGCCCCATTAACTTATTCCTCTCACGAGAGATCTCTTGTCTGGATTCACTACACATTAATAATTAAAGTAACACGCCTGATCCAATCTCCGAAAATGATGATGATGACAAATCCCTCGATATGATTACCAAGTTATTGTACTCCCTGCATCCATCAAAAACTGCTTTCCAATCTCTTATCTCGTCGGAGAGTGTCCTGGGATTGCACATGACACTGTAAAGACAGCTTTGGCATGATCCCTCCCTGCGATCGAGTAGGCCGTTTGCCTCCGTAAGCGAATTTTGCAAAGAATATTAATATTTTATGAGAAATCTTGATGACAATGACATTTACAATAATTCATCAATGAGTTTTATTAACAACAAAATTATATTCCAATAAAAAAACAAAAGGTAGCTAAGTGTCCCTATATTAAATTTATTATCAATAACAATTATAGTGTCGCATCTTAGGTTTATTATCAATAACAATTATAGATATATATGGATTACATTCGAAAACTATTACAATATCACTTACTCTCACATTTGGATGTCACAAATAATAGTTACGTTCCAAAATGATCACAACATAACTTTATCACATTTGCATATCAGAAAATTCACTTAAAAACACTTAAAAAAAATTGAAATCATAGTGTGGTTGCTTTTACTTTTCTTCGCACTAATTTCAACTATCATGTGAGCCATTTCATTCTATGAGTACGATTATGAGCATCAATTTCATTCCAGAAATGTGATTTTTAGCGGCCACATAATGAATGGATGCGTGCATTATCACAGAAAATTCGTAGATGGAAAGCCCAAACTACTACTCCAGAAATAGCTCGTGATTTGCCAAGACTGTCATATGTATATAATAAATCCATGGAAATAGCATGAAACCACGTTTCAAACTTTCAATGCAATATTTCCATCGTTTCTCTTCATGGGCATCGTGTAGCCACCTGGCTTTCTTTTTCGCAAGTTTTGCTTTTAAATTAACCTAATACAAATAATATATAAATATTAGTAAGTGGATTGGTTAACTATATTTTAAATAAATAAATTAGAAGATTGTAAAAGTAAATTACACACAATTATGGATTATCAAAAATAATGTTTAAAAAAAAAATCAAATTTATTATTATTTACATCAATAAAGTTATTAGAAGCAACCTTATGTATATGGTAGACAAATAGATCCATGGTTACTTTTCAACATATTTTATATTTATTGGATTTAGAACAAATTTAAGCAATTTTTCACAATGTATTATTATGCTTTTTTTTCATAACTCCAATCACAATGCTCTTCAGGACATACTGGCATATTTATCCAAGGTCACAATGTGACATTAAAAATTCAGTCAACCACATTTACTAATGTGATCGACTATGTTCAATTATGTTTGACTATGTTTAACAATCAACACTATTCTAACTTGGTCAAACATAATCACTTGTTACTATTATTGATTAAAATTGATAATTAATCATGTTATGACATCTTCATGTTATAGAAATTTAGTTAACCACATTCACTAATGTGATTTACTACATTCAACCATGTTTGGCAAAGTTTGATAGTGAACATTGTTCAACATCCATGGTCAACCACTTTATCAAGTATAGTTAACATGGTTTATAGTGTTTGGTTTAATGGCAAGGTTAATCATATTAGGTGTAATATTAGGGTTTACAATAAAAATATTAATATTAATAAAGCTGACTAATAATAATGATGACATTAATATTGATATTATGATGTCACAATGGTACAAAAATGTATCCAACGTCACAATATGGCAACCACATTGTCACAAAGCGACAAACATTATTGCAATGTTACATTACATTTTAAATTATCTAATGTCGTAATGCGACATTACAAAATTAGTCAACCACATTTACTAATGTGATCAACTATGTTAAATTATGTTTAAGTATGTTTTATAGTCAACACTCTTCAACTTTGGTCAAACATAATCACCTATTAATATTATTGATTAATATTAATAATCAAACATGTTAAGACATTTGAATACTACAGAAATCTATCCAATGTTGCAACGTGACAAACAACATCACAATGTTACTTTACATTATAATGTATCCAATGTCACAATGTCGCATTACAAAATTAGTTAACCACAGTAACTAATGTGGTTGACTATGTTCGACCATGTTTGACAAAGTTTGATAGTGAACATTGTTCAATGTGGTTAAAATGGTCAACTATGGTCAACCACAGTTACCTAATGTTAATATTTGATTATTCATAATCAATTGTTACATTAAAAATCATTAATAATAACAATAGTAATATTAATAAAGTTGATTGGTAAAGAAAATAATAATAATAATAATATTGTGACATCGAAATGATACAAAAATATAACTAATGTGACAAACCTTGTTGCAATGTCACAAACATTGTCGTAATGTTATATTACATTGCAATGCAACATTAAAAAATTATTCAACCACATTAACTAGTAATATTAACCATGTTTGACTATGCTAATCACTTGGGTTTAATATTGAGTTTATAATATTGGGTTTAATATTACGTATAATATTGGGTTTAATATTACGTATAATATTACGTATAATATTCAGTATACAAATAAAGACTTTTGAATTCATTCAGCGATATAATTTGTTCATAATGTCATGTTTTTTTAGTTTTATAGTTGAAAAAATTTCAATTTCTTTTGTATCTAGCATGTTGTGGTTGAAAACATGTTAAATTTATACTTAGGAAAGAAAAATGATATTCTACCAGAAACATTAATGTGTTTTTTCCTTAAAATTTAACTTTGTTTGAGACATAAAAAATTGGTTTTATTAGCATTTTTTAAAAAGTCTGAAAATTGACCCTAAAAAAAAAAATCATTATTCCAGTATCAACACTTTTGTTTTGAAGCTATATTTTGCACAAAAATTTCGTAGTAAATTTCGTAGTCACTGCCATTTTTAAAACACGTTCAAAATTGACACCTAAAAAAAAAAACATCGTTCCAGTATACACACTTTTCGTTTTTAGCACTGTTTTTGATGTTTTTTTGGGGTTTTTTGGCCAGAGTTCCGTTTTGAGTTTATAGTTCCCGTTTCAAAGCGACGATCTTATTCAATTTATTGTGTCCAATCCAGGGAACCATTTCAAATGTTGTCGCTTCTAAGTAGGAACTGAAAACTTTCTCTATCTTTCTACAGTCCATTTTTGTGTTTTCATGCAAAATTTTTAAGGTTTCAAGGCCTTCGGGGTTCATAAAAAATTCCTTGGGACTGACGCACTCCCCTGTGTCAAAAACTGTATTGCACCTAGGCATAGGAGCACTACAGGAAGAGGTGTAATTTTCTAGTAGACACTATTGGGGTGCATTGGGCGCATTTTCCTAAGTTGTCTTTCAATTTTGCCTCAAATTTTGTCAATTTTTTTGCATGGGAAAGAGCCTAATGGATTCCTTGTTGATTTTTTAGGTACCCATTAGCACAAAATGGAATTCATCTAGAGAGAAAGAGAACATGAGGAAAAATATTTGAATGCAGCAAACGACCCTGCTACAATCCAGGCGCTAAAAAAATGTGGGTTATTAAAATTATTCTGGATTCCTGGTATGAGGCAACAAATGGATTTGTTGAAGTACCTTGTCCATTCATGGGATATTCAGGCATAGGTGTTCAGGTTTGGGGAGAATATTATAGAGATATAGGTAGAGGATATTTACTTTTTGATAGGATTGTCAAAGTGAGGTGCCCCCATTTCCCTTCTAGGTGGAAGAAGTAGCAATGAGATGATGAAAGGCTATATCGCTACCTATTGCAGACCTCAAGCCCTTCCTAATAGGGATGGAAAGATAAACATAAAGGATGTAACCGAATTACCTATGAGAAAAATCTTGTTCATCATCACAAGATTGGGAGGAAGCTCAACACTACATCTAGCAAGCAAATCATACATGCAATATGGGATAGAATGTCTAGAGCCGACAATATTCAACTGGAGTGAGGGTGTCTTGGTCAATTTGAAGGAACATATTACTAAAGAAAAGGAGGGGAAGTTGAAGAACTTCAACTATGGCATGATCTTAGTCTCTTTTTATCTAGAGCAGATGCCACTGCTGCAGCCTCAACAGATTGTACTTAAGTCCATCGATCTGAGGACCCCATGGAAGAGGAGGTGGATAGACCATATGAGTCGACATGGAGGCCCATTAGAGATCAAATTTTCACCAACCTTCTTTGGGTGGCTACGTAGGTAGTTCATCATTATTGATGATTTTCCTTACACAAAGATGGATTTTAGTGATGATCTTGAGATCGAGTTCCTTGGGGGTGAGAAATGGGATGCTTCAGGTAAGATACTTCGACCATTAATATTTTGAAAGTTTTACGATTTTTTTTTGTGTTTTTTTTTATGTTCCTGAGACTAAACTATTTGATGTTTTCATGAAGATATTGGATCTGTTCCACCAATAGGTGCTACATATCTTCGTCACCCAGAGAGACAACCATAGGAGGAGGCAGTGGTACTAATATAGGTCATTGTAGTAGGAAGGAATGTGCTACAATATCCTAATGTAGTAGAGATCCTGTCAGAGGTGGAGTGCCACATGGAAGAAATGACAAATAGGATTGATGAGACCGTGGTTGATCAACTTCTATTTCGACTTCAATGACACACAACTAGAGTGCCTAGTCGTATTGGTTGGTTACTGTGCAAGATAGCTCGTGTAGTGTCGTTTTATCATGAGAACTATTAATTTGTCTACTTAGATGTTTTTCATGTATTTTTTATATGGACTATGTAACCATATGTGTCTTAGGGCACACATTTTGTAAAACCAAACTTAATATATGTATATATTTTTAGTGTTTCCTAGTTTTTATTCTACTTTCAATATGATGCGATGTGAATTGAAATTTATTTACACTCTTTGCAAATGTCGATCTAAAAAGAAAATTAGGTAGGGCATCTACTAATGTGTTTAGATTTCTAGAAACATGTTCATATCAGATGAAATCGACATTCTTTTCTAGAAGACGCACTCTCAAAACCATGCGAAGGATGTTGGGATTTCTCACTAAATAGATATTCGCGAGTTGTAGTACTACGAGATGTGAGTCAAGCTTGATGACTATACGATGGATACCATGTGAAATAGCATCAGAAAGTAGCTCAACCACTATGCTATACTCATCAATGTTGTTGGTCGAGTGACCAATTCAAATCCCTTTCATGCTCACTAGCTTGTCATTTGGAGCAAATATAGCCCACGTTACAGAGGATAGGTTCTGAGTACTATAGCTAGCACCATCGGCATAACCAATATACAATTCAAGAGAGGTTGACATCTACAATCCAAAAGTAAACAGAATCAATAGAAACCATGGGAAACTCTGAAAAACATACTGCAAACACACTCAACACACCTATAGACAGTATGTACATAGTGTACCATGCATGGGATCAAGCATAGTATTTTTGAGGTACAACCCATTTCTATGTTGTGGCAACGGAAATCCATCGAGATATACTAGCTCATAAGCCCCTTTTACAAGGACTCACTTGACAATGTATGGGCCCAGCTACATAGGCTGGAACTTTCCTCGACCTAACTTGTTGGCCTCCTGGTCATACAAGAGAACCATATATCCTTTTGAGAAGATTCTAGGATTGACACTTTTGTCATATTTCACTTTGATGCATATTTTATGGGATTCATTGGCTAACATGGAATCATGCCTGGTTTCATCCAAATGAGTCAGATGTAAAAGACGCTCCTCCTTTGTGGAAGTAGCAGGAAGAAGTTCAATAGCTAGTTTGAGCGATGGAATTTCACATCTGATGGGGAGGATCGCTTCCAGACCATACACCAAATTTAAGGGCATGAATCCAGTAGCAGTCCTAATTGAGGTTCGATATGCCCATAAGGAAGAAAAGAGAAGCATTTTCTAGTCCAATTTGTGGACCCTTATCATACGTTGAAGCCTAGCCTTAAGAACTTTACTAATCGCCTCAACTTGTCTGTTAGCCATAGGATAATAGGGAGTGGAATTTTCATGTGAAAGTCCCAATTTCGCAGCTAATTTGGTTATCATATGATTCTGAAAGTGCTTCTCATGATATGTTAATATTTCTTATAGAACACCAAACCTAGAAATCACGTGGTTGAAGAAAAATTATGCAGTTGTTTCATCGGTATTATTGAATGTAGGAATCGATTTATCCCACTTAGTAAAGTAGTCAACAATGACAATGATATATCCATCGCCCCTAATCGAGTGAGGGTTACATGTCATCAAATTGATGCCTCATTTCTTAAAGGGACCAATGGCAACAATGAGATGCAATGGAGTAGGAAAAGCGCATAATTTTCAATCATAGATCTAGCACACATGACATTTTTGGATTGTGAGGATACAGTCGTGGAAAATGGTGGGACAAAATAACTAGCATGTAAGATCTTTTGCACGGTAGTGTAACCTGAGAAGCGTCTGTTGCATGCCCCCAAGTGGCCTTAATTCAAGACTTGCTCGGCCTCCTTGAGAGTCAGGAACCTCCATAAAATGGTATCGATACCACGACAGTAAATATTATCACCGATAATCACATAGTTTCAGGATTGGTACCGGCTATGTCATTGCTCTGAGTGAGAGGTATTAGGACGTAAATTTGGGGTCTCGAGATAGATGAGAAAATATCCATACCATGAGTCAAATGATGAGGTTAGGAACAATGATTTGTCTGGGCTGGAGTCTTTAGATGTAGATCAACATCAAGGGAAGGGAGATCGCACATTATCTAGACAAAAACTAAGGATTTCTTCGACCTAGATTTGATGAAGTCTAGGACAAAATCTTGGAGAATAAATATGCACTTAGAGTATTTCACCCCTAGAAATTGATGTGACAATATGTATGTGATAGGGTTGCAATCCGAAATGACCATAGTTTTGAGAAGCGAGATGTAATGGTGAAATCTATAGATGACTTGAATGACTGCAAAAGCTAAATTTTCCACATGAGTATACCCTATCTTAGTATCATTAAGGTTCTGACTCAGATAATAAATGGGATGTTTATTCCTCATATCATCTACTTGGACCAACAACATAGCTATAGTAGAGATGGTGGCAGCAAGGTACAAGAAATAGTCGCGCCAATAGTCAGGGGGGTAAAAAGAGATGCCCGAACCAGTACATCTTTCAAGGCATCAAACACTTTCTGTGCAGTGTCATCCCAATGGAAGGGAATCCATTTTTTAGTAAGTGAGTAAATCCTTTGGTCATTTCATCATAGTTAGGGATGAACCTCCTTAGGAATTTGGTGTTCCCTTGGAGTATTTGTTCCTGGACGAGGGAGGAAGGTGTAGGTAGGTCAACGATTGCCTGGACTCTTAAAGGATCAATAAGAATTCCTTGTTTGAAAATGGTGAAGCCAACGAGCCGACTAGAAATGAAACATAACACACATTTTTGTGGGTTGAGTCGAACGTTATAATGTCTACAACAAAGGAAAATGACCTGTAAATGCATGGGTTGATCAACTCGACGCTTGGAGTGAGAAGGGAGATCGTCCAAATAGAGTTTTATGATGTGATTGATATCGTTGAAAGTGTAGTCCATTGCACATTCAAACTTGTCCCCTACTTTATTTAAACCAAAAGGAAGCTTTCTATAAGAATAAGTACCTGAGGGACAAATAAAAGTGGTTTTAGGTTGGTCCGCCGGAAGAATGTTGATTTGATTATAGCCTATGAATCCATACATAAATGAATAAATCTTGTAGCTAGTGTAGTCATCAACAATATGGTCAATAAACAGGGTTGGCTAGTTGTCCTTTGGACAAGCTTGATTTACCTCCCGATAATCATACTCGGATCATGCCCTGTTTCTTCATGATAGGGACAATGTTCGATACCCAATCAGTTAAAAGAATGGGGTATATGAAACCAACAATAAGAATATTTTTTATTTTAGTTTTTATCCTAGCAGCCTTCTTGGGATGGACCGAATAGAGGCACTGCCAGACGAGTTTGGCATTTGGATACATCTTGATTTCATGAACTGCGATGTTTGGGTCGATACCTGGCATTTCCTTGTATGTCCATGAAAATACATCTCTAAACTCACGAAAAAGGGCTTGATAAATATCAATTTAATATGGAGTACAAGATGCTTTGATGTATAAATTTTCAACTATTTCTGGTTTAATCGAAATATCGAGAGGAATGGTTTCTTCGATATTCAAAAGGTTCATTTTAGAGTCGATCTCATGAATGGAAACATAATTCATAAAGGGTTTGAAAATATTAGGTAGGTACACACCACTAAGATTATATTCAATGGTATTTGGAAAGGGGGAACGATGATGGTGCATCGTCTGACATCATGATCTCCATGATTCATTCGTCAGTAGCGAATGTACATGAAAAAGGATTAGAGGGTGTGCCATAATCCAGTGATCGAACTACCCAATCAATCAAAGAAAAAGTATGGGTCGCACAAGCCAAGTAGATGGCTTTGTAATCTTGATCAATAAGGCTAAGCGACATTTAGTCACAATTTTTTTATATGTTAATTTCATCAGGGATAATCCATGGATTAGCCACGATCGTAGATGACGATATCATGTTGATATAGGCAACCGAAGCAAAGGAGCTCGGAAGGGGAGAGGGAGGGAGCGAACAATTTTCCATAAGTGATGAATCTTTCAATAAAACAAATCCAACATGCTTATAGGAATGTAGGGCTTCCCATACAAGAGGGACACTTCTAGTAACATTGGAATCAGAGGAAAAAAAGATGAGCTGATCTATGGCCATGATCCTACCTTTATGAGGAAAGGAAATCATTCAGAAGTAAGTTGAAACGATGACAACGATACCATAAACCCAGGTATGTCCTAGTAAAATATTATAATCTAAAGGTCCATCAATAAATTCTACTTCAACGGAGATGACTTTGCCTCCTAATTCCACTTGGAGGGAATTCAAAATCTCCCGAGGTTTGTATGTCCTTCCATGAAAGGATTTAAATGTGGTGGTTGATTGACTCAATTAGGGTGAGCCAATCGCCTTCTAGAAAGACAAGGACATGATGTAGGTTGAGGCTCCCTCTCCCACAATAGAATGATGAATGTTCTTAACATGAACAACGACTGGAACATAAAATCTAACTGATTCGGATGTCAAGGGGTATATTTTTCATGAGATAAAACCACTAGGTTGGAATCTGATGGATCCACATATTTGATAGCCGACAATAAGGCCTTCTTTTGGGTGGGGAAATTTTGCAACACCTCAAGTGTCGACATAGTCGAAGGAGATTGAGCCAAGTCTTCAACTACGTTGTAATTTTGAGAAACTCTCGAACAAGGGTTGAAAGCAAAATTATGGTTAACACCCTATGGAGTCTTGATGGTTAATTCCATAGGAACCAAAGGTGGAACATGATTAGATGAAGGTGGTGTTGAATTGGAAGGTTGATAAGTATCCTGCCCATTTAGTGGATTTACATTACCATAGTCCTTATTCTGAGTGGCCATCATGACATCAGATTTCAACTTTGAGGAGGAAAGAATCAAAATTGTGTTAGAAGAAGAGGCATCCTGGGAAACCATGTGGGTCTCCTGACTGGGAAATAGATCATTCAGCACAATGGGAGAAGTGGATGATTTAAGAAATTGATTCACTTTAGTGTGGTGCAAACAATCATGTTTAAAGTGATCATTGTTACAAATCAAGCATTGGTATCAATTTCATTTCTCATTGGAAGTCGAATTTGTTTATTTATCTTGCAGTGAGTAATATTTTTTTTTCTTACCTTTACCTTTCTTCTTGGTTCCAGGTTGTTTTTTATACTTTCCTTTATCAGATGAGAGACATTTATCTCAGATGCAGAAGTCGTTGTAGGATCAGATGGAGGGTTTTGTGTAGGAGCGGTACAAGAAATACCATATGGTTTACTTGCCGACTACGAAATGGCATAACCTATAATGCCACCGAAATCATGAGACTCTTTATCTTGTGGAGGAGGAATAGTATTAAAAGGTCTCAGAGCATTTGGTATCTTATCATAGAGCACGTCTCATTGGGTGTAAACTAGATCTAAATACTAAGAACGAGAAAGAACTTTCTCTTCGGTCATGACTCCACCTTTGGCCACATCTTTTGTTATGGGATCTAACAAAGAATTGACAAAACATTATGCTAACAAATGATTGAGAACATAAGTCTTGACCAAACAACGATGACACATTCACTCATGAATGTGATCTAAAATGTGTGTAGATTTTGATTGTTTGAAGTTAGTTAATAGTTCCATTCCATTTTCGTATCTGATGGGAAAATGGAAATGTGTGAGGAAGGTATTGGATAAAGTGTTGAAGTCATGAAACGATGCTCCAGGTAATTCAATATACCATTTAGCTATAGCACTTGTAAGAGTTTGTTGGAAAAGACGAATTTGAATGGAATCATCATTAAGTTAATTGGATGAACACCATAGATGATACATAATAACATGCATCAACGGGTCTTCTCTTGGATTCCCATTGGATTTTGGGATATCAAAAGGAAACTTAGTGGGAATAATCAACCACTATGGTGAATGAGTGATATGATCATTAGTAAGTCGAGTTAAATCCGAAAATTCAAGAGTAGCCACAAAAGGCAACTACCAATTAAATTCCAGAGGCAGATGACATGGATATGAAGGGATAACCTGGGAAACAAATACTTGCATTCCTAGATAAGGAGGGTTCTTATAATAAGGAACCTGCTTACCAGAATATGGGGGGTTCTGATAACGAGCATACAAGTGGGTTTGTTTCCCAGTCCTAGGATGGAAAAATATGTTGGAATGGTTGGGATTATATTTACTGGCCTTGAAAGGGTACTTGATGTGATCCATATTATTCCACGATCAGGGTTTGCATTGCCCCTTGGTACGGGTTCAATTTAGACTATGTCAAATTTTGAAGAATTTGACCCACCAAAACTTGAGGAGTACCTTGTGCAAGTGATTAAGAAGGTGAATAACCTTGCACAGGTTGATGAATTAGGCTATTGGGAGAATCAGACACCATTGAAATTGGCTGTAAAGGTTGGATCTCATGTATTTGAGCTTGCTGAGGTTTTGATAGATAGGTAGGAATTTCCGATGAAGATGGTACAGTTTGAGGATTCAACAAGCAATCCCAATATGAACCAATTTGTATGGGTAAAGTAGGTTGCCAAACACTGGAAGCCATTCCAGGATAAGGAGGACTATAACTAGGCAGATTGTTGTATTGAGGTATACCACCAAAAGGTTCCCCCCTGGCATGGGAGGAAGTGATGATGGAGGAAACTACGGTCCAGATGGAGGGTACCAAACATACAGAGGGTTGGGTTGTTGAGGGTATATTTTCCCACTAACATAAGGGCCATCTTGCTACTCTATTGTAGGTGTGGATGGAGGAAGAGGAGCAGACTGTTTGGTATTCATAAGATAAGTACCAGACATTATTAAAAAAACAAATGTCATCGGAGAGGTCCAAGGACTCGAGGCCACACCAGAAAAGGTACCAGATAATCACTGATAGTGAGGTAGGAAGGATGAGCCACCATACACATGAGCTTCTAGTGGTGTTACAAACATAGATGAGGATGTAATGCTGAATGTATCAACCATAGTGGTGGACACAGGATGGGAGTTTAAATTAGTTCCAGTCATGGTTAATAATCCCAATGAATATTTCCGTGAGAGATCCGTGGGTAGGCCCAAAGAATCAGGTAAAGGAGATTGTGTCGGTAGTTGAAGAGATGGAAGAGGATTGGTTTGATAAAAATAAAGCCCTTCCTAATGAATGGGAGTAGAAGGATGAGGATCTTCTTGTGGGATCTGTTCAATACCTATAAGTCTGTATGGAAGAGGCTCACCGTCAAGCCTGTTGAAAATAATACTAAGAGGGGGGTGAATCAGTATTATCAAATTCTTTTTCAATTTATACAAATATTTGCAGATCTGACTAATGAAACTTGTGTATACCTTCTAGAATTACAATTTAATTTATTCTTCAGATGTTGATCATTACTTTATGTGTTAGAACCATATAACAGTAAGCTGGAATAGAAAAGTAGAGCAGACAGTCACACAAAAGAACACAAGATATAAGGTGGAAACCTAATGTGGGTGAAAACCACCTGCTACAATATGTGTCTATCTTCTTTCAATTAGAAACTTCTTTTTACAATGATTCTGTACTAGTGCAGTCTTATACCAGCACGCAGGCTTCAACCTGCAGAAGGCTACATCCTTCTCTCGTTCTCCAGACTCTCTTGGAAGGGATCTACAACCCCCTTAGCTCTTGTACTAGCTGAGGTACTAGTACATAGGTGCTGACCTACAGAAGACTTCTCTTTTCTTTCAGGGACCACGTTTCATAAATTTTCAGACTGGATCCATGAATATCAATCAAACATCAAATAGATCTGTAATCAACCAACTTCCTTGTACAAATACTGAATCGATAACTTCTAAGAACACAGTACCAATAACCAGACACCAATTCAGAACCCGGAACACTGCAGTAATAAAAAAAAGCAGCTAAAACATATTTCAAGAAAAGGCTGCTACTTCACCAATAGAAATCTGCGTACATACACATATATGTCAAAGTGAACCTGTGTGTATACAGAGTATTCACTTCTTTAACCTGCGGGTATCCATGCCTCCGCTATGTCGAACCTGCAGGTATCCATGCCTTTGCTGTGCAGATCCTGTGGAATATGAGCCTGCGCTGTGTCAAACCCGTGTATATCCGTGCATTCGCTTTGTCAAACCTGTGGGTATCTGCGCCTCCGCTGTATTGTACCTGTGGGTATTCGCACCTCCGCTGCATCGAACCTGTGGGTATCAGACCTCAATTATACCCAGATTATCAGATTTATAGATCTGATCATGCTCTAAAGAGATCTTGACCCATCAGTAGATCTTAACCATCTTCTAATGCTCAGGTTCCTCCTTGATTTAGGTCCAGCTATAACTCCCAACAGATCACCAGTATTCCAGATCTTGCTCTTCTCAATATATTCAACACCATAGTCTACCCAAGCCAAATGATCTCCTTTCCTTTTTATAGTCTAGGCCTTACTCAAACCATGGTCCAAAACCACAGAGATCCAATACTAGGGACCCAATACCTAGGTTCAATACTTTAGATACAAAACCACGGACCAAAACCATAGGTTCAAAAATGTCGGACTAAATACCATGGACCAACCATAAGATTTCCCATGTGTGCACGCTTTTCTCTGCATGAAAGTGCATGTACTGTATATACACACTTTTTTTTTCGGTACATCTGCGTATATGTATACACCTTTTGTTTGGTGCACTTGTGTATGTACACGGCTTTGTGAAAAGGAACTTGTGGGTGTCTCATTTTTTACCATTCTGAGAGCCTAAAATGTGATCTGCTATTTGAGAGAGTTGCCATCAAGGACAACACTTATGTCATTGAGCCAAACCTATGCCAAACCAATGTCATAATGCCAACAGAGCCCAAGATATATAGGTTCTGCCTGAGACAAAGCAAGAGAGGAGGAAGGTCCCAAAGACATGTAATGATGGCTGAGGCTCCTTAGGTTCAATAACCTCAGGAAACAAATTTTATGACTCAGGGAGATCAAATTCAATGACCTCAGGTAACAAAGTTTCAAGGACTTTTGTTTCAATTGTGTCGATGTCACCAATAGGAATAAATGTAATCTAGGGTTCAAAACTCAAAGGGACAGATGATTTTGGCTCATCAATATTGGTTGGAGGGCCAGAAGTACTTCTTGATTTTCTCGATTTAGTATTTTGTGTTTGCCAATGTCTAGTAAAATGGTTAGGAGTATCCTCTAGAGGAAGTGGAGGCTTGTTTTTCATTCTATGCTAATGACGGGGAGGGGGATTTTGTTCTTCCATGTTGGGCATCAATTTTATTAACACAAAAATAAATAAATCAAAAATATGGTAATCTAGGCATAAAGGATTACCAAGCAACCATGAACTACAATATATACCTTGGGGAACCAAGGACTTAATGTACGACAACTAATCTCCCCAAATTTTGTGTTCGATTTATCATGATATTCAAGGTGGTAGACTCAATTACTTATGAATGGATAGGAACCTATTGGGGACTCCCAAAATATATGTGACTGTATGTGGGAGTGTTATAGACATTTTTGGGCACTACAACCCCAAGCATGAAATGTCCATAAACCAAGGGCTCCTAAGTCCCTAAAAGGTTTGTTCTAACCCCTAAAGGAACAAGGTCAACTGATTACAGCTTCTCCCAGAAGTTCTCCATGAAAAACTGCTCAGAACTGGTCAAAACAAGATCATTTCAACTGCTCCATAGGCAAAGTGCGTTGCATCTCACCTAAATACACTGTGTGGGTGCATTGCATTTCAAAAAGCCCTTCTATGGGGTGCGATGGGCGAGAAGTTCCAAATGGCAGTGTCATTCCGTGAGGTGGAGAGGCATGGAAACTTCCAGAAACTTCTCCTGTGACACTTGCCTCTCTGAATTTGACCAAGGATGAGTAAGAGATCATCAATCTCCAAGTGGAAGCAAGAACTATCAGAGGGAAGAAACTATTCAAATCACAAGCTGACTCATCTCCCTTACAGATATCTATATATGTATCCCTCATCCCAGAGATCCAGAGGCTGGAATTTTGCATATTGTAAGGAATTGCCGTTGGTTTCTTGAGACAACATCAGATTGTTGGGTGATATAAGCTTTGTATGAGGTGAAGAGAGGCTTCCTTGCTGAGGGGATGATGCTGGGTCAGAACAACTGGTTGTAACTCCCTTGGCTATTTCTTGTTTATCAATAAAATCTATTCAAGTTTTCCTCCATACTCTTGTGTCATTTATGTTTGCTGCATTTGTGTGGTCAATTTACATATGATCCTAGATTGTTTATGATTATAGATCCATGTTCTTGTATAGTGCTATGCTACTGTGATCTTACAGGTACTCTGTGAAGCTGGGCGTGCAAGGGAACAAGTAGCGAAAGACTATCAAGAGAGAGAGGAATCGAACTAGGAGATTAGCGCAAGACAGAGGTTGGTCTTCTTTGTTCTTCTCTCATCTATACTTCATAAAGGAAAAATGAAAGTAGCTTTACTCTGTTTGTTTCTAAGGTAGCTATCACACCTTAATGGGATAAGAAGTTCTATGTAGACACTTTTCCCTGTAACAAAATGGCGACTCTGCTGGGGACGAATTAGTTTGTTTGTTTATCTTCCTTTTTGTCTATTTTATAAACTTACAGACGGAGCCTGAAGTTGAGCCAGGTAGCTTTCGAACTGCATTTGCTATTCAAATGCAAAGTAGATAAATGCCGCTTCAGTCAATCTCCAGGATTTGTTTATAAATTAAACAACTGATTTACAAACTCTCTGATTGCCCTTTGTGATAGCTCTTAGATCCTCCTTAGATCTACCCCTGATTGTGGCATTACTGATTACAATTTTCTCGGAAAAAACCCATGAACTAAACTACAAACTGTGACCCGGAACCCAAGCAAAGTCTCGTCTCTGGCCCAGCGCAGGTACTGTTCTGTGAATCTGAAATTCAACGCACTTCCCAAGTGTAGTAGGTGCGCTGCATTTCAAATTCACTGTGTTACAGGTGCGCTGATCAGATTAGGCATTGTACAGTTTTGGTTTCTGTGATTCATTCTTTCCAGTTCTATTCATGAATTTTGCTGCCTGTGATCAGTGTATCTCTGTTTGAAACCCCTTTTCCTTGCTGTTATTCCGCATCCTTTGTAAAAGAACTGTAAATGTTTTTGTGTATTTGTTGAGTCATTTTCAGTTCTCCTTTGCAAAAGTAACGTAATCGTACTGTCGTCCTTTGATTTGAAAGTGTCGCAAGTGTCGTTTTTAGTCATAGGAAAGAGTTTGGTTGCTGTAGATAGTCGATTATCCTGTTACTATTGTATTTGGTCTGAATTTGTAATTTTTCTAGTGTCGAAAGCAAGTATTCATTTCTAAATCGTAAAGTGTTGTGATTGCCTCCATTTTTTGATTTTGAAAAGAAACTTGTTGGTAATTGTCGCTTTAGAAGTAATTCAAATTTGTGCATGAGCTTTCTTTTCTCCATTCACATACTAAGAAAGCCGAAAACAAATACATGCATGTGCATTTGCATTTAGACTGTTTGACTGGTTTGATTTAGGAAAGTGCATTTAGAGTGTGCTCTTTGCTCTTTGTGAAAGAATACTGTCTTTATTTCCTTAGCAGCTAGGATTTTCATTGCACAAAGAAGATAAAATACTGTTTATCATCTTGGATTGCATTTTAGGAATTACACATATACATCCTGCGGTGAACCTGAAAGGAAAACTTCATAAACAAGATCAACTATAAAATAAATTCAATGAATCTAACAACGCTTTAGAACCTAACGCACAACATTTAGAAGTCTAGGCTAGAGACGTATTCCGGCGTCGTAAAGCCTGGTAGCTATTGTTCTCACTGATGGTTGGGTGATTCCTCCACTTTGAGATGATAAGTGCCAGTACGGACTTGTGCTCCCACGTATCGTCGAGTATATTTTGGGAGACCACAATAGGCTCAATCCTTTATCCATAGGAAGTTGTGTCTGTCGCCCTATTGATTGCAATGCACTGAACACAGCATTCGGGAAGATTGACTGTTGTACCGTAAAAAGTATTCTGCAGTTTTGCGATTGGTTTGGTAATCCCTCTACCTAGATTTCCAGAGCAGTCCCTTTCGTTCCTTTCCAGACTCCTTAACGGAAAAGTTCCATCTGAGCACTTGTCACTTCAGGCTCATTAAAAATCGAAGGCGACTAGAGTCATATTTTGTTTTTTCTCGACTCTTAAAAATTGAGAAAACAAGTTGTGTTAAAGCTTCTAAAATTCATCTAATTCGGAAACATACTTCCCCTTTATTTTTAGTTGATCAAGTAATCCGCAATCGTGGAAGAAAGTCAATTGAAACCTCGTCGTTCGCAGAGGCTTACGAGTCAACCGTCTTTGTCTCCGGAATCGAAGCTAGTACGGACAAAGAGAACTCGTTTAACCGGTTCCAAATCTCCTGTTAAAGTTAGAACAAGTGTTCCAACAACATCAGAGATTCCGTTTACTCCAAACATTTCTGGTATCCCTACCTTTACAGAAGAAGTTCAGCAGCCACAGAAGGACAGTGGTATTGATCCTAGTCTGAGGGTAAACACTTGTATCACTGAACCAGTTCCATCTACAACCGGTTCGGAGAGTGTTTCTCCCCAAAAATCTGTCATTGTAGATTCCATACCTTCTTCGGCACTAGAAATATTCTACGGACCTGACGGTCTACCCCTTCCACCTGGTCTAATTGCTATAGAAGAGATTGTGGAAGATCCTCCATCTAGTACTCCATCGCAATTTGGAGTCGGGATCACTCTATATCCTTCCTCATCAGAAGTTAGTCTACCGCCAGCGGAAGCTCCTGTAGAAACGCTAGGTAATCTTTTGGATAAACTAGAAATGTCTGAACAACTGTCAACATCTAGGACTGTGTCGTCTGACACAGCGACGGTAGAACTCCCTGCTATCACTCCAACAATGTTTTCTGGTATACCATCTGTCCCAGCTAGCTCTCAATCGCTAGAAGGAGCCCACTCAGGGGCCATTTCGATGGTATGGTCTGTTCCTGTTTGTTCATCCGGAATAATATCTGGAAACTCTTATGTTGAGTCTCAAAAAATTGATCCATTTGGAGGTCAATTTGGGCAGTCCGGCCCTCAAGGGAAAACCATTCCCTTAAGTACCAGATTACCACCGTATGGGGGGCAGTATGCCCTTTCATTATCCCCTCTGGGAGGACAGCCATACGGGAGTTCACAACAAAATTCAGGTTATGCTGGAATTACTTCAAGCGGTTGGGTACCGATACTACCTCAACAACCAAGAGTTGTATATTCGATGCAATAATGCTTACCTATGTCAAGTATACCAACTACGCCAGCTATTGTGACAATGTCGCAAGTTCAAGCGCTGCCTGTTGTATGCCAACCTCAGGCTTCTCAAGTTGTAATGCAATAGCCCCTTGACCCTGCAACTCAACCACAATCGCCGACTAGTGGAATGACACAAGTTCAAACGGGTACAATTACCCCTCATCTTGGTCAAACAGTTAGTATCGGGCAACAACACATGGCTTCACAACAATGGCTAGTGCAATACCAACAACCGCAATTCCAACAAGCATACCAAGGTTCTGAACCACAAATCCTTGCGAATAGTGGGCAACCATATGTTCAAAAAGGTCAAAATCAACCATTTTACAATGGTCTTTCCCAGCAACCTTACCAAAGTTACCAGCATCAAACGCATTATGCTGGTATGCAAAGACCAATTGCTCAGGAAATCCCATCTTATCCTAGGTATGCTTCACCTAACCTGAATCAACAGTTACCCTTCGTGGCAACTTTAGAGTTACCTGATTTAAATCGGTTAACAAACGATCCAATCGCTTACACCCCTTGGTGGCCAGCGATTCCACATAAACTTCCATCAGATATTCCTAAATTTAATGGAAATCCGGGCGAAGATCCGTCGAATCATGTGATGACCTTTCATCTGTGGTGTTCATCAAACACCCTAAACGATGATTCGATTAGGCTTCGCCTTTTTCAGAGCACGTTAACTGGTCCGACAGCAAAATGGTATATCAAATTGCCCAGAGCTTCATTCAACAACTTCAATACCCTAGCCACAACCTTTTTAACCCATTTTCAGTTACCGATAAGGTACGAAACGGGAACGGAACTTCTTACCAACTTCAAACAAACGAAGACCACTCACATATCTGATCATATACATGAGTGGTGATGTCGTCGTAGAATGGTGAAAACATATGTTCCCGATCAGCTCTTAGCTGAATGGTTTATCAAGTCATTACTGCCTTCCATCACGGAAGATGTGGCAAAAGGGGGAGTCGTCACCGAAGAGCAGGTTATCGCTCGTGCGCAATATTTGGACTTGATTTACACTCAGTCCGGCACGCTCTACGATAAAATACCTGATGCTCCTAGACCGGAATTCTCAATTCCTCCTCCTCTTAAATCAAACAATGACTCTCATGCCAGTGATGGCGTGATTGGCACAACATACACAAAATCGACAAAGGCTACATCTAAAAAGGCCCGTAAGATTTCCAGTCAAAATGCAAATGAGGAACTTCTTGCCTCGGAAGTAAATGTTGTATCGACAGATAAAGGAAAAGAAACCAAGCAACCAGGGGGCAATAAGAAAGGCAAAGGGAAGAAGAAGAAATAGGAAGAATCATCACCTGAAAAATCTTCTGCAAACCCTCCTGGAAATAGGAAACCAAAAAATCCATGCTTTATATGCAATGATGATCATCGGACCGCAGATTGTCCACACAGAGCTGAGCTTAAAAAATTCTTCAAGAATTCAAAAACCTCGGCAGTATTAACTGATTCGTTTCCAAATCCAGGAACAAATCTTGTAGACAGTGAAAATGCTTCCCCGTGTCAAGTGCTGATGTTGTTGGTTTCCAAACAGCAAAATGATGCTTTGATATCGACAAGAAACAAAGATTATGGGAATCCACAACTGTCGAACAACAAGGATAAAGATCAACCTGGTAGTTCGACAACAACTTCGACAGAAGTTGTGCCACCCATCATTCCCGAGTTGACAATAAAACCACCAAAGGGAGTAGTACACAAGTCGATGTTTAATCCCCGCACTAGAGTGGCACAACATTATAATATAGTGGAAGATTTGGCCCAATCGCCATCCGCTATGTCGACTCTTGAGGTACTACAAAATTGCCCATCCCAAAAGCAGGATTTATTATCAGCCATTGGTGGGATAGACCCAAAGGATTCCAATCTTGTATCCTTCGATCATAAAGGATACGATCCTCAGTTACTAGCTCAACTAGCTTTCCTCATTCAAGTGAAAGCCCTCAACAAAATTGTTCATCGAACAATTATTGATGAGGGGGCATCTACATGTATTATGTCGATGAGTTGCTGGAAAAATTTAGGATCTCCAACCTTGTCGTGATCTTCCATGACATTAAAAGCATTTGACGGACAAACATATACCCCATATGGTATTCTAAGTAATTTGAAGGTTGAACTAGGAGAGAAAACAGTAGAAATAGAAGTTGAGGTAATCGACAGAAATCTCGATTACAACATCCTACTGGGAAGACCATGGATATATGCCATGGCTGCTATTGTGTTGACCTATTTTAGGAAGATTGCATTTCCCTTTCAAGGAGGGATTACAATCATCGATCAACAAAACTTCCTCCCCAATGGTTCTCCAGTTACGGGAAGCATTCCAATGATCCATGGAAGCCCCCATTTGCTTCAAAATATTGGAGTAGGCCTACTAAAAGATCCTATATTAATGGGAACTTTCGCCCTTCCACCTCCAATCAATTTGGCGGAAGTAGCGTCGGTAGGAACCTACAACATGATATCTTCTAGAAAGATCTCAGAAAACGATATCGACATGGATCATGCGCAGGTTTTGCCTCCAAGCCCAACAGAAATATTGTAGCAATCAATGTTCCTAGCATGGGAGGCAAACCCAAATCAACGCTCATCAAGCATTTGGATAGATAGGTCTAAGGAATATGGTACCCCTTCAGATCCTTGGTCGCGAGTGCATGTCACCGACGAAGGAATTGTTCAATCAATGGTAATTGAAGGGGCACCATGGGATGATTACCACCATTGTTCCCTTCTTCCGGATTGTGAAGAAAACACTCCTGATGACCTTTATCATCCTTCAATTTTTTATTTTCTATCAAATACTGTAAACACGGTGGATTCCGAGCGAAACTTGTCCAACATTGAAGAGACTATCGCCATAAATATCTCGACCAAAACAGATGTTGTAGAGAATATTTATGTTGGCAAATGTTGTTCTCCTTCACAACTGGAAATATATAACGCTCTTTTTCACGAATTCAGAGATGTCTTTGCTTGGTCATATAGTGAAATGCCAGCCATTGACTCGAGTATCGTTGAAGACAAAATCAAGATGTATCCAGATGTCAAACCAGTACGACAACGTCTACGGCAGGTGCACCCCAAGAAAGCTGCTGCCATTAAGGCAGAAGTTGAAAAACTTCTTCATGCTGGTTTCATTTACCCAGTTCCTCTAACCGATTGGGTATCAAATATTGTCCCTGTTATGAAAAAACAAGGAACAATTAGAGTGTGCATCGATTATAGGGATGTAAATAAAGCTTGTCCAAAAGACAACTACCCTACACCCTTCATCGACCAGATAATTGATGAATGCGCCAGATGTGAAATCTTTTCATTCATGGATGGATTCTCCGGGTATAATCAAATAAATATCTGCCCACAAGACCAGTCAAAGACTGCATTTATTTGTCCATGGGGCACATTCGCATATCAAAAATTACCCTTTGGTTTAGAGAACACAAGGGCAACTTTTCAGAGGGCAATGAATTATGCCTTCCATGACATCAAAAACATCGTTCAACCATACCTCGACGACCTTCCGGCTCATTCGCGAAAGTGGACTGATCATCTGCAGCATTTAAGAGCGATATTTCTACGTTGTCGACACTACAAATATGACTCAATCCACACAAATGTGTATTGTGTGTCAGTTCTGGTCATTTACTTGGCTTTGTAGTCTCGAAAGACGGGATTCGTGTCGACCCATGTAAGGTTCAGGCAATCATAAATTTGCCTCCACCTTCAAATTTTCTTCAGATTCAGAAACTCCAAGGGAAAGCAAACTGTCTGAGGAGGTTCATTCCAAATTATGCTGAACTTGCTAAAGGTTATATGCATGTTTTGAAAAAGGAAGTACCCTTTGTCTGGGATCAAGTTGCGCAAGCTTCCTTTGATGCTTTAAAAGAATCCCTAAGGAAAGCATCATTAATGTACGCTCCTGATTATCAAAAAGACTTTAACCTGTATCTGGCTGTAGCGGATACAACCATCGCAATGGTTTTAGTTCAAGAAGACAACGGAATTGAACATCCTATATATTATTTAATTAAGAACTTAAATGATACAGAAAGAAGATATTCTTATGTTGAAAAGCTAGCGCTCGCGGCTGTTCAAGCGATACAAAGATTTCGACACTATGTCCTCTTTCGAAAAACTACCATTCTGTCAGATTGCAACCCCATGACTTATATATTGTCGTGACAGTTGCTGGGGGGCAAATATTCAAAATGGATAGCAATTCTACAAGAGTTTGATCTGGAATTTGTAAAATCCAAGTCAAAGAAAGCTCTGTTTTTCACGGAATTATTATGCGATCTCCCATCGTCGTCCAACGATGAAACATTCGAAGAAACAATCGTGGAAGAAAATTTGTTTTTGATATCTTCAAGCAATCTGTGGTATGGGGATATAATCATTTATCTCCAAACCCAAAAATATAGGCCAAATACCTCTCGCTCCGAACAAAAACGTATTTGATACCAAGCAAAAGACTACATGATCGTCGGTGATACACTTTACCGTCGTGGTATCGATACGGTTCTGAGAAGGTGCCTCACCCATGAGGAGGCCAAAAAAGTCCTGAATGATTACCATTCAGGCATGTGCGGGGGGCATCAATCCGGTTATGCTACAGCGCAAAAAATTCTACGAGCAGGATACTTCTGGCCAACAATGATCAAAGATTGCATAATCGCAGTCAGAAGTTGCCATGCTTGTCAAATTTTTGATAGAAAAACCAGAAGACCACCCGCACCTCTGCAGCCAATAGTTGCTGTCGGGCCATTCGCCAAATGTGGCATTGATTTCATGACATGTAACCCCACCTCGACTGGGGGGCATGGGTATATCATAGTCGCAGCTGACTATTTTACCAAATGGGCCGAGGCGATGCCTACATTAGATAATACTGGTGAAACAGCTGCCCTCTTCTTTTTCAATCATGTAGTCGCCAGATTCGGCATCCCACAAGCTATAGTCACAGATCATGGATCACATTTTCGCAATCACATGATGGTCGAATTAGCTGCCAAACTAGGGTTGTCTCACGACAGCTCTACTCCATATTACCCGCAAGGCAACGGACAAGTTGAAGCAATCAACAAGGTCCTAAAGCGCATGCTGCAAAGGATGATTGGAGTTCACAAAAGAAGATGGCACCTAATCCTGTACTCAACCTTGTGGGTTTACCGAACATCGGTAAGGAATGCGACCGGGTTTACACCTTTCCAACTAGTATATGGCCTGGAAGCAGTCTTACTAATCCAATGTGAAATCTCGTCCCTCAAACTCGCAATTGACCTTCTCCCCGGAACTTTAGAAGAGGAGGCTCATTTCTTGGAACTAATCCAATTAGATGAAACCCATCATGATGCCGCTTTGGCTAACGAAGCCCATAAGAAACGAGTCAAAGTGCAGTTCGACAAGAATGTCAAACCCCGTGTCTTCTCAGAAGGTGACTTGGTCTTGCTTTATGACCAAGAATCTGATAAATTGGGGGCAGGTAAATTCAAGTCTTTATGAATGGGCCCCTATATTGTTAAGCGAGTGTTAGCAAAAGGAGCCTACGAGTTAATGGATTATGATGGAATTCCACTGGCACAACCTCGTAACGGGTTGTACCTCAAGCATTAGTATGTGTGATTCAGTATAGTAACCTGTATGCTTTTGTTATGTTTTTGTTTTCGCTAAAGTGTTTGTTTTGGTCAAGTAATCCACTTTTTACATTTATTGCAGATGTCAAACCTATTGGAGTCATGTGTTGGATATGTCGACGGAGCGAGTCGTAGTTCGCAGAACCTATCTTCTGCAGCCTCGGCCATTTTTGATCCAAGCGGCGAGTTAGTGAGTTTCATAGGGGTATGTATTGGTCGATCAACGAATAACATCGTTGAATATAGCGCGTTGATAGAAATTCTCTCTGATGCCATCACACATGGTATACGCCGACTGATTGTCAGGCTAGACTCACAACTCGTCATACTACAACTCACTGGTATCTACTCTGTCCGAAATCTAGCTATTTATCGCATGTTCCTAAGGGTTAAGGTTTTGGAAAGACAATTTGATTTTATTCAATATCAACATATTTCTAGAGCCTTAAACACATTAACTGACTCATTGGCAAATTATGTGTTAGATAGACATTTGCAACATTTATAAAAAGAAGTATACCATCAATATTTGCATTTGGATCATGTAACTTAACCAAAATAAAGCTCCGAAAGTCAAAAATATTTATATAACTGTTTATGGTTTACACATAATTTTCTGTAACCGAGACAAAATGGGTCAAATGACCAAAAAATCAAAACACTAGGGGGCACCCTAGTCTAATGATGCTCGTGATAGCAAGTCACAGCTTGTGCGATCATGTGTAAGAGCCGAGTCTATCGTCTTGGCACACCAGTAGTATGCCGCTTCAACCTCAAGGGCAGCTCGTCAATCCTCACATCTGGAATACCAAGAGTGAGGCCCTCAACCTATTCCTGTAATGCTGTGAGAGTCTCGACCACATCGAGGTCGCGAAGGATAGCCCTTCCAACAGCCTCCCCTGATGGGGCGGCAGCTGGCACTCTCAGGCGTACTACTGGCCGAACGGGATGAACATCTGCATGAACACATGAGTTTGGTTAAGTCTTGACAGAATAAAGCACAATGACATTATAAAAGAAAAACGATAAACAGGGATATGGTCAAAGAATTTACCAATGGCGCCCCACTGTTCGCCAGTCGGCAGTACTAAATCTGGATCACCCTGGAAGTCCATACCGACATATGGATACTCAGAATAAACCATCTCCTAATGATCAAACCACCTGAAGAAGGTATCAGAAAAGGAAATCTGAGACTGACCAACATGCCTAGACATATGGTCGACCCATCTCTGCATACGTGGTTCAGTCGGTGAAGGTAAATCGAGTGCAATATACTGCGGCTGCATCAGTGGTATCTTTTCCAAGGCAAAGGCAGTCAAGATAGAACCATAACTAAAGTTATTCAACCTCCCACTCTTCACCTTGGTCAACTGTTCTTTCATCACAAGAAGTACTGCGTCACACCAGTTGAACACCTTCGGTTGGAGACATTCCAAGGCATACTGCATATAAGATCGGTTGGCTACATGAAGAGCCGCACCACTAGCCATCCTACCAAAAGTGAACAGAATAGTCCTAAGAGACCTGTCAGTGACATCACGGATGATGATCTTGCCATCCTTACTCGGCTGAGATCCCTCTATGCAATACCGGCGAACATAATCTCTCACAGATTCACCTCCTCGGGCCGAACTTGATAAAGAGATGGGGGCACCCCGCCTCGACAAGCCAGTCAAGAAATAGATGTCCACTACAGTCAAGGGGATGGATTTTCCCATAATCTAGAACACCTGGTTGGTAGGATCCCAAGCATCGAGCAAATACTACAGCAAGTTGATCTGTTGTCTCATGCTAGAAATGCAGAAAAACTTCAGCAAGCCACAGTTCCGTAATGTGTTTACTGTAACCGGATCATGTAAAGCAAGCATGTCCTCTTCTTCATGCTCACTTTCTCGCCATGTAATAGTCATCTTACTCCAAAGATCTCTGAAAACAAACAAGAGAAGAGTTAGATCCTGATTTTGGTAAGAAACAGGAAAAATTTCCATCAAAAACTGTGCATAAAATTCCTTCCTTGCGCCCATCGCACATGCAGTAGTGCTCTAGGCGCATTGCATGTTAGATGGCCAGTAGATAGGCCAACATCCAATGCACCTTTCGATACACAAAGGGTGCGCTGAAGCCAGGGCAAGTTTTTCAAACCCCAGAGGCTCAGAAAAACCAGGAATCAAGCTCAGAATGCAAAATGGAAAGCATGAAATGAAAGAGCTCAAGTTTAGCTCCTACCTGGTCTAGACAGCACCGAGAATCGTCCACAAAATATCCCAAAATCATCTAATGAAAATCAAGGGGGGAAAGCACCTCCAAAGCTCCAACAAACCAAATTTCAAATGAAATGGTAAAATGAGAGGTAAAAGCACTTTTACATTACTTTTTATGTAGTTCGAAGTAAAATACTAGTGTTCTAACTCATTTTTCGAACATATATTGTTCATTTCTAACTAGTTTGATGAAGCAATTGAAAATGCAGTACAATCTTTGAAAGAACAAAGCTATTTATGGTAAAGTCAAGAAGTGACCGTTGTATCGAGCAGTTTTAGCACATAGTTCAAGCTCGTTAAAAAATAAACATAAGCCATAAGCAAATGTTTCCCCCCGCGTTTAAGCTCAATATAAAATGAACTATTTCCTAGTAAATAACCATCGTGAATGTAGTACTTCAGCCTTTAAAAACCTTGGTCGTGTTCTCATCATCACCTCCACTCTGTATTGGCCTATCATTCACCTCCATTTGATTGTTTACCCCTTTTGAGGAACAGCTGCGAAGAGTGATCTCACTAGCCATCCTTGTAACACTGCCGTGATTGGAACATTCCAAACCTTACCTGGAATCAACTGCTACCCAATTTTACCACTCGTTCGTCAAAAGACGAGTCTCCTTTAAGCTCTTCTCAACTGACTCGTAAAATATGAAAAGATTGCCAAGCCATTGGCCTCTCCACCTCGTTAAAGGGACCAGAAGTGCTATCCCTCCTCTATATTTAAATCTTTTTGGACCTGAGGGATTATTACACAAAAAGATCGAGCGCTTGTTTTGTTCGGCTCGTTAAAAGTATCAAAAATTCATCCCTTCTGTATTGTTTTATACTTTTTCAGACTTAAGGGATTAGATGACGAAAAAGGAATTTTGGAGTTTCCTTTACGTTCCTTTTCAGACTCTCTAAAATTGAAAAGGACCGAGTTATCTTTGTCATTAAACTCGTTAAAACTTAATAGCGACAAACTTGTCCCTAGTAGACAAGAACGAGTTTCACTATCGCTAGGCTCGTTAAAACATAGCGATGGGTTTGCCCGAAGGGAAAATTATAGAACAAGCATATGTTATCCTCCTCAAGCTTGACAAAAATAAAGAGGTATTGGTCAGCAATGACTGGGGAAAATTGGGAAGAAAACTTGAAAAAACTTTATTGGTAGCAAGTCGCTCTTGAACATGACACTTTCGCTCCGCATCCAAGTCGGGTTGGGTTGTTTCATTCACCGGTCACATCACCATGGTCCCATCACACCATCCACATTTGGGGTAATGCTACCAATCCATCATGTCAGTGTCGTCGATATGTTCAAGAGAAGTCATTCAGAGAATTCACCTGTGTCTCACCCGCTACAATACATTTACACTCCATTCTTTCATGACCGCCACCTTGAACCGTATGTCATCAGATCATTTTCACCTCCATTAAAATCATTTGCTCCGTTTCGTGTCATTGATGTGGGATTCATTAAGGCCCTCTTGTGACGAATCACTTCTTGTCGACATCAGCTCATTATCCAAGAATTCGATCTAGGAACACCCCGTTCAGTACTTTGAAGCTTGCATGCCTCAGTGGCAAGTTTCTCACTTCCGGCGACAAGTTTACATCAATGGCCTTCGACCGAAAGATTTTTCGTGGTGTTCGACGCTAAGTCCTTTATTCACACCACGTGAATTGTACTGCAATACCTTGAGGGTCATTATCACTATCAGTGATTCCTCTCGCGCCTATTAACAACTTACATCATTGGCTGGTAATCAGGCGATGTCTTTCCATGTTTGACGCGAGAACATCTCTCACATGGATAGACTTGTACTTCGAGTGAAGATCGAATGAGATTGAAGACCCCAGATCTAGTTTCATCCATCCGGGCTGCGATATGTATTCAAGGAAATAAAGACATCAAATGTACATCATTGCGGCACAGATAATCATCCAATCAAAGGGATGATGACTCTACTAGAATCATCAGTCTACACTCAGATGATTGTTTGTCCTATGTACATGAAAATGAATTTATAAAGCTGAGCATGGGAATGCCTGCCTCAGCTAGATCATGAAAATATTATGAAGATAATGTATTCTATTGTATCTTATTACAGGTCTCCTCCCAACCTGAAAGAACTTCAGATCCTCATAATAAAGCATTTCACCCGACATCAAAAGATTAACAACCTCATGATTTAGGGGGCAACTGTTATAGACATTTTTGGGCACTACAACCCCAAGCATGAAATGTCCATAACCAAGGGCTCCTAAGTCCCTAAAAGTATTGTTCTAACCCCTAAAGGAACAAGGTCAACTAATTACAGCTTCTCCCAGAAGTTCTCCATGAAAAACTGCTCAGAACTGGTCAAAACAGGATCATTTCAGCTGCTCCATAGGCAAAGTGCATTGCATCTCACCTAAATACACTATGTGGGTGCGTTGCATTTCAAAAATCCTTTCTATGGGGTGCGATGGGCGAGAAGTGACAAATGGCAGTGTCATTCTGCGAGGTGGAGAGGCACAGAAACTTCCAGAAACTTCTCCTATGACACTTGCCTCTTTGAATTCGACCAAGGATGAGTAAGAGATCATCAATCTCCAAGTGGAAGCAAGAACTATTAGAGGGAAGACACTAATGAAATCACAAGCTGACTCATCTCCCTTACAGATATCTATATATGGATCCCTCATCCCAGAGATCCAGAGGCTGGAATTTTGCATATTGTAAGGAATTGTCGTTGGTTTCTTGAGACAACATTAGATTGTTGGGTGATCTAAGCTTTGTATGAGGTGAAGAGGGGCTTCCTTGCTGAGGGGATGATGCTGGGTCAGAACAACTAGTTGTAACTCCCTTGGCTCTTTCTTGTTTATCAATAAAATCTATTCAAGTCTTCCTCCATACTCTTTTGTCATTTATGTTTGCTGCATTTGTGTGGTCAATTTACATATGATCCTAGATTGCTTATGATTATAGATCCATGTTCTTGTATAGTGCTATGCTACTGTGATCTTACAGGTACTCTGTGAAGCTGGGCGTGCAAGGGAACAAGTAGCGAAAGACTATCAAGAGAGAGAGGAATCGAACTAGGAGATTAGCGCAAGATAGAGGTTGGTCTTCTTTGTTCTTCTCTCATCTATACTTCATAAAGGAAAAACGAAAGTAGCTTTACTCTGTTTGTTACTAAGGTAGCTATCACACCTTAGTGGGATAAGCAGTTCTATGTAGACACTTTTCCCTGTAACAGGGAGTGCCTGTAATAGTGTTTTCTAATGAATAACTGTTTGATGAGAGCATTCCCATATACTTTTTGTGCATGGAGGGCCACCAATATACCCGATGATACAATGCCGGCATACAATGAAAAATCCTACATTTAACGATTTCAGAACACATCTCTAGCCTAGACCTCTAAATGTTTGTTTTAATGTTAAAAATTATCCTTAGGTTGATTTAATAAATTTTACTGTTTATTTTCGATTATGCTTTAGTTTTAGAGCTCACCCTGAATGTCACTTGAATATCCTAAAATGAAAATCTAGCATGAAAAAATAGAAATCCTTTCTCTTTCATTGAAATTCTAGGAAGGGAAGGGAAGAAACAATCAATATGCAGCACACAATATGCAACAAACAAGATGCAAGATGCAATTTACTTTTTGGTGCAACTGTTCTTATGCTAATGCACATGTAAAACCATAAATGCCAATGAAAAAAAAATTCTTTTCACCACACTAAATTTTCGAGATGAAGAAAACTAAGATGCAAATGTTCAATTACTGATTCAATTACATTTTTTAGAATGAGGACTAAAACAACGATTCATTCAAGCGACCAACAACCAAATGAAAATAGTTTGCAAGTGACCAAGTGATAAGAACATAGAAGAATCAAAACCAATTCTTACAAAAGGAAAACAACACAAATGCAAATGAAAAGAAGGCTTTAGAGAGACCACAAGACACTAAAGACTCAGGGAAGTTTAGTTGGAAGTAGACTGACCAAAGATATGCTCTAGAACCAATGAAAAATTCATGCAAAAAGAGGGGCCAATGCTGGTGCAGAGTGGGCCAGGGTGAGGTGCAATGCTCTGTCAAAGGCACATAGGATGCCTTGGGCTTGGGAAAGAGGATTCTCACACAAAATTTCAAAAAAGGCTCAATGAAATCACTTCCTAAGTTCGTTATTGGTTGGATGATACAACAAAGGTTTGGCAAGGAGGTAATCAAACACAATGGATAAGGATACCAATAGGGGAATGCTCCGTTCCCTAGTGGAGTTGCCAATTTCTTATATGGGATTTACAATTGTGGACAAAAGTGTCTCCCTTGTGTCGGTGGCTAACCTAAAACAAAAGAGAGACAAGGAACATAATTTTTTTCCTTAAAGTAAATACATGACGGAGTGAGGCCTACCTAGAATCCTTCACACACTTTTCTCCTTATTTAGCTTGGAAGCTATAATTCCATCTCTGATTGTCAAAATTAGAACCTACACAGTTAGATAACACAAGCCAAGAAACTACAAGATCTATGCAGTATCATCTAAGTAATTCATTCAATAGATCAACATGGTATTGAAATAAGTGAAATAACAACATCACATATAGGAAAACAATGAATTCTTTGCATTAATATAAATGGAAGGAGATTACAACCATAAGTAGTAGTTGATCTTGTAGAAGAGCTCCTCCAAGTTGTTGACTTGTCCTTTCCTTGTCACAATATGTACCTCTAATCACCCTAAATGCATGAGATGATGATCACACACTACAACATCATAAGGGAATAATAAATCTCCAAAATCCAACCCAAAATAACGAGGTGGTTATGGAATGAGGTAAATATATAGGAAGGAGGGGTAGTTCATGAATTCTTATCCATTTACAAATCTAGGTTTGAGATCCACCTTTGATGGACGGATAGGATCAAAGGATAACTAGTGAAAACTCCTATGTAGGATCTAAATGTTTTATCCAAGGTAAGTAGTTGAAACAACTTATGGAAACTCCTAGAAGGGGAACCTTGCAGAATCCCAATCATTTTCCTATATATCTAGAACCAGTGTGGGTGCAAAGGGGAGCAACCTATTGGTGACCAACGTTGGCCATAAAGAAGCAATCTACTGGTGAGCACACCCTAGTAGGCTTATAGGGAGTGTTGGTCCTCAAATTGGCTTAGATGAAGTAGTTTATGGCTAAAACTTTGGGAAATGAAAGGTACATGCTTAGGGATTTGTACAAGATAGTGATAAAGGGGAATAGGATGTTGATTGATCACATTAGGAGGATCACTGATCGGATGTGAAAAAATGGCCTATAACAACTGCATATGCAACATGCACACAACACCATAAGTATACAACTATAGTACTTCACATCCGAAGACCACATTGTCTCTACCAACAAATATTTCTTCTAGTGTCCTTCTGATGAGCCCCAATTTTTGGTAACAATTTGGGCTCATTTGGCCTACTTACCTTGCTCAACCCTTCATCTTTTATCACTTATGCATTCATTTCTTGGTATATTCGTGTTATTTGTAGGAAGAAGGGCAGGCATTATATCAATGTGGCTAATACATGATGATTTCAGGTTTTTTGGCATTAAAGGGAGCAAAGACCACGCAAATGGAGACAAGGAGACAGCCAAGGTGGCATTGCGGGTTTTTAGGGAGGTTGTCCACAGTATTGATGACCTTCCTCGTGATTTCCACCCTAACTCCGAGCTCCAACAGCTCTCCCCACCGAGCTTAAAGGCAGCCAACGGATTCTACAGGAACAGCAGTTTAACTTTCAGTTGGACAGCCAAGCTCCACTAATTGAGGAAGCCAGCGTGGTCCTCATCATGCATAAATATTAAGGCCATAGCCTTTGATAGGAGCTTTTTGAACTTTTGAACTACTGTTGCAATTTCTAAGCACGAGCTACAGCTCGGTTTTTGCTTTTTGTAAGCCAGTTTTGGCATGATGTTAGACTCATGATTATTCAATAAAGGCAGGCAGTTTTGGATTCAATTCTGAGTTTTTAAGGGAGATATAGCTCTCAGGTTAGGGCCCAACCTGAGAGAAATAGACCTCCTTTTCCTTGTATTGTTACTTGTCTTTCCTTTCAGCACTTCATTTCTTTGCTTTGACATGCATTTGAAAAACACAGTCTGCTGATTTAATTTCTTTAATGTGATTGAGTAGGATTAGTTTATGGTTAAAGTGCTCTCAGTAGCTTAGATTAGAGTAGGAGGATTAGCATTCATTAGAGCTCCAAGAAAAGGTTGACAGTGCACTCACTGCCATCTCTGTTTAGAGATTGGGGGTGTAGACCGTACCAACCACCAAAAAACGCAGTCTTATACGTTCATGCAAGCTGCAACACAATCATTTCAGTCATAGAATCGTCCATGCATTCTGATCTTGAGCAGTACTTCTTCGTTCCAACACCATGCACGATTTCTCTCTGAAGTTTACATTGCTGTTCATTGGTTTAATAACACAGTTAGGATAGGTTGATGAATTCTCGGTTTTGTGCAGATTTGTTCCCTTTACACTGCGTAGCATCACTTTATTATCTTCTTCTTCTTCTCAACCGCGCCTAAAGTCACCTACCCAACCTCTGCCCAGCTCGTTTTCCTTCCAACCCTTCTACTTTTCACTTAGCTCGATCTTTTTTACTTTTCATTGCCTCCACCCTTCTATCCACCAACCAACTGCATGCACTCTCTCTCCATCCCATCTCTCTATCCCTGAGCCATCAAAAGCTCCCTTTCCATCCTACCTATCCACCCATACAGCTCCTCGACTCCTCCATCACCTGAAACTCCAACTATAGCACATCCTGTAGAAGTTAGCAGACTTCCTGTAGAAATCCCGAGCTTCCTGTAGGATCCCCTGCAGACATCCTGTAGAAGCCTGCAAACTCGGTTGCCAAGCACTTGAACGTTGTGGACTTCTGTGGAATGATGTTAAGGATCCCCTGGAACCTCTCCTAGCCCTCCTGACCTTTTCCAAGCCTTCCTTCCCTTCGAACCACCCCTGCACAGTCAAAACCTAATAAGGAACAAAGTCATAATAACTCCAACCACTTAAGCAAAAATATAAAAACAATGTTCTTCTCAATAGAAGTAGTTTAAATTCATGCATCTCATATCACTAGAAGTAATGGCATCATTTCTAGAAGTTTGCACTCCCACCATTGCATCATAGAGATTAAACTAGTCAGATTAGGGTTTACTAGGGTTTCCATGTTTTGTTGGCTTTCAGTTCATTATTGCAAAGTAGGTTAATTTCCTTTGAGATAGCCTTCGTCCATCATTCAGAAATCTTCTTCTGAGAACATATAGAAGTTGGCTTGAGCCCTAGCAGACTTGTGCCAGCTGACCAAGTGACAACTGCGACAAGAGCTAGTACTTGTGCATACAGCACCGTCGCTTCCAAGTTTGTTACGAACTACCGGGTTGATAAAATTAGAGATAGGAAGCTCCAGGAGTTGTAGCATTATTGCTAAAATACTGGAGCCCACCATCTTTTTGGCGCCGTTGCTGGGGAAGCATCAGAGTATTAGTAATTGTTGCTTTTCTTCTACTTTCCTATTCTTGCTTTCTGCCAAGTAGTTTATTTCATTTCCATTCTGCAAAAGTAGCATAGACATTTCCTGCTTTCATAGATTAGCATTTCCTGCTTTCATAGATTAGCATTTCAATTCTGCAATTTCATTTCTGCAAGCGTAGATTAGCCTTTCAATTCTGCAAGCGTAGACTAGCATTTCCATTCCTGCAATTTCATTTGAGCAAAGTAGATTAGTCCTTTCCTGCTTTCATTTCAATTCGGAATTTTTATTTCAGTAAGATAGTTAGTTGTAGATCAATCTGTTTCAGTTTTGCAGGTACCAAAGAAAAAACAAAAGCAATCAAAAAAGTCTTTCCATTTCATGCCTCGTAGGAATCAAGATAAAACAGGCAAATTCTTACCCAACACCCCCACCACATCACTGAGTCACCCTTCTCTCTTCTTCGGTGACAGTGATCCAGAAGAACCTATAGGTGAACCTCCTGAGATATACGAAGATCCTATAGCAGAAGAAGAATTAGAAACCATCCCATTTGAAGCTATGGCTGACAATAGAGGAGAAGATGAGAGAATAGAAGGTGCCTTCCCTATCCGAGAGACCAATGGAGAGATGAAAATGAAGAACATTAGCCCCTCCGCTTTACCTCACTTCCATGGACTGACTACTGAAGATCCTGATACCTTCCTGTTTGAGTTTGCTGTCCTTTGTAGAACCTATGACTATACTGAAGATGAGCAGAAGCTGAAACTCTTCCCTTCAACTCTTAAGGATGCAGCATTACGCTGGTTCATGGGCTTACCTGAGAATAGTATCACCACTTGGGCTCAGATGCAGCAAGCTTTCAATACCAAGTACCGGGACTACTGTAGGTCCAAGGAAACCAAGGGAGAAATCTTTCGGATGACTATGGGAAATGATGAGTCCTTAGAGGATTATGAGGAGAGGTTCCAACTTAGCTATAAGCGGGCCAGGTGCACACTTGACCCTGAATCCCTCAAGTTGGTCCTGCTCCGAGGAGTCCCTGAAGACCTCTTAGATACCCTTCACATGTTAGCTGGGGGGGATATTTACCAACTGCCTTATGAGGACATCAAGACTGTGTTTAGAAACCACTCCAGGGCAGCTCAGAAACGAGGTAGAGGAAACCTCCTCTCAGCTAGTGTCCCTTTCTCCAAACAGGAGTTTGCAAATCAATTAGAAGATCTTAAAAGTGAGGTGAGACAGACCATTTCCATGCAATTGGACACATTTAGGATCCAGCAGAAGAAGGAAGAAGCTGAGAGAGCCTTGGCTATCTTCTGCCCTAGATGTACAAGGAGACACCCTAAGAACGAATGCCCATTGCATTCAGTTGAAGTGTGTTTCGTTTGTGAGGAGGACCATCCCACAAACCAATGTCCAACCTTACCTGGATTTAAAGCCATGTACCAAGGGACAGAAGCTCCCACTGAACCTCTATATTTCCTCAACCAAAGAAGGCCACAAGGACCTAGACCTTACCAGCAGGGGATGCAAGGGGCACCCCAAGCTTACTACAGCCCCAACCAATCGACTCTTATGCCTTCCTGGGGTCCCCCTGCTCATCCTTCTTGGTCTATGCCTCCTCCATGGTCTTACCCACCTCAGTACCCTACTCAACCCACTACTCATTCATATCACTCTCATGCCCAGCCACAACCTCAGTGGAATGCACCTCAGTCGGGGTGGAGGCCCCAATACAACACTCCTCCTGCCATTTTGCCTCCACCACCAGTTCAACCTCAACCATTACCTCCTGCTCCTCCAAGGCAACCTCAAATGCCTGCTCAACCGAACCCGAACCCCAACAATCGACAGGCCCAGCAGGTATACACTGGGGAAACATCATGCCCTACCTATGCTGTGGAGATCCAGGAGATCAATCTTCGATCTGGAAAGACTCTTCTGGATCGCCAACCTCCTCCCCCAGAGGATGAGGGAGATAAACAGGAAAGCGAACCAAAGGCTATTCCACCCTTTCCTGAGAGACTAACAGCCACCACACAACCCAACCCAGAGGAGGATGAGCTTCTGGGTGAGCTCAAGCAGTTGTGTGTGAAAATACCACTTCTCCAAGCCATCAAGGATGTGCCAATATACAACAAACTGGTTAAGGAAAAGTGTTTCAAACACCCAGGCAGGCGAAAGAGAGATGCTTCAACCATCAATGTCTTAGGACAACTGTCTGACCTTATGTTAGGACAAGTCATCTGCCCAAAGTGACTAGATCCTGGGAGTCCTGTAGTAGATGTCCACATCAATGGCACCATCATACCTCACACCTTGATTGATTTGGGGGCTGCCATTAATGTGATGACCAGGGATACCATGATCAAACTCAATCTTCAGGGTTCCTTGAGGAAGACCTCGACAGTACTGCAACTTGCAGATCGCTCCACTGTGACTCCCGAAGGGATTGTGCAGGATGTCTTGGTCTCTGTCGACTCTTGGGAATACCCTGCAGATTTCTTGGTTCTGCAACCCAAGGCAAAGCTTACTGGATATCCTCTTATTTTGGGAAGGCCTTGGTTAGCCACTGCAGATGCTTACATAAGTTGTCGCGCAGGAAATATGACCATCAAAAATGGTCCTATGTCCAAGCAGCTAGTCCTATACCCTCCTGCCCAACCTTCCTTAGAGCATGACTTACCACTTTGGTTGGAGGAAGGAGAAGAGGATGAAGTGTACTCAGCACCTTTGTGCACCCTAGATACCACTAGAAGAGATCCCCCAACCGAGGATGACTTGATTGAGACCTTGATCCAGAATCCACCTTCCAGTGCACTATCCTTAGAGAAATTGGTGGAGGATGCCCAAGCCAGCACCTTAGTGGATCTTTGTACAACCAACCCTATCACTCCCAGAGTCAAGAATGTGGAGTTTGACCCTGAGAGAACGTTAAAGATCAGCTCATCCCTATCTCCATCCCAGGAAAAGGAGTTGTGTAGCCTGTTGGCCAGCCATCTAGATGCTTTTGCTTGGAGCTATAAGGAGATGAAAGGAGTTCATCCTTCGGTCTGTACCCATCACATATACATCAAAGAGGATTGTAAACCAGTTAGACAACCTCAGAGGAGAATGAATCCAGCCCTTAAGGACATTGTCAAGGAAGAATTGCAAAAACTGTTGGATGTCGGATTCATCTACCCCATCTTAGATAGTGAATGGGTGTCCCCTCTGGTGCTGGTTCCCAAGAAAAATGGGAAGTGGAGAATCTGTGTGGACTACCGAGAACTGAATAAAGCTACCAAGAAAGACCATTTCCCTCTACCTTTCATAGATCAAGTGTTGGATGGACTGGCAGGAAAGAAGTTCTTCTCTTTCCTGGATGGGTTTAGCGGGTACAACCAGATTCAAATCAGCCCGGAAGACCAAGATAAGACCACCTTCACTTGTCCTTGGGGTACCTTTGCCTACCGAGTTCTTCCCTTTGGGCTATGCAATGCTCCTGCTACCTTCCAGAGAGCTGTCTTAAGCATCTTCTCGGAGCTGGTCCATGATGCAGTGGAAATCTATATGGATGACTTCACTCCTTATGGAGCCAACTTCCAAGAAGAATTGTCCAATCTGGGAAAATTCCTAACCAAATGCATTGAGATGAACCTGTCCCTTAGTCCTGAAAAATGTGAATTCCTGATGACTGAAGGGACCGTGCTAGGCCATACCATTTCTTGCCAAGGGTTACAGGTGGATCCTAACAAAACTGCTCTCATCAAGAAGGTTCCACCTCCTCAAAAGGTAAGGGATGTTTGGAGTTTCTTAGGATTAGCAGGGTATTACAGGAGATTCATTAAAGACTTCAGCAAGCTAGCCTCACCATTGTTTGGCCTGTTGGCAAAAGATGTGGAGTTTAATTGGACTGACGATTGTTAGAGGGCTTTGAACGAATTAAAGGACAAGTTGGTGTCAGCCCCAATCTTGAGAGGTCCAAACTGGGCCCTACATTTCCACATCCACACCGATGCCTCGAACAAAGCCATAGGTGCAGCTTTAGGACAAGTTGAACAAAAACTTCCATATGCCATTTACTTTTTTAGCAAAAACTTGTCCAAAGCTGAACTGAATTACACTGTAACTGAGAAAGAGTTTTTGGCTGTGGTCCATGCACTGAACCAGTTCCGACATTATATCACTAGCTATCAAACATTTGTACATACTGACCATGCTGCAATTAGATATTTAATGAATAAACCAGATGTGAATGCTCGTATTATTAGATGGTTACTTTTGTTGCAGCAGTTTGATTTGACCATTGTTGACAAACCAGGTAAAGAAAATGTTGTTGCTGATTTTTTATCTAGATTGGATTTGTCTGCAGATGAGGATGGAACAGTGGATGACCATATGCCCGATGAGCATCTGTTTGCTATCTCAGAACTCTCTCCATGGTTTGCTGATATAGCAAACTACCTTGTTTCAGCACAGTTCCCTCCGCACCTATCTTCAAGAGAGAAGAGCAGAATCATCAGAAAAAGTGCCTCATTTACTTGGATCGGGGGCAATCTGTTCAAGCTTGGCCCTGATCAGATCTTAAGGCGTTGTGTAAGGGAGGAGGAAGTTTTTGATATCCTCCTCACCTGTCATGATGGGCCTTGTGGAGGACATTTTGCAGCAAAGAGGACTGCCTTCAAAATCCTGCAGGCAGGCTACTATTGGCCCACACTTCATCAAGATGTCAGAAGATATATCAGCCAATGTGACCAATGCCAAAGAATGGGGAAACTGACTCAAAGGGATGAGATGCCTCTCCAACCTCAAGTGACTCTTGAGCCATTTGAGAAGTGGGGTATGGACTTTGTGGGTCCAATCAACCCTCCTTCGAGGCAAAGGTCTTACATCATTGTGTGTACTGACTACCTGACAAAGTGGGCAGAGACTAAAGCAATCAAAGCAGCAACAGAAGAGAAGGTGGCCGAATTCTTAAGAGAAAACATCTTCTACAAGTTTGGCTACCCAAGAGAGCTGGTCACCGATCAAGGGAGCCAGTTCACATCCAACCTAGTTGAAGACCTACTAGCTCATCACAAGATCAAGCATCGGACTTCCACCCCCTATCACCCTCAAGCAAATGGGTAGGTGGAAGTCACCAATAGAGCATTGGAAGGGATCTTGACTAAGGTGGTGAGCAGCAACAGAAAGGACTGGGCAGATTGCCTGGTTGAGGCCACATGGGCTTACAACACAACCTGGAAGACCACCACCGGCTTCACACCTTATGAGCTGGTCTATGGGAAGAAAGCTTTGATGTCCATTGAATTTGAGTACAACACTTTGAGGATGGCAGCTCAGCTGGACCTAGATCTCAGCCATGCACAACAAGAAAGGTTAATGCAACTGAATGGACTGGACGAGCACCGGATGTAGGCCCTCCTTCACTCGGAAGTGGTTCAACTTCAGAGAAAGGTGTGGCATGACCAACACCTCCATGACAAGCAATTCCAGCCGGGAGATTGGGCCTTGTTGTATAACTCCAGGTACAAAGATTTCAAGGGGAAGCTGAGAACCAGATGGCTAGGACCATATGCAGTGGAAAAATGCCATGACAATGGATCTGTTCTTATTCGGACCATTGATGAGGAAGCCATCCCCATGCTTGTCAACGGGCATCGATTGAAGATCTACAGGAAACCTCTCTCAAGACAAGAGTTCATCAAAACTATGGAGAAATCAGTGTTGGTCATAGAGAAGGGTTCTGCCTCTGCTTTGGGCATACCATGAAAGATCTAAAAAAAATAATAATAATAAATAATAAATATCCTTGGGTGGAAACCTCTCTGAGGCACCCAAGGCAGGTGGTAGGGGTGAAAACCTCATTGAGGCGCCCCTATTGTCTTTCAAAAAAAAAAAAAAAGAGATTTGAAAAAGATCCTTGAGTGAAAACCTCTCTGAGACGCTTAAGGCAGATGGAAAGGATGAAAACCTCATTGAGGCACCCCTGTTATCTTTCAAAAAAAAAAAAAGAGAAAAAATAAAAAATAAAAAATAAAAAACAATAAGCAAAAAAGACAAGGACAACAAGTTCATAATGTAAAATTGCATGCAGATTGCAGGTGTTCTATGGAGGAGAGGAAGCCTCTCAACTCAAAGCCAAGGATCCTTATCATGCTGTCAGGAGACCTCACCAGTACCTCCTCCAAGAATACTCCTTTTCTCCAAGGTATGTGCACAATTTCATCACGGCTTGAGTCTTCTACAGGAAGATGCAGATTTTCTACAGGAAGATGCAGACTTTCTACAAGAAACGCAAACTTTCTACAGGAAGCTCTGTATTTCTACAGGAAACTTCCTGTAGAAGTTCGGGACGGCCCAGAATTCATTTTATGAGGATAACTAATGACTAAGGATCGGTTCGGATGCATGCAAGCTATTGTTGTCACCCTTGCACACTGTTGTCACCTCGTTCTACCATCCTTGTCGACATGCAATGAAGTTACCTGCACCAGCAAAGCAAATCGTTGAGTTATCAAAGAGAAAGCAATTTTTAAATGGAAAAAGCGCTGAGATCTCATACCATATCCATCCCAGCCATCCATGAGCTCTGGGAGCGTGATCGTGAGGCCAAATCCTTCGTCATGCAGCATGCACCCAAGGAGGAAGAACTGTTACAAGACATCCTGTGGGAGTCCTGTAACAGTTAAGCCCGCTAGAGTGGATACCATTCACAGCGCTGGCCATATGCAATGAGAACGCGGGCGCATGCAGCCAAAGCGTCCAAATCCATCGTCGGTAGCCTGTAGACATGAACCTCCGGGCCTGTGCAAATTCATCAGCGGCAAACGAATCCACTCATCATCGTCCAAAAACTGAAAAATCGTGTTGCGGCCGCACAGGTAAGTGTCTCGACCCTTTCTTCCGTCAGATTGCATGAATTTTACTTTGAATTGTTTGCAAAGTGTGAAGTGAATGGGTTGAGTGGCTGTATGGCCAGTCGACTGGCCACGTCGACCGGTTAATGGTCCAGTCGGATGTTTGGGTGGCGGCCGTGACAAAAGGAATGGGCAGCACACACGTGAGAGCAATCCCGTCGGAAAAAAAATGTATTTAGCAGAAGAGACGGCGGCGGATCTGCTGGGGGATGATGCGGCAGTAAGTGAACTCGCAGACAAATGATGGAACGACGTCATCCAACGGTCTGGCGGGGACAGCTCACCCCCGCGCCACAGATTTCGCCGATTCAAATCTAATCGGCTAGATTGCCCCATGCATTTATCATTCACCGTTTGGAACTCGAGTGATCATCCAGATCCCTCTGCAGTTCGATACGCCGAGCCTTTGGCTATCAGAACGCCTGTGAAGCAACACCGAGAGCGCAGACCAACTGCAGTCTTTCCCAGAAATCGCACACTGCTCCTACAGGAAAGTTGTTTCTACAGGAAGGCGGGTTCCTCACGTAAAAAGGTGGCAGATAAAAAGGTAAACCTGAACTCTCCATGCAATTGGCTTTTGAAGGTGGCAGAATCATCGTCTACAGTCTGGTCGTAGGAAATTGTTGCAATTGTTGTCTGCTGTGCATAAACTGTCATTCTACAGAATGTCAGTATAATTAAGCTGTGTTAAGGTCCTCAGAGATAAGCTTCGTGGGTTATGTGCATAACAGAAGCGTAATTCTACGCTCTATCTCAGTAGACAAAATTTCTTCCGCGTTCGCCACCTCTAGCTAAAGCAACAGTTTTTATCATGCCAGGTGGGTTTATTAGACGAGAACCCACTGATTCAACCAAGTTAAGGGAAAATCTTGAGGTAGTGGAGCTCTTTACACGGGTGCAATGGATATCCTTCTGTGACAAATTGCAGGGTTATGACGACGAAGTGGCAGAAGAATTTTTACAAGCTCTGAGGCCGAAATCTAAAACATTGGCCACCGCGAACTTCAGGGGCCTAAGCCTCAAGCTCACCGCGCAATATATCAGTCGAATCACTGAACTTCCAATGGGTTTGCCATGGGATAAGGAAGAAAGGAAGTTGAGCCAACAGGCCAAGAAAGAATTCTTTCCCCTAGAGGAGGAATTCTTGGAGGACAAAAATGGGGTGCGTAGAACCAGTTTGCTGCCACCATGGAATGAAGTTAGCCTGCAGATCATGAAGTATATAACCTGTGAAGGCCGTTTTAGCATTGTGTACGGGTATCACTTTAGGTTGCTCACTGAATTGAGGCACCAGATTGATCTTCCTGTAGAAAACAAACTGAGCATCCCTTATTTCCTGCTACAGTCTCTAATTGAGTGTGCCACAAAGTTAAAAGAAGGCATACCCGACCAGGTAGCCCACCATGGATTGATCAAACTTCTCGTGGAGGATGCGCTTCATTCATATAAGGTTCCCCTCTCATGGGAAGCATTCAGAAATTTGACAAGAGATGGAGACATAAGGATGTTGACTAAAGAAAGTGGTTCCTCCAGCAGTGAGGAAAAAGAATCAGTGGCTGCGGGAAAGAAAGAAACAGGCCGGAAGACCCCGACCATAGTGTAGAAGGAAGAACAAAGGAGGAAGCACGAGAAAAAGGATGACAAATAAAAAGGTGACACACCCATCTTGTCAGCAAGAAAGAAAAGGTTGCAAGGCAGAACGGACAAAGCTGAGAAGGTCCACATCAGCAAAAGTACCTCATCAGCACCTGCAACCAAACCAAAAAGCAAAACTCATGCAGCAAAGCAAGCCAAGGTAGTGACACCTGTGTCTACAGGAAAGCAGAAACAGGCTTCTACAGGAAGCCCGAAAACAAAAAAAAGGTCTTCTACAGGAAGCCCGAAATTGACTAAAACAGGGTCTTCTACAGGAAGCCCTGAAAAAGTGAAGCCCAAGGAGAAGAAGGCGGACATTCTAGCAAGGGAGGCAACAGCTGTGCTGGCCGCCCTCAGCACGCCACCTAAGCCAAAAGAGAAGAGAAAGAGGGAGACCCCTCTATACTTTAAAGCTCAAAGAAGTGACAGAATAAAGACGGGCAAGCCACAGCCTCCATCCAGCAGCCAAATCACTACAGGGGATGCCCCTACTTCACCCAGTGAGAATTCCCCCTCGCAAATATCGATCACCTACGAGAGGGGGAGCCCAAAAAAAACTACTTGGAAAGGAAGGGTAGACCAATCGGCTTCAAAAGCCCAGCTCAAGGTCAAGGAAACAGAGAAGACGGAAGGAGCGGCACCCTCATCACCACCAAGGGCAGAACAAGCAGAGCCACCAGGAGTAGGAAAGAAAAAGCGTATTCCGGAGCCTAGTTCTCGGCCAAGGACTAGGAGCTGGAGCAAAATTGCTCAAGGATGAGCAAATATTTTAGCTGGGGGGTGATGATGAGCCCCAATTTTTGGTAACAATTTGGGCTCATTTGGCCTACTTACCTTGCTCAACCCTTCATCTTTTATCACTTATGCATTCATTTCTTGGTATATTCGTGTTATTTGTAGGAAGAAGGGCAGGCATTATATCTATGTGGCTAATACATGATGATTTCAGGTTTTTTGGCATTAAAGGGAGCAAAGACCACGCAAATGGAGACAAGGAGACAGCCAAGGTGGCATTGCGGGTTTTTAGGGAGGTTGTCCACAGTCTTGATGACCTTCCTCGTGATTTCCACCCTAACTCTGAGCTCCAACAACTCTCCCCACCGAGCTTAAAGGCAGCCAACGGATTCTACAGGAACAGCAGTTTAACTTTCAATTGGACAGCCAAGCTCCACTAATTGAGGAAGCCAGCGTGGTCCTCATCATGCATAAATATTAAGGCCGTAGCCTTTGATAGGAGCTTTTTGAACTTTTGAACTACTGTTGCAATTTCTAAGCACGAGCTACAGCTCGGTTTTTGCTTTTTGTAAGCCAGTTTTGGCATGATGTTAGACTCATGATTATTCAATAAAGGCAGGCAGCTTTGGATTCAATTCTGAGTTTTTAAGGGAGCTATAGCTCTCAGGTTAGGGCCCAACCTGAGAGCAATAGACCTCCTTTTCCTTGTATTGTTACTTGTCTTTCCTTTCAGCACTTCATTTCTTTGCTTTGACATGGATTTGAAAAACACAGTCTGCTGATTTAATTTCTTTAATGTGATTGAGTAGGATTAGTTTATGGTTAAAGTGCTTTCAGTAGCTTAGATTAGAGTAGGAGGATTAGCATTTATTAGAGCTCCAAGAAAAGGTTGACAGTGCACTCACTGCCATCTCTGTTTAGAGATTGGGGGTGTAGACCGTACCAACCACCAAAAAACGCAGTATTATACGTTCATGCAAGCTGCAACACAATCATTTCAGTCATAGAACCGTCCATGCATTCTGATCTTGAGCAGTACTTCTTCGTTCCAACACCATGCACGATTTCTCTCTGAAGTTTACATTGTTGTTCGTTGGTTTAATAACACAGTTAGGATAGGTTGATGAATTCTCAGTTTTGTGCAGATTTGTTCCCTTTACACAGCGTAGCATCACTTTATTATCTTCTTCTTCTTCTCAACCGTGCCTAAAGTCACCTACCCAACCTCTGCTCAGCTCGTTTGCCTTCCAACCCTTCTACTTTTCACGTAGCTCCATCTTTTTGACTTTTCATTGCCTCCACCCTTCTATCCACCAACCAACTGCATGCACTCTCTCTCCATCCCATCTCTTTGTCCCTGAGCCATCACAAGCTCCCTTTCCATCCTACCTATCCACCCATATAGCTCCTTGACTCCTCCATCACCCGAAACTCCAACTATAGCACATCCTGTAGAAGTTAGCAGACTTCCTGTAGAAATCTCGAGCTTCCTGTAGGATCCCCTGCAGACATCCTGTAGAAGCCTGCAAACTCGGTTGCCAAGCACTTGAACGTTGTGGACTTCTGTGGAATGATGTTAAGGATCCCCTGGAACCTCTCCTAGCCCTCCTGACCTTTTCCAAGCCTTCCTTCCCTTCGAACCACCCCTGCACAGTCAAAACCTAATAAGAAACAAAGTCATAATAACTCCAACCACTTAAGAAAAAATATAAAAACAATGTTCTTTTCAATAGAAGTAGTTTAAATTCATGCATCTCATATCACTAGAAGTAATGGCATCATTTCTAGAAGTTTGCACTCCCACCATTGCATCATAGAGATTAAACTAGTCAGATTAGGGTTTACTAGGGTTTCCATGTTTTGTTGGCTTTCAGTTCATTATTGCAAAGTAGGTTAATTTCCTTTGAGATAGCCTTCGTCCATCATTTAGAAAGCTTCTTCTGAGAACATATAGAAGTTGGCTTGAGCCCTAGCGGACTTGTGCCAGCTGACCAAGTGACAGCTGCGACAAGAGCTAGTACTTGTGCATACAGCACCGTCGCTTCCAAGTTTGTTACGAACTACCGGGTTGATAAAATTAGAGATAGGAAGCTCCAGGAGTTGTAGCATTATTGCTACAATACTGGAGCCCGCCACCTTCTACTATCCATGCTTGTCCCAATGTGCTGCAGAGCACACTTCTCTTATTCCACTTATGTACCCTTTAGTATTACCTACCATAACATAGACATAGTCATAGTGTAAACACACAATATCAATTCATATCCATATGATACCAACCTCATAGATCTATTAGGGCTACTCTATCCACTTGATTCCTCATATCCAGGAACCTCTTAATGTCATTTACCTACATAAGCAATCATTTCTCCGCAAGAATGATCCCTGACAACCTTGTTAGACAATGTCATTCATACACAGATATATACATATATAGACATCAACATATTTAAAATCACAACACAATTACCTGATATCATAAGGTCAAGGTTAAGAGAACTCCCTTTATTCGTGAAAAACATTCATAAAATTGAGAACAATAGTTCCCAACATAGCCAAAGCATTTAGCGCCTCAAATATATTTACTTTATATTTCTTGTTACCTTTCTCGTGATTGTCCTGTTATCATCCATTTACCCCATTGGAACCATCCAATGCAAATGGTTGTCATATTATTTCCTTCAACTTCCATTTGCATGCATCGAGCTTAATCTAGCCTCACATTACTTGTTGGGATTCATTCAGCTCTCCCGGAGCTCTATTAACTTTCCTCTTTCCCCAATAAATTCCCAAGGCCATCAAAACATAAAATATGAGAATAAGAAATAAATAAAAAGAAAACCATGGAAAAACAATAAAAATACAACACCACAAACAAAGTGGCATGGTCATGCACCGGGCATAAACAAAACTACAAATCCAGCACAAACAAATAAAAAAACTCTGAAAGAACAAAACTAGCAAAAAACACCATGACTCAGTCCCCATGGGTTCCCAATGCTTCCGAAGGAAAGCTCAACCCAAGCCTTCTTCAATATTTCATGGAAGTCTCTTTTTCCATGCAATCCCCTACAACATACTACCATAAACACATAACTGTTAGTGCATAAATAAACATAACAACATATTAGTTTCCTTACATCATTGTCCTAAGCACACTGCTTTGTATTTGAACGCATACATGTATCGTCTCTCAAGGGACTCCAATTCCTTGACAAATCTAGCCATAAGTGAAAGAAAATGTGATACCTTTCAAATACATGTTGAGGAGTAAGCACTTATCCACATAACGTCAGACAAAATCAAGGTTAAGAAGACTTCCTGTATTCTTGCAAAGCACTCATTCATTCGGAATTGCAATTTCCGAACATAGCTAAAGGAATTCTCATCCAATTACTTTCTTTTACCTTTTACCTTACTACAATTGAGTCTTATTATTTTCTAACGCATCACCTAGTTGTTAGTTATACGTAAAAAAATCAACTGTTACCTTATGATGCTAATACCAAGCATGTTTCCCTGCAACTGTTCACACATGTTAGGCACATGTTCTAAAGATCAGGACATCGTGTCTATTAATTTGAAGTCAACCTTTACCAATACTAACATCCATTTTATAATCTGCAATCAACTCATAGTCGTTAATCATAATACTACTACTAGCACCCACGTGCACTTAAGTGCATATCAGTTGTCCCAACACATAATGTGTTAGTACAACTGTCTTAAAAAAAGATCATTCCTTCATGCAATATTATAGACACATACTCATATCATGAAATTAATCAAACATTCAAACAACCTGTAAGCATACCATGTTAGCTAAACCAAATACATGACAAAATCAAACTCATACCTTAATGTATTCCAAGGGAGGCTATCACATCTGCACAAGCTAGTCCAGATTAGTACGACGTAATAGTATAAATATATTGACATACTTGAATATCATAACCCTAAGCATCTTGACAGGACAATCCAAATTAGCATGATACGTAATCACATCAAGATCTTAAATACAATAACCATAACCATCATGTATGTTATCAGATTTTTTTAGTCTATAATTTTTTATAGTGCTGACAAAGGGAGTGTGAGAATGAATTTGTAATAAACATGGTTAAAGCAATAACAAAAGGATTATCAACATTATTCTAGTCTTCAATATTTAAAATTATGCTGACATCCAGGGTATCAATGCCAAATGGAGAAATTTAAATTTTTGTCTTATACTACGTTGACGTAATCCATGTCAGACAAGGAGTAATCCTGGATCAAACACGTGCTGGGGAGTCGAATGGTAATATAACATGATATATGGTTGGATTCCACCGCTGATAGGTATGTGGGCTTAAAAAATTATGATCACATGATAATATTTTTTCAAATTGGTTGACAGTTTGTTATAATGATGAGCATATTGACACGTTTTGGAAAACGTTAACCCATATATAAATTACATGTATTACCATGATTGAAATGTTGTTTTCTTATGCCAAATGTGGATGGTTTGTTAAGTGTTCCTCGAATATCCAAGATCAAATCGTGATCCCTTTCCTGTGCTTCCGCTTGGCTGTGACAAATATGAGAAGGAACAGAAAATTGAATAGGATTGAACCCAAGGCTCCTGACCTACTAAAAGTGTATCATGAAATCCAACAGTGGCTTCGGGTAGCAGGATGGAAGGAAATTTTCAATCAGTGTGCAGGTTACCATGATGAGGTTGCTAGAGCATTTACTGAAAGGTTCGATGGTCAATAGGTGTCCGTTGGAGGAATTACCTTTCAAGTGACAAAGGAGTTGATTGTTGAAGTCACAGGATTTCCTACAAATGGAAAGAGGGCATTGAGAAGTCATTTTGTAGATGGTGTTGATGTACTCTTCATTCTAAAATATCAATTTAGAGAAATGAATTGGAGATTGGGGGTGGAGAGGTCCTAGCTAAAGGATGAATGGCAATGTTGCCTGCAAATCACCCAGTCATATTTTACTTGTGAAGGATGGTACAATCAGGTCAATCTCAATCACTTCCAATTTTTGGCTCACATAGAAGGTCAGTTGAGAGTCAATACCCCTTATTTTCTATTGGAAATCCTAACACACCTTTAAACTAGAGTTAGAGCAAGAAAAAATGCATCCTCCCATTTTATATATCATAAGGGTCTAATAAAACAATTAATTGAAAGCCAATTAAGAAAATTTGGGAGTACATGGGCATACTTTTTGTTTTGGGGAGGGTTTAAACCTTAGCCTGGAAAACCAAAAAGGGGTCAGAAGAAGGGCAATATAAAGAAAGTTAAACACAAAACCCTGAAGTAGGGACTTCATCTCAAAGAACCTCCTCTATATAAACAAGGAGTCAAAAAAAGGTAGAAATAGTTCCTCCTCTGGTTCCTCAATTATCCAGAGTTTATGTTGGGTCCCTATAATACTAGTGATTACCCCATTACTATTGTAGTTATACCCCTTATTTATATTGTTGTGCCCCCATTGCCCCCATATTGTTATTAATGTGCCCATAGAATCCCTCTATTGTTATTTTTGTGGCTTTATATTATTATTGTTAGGTCGGCTGGATTATATTGTGACTCCTTAGACTCCTATATATAGAAAGGAGGTTTTGTCATTTGAATCATCCAAGAATTGTTCATTTATGTAATGTAAAGGAGGTTGCCCCCTCGAAGAGGCTGAATTCTAAGGCGTTGATCTATCTTTTCTATCTTTTCTTGAGCTGGTTTCATAACATTTGGTATCAGAGCTTTGGATTCTAGGGTTTCGCTGCTCCAAACAGGTCATCGTGGAATTTTCGCTATAACTTTTTTTCTGTGATGTTTCAGAAGTCACAAAAAAAACCCATTTGAGAAGAAATCACGCTGAACCTTGGGTCCGAATTTCAGAGCTTTTCGCGTGATATTTTCGGAGATATGATCTGAGGAAGTTGGTCTTTTTGCAGACTCCTGAATTACATTCAAAACAGGTGACCTGGGGAAAATCATCATAACTTTCTTTCTGAGCATCAGATTGAAATTTCGTAAGAAGGTACAGAAAGAGGACGGACTGTAGTTTTTTTATATATTTTTCAGAGTCAAAGGTTGAAACAGTGACACGTGGCACTTCATACAAGTTCGCTCTACTGAACTAGTCTATAATCAGGTCACTGCGGGAGATTGTGCATAACTCTTTCTTGGAGAATCCAATTTGGATCAGACTAGTGGCATTGGAAAGAGGACATAGAAGGCTACTACAGGTCACAATTTCAGAACTGGATGATTCGAAATTACAGAGATACATCAGATTCAATATCAGGCTTCTACAAAGAAAAAAAAGGTGTGTAGTTTTTTTTTTTAAATTTTTGCATAAGCTTGGTTTGAAGGAATTCAAAGGGCATAGTAAAGCATTATTATCGGTAACTGATGCCCCGAGGAAAGAAAATGCAAACACCTAGTAAGGAACCTGAAAGCTCTAGCATGACTCATGAAGAAGAGGAAGAAATGCTACATGATATATCAAAATTACAAGAACAAGTGCAACAAATGTCACGCTCACAAAAGCTAACAGATGCTAAGATAAATGGCGTGGAATCTAAGATAAAGGGCATGGAAGCTAAGATGGATGATGTGAAGGCAGATTTGAGGACAAATTTGAAGACAGACATGGCAGATTTGAAGACAGATTTGACAAATTTTCTACAAGAAATACTTACTAATGGTGAAAAGGTAGTAAAGGAAACTCATGATGAGAACAAAAGAAATGTTAATCATGATTCCATAGACTCTAATGTTGGATCGAAGACCCACCATATTCCAAAAATCGATATGAGGAAGTTTGATGGCAAGGATCCCGCCACATGGATATTACAGATGGAGCAATTCTTCGATCTCAATAATGTGCAAAACACACAAAAGGTACGTATGGCAACTTTATATTTGGAACCAAATCAGTTTGTATGGTATCAATGGCTTTGCTCTCGTAAACAATTTATCACTTGGGCAATTTTTACGGAAGAATTGATAGCACATTATGAGGATACAAAAAGCAACACTTTTTTTAGCCAATTGATAAGTCTCAAACAAAAGGGTTCAATAATGGAGCACATTGAGGAGTTCCAAAAATTGAACATAAGGGTAAAAGATATTCCAGAGGAGCATAGGATTGATGTGTTCATAGGGTCTTTAAAGGATAATATCCAACATGATGTTCGCCTTTGGGAACCTGATTCATTAGAGAAGGCATTCAGGTTAGCAAGAAAAATGGAAAGCAAAATTATGGCAACCAGGAAGCATACCACTCACAACTATAAAGACGGAAGTGTTGTTGCCCCTAGTCTTCCACAACCTATAAGGTTGACACCACAACAATTGGAAGAAAAAAGAGCAAAAGGGCTTTGTTACAGTTGTGATAGCAAATACACTAAAGGTCATAAGTGTGCTGAGAAGAAATTATTCTACATAGATTGTGAAGAGGAAGAAGAAAAGGAGCAAGAAAGGTCAAAAGAAGAGGATATACTCCAGGAACAAAGCCTAGATGAAGAACAAATAAATCCGACCATATCTTGTAATGCATTGGCGGGAATTACCACTCCTCAAACCATCAAGATAGAAGGACAAATCAAGAAGAAAAAGGTAATAGTGTTGATTGATTCAGGAAGCACCCACAATTTTATTCATTGTAGGGTAGCAAAAGAATTGAATTGCTTCCTATATCCAGCACCAGAGTGTCAAGTGATGATTGCAAATGGAGGAACAATAAATTGCTCTGGAAAGTGCCATAATATCAAGCTATCCATGGGAGAATATGTATTGACTAGCCCAATGCTTTCCATTCCAATGGGAGGTGCTGATGTTGTACTAGGAGTCCAATGGCTACAATCCTTGGGTACAATAGCTTTTAATTTTCAAGAACTTTTCATCAAATTTTCTACGGAAGGAAAGGAAGTTGAATTAAGGGGTATTGCAGGGAAACCAGGAAAGATAATCAGCTCTAATGGTATGACAAAGCTTCTAAAAAAGGAGCAAAGAGGTGTAATTGCACAATTATGTTCGCTAGATGTTTCCACATTGGAATCATCTATTTCTCCAGATCTCCAAAAAGTCCTGGACAATCATTCCAAGGTATTTGAGACTCCCAAAGGTCTCCCACCTATGCGTGATCATGATCATGCTATTCATCTGATTCCAGGAAGTGTTCCTCCAAACATCAGGCCGTACAGATATCCCTATGTCCAAAAAAGTGAAATTGAACGTATGGTTGCAGAAATGCTAGAGGCTGGTATAATTCAACCGAGTCAAAGTTCTTTCTCTGCTCCAGTAGTATTGGTGCACAAGAAGGATGGATCATGGCGCATGTGTCCGGATTATAGGGAGCTCAACAAGCTCACTATTAAAGATAAGTTCCCCATTCCTGTCATTGATGAATTACTGGATGAATTGCATGGATCAATTTACTTCACCAAGTTGGATCTTCGTTCAGGATATCATCAAATCAGAATGAAGATTGAAGACATTCCAAAAACGGCATTTAGAACTCATGAGGGTCATTATGAATTTTTGGTCATGCCTTTTGGCCTTACCAATGCACCTTCAACATTTCAAGGTTTGATGAATTCAATTTTCAAACCATTCCTTAGAAAATTTGTGTTAGTATTTTTTGATGATATACTAATCTACAACAAGTCTTGGAAGGATCATGTTGAACATGTTGACAGGGTGCTACAACTATTGGAGGAGAAACAATTATATGCAAAAAGATCCAAATGTTTCTTTGGAGTCCAGGAGGTGGAATATTTGGGTCATATTGTATCTCATGAAGGAGTTAAGGTAGACCCTAGCAAAATTAAAGCCATTAAGGAATGGAAAATCCCCACATCCATAAAGCATCTGCGAGGATTTCTTGGGTTGACAGGGTATTATCGCAAGTTTGTTAAGAATTATGGGAGAATAGCAGCACCTCTAACAACATTATTGAAGAAAGATGCATTTTCATGGACTCCGGAAGCAACAAAGGCCTTTGAACATCTTAAAGAGGCAATGTGCCAAGCACCGGTCTTAGCTACACCGGACTTCACAAAAACCTTTATTGTGGAATGTGATGCTTCAGGAAATGGAATTGGTGCTGTTCTAATGCAAGATGAAAGACCCATTGCTTTTGAAAGTCGTCCAATCAAGGGAAAGTTTTTAAGCAAAGCTATTTATGAGAAGGAAATGTTGGCAATACTCCATGCACTTAAGAAATGGCGACCCTACCTAATGGGAAGACACTTCAAGGTAAAAACGGATCATGATAGCCTTAAATACTTTTTAGAACAAAGATTATCCTCTGAAGAGCAACAAAAGTGGGTCACAAAGATGTTGGGTTATGACTTTGAAATCATCTACAAAAAAGGGAAGCAAAATGTGGTGGCAGATGCACTCTCAAGAAAGGATGAGGATGTGGAAGCATTGTTGTGCGCCATTTCTATTATCCAACCAGATTGGATAAATGAAGCAAGGGAGGAATGGAAGAATGACGAAGAAGTGTGGGCACTTATTCGAAAGCTACAACAAGATTCCAGTACGTCTGATACATTTAGCTGGAAAAATGATTCGTTATGGTACAAAGATCGCTTATACCTCTGTAAGAATTCCCAGCTAAAACAAAAGATTCTTATGGAATTGCACACTTCTCCCTTAGGAGGGCACTCAGGATTTTTAAAAACTTACCACAGGGTTAAGAAGGAATTTTTTTGGGATGGCCTTAAATCAGATATTCAAAAGTTTGTGGCAGAATGTTTGGTTTGCCAACAAAATAAAGTTGAAACAATTAAGACACCGGGTCTATTACAACCTTTATCCATTCCAAGCCAACGTTGGGAGGAGGTTTCAATGGATTTTATCACAGGTTTACCCAAGTCTGAGGGAAAGAGTGTCATCATGGTGGTAGTTGACAGACTTACCAAGTATGCACACTTTTGTGCATTATCACATCCATTTAAAGCCAGTACAGTTTCTACTGCATTTATGGAAACAATTCAAAAGCTACATGGAAACCCAAAGATTATTGTAAGTGACAGAGATCCCATTTTCACTGGAAATTTTTGGACAGAATTATTTTCTTGTCTTGGTACTCAGTTAGCTCATAGCTCATCTTATCATCCTCAATCTGATGGGAAAACTGAGATAGTAAACAAATGTTTGGAAGGATATCTTCGTTGCTTTGTATCTGATAAACAGACACAATGGGTCAAATGGTTGCCTCTGGCTGAATGGTGGTATAACACTTCCTTCCATACAGCAACAAAAATGACCCCATTTATGGCACTTTATGGGTATCAACCACCATCCATCACATCATATTTAAGAGAAAATTCTAAGGTTCAGGCAGTGGAACATCACATCGAACATCAACAACAAGTCCTCCAACTCTTAAAGGATAACCTCGTGTTGGCACAAAATAGAATGAAACAACAGGCAGATCAACATCGCAGTGAAAGAAGTTTTGATGTAGGTGATTGGGTATTCCTACGGCTACAACCATATAAGCAAATGTCCCTCAAGCAAGCTAAGAAGGATAATAAATTATCACCAAAGTATTATGGTCCGTACAAGGTGTTGCAAAAGATTGGTACTATGGCATACAAATTGGAGCTTCCTGCAGCTTCTCGATTGCACCCAGTTTTCCATGTTTCATGTTTAAAGAAGGTTATAGGCGACAAGCTCCCAGTTCAAACAATATTGCCAGAACTTGACGAGGAAGGAAAAATTATATTGGAACCGAAAGCAGTCACAGAAACAAGAACTCGACAGCTACGAAATCGATCAATTTCAGAGTATCTTATCAAGTGGAAGAACTTATCCGCTGAAGATTCCACATGGGAGGATGAGAATTTTATGCAGAAGTATCCAGAACTACTCAAGCGTTGAGGACAACACTTTTTTGAAGGAGAGGGGCATGTTGGGTCCCTATAATACTAGTGATTACCCCATTACTATTGTAGTTATACCCCTTATTTATATTGTTGTGCCCCTATTGCCCCCATATTGTTATTAATGTGCCCATAGAATCCCTCTATTGTTATTTTTGTGGCTTTATATTATTATTGTTAGGTCGGCTGGATTATATTGTGACTCCTTAGACTCCTATATATAGAAAGGAGGTTTTGTCATTTGAATCATCCAAGAATTGTTCATTTATGTAATGTAAAGGAGGTTGCCCCCTCAAAGAGGCTGAATTCTAAGGCGTTGATCTATCTTTTCTATCTTTTCTTGAGCTGGTTTCATAATAGTTTATACAAGGGAAGGTGATAGGCTAAAGAAAATGGAGACCCCTTCTCCCACTGAAACCCTACTTACAGACAACAAACAAATACATAAATCTAAGGGGAAAATGATTGAGCCTGAAGTTGAGAAGACACAAGTAGAAAAGGAACTCACCTTGGAAATAATGTTAAAAGGTGGAGACTGCTAGTGACAGGAGTGCGATGGAGACCGTTCCAATCTGCAGCTACGTGTAACTTTGTTTTTACCCTCTGTTACTACTAGTATCATTCCTATGGTTCAATGTCACTCCCTGCTACTTGTTGCCTTCATTTCATGCCGATTGCAAATTCCGTCGGTTACAGTCACCCTGAGCTCGTTGCAGTACAGAGGATATGGAACACGATGCGATGGACTACTCTATTGACCCTAACCTCGACCAGCCCATCTTCTAGCGACCTATCCCTACGCTGGCCCTAACCACTCACCATAACCTATCTACTTCATTTCGCACCGGCACACCTCTTCTGGTTACCTTACTGGGGACTTCCACCTCCAGCCTCCACTTTTCTACCCTCTCCATTGATTCTCCTTAGCTAGATTGCCCATTGCTCTCACCGGCGACCCTCCACCTGCTCACTTCTTGCTCCCCCTCCTCTCTGCCTTTCAAACCCTCACCACCTGGTGATTTCTTCCACACATCTCACCTCACCTCCCCATCTGGGACTGACCATCTAGATGTGCCTATGCAACAACCCTAGAACCTGGTATCCCATCCTCCTCAGAGGTGGTAGCATCCTTGGATTTACCTTTTGGGTGCTTCGAAACTCCGGTTGTCAAAGTTCAGTACACCGCATAGTGTCTTCAGCAGGAGATCCAGGGTTCACCTGACCCTTTACTGGACCATCCAACCGCACCCAGAACTAGAAAAAGGAAGATAAAGTGTGTGAAGACCTCAGGGAAGGATTTCACCTTCAAATTCGGAGAAGGCCTCAATATGGGTGAGGTGGTAGCCACAGCCGGAAACATTCAGGTGGGTAGGGTTAGAGGCCGAGCATACACTATGGAATGCCTCAGCCGTTGGGTTAAAGAGATCTGGGGTAATACTTTCAAGGACCTCCCCAAAGTACAGATTCTAACCCATGGCTAGTTTGCACTACACTTCTCTCTGGAGGAATACACCAACTTGGTCATCTCTCGATACTGGCACATCGAAATGACCCTTATCATGCTAAAACGTTGGAGCCCACTCTTCGACCCTAAATGAGAGCAGATTGGGGCTGGGCCATTATGTGCCAGACTACTTGGGCCCCCTTGCAATATTAGTCAGAAGACATTTTTGTCTGCATTGGGAATGCTCTGGGCACATATTTTGATTACGAAAAGTCCTACATTTAATCCAAGAACAAATCTTTAGCCCACATCCTGGTGCACCTAGACACAAGAGAAGGACTAGAGGATAAAATCACTTTAAAATGGTGGAATTTCACCAAAATCCAAATCCTGGATTACGAGGATGTTCCTTTTAGATGCTGAAGGTGCCACAAAGTGGGACACTTATTCAAGGAATGACCTTTGGTGCATAAGGCCATGGATCCTCCTACGATAACAGAAGGCGCAAAAGAAAGACCATTACATCCATCTCAAGCTCAACTCCACCAACTATTGTGACATTGATTGGAAATGAGCCTCCATCCCATCAGGCTATATCCAATTTCCCTCATCCTCCCTCCCCACAGATGACTAGATCATGGGCTGCTGCAAAGGTTGCTCACTCCTCGGGTACTCCTCCTTCCCCGATCTCTGTTTTGAATTCTTCACCTGCATATTCTGCATCACATGTGCACTCTGTATCTGCATTAGATGGTACCCTCTCCACCATCCCCTATCCCCTTATCCCTCACTTACCAGTCTTCTCCACCACCCCCCCATCCTCCCCCCCCCCCTGACCACCCTCCCGCCCCCTCTTTCACCCCATCTCTCCCCTCTGATCCACCACATCCCTACAATCTAAGGTCTTTTCTACCCTCATCCAGGGAAGACCAATCTCCCTCTAGGTGGGCCCGATATCCTCTCCTCTCCCCCTCAAATCCAACCGTAGCCAAAAATCACATCTATCTAAAGCTATTTTGATTACTTGGGTGGAAGTTGCCTCTAGCAGACAATCCTCTCTTGATCGGGTAATTAGAGCTACGAACGCCCATGCACATCTGCCCCCATGAAGTGTCTCTCTTTTAATTGCACGGGCATGGCTAGCTCGCCCAAAAAACTAGCCCTCAGAAGACTCTTTGAATCCGAGTCTGTTGACATCATTTTCTTACAAGAAACCTTGGGAGAAGCTAACCTTACATCCACACTCTTGGCTCTTTGAAGCCTAGCTGGATCTTTCAATCCATGGATATAATAGGGCGATCAGGCAGTTTGGCCTTGGGTTATAAGCCCCGCACCATAAACCTGAGGGCCTTCTGCGGGGGGATGGACTCATTGGTATGGATTATTTTTTCATCTGAGTTGGGGATGGAACTTATCATAATCAATGTATATGGTCCATGTCATAGTAGAGAGGCCTTTTGGAATCAATTCCTCAACCTATCGGTCACATCCTTGGATAATCTCATCATCAGTGGTGACCTAAATTTCTCCATTGGCTATGGAGAATCCTCGGGGACCAATGCACAAGTGGATATGATTACTGAAACTATGGAGATGTTGTTGGATCAACATCATCTGATGGAAATTCCTATGATCAAACCTCTCCCTACTTGGAGAAATAGGAGAGTGGGTGCAACTTCATTGGCTAGGAGACTAGACAAATTCCTGATCAAGGAATCTCTGATTCAAAAGCTATCCCATTATGGACAATGGGTGGGATATGGCAGTTTTCAGACCACTCCCCCATATTTATGGAGATTTCTGGTCCCAAAAAAAAAACAGGGGCACCATTCAAATTCAACTCTACCTGGCTAAAGGACACATCCTACATCCAAATGGTTAATGATTTCTAGTGTCTTCATCCACCATCTAGGGGGAGAACCTAGGAAAAAGGCTTCTGCTCCAACCTCTCAGCGCTCAAAAGGCTCTCTGTTAAATGGGCCAAGGAAAAAACCAAGAGGGATGACAATACCCTCATTGAATTTGAGCAAACTCTGGCATCTCTTCTGGACGACTAGAATATAGGTTTCGCATCTGATGATGCCAAGACCCATATAATCAAAATGGAAAATCAGAAAGCCAAAATACTGAAGGATCGGGAAGAAACCTGATGACTTCGAAGCCATGCAATCTGGTTACAAGCTGGTGATGAGAACACAAAGTTCTTCCAAAATTATGCCAAAGGAAGGAAAATCTCCAATACTATCTGGAATATGCCCATGGAAGATGGAAGCATGGCAACTACCTTCAGACAACTCCCTCACTTGGGGAATACACATTTCAGACACCTCTTTATGGCCCCTCGAGAAGCTACCATTGTTGAAATTGTCCGAATTGTAGGACACTTCCCCAGATTTGTGCATTTGGATTCGACCAAGGAAATCATTTCCCCGGTCACATAGGTGGAGCTAGAAGGAATGTTGAAATGGTTTAAAAAATATAAGAGTCTCGGTCCTGACGGATGGACTATCGAATTCTACCTTGCCTTCTATGAACTCATTGGACTTGACCTGCTTAAGATGGTGGAAGAATACAGGACTTCTGGGCATATGTATGAGGCCATTAACTCCACTTTCATTGCCCTGATCCCTAAATCCGACTCCCCCGCATCCTTCAATGATTTCCGCCCCATCTCCCTCTATAACTGCTTGTACAAAATCATAGCCAAGATTCTATCAAATCGGCTCCAATCCATTTTGTCTCGCCACATCTCCCCTGAGCAATTTTCTTTCCTTTAGAACAGACAAATACATGAAGCTATTGGAACCACTCGAGAAGCCCTCCATTCTATCATGCACAAAAAGATTAAAGGAGTCATTCTCAAAATTGATCTTGCCAAAGCTTTTGATACAGCTAGTTGGATTTATATCAAAAAGATTCTCACCCATCTAGGCTTTTCCCCTCCCTTCATCAACTGGATCATGTGCTGCATCAACTAGGAATCCTTTAGTGTCCTCATTAATGGCTCTACATTGCATTTTTTCCATGCTGAGAGAGGCCTTCGGCAAGGATGCCCTCTTTCTCCACTACTCTTCCAGATTGTAATTGAGGGCCTCAACAAACTCATTGCATCATCCAAGAGGGATGGACGACTACAAGGGCTAAAAATGAATGACCACTACTACCTTACCCATCTACTTTTTGTTGATGACGTCTTCATTTTCCTAGATGGCAGCCAATAGGACTCATCTACCTTCCATGAAATTCTCAATCTCTTTGCTATGGCCATCGACGTGAAATAAAATCACTCCAAATCCACCATCACCCTCTCCTATACTTCCACCCAAGAAGCCAGAATTTCTAATCAATATTTTTCATTCCAACAACATCATCTAGAGGATGGCCTCAAATACCTAGGGTTTTGGCTTAAGCCCCACTGCTATAGAATTATGGATTGGATTTGGCTTGTAATTAAAATTGAGGAGAGGTTGAAAAATTGGAAACATAGGTTCCTGATCTGAAATGATCATAAGTTAAAATTGATGTAGAATTGATTAGCCGTTAATGAATTAAATGCTAACTGAAAGTGTGGAAACTGAGAGAGCTTCTTGAGAAGAAATACTTTACAATAGCTAATAAAACATAAGTAATATGAAAAACAGTAACGAAAACAACAAACACACAATGATACTAGATAGAAAAATTGATTACAGAGTTTGTCCCTGATGGACTACGTCTTTGAGTCCGCTTTTAAGATGGGTGACTGCTTTATTAGGATTGAAACAAAAGAGGTCTATTACACAAAGATTTGACCAAATTGAATGTGCACATGGGCACTTCTAGTCACTATCTAAGGAGATCTCTCTGAACCAGCTTTCCAACACCTATCATGGTTCCCAATTTCGACTCCAGATGCTCCTGTTACACTGAAAACAAAAACAACTATGACCTCCAGAACCTGCATACAAAATCCAAAACCACTCTCTCCTCTCAATGAGGACAAAAATGCCTTTTAAAACCATCAGATACACTCTAACTCCCTCCACCGAGTTTGGGAATGAATTAGTTGTTTTTAGGGTTTGTTGGTTTTGGTCTAACCATGTTCTGCCACCTTAGGGATAAGGTTACATGGTATTCAAATTAGTTTATCACAAAAATCCAAAAAAAAACCCATAAATAACTTTGTGTTATAACTTAACTGCTAGCGGCTTGCTGACCAGAAGGAGGAGGGAGGTCGTTACATGTGACCAGCCATAGGCTTCCAGCTCCGTGCTTGCCCCCGATGGTCTCGGCTGATGGTGCTCCAGTGGTTATCCACCTCCATTCACATGTCAATCTGTTACAGAAACAACTCTGATGTGGTTACATTAAAGTCTATGATGAACTCCGATGGTTCCTCTGTTCACATGTTACAACCCCCACGGTTTCCAAACCTGGAGGTTAACAAACCCTGACAGTTATCACCTTTTCTCCTCACATGTTGCAGTTTCCGATGCGGTTATGTTTAGAGTTGTTTCGATGGTTTACAATCCCCCACGTAGTTTCCAACCTAGCGGTTAACTTAACCTCCACTCACATGAGCTATGGTCTCGCTGTGGTTAGGGTTGGCAGTTAGGGACTAATATATTTTATTTGCAATGTTTATATTGTTTTTGCAATAGTTTAAGGGTTTAAACATAGTTTTATGTTAGGTTTTATTTCATAGTTTTGTTCGATAGGTTTAGAACTTAGGGTTTAGGTCTAGATCTTAGGTTTAATGCATTTTTTTATGCATGGTATAGGTGCTACGTGAAGTTTAATGTATTAGGTTTGTAACATAGGTTTATAATATATTAGGTTAGGTCTTACATCATTTTGATTTAAAATAACCCATGTACATCTATTCGTCACAAAGTGACATTTGTACCAACATCACAGGAAGACAACCTATTTTGACAATCAAACCTTGCAAAAGGGATTACAAACCCCATGTTGATGATCACCCTGGCAGAACTGATAAAGAAAACTTGTCAACAACCAGGTACAAACCATATCAACTGAACACCATGTAAAAGCATAGACATCACCTGAACAATCTGATCCATAACCAACACTATTGAAACTGAACGACACTGGACTGAATTGTTGATGACGACTGGTGGGCTCCAGTATTGTAGCAATAATGCTACAATTCCTGGAACTCCCTTCTTTAATTTTATCAACCCGGTAGTTCGTAACAAACTTGGAAGCGACGGTGCTGTATGCACAAGTACTAGCTCTTGCCGCAGCTGTCACTTGGTCAGCTGGCACAAGTCCGCTAGGGGCTTAAGCCAACTTCTATGAGCTCTTAGAAGAATCTTTTTAACTAATGGACGAAAGCTAACTCAAAGGAAGCTAATCTACTTGCAGAAAGAAATTGAAAGCCAAAAAGAAACGCAAACGCTAGCAAACCCTAATTCTACCAACTAGTCCTACTGATGCAAAGGAGAGAATGCAAACTACGAGAAGAGATGCCATTACTTCTATGAAGGTAAAATACATGTGTCTACACTGCCTCTAGCTGAAGAAAACATCTTTTTGTATTTTTGACTGAGTTATTAGAATTATCATGCATGTGCTTTTAACTGGCTTTTCACTATGCAGGGGTGGATCAAGGAGGAGAAATGCTTGGAAAAGGTTGGGATGGTACAGAGAGGGCCTAAGGGGTCCCTAACACCCTTCCAAAGAGTTTCACAGAGTTTGGCTATCAAGAAACCTCATTCGTGAGCTTCTACAGGAAGTCTGCAGGGGTTATACAGGATGTTTAGGATTTCTACAGGATGTTCTGTAATTTTTCTACAGGATGTTTTAAAATTGGATTTTGGAGGATGGGTGAGTGAGGTAAGGTGCATGAATGGATAGGGAGGTAGAGTAGGGGCCTGAAATGACCCAAGGACTGATGGTTGGAGTGGTGAGAGGGTGTGGAAAGCTGGCTTGACTTAGAGAAGGCTAAGACAATGGAGGAGCAATAAGGTAGGGTTACGTGGGCAGAAAGATAGTTATGAGTTGAGGAACCTAACTAGGAGATGGAGCAGCTGGCCTGGATGAAGCTTGGGTGAATGAGAGAGAGATGGAGATGCCCTGCACGGTGTACACTTAACTGATTCAACTAAGTCCTGCACACAATTGAAATCTTAGCTAATCTAGTCTAACTATCAATGAAACAAATGAACAGCAGCTTTATTCATAAAGAGAACCATGTACAACACTTAAGAAAAGAAGCATTTCAAAGGGCCTGAACGCATGATTAACTCCTACAAATGAAAACATTACACCAAAGATTGCATGGACAAGCAAACTAGTGTTTTTGTTGGGCAGCAAGGTCACCTTTGTCCCAACTCACGATCCCACTGAGGGAGAGGTAAGATCAGAGGTGCTTGAGCCCTTTTTCGAAGGATCCTTTATGTTATTAACCTATCAAATCAATCTGAATATGAAAATCTACTTTAATCATCAAAAGCAACCTAAATAACAAAACAAGATTTAGATCTAAATGGCAAATTTTATTCTAAGAATGCAGCAAAGACACATAAAGGTAAACAAAGGAGGTACTGGGCGCTTGAGATGGGCCCAACCCCAAGAGCTACAGCCTCCTAAGAGAGATTTAGAGCTGGTGCAAAGCTGGATTCATATTTATTGATCAAGAAATGAAGAGTTACATCAAAACTGTCCACAAGGAGAACTTGAAAATGTGCTGAAAGCAAAGCTAATCTACTGCCTAAAAATCGAAATACAAACTAGCTAGCTTCTGCCTATAAAATGACTAACAATTGGCTAACTACTAGCTAACCAAAATGAATAACTTAAATGAGGCCTTAAGCCCTCTTATTTATACAAATTGAGGACCGCAATAGTCCTCCTAAACTTTAGGGACTCGGCTGCCCAAAACTTGTAGTTAACAGCAGTCCTACTTGACTTGCTTGGTTGCCCTTGTGCTAATTGATTTGGTTGCCCTTGAACTCCGAGCTGATGGTGGAGATTTCGAGGTAAGGGCCCATAAATGAAGGGGACACCTTCCTACAAATCCTCTCCCTTGTTCTCCCACGAATTTGGCTGCCAAGTGCTCATTAAAACCTTCAATTTTGTCTCCAAATTGACCAAAAAGGCTACACAAAGCACCCATTAGACTTGTTGGCATAATGACTAACCCAATTCACTCTATTAGCATAAATATAATTAAAAACATGCAATAAACTAATGAGAATGGTGGATTAAGTCAAATTAGGAGGTTGAATGAGCCCAAATAATTATCCATTTTTGGGGCTCATCATCACCCCCCTACTGAAAGTGTTGCTCATCCTCTAAGCAACCAATCTATCTCCTCATCTTTGATGGCCCTCGTGGCCTCCCTGTCATGCCAAGCTTCTGAAGTGATGCCCTCTTCTTACTCATGAAACCATGCTTCTCTCTTTGCTTCTTCCCACTGCCTGTGCTTCTTTTCCTAGAGAATTCTCAACTTCCTGTAGAACTGTCTCAGCATCCTGTAGAACTGTATTTGAGTCCATTATCTGAATTCTCTCTCTTTCAGTGAAGGTTTTTGGCTTCCTCATTCATAGGTGATGGACATCCTTGAAGGAGGCCCCTCCTTTTGTTTAGCTTGTGTGTCCTCAATGACAATTTGCTTCCTTGACTGTGGTTTGGGGTTGCGGTTGGGTAGGCATTTGGGGTTGCCTTGGTGGAGCAGGAGGCGATGGTTGTGGAAGAGCAGGTGGTGGAGAAAAATGAGCGAGATGAGAGTTGTACTGGGGCCTCCACCCCTGATAAGGTGCATTCCACTGAGGTTGTGGCTGAGCATAAGAGTGAAACGAATGAGCAACTGGTTGGGCATAATATGGATCTGTGAAGGAACAAGGAGGAGATGTGAACCAGGAAGGATGAGCAGGGGGACCCTAAGAAGGCATGAAAGTAGCTTGATATGGGTCATAATAGGTCTCGTGTGTCCCTTGCAGTTCCCGCTAGTAAGATCTAGGTCCATGCGGCCTCCTTTGGTTCATATAATAGAGTGGTTCAGTGGCTCCTTTGGCTCTCTGATATGCAGCTTTAATTCCGGGCAAAGAAGGGCACTGATTCGTAGGATGGTCTCTTTCACAGACAAAACACACTTCTATGGAGTGCAATGGACATTCATTCCTAGGATGCTTTCTAGTGCACCTGGGACAAAAGATGACCAAAGCCCTCTTGGCTTCCTCTTGCTTCTTTTGGATCCACAAGGTATCCAGTTGCATGGCAAGAAACTGCCTCATATCACTCTTGAAATCTTCGATCTGATTTTCAAATTCGTCTTTGGACAAGGTGCTGCTCCCAACATTTCTGCTTGTAGCCATTTGCTCCAGAGGAATGGTTTCTTCTTCTTCTTCCCTTGAGGTTCTTCAAATATGTCTTGCTGTCCACCTAAGGGTTCTTTAATCACAGCCATCGAAGAAGAGAGAATGTTGGCTGTGTGAAGCAGTGGGGGCGTTGTGCAATCATTTTTCTAACTTATCTCTACTCCTACAAGGCATGAAATGAAATCTTTTTGGTTGATTTTTGTTTTTTTCTACTTCTACCTGCAAAACTAAAATAGATTGAACTGCAACTAACTATCTTGCTAAAATGAAAATGCGGAATTGAAATGAAAGCAGGAAAGGACTAATATATTTTGCTCAAACGAAATTGCAGGAATGAAATGCTAGTCTACGCTTGCGGAATTGAAATGCTAATCTACACTTGCATAAATGAAATTGCGGAATTGAAATGCTAATCTATGAAAGTGGGAAATGCTAATCTACTTTTGCATAAACGAAATTGCATAATGGAAATGAAATAAACTACTTAGCAGAAGGTTGTAGTGGAAAATAGAAGAAAAGCAGCAATCACCAATACTCTGACGCTTCCCCGGCAATGGCACCAAAAAGATGGTGGGCTCCAGTATTGTAGCAATAATGCTACATCTCCTGGAACTCCCTTCTTTAATTTTATCAACCCGGTAGTTCGTAACAAACTTGGAAGCGATGGTGCTGTATGCACAAGTACTAGCTCTTGCCGCAGCTGTCACTTGGTTAGCTGGCACAAGTCCGCTAGGGGCTTAAGCCAACTTCTATGAGCTCTTAGAAGAAGCTTTTTAACTGATGGACGAAAGCTAACTCAAAGGAAGCTAATCTACTTGCGGAAAGAAACTGAAAGCCAAAAAGAAACGCAAACGCTAGCAAACCCTAATTCTACCAACTAGTCCTACTGATGCAAAGGAGAGAATGCAAACTACGAGAAGAGATGCCATTACTTCTATGAAGTTAAAATGCATGTGTCTACACTGCCTCTAGCTGAATAAAACATCTTTTTTTATTTTTGACTGAGTTATTAGAATTATCATGCATGTGCTTTTAACTGGCTTTTCACTGTGCAGGGGTGGATCAAGGAGGAGAAATGCTTGGAAAAGGTTGGGATGGTACAGAGAGGGCCTAAGGGGTCCCTAACACCCTTCCAGATAGTTTCACAGAGTTTGACTGTCAAGAAACCTCATTCGTGAGCTTCTACAGGAAGTCTGCAGGGGTTCTACAGGATGTTTAGGATTTCTACAGGATGTTCTGTAATTTTTCTACAGGATGTTTAAAAATTAGATTTTGGAGGATGGGTGAGTGAGGTAAGGTGCATGAATGGATAGGGAGGCAGAGTAGGGGCCTGAAATGACCCAAGGACTGATGGTTGGAGTAGTGAGAGGGTGTGGAAAGCTGGCTTGACTTAGAGAAGGCTAAGACAATGGAGGAGCAATAAGGTAGGGTTACGTGGGCAGAAAGACAGTTATGAGATGAGGAACCTAACTAGGAGATGGAGCAGCTGGCCTGGACGAAGCTTGGGTTAATGAGAGAGAGATGGAGATGCCCTGCACGGTGTACACTTAACTGATTCAACTAAGTCCTGTACATAATTGAAATCTTAGCTAATCTAGTCTAACTGTCAATGAAACAAATGAACAGTAGCTTTATTCATAAAGAGAACCATGTACAGCACTTAAGCAAAGAAGCATTTCAAAAGGCCTGAATGCATGATTAACTCCTACAAATGAAAACATTACACCAAAGATTGCATGGACAAGCAAACTAGTGTTTTTGTTGGGCAGCAAGGTCACCTTTGTCCCAAATCACGATCCCACTGAGGGAGAGGTAAGATCAGAGGTGCTTGAGCCCTTTTCCCAAGGATCCTTTATGTTATTAACCTATCAAATCAATCTGAATATGAAAATATACTTTAATCATCAAAAGCAACCTAAATAACAAAACAAGATTTAGATCTAAATGGCAGATTTTATTCTAAGAATGCAGCAAAGACACATAAAGGTAAACAAAGGAGGTACTGGGCGCTTGAGATGCGCCCAACCCCAAGAGCTACAGCCTCCTAAGAGAGATTTAGAGCTGGTGCAAAGCTAGATTCATCTTTATTGATCAAGAAATGAAGAGTTACATCAAAACTGTCCACAAGGAGAACTTGAAAATGTGTTGAAAGCAAAGCTAATCTACTGCCTAAAAATCGAAATACAAACTAGCTAACTTCTGCCTATAAAATGACTAACCATTGGCTAACTACTAGCTAACCAAAATGACTAACTGAAATGAGGCCCTAAGCCCTCTTATTTATACAAATTGACGACCCCAATAGTCCTCCTAAACTTTAGGGACTCGGCTGCCCAAAACTTGTAGTTAACAGCAGTCCTACTTGACTTGCTTGACTACCCTTGTGCTAATTGATTTGGTGGCCCTTGAACTCCGAGCTCATGGTGGAGATTACGAGGTAAGGGCCCATAAATGAAGGGGACACCTTCCTACAAATCCTCTCCCTTGTTCTCCCACGAATTTGGCTGCCAAGTGCTCATTAAAACGTTCAATTTTGTCTCCAAATTGACCAAAAAGGCTACACAAAGCACCCATTAGACTTGTTGGGATAATGACTAACCCAATTCACTCTATTAGCATAAATATAATTAAAAACATGCAATAAACTAATGAGAATGGTGGATTAAGTTGAATTAGGAGGTTGAATGAGCCCAAATAATTATCCATTTTTGGGGCTCATCAACGACACTAAACACTGACGATGAACCTGTGCAACCGATTTGACAAGATCCTCCTGGATCAGTTCCTCTCAAGAGCAGGTCACCTTGTCCTCATAAAATCTATCTTGGAAGCTACCCCTGTATACTAGATGTCGTTGGCTTGGATCCCTAAAGGAATTCTTGCCCGCATACAAAAGATTTGTTGTGGATTCCTTTGGAATGGATATAAAGAGGGCAAGCCATTTTCTTGGGTAGGATGGAAGAAGATCACTCTACCCAAGAAATGGGGTGGTTGGGGACTAAAATATCTCTCTTTTATTTCTTATGTATTAGCAGCCAAGATGGGATGGTCCTTGCTCACTTCACAGAGTCTCTGGACCAAAGTTTAATATCACAAATATATCTGGCCACACCATCTCATGGACTTGATTCACATTCCATCCTGGCCTTGCACAAGGATTTCTATTGTTTGGAAAGCTATTCTACATACTATGCCCTACATCAGAGCGGGTCTTTCTTGGAAAATCAATGAGGCAAATATGGCTCGAATAGGGATGGATCCATGGACTGGTGGGGGTAACATGCACTAATACCTCTAGAACTCATACACTTTCTAAACCAGAGGCACATTAAGGTGATCGCCTAGATAGCAGACATGGAGAAAAACTCCATCTTCAAACAAGCTTGGTTATCTGCTCGACACCTAGGTATTCCCAATCACTTGCAACAGACCTGGGAAGGATATATTAATTCCCTTAATGAAGCTCATGTGCTCATAAAGGAGGTTCCTGATGAGCTCATATGGACCCTGACAGAACATTGGAAATACTCCCCCAAAGCGGGTTACCCAAACCTCCTCTCTGACCACAAACCACATGTTCTTCTGCATTGGTGGTGAAAGATATAGAAACTCAAAGCACCTCCACAAGCTAGACTCTTTATGTGGAATGTACTCAACAACAAGACACCTACTGGAGAAAATCTTATGTGCAGATCTCACTATGGGCCGTATTGGTGCATCCTCTGTACACAGGCGAAGGAGACAAATGAACACCTATTTCTTATCTACCCAAAGAATGTATAGCTGCAGCAACAAGTTTTACATCTCCTCTCCAAGCAGGGCATATGGCAGGACAAACGTAGATATTCTACTGGAGGCAGCTAGAATGCTTAGCTAGTTGATTTTTTAACCACACAATTTTCATCGTTGGCTGTCAATGTGAAATTTTGATCTATAGACCAATAACATGCCTATCAATGATTTTACACTAGTAAAGGTAAATAAGCACTGAAAGTTTCATTGTCAGCACATTTTTGGCAAGGGGCTTTGGAAAAAGTGCTTAGAGTCTACCCGACAATGAAATTGTCATATTTCGGCTTCAAAAGGATAACAATGGGACTATCAATGCTATCAGATTAGGAAGCTTGAAAGGAGGAGTTTTCCAACAAAATATGTTTTTGGAGGGGTGACAAAGCATGAGTCGTAGTGAAGGAGGTAGAAGATCAGTCACCATTTTGACCCTACTTTCTGGCCAGATTTGTAGCATGTTGTTATGATTTAGATACAAATAGGATTGTAAAAGTTTTATATGCATGTATTTGATATGTACGTTTCTATTTTTAGACTTCGTAATTAATAATATGTCAAAAACATGTTTTAAGTTGTATTATTTTCTATAAAGACGAGTTCTAAAGAATGAAAAAGGGTTGGAAAATTCTTACAGAACCTTGGTATAGTGTGTATAAATTTTGACATTAATATAAACTACTGTGATTAGTTTTATTTGTCCACATTTATATAGATTCCTATGTGATGGGTTTCCTGTCTATTTTCTAGTGCATGTCATTTCTTTTGTCTCATAATCTGATCCATATGTCTTCTATGTTTTGTAAACCGAGTTATTAAATCTGAATTATGTTTATCGGCTCAAATTTACCATTACCAAAGTGTTATATGTTTTTGACTTAGATATATTTCACATAATTCACCAGTTGCTTTGTTTTTGCTATTTATTTTGTCTAGTTTTGTCATAGCTAAATGAGGAATTGCCTAAGAAAGTTGTTTCTACCTTGCCTCCATATTTTGTTCATATAGCCTGTAAGCAATAACTTTTTTTGAAACAGATTCCATGCCTAATGGTTTTTCTTGTTCTTTCGAGACCAATTTTGTTTAAATCCAATTAGATCTATTCGATGTGCTAAGTACATAACCAGTCAGTTTTGAGTGAGTTATAGAAGGGATCCCCCTTTGAATTTAAATGGTTGGCTTTTGATTCAATAGATTGGTTCGAGGTTACCTTAATTTTTTTCCCGTAGCCAGGGTTTTCTCTAAGTGATAACAATGTGTATGACTACAATTCATATAAGAACAAGTTACTACCATTCATAACTATCTGACGCATGTGTATATCACTGCACTGATCAAATAGTATCTATCAAGCATCTTATCACAACATAAATAGAAAGGGAGGCATGCATATAACTACAATTCATATAACAACCATTAAACATCATACATGCATGCCAAACATACAATACCTGTATGACGATTTTCTCTTACCCCGAGGTCTAGTGCTACAAAATTTCTATAATAATATGCTTCTCCTACTCTATCTAGGCCAACATACCAACATCATGATGACACAAACTATAAAAATGACTATAACAATTCATGCATAACAATCACATAGACAACTAGCATGCATAGATGACAAACATATTTCGCCCATCCAATCCAAGTGTTTGAACCTATGAGCTCTGATACTAATCTGTAACCACCCCTCCCACATTTACCAAGTTTCACCAGCTTGCCAGGGTAAACATGAGACAAAGAGATACTATGACATGCCCCAACCTCCTATATCCAATTAATGAAATGGGGCTGATAACTGGAACTTACCAACCACGGATTGACATCCTAAGGGCTTACAGGATGGCCAGAGGTATAACAACCACTCCAAGTGCCAAAAAAATGATCTAGATTGTTGTTTTAGTGACCTAGGACCACAACCAGATGCATAAACCTATAAGGATGTGGTTATGACCCAAAAATTCGAGTTAAGATTGTGCGGTCCTGGATTTTGAGCCATCATTTCAGCCTAGCCTCCAGACCACTGCCCATAACTCAGTGATACTTTCGAGAATGCTAAATAACATTAGGAAAAATACATTCATACAAAACTTGATCAAAGACTTAACCTAACCAGGCCTAACCATAACAATCATTTCGTCAAACATATGATGAACATGTAAGCTATAGGTCATGAATGCATATATGATCATAATATTATGATATTCACTCGAGAATCACCAAGAATACCCTATGTGCTCTCCACATAATTGCAACAACACTTATTATTCCATGCATTCATCAACCATTCATATTCATCAAACATTTCAAGCGCCATATACAATATATATCATATAACAAACATATAACCAACAAATAACTAGCATGTAAACCATGGAAGCTCAAACATAATATCACCAACATAATCAATACATATGCTCATAGATCATAACAGATACCTCATATTAACATATGAAAATTCCAACCAAGTCAAATACCTCCACGTACAACTCGAACATACATTGGGTTGAACCAAATATTTCTTTTATCCAATCACCCCTGCACCATATTCTAAGCATGAATGTGGTATCTCATAGAATAAACAAAACAAAACCAATCCATGGCTTCCAGAGGTGAAACCACCTCAACCCTCAACCAATGATTGCACCTCATGGTTGGACATCACTAACACCAACTAGATCGGTCTCTACCTAGTTATCCAGGGCTCCAAGAACTAGTAACTCAACCCATAACATTCCAAGGCTCTAGAATGTTTGTCCAACCCATATCTAGGACTAGTAACTGAACCCACCAAGGGCTCCAAAGAGTTTGTCCAACCTAGGCTCCAGGATTGGTAACTCATCCAAAGTTATTCCAGGGCTTCCAAAGCATTTTTTCCAACCCACAACCAAAAGGAATTATGAGCACCAACTATAAAACAATCAAGTGGAAAATCCCACAACACCATGGTTATCTAGGAAATGGTAAGGCAAGGATAAAACCATTATCAATCCAGAAAATCCTCCATGACAATAACAACACATAACCAGATAATCACATGCATACACCATGTATCCATAAATAAACAAGGAAAACACACATGCAACCTGTTCCCTGCAAAGAAATCTAGTTGTAGTTGTTGATCCACCTATTCCCTTGTGCTTTCCTCCTTTCCCTTGCCTTCTTTCTCCAAATCTAATGTATGCTAGAGTGCTCCAAGAATACTCCAATCCTGTGCAAGAGTATGAGAGATTGAAAGAATAAAGAGAGGGCTCCAAAACTCAACTGACAAAAGTCTGGGAACTGATCCTCATAAGCCTTTTTATCATTTAGGGCTCTATTTTCTTCATTTTTCCTTCAATTTCCTTCTCACACAAATCTGTGACCATTCATCTCCCTTTTATCCTATTTTCTTTTATTTTCATAAATAAATTCCAAGTAGTGCCTCTTTTCCTTTTCCAATTTCCTTAGCCATAATAAACCAAAGTGACACCCACTAGGATATTTTTCCCAACATTCAATTGAAATATGTGTCCCATGACCTTGGTCTTATATTCTTTTGCATGGAAAATGAACCAAGGGTTGTTACAGTGTTGGACTATAGTATTGGTGGCCTAGTAAGAATAAATATGAGATTGTTAATTTTATTATATTTTTTGGCTTGGTAAAAATAATTTTGGGATTGTTCATTTCAACTTATGAGGGTACTTGGAAATCATGTAATTAGGATTTGGAAATCATCTTAACTTGCAAGTTGTCATTATATTTTAATTAGTTAGATTTAATTTGCATTATTTGGTAATGATAATCCAACACTAAATTACATTAAATTAGATGAATCTTTTACTGTTAAGTTGCATGATCCACCTCCTACGATGCTTATTAAATGAGCCTTAGACCTTTCACTACCAAACATAGATTCTTTAACACATATTTCAGATTTGACTTTATCAGTCTTAGAATATTTAGTACTAGCTTTAACATTTTTTTTCTCAAGCATCAATTTGTATTCTAGATATTATCCTCTTTGACACTGTGATTGAATGTTTACTCACTCCCTTTTCCAGATTTCTTTGCTAGTTCCTCTTCATTCAACAATTTATCAAAGAGATGCATGCATGAAAATATCTTGGCATGGTACCGACTCCAAAGATTGTATGTGGTTTCCTTGATGCTTAGTCTTGGAAACATGTGTGAATTTTTTAAGTATTTCCTATCAATGTGTTTCCTACACTATACATATGATCCATCCTCATCATTCACCTTGATTAATTTTCGATAAAGATATCTATATTTATCATATTTTTTAATGATGGTTGTGGTGTTTGAGTTTTTTGGGGAGCACTTGTTTACCATGGCAGCACAACTCTCTAATTGACGTTATTGATTGTTGTTAATATTAGGTACCATTTTTTTGCTTTCATCAATCAGTACTACAACACTTTGTTGATTCACAACACTTTTTTCATAATATCATGCTTAATTTGCACTAGTTTGTCATCTTATAGAATTTTTCAACTAGCCACATTGTGGGAATTCACTCACCTTTATTCTCATTTACATTTATTCTCTATTTTAGAATACATTTGTGCTTATTCCTCACTTATACGTGGCTACCTATAACAACCTTGTTTGTAGGGATCTATATTGAGGATTTTTGTCCATAATGGACTTTATTTTTGTGCGCCTTCTTTTTGCAACTTTGAAAAATGTTGAGATTGCAACAAGATGATGGAGCTTAGTGAAAAGAGTCGCCTTCACTAAGTGGGCCCGCAGGTTATTTTTGGCGCAAGTCTATTTTTAGACATATGGATCATGTCTATGGATTGCAGGTTGCTGTTTATGGATGATTGATCAAGTTGGGAAAAAATAGATGGACTTCTATTTTTGATGAAAGTGTGAGTGATCACAGTGTGAGTGATCACAGTGTGAGTGATCACAGTGTGAGTGATCAAAGTCTATTTTTAGACTGGCTGTCAAAAATAGAAAAGTCAAATATTATTATCTCACAATAATATTTGGACTATAAACTTAATCTTATTCTCTTGGAGCACTTCAGTTTGAGCTACAAAGGTGGCACATGCAGCTGTCAGAAGGAAATACACTTTTCTTATGAGTCAGTTGAGTTGTTGCATGCATGACTTTAGTTAGAACTCAATCAGTTGAGTTTGGTGGAGTTGATTGTGGAGTTGATGGAGTTGTGTTCAGTTTAGCTTTGTTAAACTGGTTGTATTTAGTCTAACTGGAAAATAGACTAGAGATGAGTTGGGTGAATTAGTTATTAATTAATTCACAAGTTATTAACTCATAATACAACTAATGAATACATCAGTTAACTCAGTTGCATGTTCATTTCAACAGGGCCAGGTGGTAGAGAATCAGATTGCTATCAGTTGTGACTATAGTTGTGCACCAGATCTTGCACAATCAAGGGATTGAGTATGCCAATGAGTTTTCTCACGTATTGGCCCACATTATAGCTTGTGCTCACGTCCAACAAAGTGTGAGTGACTATTTTGTAGGTGAAAAATGAGTTTGGTAAGCCATTCTCATCAGTTTTTGAGCAGGTATTGAGTAGTGGAGGCAGGCAAGCAGTGGAAGAGATTTGGAGATCAGATCTGAGTTGTATTGTGTGTAACAGAGGTGGAGATACTTGTGAGAAGTATTATGCTGTGTAATGTTACATGACTCAATCATTAATATACAGATAGTTGGGGTTTTTAGTGAGATGCTTTCCCCAGGATACATACTGTGTTAATGTGTGAATGCTCTTGATGTTTTATTGTTATTGAAGATGCTATATTGATGATCAACGTAGAGGAGCTTATGTATTGTGTATGTATTCCGCAATAGTACATGATCAGGATAATCTCTGTTGAACATGTGTTAAATTATTCAAAATTTCTACATGGTATCAGAGCGAGCTAGATAATTATAGAAAAAGTTTCTACATGGTATAGGAGTTGTTGATAATCAGATCTACTATTCAGGAAGTGTTTACATTCTATTTCTCTAGGCAAAGCCTGTAATCGGGCCAGGTAGCCTCTGGATTCATCCTTCCTTTGGAAGGTGAAATATCCGGTAAAAGCCCATACAGTCAATCTCTGTACGAGAAATATTGTGTTCTCACGAATTCTAGATCGGAAGCAGTTGAGTTGGTAGCTGGTGGAATTCGAATTTGTAGCAGTGTTGTTGAAATGTCTTTCAACAGATTGCGAATGTTATTCCAAAGCAAGAGCGACCTGGCGCTCAAGGATAAACTCAGTAACAATAAGTATGAGAATGGATCTTCATCAAAGGTATCTAATGAAGAGAATTGCGCTTTGGCTGCCAAAGCAAAGAAAGGGAAGAGCAAGAAAGCTTCTCGGTCTGGTGCGAAAGGTAAGAATCAGGATATGTCCAAGGTGAAGTGTTTTCACTGTCACCAGCACGGAAACTATGCCACTAATTGTCCGCAGAAGAAGAAGAACAAGCAGGCTGCTGGATCTTCAGCAGGAGAGGCTCTAGCCTCACAGTTTGAGCTTGATTTTTCATTGATCGCATGCTTGGTTTCAAGTGTGATGGGATCAGTTTGGTTCTTGGACAATGGTGCGTCTTTTCGCATGACGAGAGATAGAGATTTGTTCTTTGATCTGGAGGACAAAGATCTTGGAGTGCACATCGAGATGGGTGATGATGGTAGATATAGTGCGACCGGTATCGGTACCATTTCCTTTGAGAGGGAGTCTGGTAAACCCTTTGTATTGAAGGAAGTCATGCATGTTCCAGGATTGAAGAAGAATCTCATCTCAGTGGCTATGTTAGAAGACAAGGGGTATGATGTTGTTTTCAGCGAGGGAAAGGCCTTCCTGCGCAACAAGACAACTGGTGAGACCCGGAAGATAGGGGTTCGAGTGAGGAACCTTTATCAGTTGCATGTAGATGGATGCGCAGCAATGGCAGGCAAGGCAGAAGGATTGGTGAGCCGGGATGATGGCGAGTTGTGGCACAGGAGATTGGGTCACCTTTACCATGGAGCCTTGAAGATACTGTAGCAGATCAGTACATGGCTTCCTAAAGGCACACTTGCGCAGTCAGATCAGTGCAAGGGGTGTACTTTGGGGAAGTTTGTGAAAGCCACATTTCACGAGAAGGATAGTCGCGCCACGATGATCCTTGGGAGAATTCACACAGACGTGTGTGGACCTTTCTCAGTTGCTTCGACAGCAAAACACAGGTATTATGTGATTTTTGTTGATGATTTCTCTTGTAAGTGTTGGATCTTCTTCATGCAGAAGAAGAGCGAGACATATTCAAAGTTCTGTGAATTCAAAGCATTGGTCGAGAAGGAGTCGGGGAAGAAGGTGAAGGCTCTTAGGAGCGATAATGGTGGTGAATACATCTCGGACGAGTTCAAGGATTTCTGCAAGACAGAAGGGATTCGTAGAGAGCTCATAGCTCCCCATAACCCACAGCAGAACGGGGTAGCTGAGCGGAAGAACAAAACGATTGTGGGTGCTGCACGGGCAATGTTGCATGATCAGGGCCTACCCCTTCACTTGTGGGCGGAAGCATGCAATACAACAGTTTATGTGCAGAACCGTTGTCCTCATAGGATACTTGGCATGAGTACACTTGAGGAGACTTATTCTGGTAAGAATCCTGATCTTTCTCATTTGAGGGTTTTTGGTGCTAATGTTTACATGCATGTGACGAAGGATGCCAGGAAGAAGTTGGAGCCGACCGCAGAGGTTGGGATATTTGTGGGGTACACTGATACGCCCCACAACTATCGTGTGTATTGGCCAGACAGTGGTAAAACTGTTGTGCGACAGGATATAAAATTTCAGGAGGAGAAAGCCATGAAGTGTTCGCTTGAGAGGGAGCTACACTTGCATGCAGATGAGGAGCTATTAGTTACTAAGGATGAGCTTCAGGACGTGGATCAGCCACAGGACGAGGTTCATGGAGTGGAAGAGACCACTCATGCAGCGCCAACCATCAGAGGGCGAAAGCGCTTGACAGAAGCTGAGCGACTGACTCAAGATGCAGAGAAAGTTGTAGGACCACCTACAACCCAACGCAGGCAGAGACAGTCACCTGATCGGTACACTGGATACATGGCTCTTATGAGCAAGTGTGTTGTGACTGAGCCATCCTCTTTCGAGGAAGATATGGAGGATCCCGCATGGGTACACGCCATGGTGGAAGAGTATGATTCTATTGTCAGAAACAGTGCATGGGAGATTGTTCCTAGACCGGAAGGGAAATCAGTGGTGGGTTCGAGATGGATCTACAAAGTTAAGCAGGCAGCTGACGGGAGTGTGGAGAAGTACAAGGCAAGATTTGTTGCCCGAGGCTTTTCACAGATTGAGGGGATCGATTATGAGGAGACCTTTGCACCTGTCGCAAGGTATTCTTCCATACGGACGATTCTTGCTCTCTCAGTGCAGATGGGATGGCACATTCATCAGATGGATGTGAAGACTGTGTTCCTCAACGGAGTCATTGAGGAGGAGGTGTACATTGAGCAACCCGAAGGCTTTGAAGTCTTTAGCAACGAGTCGCCTGTGTGCAGGCTCAAGAGAGCGTTGTATGGGTTGAAGTAAGCACCATGTGCTTGGTACACAGGGATAGACAACTATTTCACAGGACTTGGATTCTCCAAGAGCGAGGCGGATCCGAACCTATACCAGATTGTGGTGGAGGGTAAGTTGCTTATCATTGTACTGTATGTTGATGATTTGATTCTAACTGGTGATGAGCTGTTGATACTGTCATGCAAGAAGGATCTTGCTACAGAGTTTGAGAAGAAGGACTTGGGCCTCCTTCACTATTTCCTAGGATTGGAAATATGGCAGCGTAGTGGTGGACTGTTTGTTTCTCAGGGCAAGTATGCTCGGGAGATACTGGAGAAGTTCAACATGCATGGCTGCAAGCCTGTTGATACTCCTCTTCCTGGAGGTTGGAGGAAGGAGGATGCCACTTCGGGAGAAGAAGTGGATGCCATTGTTTATCGACAGTTGGTGGGGTCGCTGATGTATTTGGTCAATACACGACCTGATATATGCTATGCAGTTAACCAGCTTTCACAAGTTATGGTTAAGCCTACCAAGCTCTTCTGGAAGGCAGGCAAGCATGTATTGCGCTACTTGAGAGGCACATCGGGATATGGTTTGTGGTACAGACAGGAGGATGAGGTGAGGCTATGTGGCTTCACGGATGCAGATTGGGGAGGGAGCCCAACGGACAGAAAGAGCACATCAGGAGGGGTCTTCAGTATTGGATCAACAACAGTTTCTTGGTACAGCAGGAAGCAGAGATCCGTGGCACTCAGTTCAGCAGAGGCCGAGTATATGGCAGCAAGTTTGGCTGCATGCGAGGCTATATGGATGAGGAAGATCCTAGTTGGTTTGTTCGGTTCTCATTTGGATCCTACTGTGATTTACTGTGATAATCAGAGTTGCATTAAACTCTCGGCTAATCCTGTATTTCATGATAGATCTAAACATATTGACATTAGGTACCATCATATCAGAGATTGTGTGCAGCGGAGGATCATGTTACTTTCGTACATTCCAACGGAGGATCAGGATGCTGATATTCTGATGAAGGCTCTCACCAGGAGCAAATTCGAGTACCACCGAGGCAGGATAGGGGTTGCTGATAATCCATATCTTGTCGAGAGGGAGTGTTGAGATTGCAACAAGATGATGGAGCTTAGTGAAAAGAGTCACCTTCACTAAGTGGGCCCGCAGGTTATTTTTGGCGCAAGTCTATTTTTAGACTATGTCTATTTTTAGACATATGGATCATGTCTATGGATTGCAGGTTGTTGTTTATGGATGATTGATCAAGTTGGGAAAAAATAGATGGACTTCTATTTTTGATGAAAGTGTGAGTGATCACAGTGTGAGTGATCAAAGTCTATTTTTAGACTGGCTGTCAAAAATAGAAAAGTCAAATATTATTATCTCACAATAATATTTGGACTATAAACTTAATATTATTCTCTTGGAGCACTTCAGTTTGAGCTACAGAGGTGGCACATGCAGCTGTCAGAAGGAAATACGCTTTTCTTATGAGTCAGTTGAGTTGTTGCATGCATGACTTCAGTTAGAACTCAATCAGTTGAGTTTGGTGGAGTTGATTGTGGAGTTGATGGAGTTGTGTTCAGTTTAGCTTTGTTAAACTGGTTGTATTTAGTCTAGCTGGCAAATAGACTAGAGATGAGTTGGGTGAATTAGTTATTAATTAATTCACAAGTTATTAACTCATAATACAACTAATGAATACATCAGTTAACTCAGTTGCATGTCAGTGCATGTTCAGTTCAACAGGGACAGGTGGTAGAGAATCAGATTGCTATCAGTTGTGACTATAGTTGTGCACCAGATCTTGCACAATCAAGGGATTGAGTATGCCAATGAGTTTTCTCACGTATTGGCCCACATTATAGCTTGTGCTCACATCCAACAAAGTGTGAGTGACTATTTTGCAGGTGAAAAACGAGTTTGGTAAGCCATTCTCATCAGTTCTTGAGCAGGTATTGAGCAGTGGAGGCAGGCAAGCAGTGGAAGAGATTTGAAGATCAGATCTGAGCTGTATTGTGTGTAACAGAGGTGGAGATACTTGTGAGAAGTATTATGCTGTGTAATGTTACATGACTCAATCATTAATATACAGATAGTTGGGTTTTTTAGTGAGATGCTTTCCCCGGGATACATACTGTGTTAATGTGTGAATGCTCTTGATGTTTTATTGTTATTGATGCTGCTATATTGATGATCAACGTAGAGGAGCTTATGTATTGTGTATGTATTCCGCAATAGTACATGATCAGGATACTCTCTGTTGAATATGTGTTAAATTATTCAAAATTTCTACAAAAAATGTATTTTGAACAACTTATTTAAATATTATTAGTGTTACTAGGCATCTACCTCCATGTCCATGCACTACCTTGTTATTTAGTATTTTAAAGCTTGCCACTTTGGAGTCTTTCGTGCTTGTTGCTTGACATCATAGTCAAATTCAACTTGTACCTCCATACTTTTTCCATCATCTATTACACCTAATTCATCATTTTGGAAGGGATGTTGCGCAATGCCTCCTAGTGATTCTTTATGCTTCACTATATAGTTCAAGATCAAATTTTCTTTAGAGTAAGCCTCACAGAAAGCATCAATTCCTATTTTGAATTTTGACTTCATTATTATAGTAGCTAAAAACCATCCACTCTAATAATATAGATGGTCATCCATGTACGAGAATATAATATGGATTTACTCGAATAGGGATAAAATTAGAGATACGATTAACACACAACCTCTTTATAAACAAGACCCACGTGGTGGAAATGTCACTGCTTTTTCTTTTTTGTGCATTTCCGCCACAAGGAATTTGTTGTGTGGAAGCTTGAGCTAAGGCTTTGACTATTAAACAAGTGAAAGAGTCCCCTACTCCCTACCACACTTCTATTGCCTACTCCATCAAATATGAAAAGTCTTGCAAATGAGGTGTAGAAAGCTCATGAGAAGGGTCGATAAATAGAGAAATAAAAGAAGGAAGCAACTACGAGGAGGAAAGGAACAATCGGGTCTTCATGTTCCCAAATTGAAATAGCAATACACTATGATGGAGTAAAAGGGAAATGAATGTCCAAAGTAAGCTTTGCATTAGAGATGATGGGGCAAGAGTAATAACCATTTCCATTTGGGTATGCATTCATATGAGCAACATTAACTTCAAACAATTAGTTAAAGCGTTAACACATCCCACCTAAACCATGAATTCCTAAAGTTGTTTGCATGTTGAGTGTTAAGACATGATGGGGAGCATGCCATGCCTTTAACACTTATCACCTCACTAGATAAAATAAATCATAATTACTATAACTTAGGTTATCAATATAATTCTATTGATTAAGTTGAATGGTTTATGAATTATTTTAATAGATTATTATAAATGAAATGTAAATAAATATACGAAAATTTTCAATTATAATTTTTAATAGGTGATTCTATTAAGATAAATACGATATTTATTTTTTATGTTTTTTAAATAATAGTTGAAAAGTAATTATATTAAGATAAATATAATATTGTTTTTTTATATTTTTAAAATAATAATTATTTAGTGACTTGATTTTAATTGATATTATTTGATTTTACTAATTTTATTTAGTTATAAATAATATAGTATCTATATTTTAAAAATGACTATCAATATAATTGTATTGATTAAGTTAAATGATTTATAAACTATTTCAATATTTCATTGAATGGATTATAAATTGCTTTAATATTGTATAGTAAATGAAATATATAAAAATATTATCACCTATTTCTAATAAGAAATTATAATAAGGAAAAAATGATATTTAGTTTTTATATTTTCTAAAAAATTAATATTTGAAGATGTTTTATTATTCTTATTTAATTATATATAATATAAAAAATTATTAGAATTTTAGTTTTATAATTTTAGTTTATTAGTCATTAAAATGATTAGATATAGAATTTGTATTCTATACACTAACATATATTTACAATTGGATGTGTGAGAAGGTTTCAAATTAATGACTTTTTCACTTCAAAGTTTCTTATGAAATACTTGACCTCTTCTCATATATCCCGTTGGTTATTAGAATTTCAATTATAATTTAGTTTTTTTAATATATTTTAATTTAATTTATTTCAATCTCATAAATTATTATTATTATTATTATTATAAAAGCTTTAGGATAAATCATTTAAGCAATAATTGATGACCATCGTTTCAAACCTACTAATGAGATTCATCTTCAAGACCAAGATGAAAATTAATTATTAATTATTATTTTTTTCATAAATAAAATATATAAATACTCACAATACAACAAATAAAAATTTAACTTACTATATATCTAAAATAATTCATTAATAATATCAATATATATTTACATTAATAAAAATAACCTATTTAATTGTCAAACTCAATTATAAGATATCTCACCCATAAATAACCCAACTACTATAATTCTAGAGAACATATTAGAATAATCCATTTGTAACTGTTAAACTCAAGTGTAGTTGAGCCTATTTTTAATAGTAAATGTGGCATGCTATTAGCTCAACATTGTGACACTCCATCCAATACTTTAATAACTTAGGGATAAATTTTATGTTTTTAAGCCTCTATCAAGTATTTTTAGGAGCTTTCTTTTCCTAAACCCATAGAGGACCTTTTTCAAGTTGTTAGTGAAAACTTTTTTTTTATTAGATTATTTTATATTTTTTTTTAATTATTTCATTTATATATATATATGGCATCATGAGAAGGGTGTGTGTTAATTTAACATTTGGTGAGAAGGGTACTCTCGTTTGAATCAGAGTTGAGCCCCAGTTTGGTTTGATGTGTTGAAATTAATGAAGATGTTTTAATGGAGGGACGGTTCAAACGGAACTTTAAAATAGGAGTTTGTTCTTGTTTTTTAGGGTGTTGTTTCAACTTTCTTAAATGTGTGTTTCATGTATATATTTCTCATGTAATGAATGTAAAGCAGAGCATGTTCTGCAGACGCAGTCTCCAAATAGTGTTTCACACATATGAACTGCTCAATTTTATTCAATAAATTTGATTCTTGTATTTCTGACATGGTATCAAAGCTACCGGCCTAAGGACGGTCTATAACCCTAAATGGAGATAGAAATTTGACCAGCATGGTTTAAGCGCAATCAACACAGAATTCAGCGCGATAGTCGTGCCGATTCAGTTCTGGCCTTACCAACGCGATTTAAGGTTGATCAACGCAAAATTCAACGGGATAGTCGCACTGATTCAGTTCTAGCCTTACGTGATTTTTATTCTCCAGAATGGAGCGAGTGGACCATTCTTGAGGTTTAAGGGCAATCAACACAGAATTCAGCGCGATAGTCGTGCCGATTCAGTTCTGCCCTTGCCAGCGCGATTTAAGGGTGATCAACGCAAAATTCAACGGGATAGTCGCACTGATTCAGTTCTAGCCTTACGTGATTTTTATTGTCCAGAATGGAGCGAGTGGACCATTCTTGAATCACGCTGACCGTGTGAAGTCTGCGTGAAGAGGAGGAAGCCTCAGTGATTCATCTGCAGCATGAGGAGATCTTGGCATCAGTGGCCATTGTTCTATGTATCGACAACATTCTCTACCACAATGTTTTTTTTCCCTATCCGACATGAACGCGATAGCTCATTTTTTATTGTGGTTACATTGACGGTGAAGTGGCGGTGGAATTCTAGTTTCTTTTGGATCGCTGCGGGACTGTCGTGGAGGAGGCCAGGACTACCGAGGAAGAGGGGTTTTCAGGTTGTTGCGTGCGTGGTAAGTTGATGTTGTCTGCATATCTTACTTTGTGTATCTTCTCTTAGATCTGACCATCGCTGAAGACCATGGTGGATATGCTGCGGATTTGTGGCGTTCATCGTGGTTTGTTGTTGTATTGAGGTGGCACAACGTGTGTGTTCCAAAATGGTTCGGATCTATTGTTCATGGATCGCATGTTGACGCAGGTCGTGGATCCCATCATGGTGATTGAAGCAGCAACCCAAGTTGCGGTCCCGATCCCTGTGCGAGTTTCCCTTCACTGCGTGACTGGACGAGGGAGTTAATACAACTGTTAATACTACCTATTTATGTAATTGTTGGAGATCGATGTAACTGCCAAGGCATTTGTCTTGGAGAATATGATTGTTTTCTTCATATCGTGAGCCATGATTAGCATTATTTCCATTATTTTTTTTTAAGATTTGCGGTTGTTTTTTTTAAGTTGCTGAGGTTGAAGTTTTTTATTTAGGATGAATAATCGATTAACAAAAGAATACCTCAATGAGAATAATAAGCTTGATGGATCCAATTATTTTGGTTGGAAATTTAAGCTACAGAACTTTTTTGAAGGACACAATGCATGGGCAATTGTGAATAATGATGAGGTGAAGCCGAATTTGACTGCAGGAGGAACAACAACAACAATCCAAGACTGGCACAAGCGGGAGACTAAGGTGAGAATGCTCCTAAAATTGTCGTTATTCCCCATATCCATGATTTCAATACAACCCCAGAAATATGGAAGACGCTAAAGGATCTCTATGAGGTCAAGAACACCAATCGATTTCTATTCTTGAAAATAAAGATTCTCTCCATCAAGATGGAGGAGAATGAGATAGTTGTAGCATTTATTTTGCGAATCAAGGAGCTTAAGAAAAAGCTGGGTGACATCAGTGAAGCTGTGTCTGATACAAATTTGGTCACGATTACCATGAATGGTATGACTGATGAGTATCATATGTTTATCATTGGCTTGAATGCAAGAGAAAAATCCCCTGTGTTTGAAGACTTGACTGGGATCCTCATGCAAGAGGAAGAAAGATGGTTTACTCATAAACCTCGGAGTTTAGATCTAGCCTTAATGGTGAAGAAGAAGCCCTTTAGAGGAAAGCCAAATTCAACATAGAAGAGTAGTGAAACCCCACAGAGAAAGATGCCCCTACTTCAAGGTATGTCTTTCAATAGAAACGACTCTGCGACCAAATGTTTTTATTGTGGTAGAACCGGCCATATAGCCAGATATTACTTGAAGAAGAAGTCTGATGAACGCCGGAAGAGACATAAACAACATGCAGGTCATTTTGCTGATGAGGAACAAAGTTAGAACCTCATATTGTTCTTAGAACCTCATATTGTTCATATCCTCCTCTGTCGACACTGCCGTGGGTTAAGGACTAGGAGCACCATCTGTTGAATCAATTCAACCTCAAGCGTACCACCTCATGCACCTGGTAGTTATCTAGTACCTCCTGAGCAACCATTTCATCTAAGGATAATGAAGCATACCTGGTTTGTCGACTCAAGTGCATCCATCCACATGACAGGGAACAAAAAGTGGTTTGAAGACTTCAAAGAGACCAGTAGTGGATCAAACATCTATCTTGGTGATGATAGAGGGTACCAAATCAAAGGTTATGGTAATATTCCTATTGTTTTGCCTGATGGAAATATTAGACATATTCATAATGTAATATATGTACCCGGGATACAAAAGAATCTGATCTTTGTCTCTATGACAATTGATCTGAATCTCAAGGTAGAGTTTTATAAATCATATTGTGTTATTAAAGACTTGTTGGATTCGTGTGGGAGGATTGTACAAGCTAAATGTCAAAAGCACACCACATCAGGCATTGACATCATCTGCCATGACTACAATGGACTTATTGCATCAGAGGTTCAACCATATTAACTTCAATGATCTACTGCTATTATAGAAAAGAGGTATGGTCGAAGGTCTTCCTATTTTAAAACCTGTCCATAGGGATTGTGATGCATGTGCACTGGAAAAGTTGCACAAAGATGGATTTCCTATGAATGCTGGTAGAAGGAGGAGAGATATACTCGAGCTGGTACACATAGATTTATGCGGGCCTATGCAAACAAGGTCATTAGGTGGTGCATACTATTTTTTATTGTTTATTGATGATTGTACTAGATTTACTTGGGTGTATTTCCTCACAAAGAAGAGCCACGCTTTTGAATACTTCGAGGAATGTAGAAGTATGGTTGAAAAACAGACAGGTAAAAGCATTAGGATTCTCTGCTCGGATCAAGGGCGAGAGTACAAGAAAGCTTGTGTCCTCAAATACTGCAAAGATCATGGGATACAACAATAGTTTACACTACCCCACACTCCTCAAAAGAACGAGGTTGGAAAGAGAAAGAACATAGCCCTTATGGAGTGTGCTTGTAGTATGTCAAAAGGTAAGAATATTTCTAATAGGTTTTGGGCTGAAGTAATTATTACTGTAGTATATCTAAAGAATAAGAGTCCAACAAGAAGTTTAGATTTCAAAACTCCTTTTGAAGCTTTATTTAGCTATAAGCCTGTAGTCAAGCATTTGAGATTTTTTGTCTCTAAAGCCTTTGCTCATGTCCCAAAGGAAGAGAAAGAAACTGGATTCAAAGGCCATCAAATGTATTTTTGTTGGGCATTGTACAAAATTTAAGGCTTCCAAACTGTTTAATCCCTCTACTCATAAAGTTTTTGTGAGTAGAGATGTAGTGTTTCATGAGAAGGTTAATGATCAAAGCTATGAGAGTGCTAATGAAGAATGGAACATGCCCTTATTGGTGGAAGAAGGAAGTGATGAATCAAGTGACAGAAATGAGCAACAAAAGCAGTAGGAAGGAAAAGAAGATGATGTAGTTGTCAAGCCAAGTCCAGAAAATGATGATAAGACAAGTTTTGAAGCTACCCCACCACTCAGGAGATCAGGTATGAAGTTTCAGTTGCCAACAATATATAGGGAAAATGATTTTATAACTAGTATGATGAATGTTGTTGAACCCTCTAGTTATAAAGAAGCCAATCAATACATTGAATGGATGGCTACTATGGAAGAGGAATATGAGTCAATCCTCAAAAACAAAACTTCGGATCTAGTCAAACTACCTGAAGGAAAATAACCCATAGGATGCAAATGGTTACATAAGCCTAAATTTAAAGTAGATGGGAGCATAGATAAATATAAAGCAAGGTTGGTTGCAAAGGGGTATTCGCAGAAAGAAGGCATAGATTATGATGAAACATTTGCCCTTGTAGCTAAACTAAACACAATCAGAATGATAATTGCTTTAGCTATCAAATATCATCGGATGACTCACCAGCTAGATGTTAAATCTACTTTTTTAAATGGGGACTTAAAAGAAGAAGTCTATTTAGTGCGACCTGAAGGGTTTTCCAAACAGGGTGAAGAACATTTAGTTTGCAGGTTGAAGAAAGCATTGTATGGACTAAAAGAAGCACCCAGGTCATGGTATGACAAAATTGATTCATTTTTCCTGTAGCATGATTATAAAAGAAGAAAAAGTGACCCTAATCTTTATACCATGTTTGATAAAGAGGGAAATATTGTTTTGATTTCTTTATATGTAGATGATCTAATCATTACAGGGAATGCTGATAATCTCATTAAAGAAATCAAGGAGAATATGTCACAAGTCTTTGAGATGAAATACCTTGGAGAGCTACATTACTGTTTTGGTTTAGAAGTGTGAGGGATTTTGGACAAACTTTTCTATCACAGTGTAAGTATGTCAGGATCTTACTGGAAAAGTTCAGAATGGATCAGTGCAACGCTGCAATAGTACCTTTACAACAGAATTTAAAACTCCAAAATGATAATGGATCTAAGGAGGCATATGCGACTTTGTATGGACAACTAGTTGGGAGTCTAATCTACTTGACTACAACTAGGCCTAATTTGGCTTATGCAGTCAGTGCATTGAGCCAATTTATGTCAAAGCCCCTTGAGAGCCACTAGGTTGCAACAAAAGGTGTTTTAAGGTATCTCCAGGGAACCTTAGATTTTGGTATTGTTTACACTCATTTGTGTGATGTTAGATTGATAGGTTTTTCAAACTCCTATTGGGTTGGAAATTTAGATGACATACGATCCATAACAGGCTATGCATTCAGCATTGGATCTGGGGTCATTACATGGAGCAGAAAAAAGAAAAACACAATATCCTTGCCTTCTACAGAAGCTGAATATCAAGCTATGTGTGCAGCAACATGTGAAGCCGTTTGGTTGAGGATACTTATCCTTGATGTTGAAGAAGAACAAAAGGTTGCAACAGTGATCAAATGTGACAACCAGAGCTCCATCAAACATGCAAATAATCTAGTATTTCATAAGAACACAAAGCATATTGATACATAGTTTCATTTTGTGACGGAGAAAGTTCAGTCAAAGGAAATCCATATTGAGTATCGTAATAGTTGTGACAATGTTGCTGATATTTTTACCAAACCTCTTAGTAGAATCAAGTCTGAATTGTTTAGGGAAGTGTTAGGCATATGTGTGAATCCATTTCTCCATTAAGGGGGAGTTTTGATATTAATGTAGAAATTTATTAATGGAATGACAGTTCAAATCGAACCTTAGATTAGGAGTTTGTTCCTGTTTTTTAGGGTGTTGTTTCAACTTCCCTAAATGTGTGTTTCATGTATATATTTCTCATGTAATGAATCTAAGGCAGAGTGTGTTTTGAAGAGGCAATCTCTAGGTGGTGTTTTACACCTGTGAGCTGCTCAGGTTTATTCAATAAACTTGATTCTTGTGTTTCTGACATGATGCCGATTGAATGAGCAGTAAGGTTGTAGTAGTTGTGCAAACTATTATCCTCTGGTTTCTATAAATTAGTGTATGTGTCCTGATGTATGTGGGGGAAACTTTAGCTCAAATTCCGCACTCATATTAATGCAAAATAGGTTGCCTAGATTAAATGGACCTTGTCATTGATGCCATGCCTTTGGGTCTGGAGCCTTGGTGGTGACCACGGGATAAATTCAGATTAAAAGACCACCTAAAGTTCAACTATGTAAAAAAAATCAATTATATAAAAAATAAAATAAAAAAAATTCAAAAAATGTGTACACATGGATGAAATATTGCCAAATGATATTATATGTCACTACATGAACAAAGTGACATAAAAATCCTTTATAATACAACTTATTGAATATTGTTAATTAGTGTTAAATTTCAAAAACTATCATTAAATCCCTTCCAAAAATATACCTCCACAAAGTGGTCAACTCCTATCTAGATTATGCAAATAAAATACGTATAACATGCTCAAATGTATAAAATGTATTTCCAACATAATCCGTAAAATTAAAATTGTAGATGAAATGAATGCATGGAATGACATCATAATCTTTAGTTCATCACCAAGCGTCACCTAATATATTTATTATCATACTTTTCTTATGTTACACACCAGATCATAATGCTTGAGCTTGAGTGGTTGAAACTATATCTGGTCGGCTCCAAATCATCATGAGCTTGAGTGGTTGAAACTATATCTAATCGGCTCCAAATCATCATGTTTGACCTTAAGGCCCTGAAACACTATTTAATTGACTAGACCATCATAACCCTGGAAGTTTAATAATTCATCCACCCGTATCACAACAACCGGTCTCTGAACCGTATAGAGACCGGACGTCCAAATGATTGAACCATAAACTCAGGCAGAAGCCTTCACTGCGAAAAAGCTTACAATATACACGTTTTTTTTATTATTTTTAGTGAACAAATTTCTAGTAATTACTCTTGCATTCAGATATAGAAAGAGTGAGAGTTTTGCATTAAGTAGTTAGACGAAGAAGAGTCAAAGTCTAGTTAGAGTTTGCATGATTTTATATTTAATAAATTTGGCGTTTATATAGCTATAGTTAGGTCATTGTAATGATAAGCTAGAACAAATACTATAAGCTAGAACAAAGACGAGTTAGGTCATTGTAATGATAAGCTAGAACAAAGACTATAAGCTAGAACAAAGACGAGTCAACTTTGTGGATGTAATGTGAATCAAATTTATGTTTAATATATTAATTGAGCAACCACCCACGTTTTTGGTGTGTATTTTAGTGCTTTCCTCCTTTGTCTTTCCATCATATTGGTATCAGAACAAAGTTTGAAAGAGCCGAGGAGAAAGATCTTTGCAAAGAGCCGAGGAGAAAGATCTTTGCAAAGGAGAAATACTAGAGTTTAGAGTTTGGATTGAGTTGCAGGATTTGAGGAGGAAAAAGGAGTTGAGCAACGTGTAGAGCGGCAACCATATTAAGGGGAGGGAGCTGAGGAGAAATATCTTTGCAAAGGAGAAATATCAGAGAAAGCTGTCAAAGAGCGGAGGAAGAGGTAAGATCTCTCAGAATTTGCAGCTACAGTTTACGTGAAAACAAGAAATTTGATTTAAGGGAAAAATGACAGTAACGCACCCTAGAAGTTACAGTCCTTGCGTTATAGTGTAGGGGAGTCCTAGGAGAGGCACATTACACCTCTCAAAGTTCACATCCCTTGTCATAACACGGTCATTACAGTGACACAACCCTATATATAGCAAGATGCGTTACACTGTCCAAACTTGAGAATTCGAAGCTCCAGAGACTTGGTGGTTGACAGGTCGAAGCCTTGTTTACAAAGAAGAGGATTAATCTAAAGGTTTTAACAAAAAAACATTTAAAAGGATTTTTAAAGTATGTTGAGAGATACATTTAAACAATAATTATTAGAGATTTAAAAAAAATAGTTATTGGTATTATTTTTTTTGGTTAAAGGTTAATAGATATTAATAGTTTAAAGTAGGCTGAGAGATATATTTATTCAATACTTATTAGAGATATTAAAAAATAGTGACTGGTATTGTTTTTTAAAGGTTAACAGATATTTAAAGAGGTATTGGTGTTTCAAAGATTTTTTAGTATATTGAAAAATGGTGCTCTAAAGAAAAAATTGGGAGATCTTTATAAAATTAATTTTTGATAATTTTTATTAAAAGATATTTTTAAAAAGGCTTTATTTGAATGCGAGTTTGGGGATTGAAAAGGAGTGTTATTTTGTAAAAAAAAAAATATTGTCAAGCACGATAGTGTTTTGGGTTTGGAAAAAACCCTTTGTATAATAAGAATACATGAATCCTGTGAAGATTGTAAGTTACATGGGTGCATGCTGAAAACCATATTTTTTTCGTGGGCGATATTGAAAGAATAATGATGCAATAATGAAAAAGTACAAAATACAAAAGAAACATAACAATCATGGGTTGAAGCGAACCAAGAAAATAAATTGAAAGAAAGAGCCAGAGTATTTTGAAGAGCCCATAGAGGTTCTTTCCGTAGATGTGACATATAAAAGATAAGCAGATAAAACAAAAAAAATTGAGGATGAATGGATTGGGATGGATCTGCTAGCACTTCCAAATTTTATTGGTAAAAACTTTTATTTTTGGGTTGTCAAAATGAAATTTTTTCTTCAATGTAAGGATTTGATAGAGTACCAAACTAATAACCCATATGACGAAGTATGTGATGCCTTAGTATTGGATCTTATAAAATAGGCATTAGATGAGAAATTTTTGTGCAAGGTAGCAAAAGCCACTTCTTCCTAGAAATCATGGAAGATCTTGGAAGTAGAATCTGGTACAAGGGAAAGTGACATGTAGGAGCAAGTTGTGTCACAGTCTATTGAAGAATCAATAGAGAAGTCAACCATAGGTCTAAGATTAAATGAAGAAGACTCTAGGAGGACAACACAGTTTGGAGAATCCCACTCAAATTTGGATGATGGTCGTGGAAATTGTAAAAGTGAAACCCATTATGCAAATGTGCATATGGATGAAGAAGACACAAAATATTGCAAAGAGGGAAGTTGAAGGCTCTGTGTATGAAGCAGAGCAAGAGAATATAGATGTATCAGGGTTGATACATTTAAGTTTGAGAATGACAAAGAGACTTTTTCATATGAAGACATGTTTTGTGGAGCTCAAAGTGAATCTCTTATGATTTGGTGAAGTTGAAATTGTTAATGAGCACATGCATGCTCGAATATCCCACCATAGAGTGGATGAAAATTATGTTGATGATATTTTATAGTCACTTTTCTTAAAAAGGGACTAATTATGGCACAATGGAAAGTGCCATGTTTGATGAAGAATTGAAGGTTGAAGCCACCGTTGTAACAAAAAGTTATGAAGAAAAATTTTGAACTGCTCATTACGCAGTGTGTGAACTAGAAGCAACTGAGTTTGGAATAGATGAAGATACCAATGGAGCAATAAGTGGTTTGGTGGATCCAACAATTAAAATTGTTGATGCTAACTTTGATGAAGAACAATTTCATATTTAAGATTTATGGCCTTGTTTGTTAGTTGTAATTGATTTTCTGGATCCATTCCATTTAATTTGATATTTAAATTGACGTTTCGAACCTACGACTAAGTTTCATCATCAAGAAACAAAAGTATATGGAAAACTGATCAACCTTGGTATGATAAATAGGGAAATGTATTTTAGGGTTTTATTGGAAAATGTCCGACAATAAAATTGATTAAGAAAAGTTTATTAAGAAGATTATGAAATTTAAGTGATATGTTATTGATAAAATTAATAAAATAACATGAATAAATGATTAGAATGTATTTGTGCAAGTTAATAAATATGTTCGTATATTAAATTTATATAATTTATTTAAAATATATATAATTTATTTATTGGTGAAATCATTTTATTCATGAATAGACCATGTATTTGTAATATATTAATATTAATAAATAAATTAAAATATTTATGAGGGATTAGAGTCCAATAGTGCTAGGAAGAAATAAGCAAAGAAATAAAGGTGAAAGGGAATTAAGATAAGGGGTTTAAAAGGATCAGGATTTGGATGTAATTTGAGTGATATGTTATTTATAAATTTAATAAAATAATGTAGTAAATTATTAGAGTGTTTGTTACACAAGTTAATTAGATATGTTTGTATATTAGTATTATTATTAATTTTTTTAATTTTTTTTTGTTTTTGTTGAAAATGATTAGTGAAAACTTTTTATTTATGAATAGTTAATGTATTTGAAATATATTGAGATTAATTAATATATTAAATTATTTATATGAAGGATTAGAGTCAAGTAGCGTAAGGAAAAATGAGAAAATAATTGATGATGAAAATGAAATAAAGTTAAGGAGTTTTAAAAGATTTGGTTTTGGATGTCAATATAGGGATCCAATTTTTTCTTATGCTCCATCCCTCATCCTTGTTTAGGTTTTTAGGATGTTTATTGATTTCAATGGCTTCTCTAAATTTTCTGTGGAAATAGTGGTCAATTTTGGCAAGGATGTGGGTTTCTTCAATGCATATGTGATGTTTAGTATTATTGGAATGTTCAGCAAGAGCATATTTTTTTTAATCTATTATGTTTTTTGTCAGTATAATGTTTAAGGATAAGAGTGTTGATTAATGGGCCAATCTCCACAACATATGGAATTCCACAAGAACAAGGAATCAGATAAACTCATTTTCAACATTTGGGGTCAATGGGATCTTTGACAGAATTGAGGCGACTACGGATTGTATTTATAGGTTTGAAGGTGGTCATGATTTTATGTTTTTTTAGGATATGAGAAATTTTGTCAGTGGTCCCTAGAATATATGGAAGATTTACCTTGCCAATGAAGTTATCCAAATTTTTACTATTATTTTTAGGACAAGTTTTTATTCTAGCTTTATTCAGAACTTTGATGATTTATGTTTTTTATATCCATTTTTAAAAAATACATTTATTAGATGGGATTTTTCTTTATCTAAGTGATCTTTATCAAAGATTCGAATAGCTCTTGTTGCAAGAGGGTTTAGAATCACTAATCTTTTGTTAGGATGGTGGTGAGAAGTGGCATGGAGATACTTCTTTGTATGGGTCTTTCTTCGGTAGACTTGGTGAGATATGGAGCCATTAGAATTTCAGGTGATGAGGATGTCAAGGAAAGGAATGTTGTCATTAACTTCTACTTCCATGGTGAATTTAATGGATGAGTAAAGACTATTTAAATGTTGTTGAAAAGTTTCTAAAGCTTCTTGACCATTAACTAGTGATGAGTGGTTTCACATGACGCAATAGAAAGATCTCATTGATATGTTTTTATTTGGTGAGAGAATCTCACTTGTGCCCAGAATCCAAGTGGAAGACTACCTATTTGTAGTAGCAAAGTTTGGTAAAAAAGTGGAAAATGAAGATTATGATAAAACGTTAGAGGAAGAGAAGACAAAGGTAGAAAATAAAGAAGAAGCAGAGAAAGCTCTTGCTACAAAACGTAATGAAGATGTTTTCAAAATTTATTTTGAATGTGCAGGTAAATATGACAACAAACCAACTAGAGTAATAGCTTAAAGAGACGATGAAGATAAAGATGCAACAAAGGACATGGAAGTTTCTGAAGACAAAGAAGAAAGCATTGAAACAACCTTTCAACAATAAAGTCAAGAAGAGAGAAAATTATGCTATCAAGGAATATGGTAGAAAGAAGACCAAGAATATGAAGCACAAGAAGAGGGAAGCTCACGGTTTGAAGATGAAGAGTCTTTGAAGTAGTCCATGAGCGAAGAAATATTTGAAAAGAAAATAGTAGAAGAGAGACTCTGAAAACTTAAATTGCTTTTTAGAACAAATAAAAGAGAAGTCAGAGAAAAATTGCAATAGCAACAAGTGAAGAAATATGGAGCTTACAACAAGAAAGAGTGCCTAAGAATGAAGCATTTTCGAGGGTATAAAATATGGAAGAAACAAAAAAGAAAATCCAACATTGTAAAATATTTTGAGTTATTGCAAGCCTAGCTAAGACTTAGACCAGCAGGCATGTTTAAGTTATTTTAAGTCATGACTAAGTTAAGGTTGAGTCATATGGTTGTAATTAAGGGGGAATGTTAGAAATAGTAATTACTCCTGCATGCAGATCTAGAAAGATCCAAGTCAAGTGTGAGTTTGTTGAGTGTGAGTTTGCATGAAGGAGCTAGCCAGAGAAGAGTCACGTCTAGTTGGAGTTTGCATGATTCCATGTTTAGTAAGTTTGGTATTTATTTTCCCATGGTTGGGTCATTGTAATGAAAAGAAACAATAGAAACAATTTGTAGCTCAATGAATGTAATGTCAATAAATTTTGTGCTTAATAGAGTAATTGAGTAGCTCTCTTTTTTTTATGTATTTTAGTGCTTTCCTCTTATGCATTTCCATCCATCACAACAACCAGCCTTTGAACAATATATAGAGCGGACGACCAAGTGATCGAACCATAAGCTATAGAGGGATAATCCTTCTCTGCTACAAAGCTTACAGTATACACGTCTTTGACTATTTTTTGTGAACAATAATGTTATAGAATTCATAGTCACCTTCAATGCCAATGGCTCAAGAACTTCTATCAAGTCAATCGAATTATCAAGCCCAACATTGGTGACCTTTCATGTGAAGGTAGAAGACAATTTTCCAAAGCAATAAAACACCACAGAAAAAATAATTATAATTGAGATCACCCAACTTCAGAATTTTCTTTGGACAGGGAACCAGTGTCTTTGTCAACACACCAATCTTAGAAGACAAATAGTTCAATCTGCAATGGTACTTCACTTAATCTTCAGTTCCAATATCATAGACAAGCTCGAGCTCTCATCATTTGTCAGGATTTACATGGCCCACAATGATGTCGAAAAGAGTGGCAGAAGAGCCTGTTATTGAGGTGTCCTCTAGAGGGTTCCCCTTGTTATCAATAACATAGCCCGTGGTCATGAGAGCAGACTTAAGGGAAGTCGGGCTCCAATTTGGATACATGACCTTCAGCAGAGCAGCCAATCCAGTAACATGGGGACACAACATGGAAGTGCTAGACTATAGATTGAATTTTGTTCTCCATTTATCAGAGAGATTTCATTGTGGCCACCTGATTGTTTCTCAATTTAGCTACGAATCCAATGATAACAATATTGTATGTGTATAGTATACTCGATTTTGCAAATTATTGGTCACTTAATGCTCTAGGTTTCACTTAAAATTTGAATATTGCACATTAATTATGTATTTACATCAAATAAGGTTACATATAAATGCATCTAGTGTTGTCTCAATATAGGTAAACTAACTTGGACACACAATCACTTGGTTGAGAGAATATCTCAACCACACACCAATCTAGGAAATATCTAGATCTTAACAACTCCTAAGGAATAGGAACAGACTCCTTTACATAGAAAGAGTCACAACTGAGACAATTAGGAATTAAATTTCCAAGTTACCCCCTTAATGACTACTTGTCTCAATCTCAATATGAAAAGTCTAGTTGTGGTCAAACATGAAAAAATAATATGTCAACGTCCATATAAAGGAACAAGAATCCACCAGAATGCATGGGTGCCCAACCGCTGCAACCAAAAGTCTCCTAGGATGTCTGTCGTATACATGGTTTTGTCAACCATTATATGCATACATGTACTTGTACCCGCGAATCCCCCTACATCATCGTCATCATGGGTTTGATTGGATTACCCATAACCATGCTCTAGCTTTTATCGAATTACCGTCAACGATACCCACAAGGGCTCTCAGCCACCAAGGCTCAACACAACCTCTAAGGCTCACAATCTAACCACCAAGGCTCAACACAACCTCCAAGGCTCACAATCTAACCACCAAGGCTCACCACAAACCCAACTCAACTAGGCCCAGGGTTTTCTTGTCTCACCCTTAACCATGCCAAGGGTTTTGTCAGTTGACCCTAAACCACGCCTACAAGAATCCCTATCCAATTCACTCTCACACGTGGTTTCTGGCTTACCACAAACCAACACTGCAAAGTGGTTTCCGACTTACCACAAACCTGCAATTACAAAGTGATTTTAATATTACCATGAACTTTATGGGGGTACACATGCCTCATCAAGCTTACATTACACAGTTCCAACAACATTGCCAAGGTTTAGTTTAGCGGAGAGATACAAGTCCGCAAGCCCAACAACAAAAATAATAACTCCTCGGCTCTCCCGGGCACCAAGACAATGGTGTCCTTCTCACTGAAGGAGGGAACCACAAATATCTCTGCTCAGCGTTCCACAGCTCCACTTACAGCAAATCACAACCCGCCAACGATGAATTCCATGCACCACTTAACAGGTGACATCTGCCACAAAACAAAGCATCTCACCTCTCATCAATGAGCCTCAACATCCACTCTCGGATCTGCAGTCACATAGCAGTAACAAAGGATGGAAAACAAACAAACGACAAACAAACAAAGGGCCATATGGGCTCTGATACCAACTTAAAATTTGAATAGTGCACACTAAATTATGTATTCACATAAAATAAGGTTACATATAAATACATTTAGTGTTGTCTCAAGATAAGTAAACTAACTTGGACACACAATCACTTAGTTGAGAGAATATCCCAACCACAACCACACACCAATCTAGGAAACATCTAGATCTTAACAACTCCTAAGGAATAGGAACAAGCTCCTTTACATAGAAAGAGTCACAATTGAGACAAGTAGGAATTAAATTTTCAAGTCTTTTACAGCTGCATCAAGAATGAAAGATGCATACCAGGTTATGGGATTCATAGAATCGGGAATTTGAACCTTCGTTGGGTTCATGTAAACTATGTACATCTCGATCTATTTGTCTGCTCCTTTGGGATAAATTACATTAATATTTCTCGTTGCTGCAACGATCAAAGCTTCGAAGAGCACGATTCTTCTTTCGTTCTCCATTATTTTTCACTATTAATGAGACCCAACAAGAATATATTTTCCAAGTTTCTAGAGATGATATTGCATTGTTTAACCATTATATGTTTTAGAGTGTTTGGTTGGAATACAGGTAATTTTGTTTTGTTGAGATCTTGTACTCACACTCTACTTTTAATATTGGATTCTATTTAACTCAACTCATTTCCATGCATACAAGAGTAATTACTATTTCTAACATTTTAAAATAGATTTTTATTACATATATAAATTTACCATGTTGAAAACCCTAGCCACTAGAATTATAAAGAACTTGTAATTCCAACAACCCTATCAAATTTTAAATCAATTAAACTAAAAATATATAATAAAAAAACCTTCCAAAAAATATAATATTTATATAATTATAAATATTATAGAATAACTGTGAAATCTTATACTCTCAACCAGATATTCGTGACTATACAAAAAAAATATCGACTGATTTGCAATGAGATGTTCGATACAACTCGACATGTAAAAAATTGTTACTCACTTTGGGTAACAACAATAAATAATTCCCCATATTTAAAAAATAGATATTTCATTGTTTTGGATCTATCAAGTATCTCCGCACATTGAATTTCTTTGAAGTGTTTTTCAATGTGTGATTCCATATACTATATCTAATATGAATATAAGCTAATTTTTAGTTTCTTGACAGATAGAACTACTCAGAATATTCCTAAACTGCTACAATGTTATATGTCTGACCTGCGAAATCACTAGGATGATCATTGATAAAACAAATGTCTCTCAACAGAAATGTTAGATAAGTGTTCCACAGAAAGAGAAAAACAGTGCGTGAGTAGGCATGAAGAGTCCAGGGTAGGGATGAATCTTTATACAGATGGGGTTGGTAAAATCGGTGTAAATCCTCTGTCGTAAATCGTGATTGTCGCTTCATGAGTCATAAAAGCTACTCTACCTTCACTATTAAACAAATATTAGACTTTCAACAAAGATTTGCCCATTCTTTCTTTGGCGTGCACTTTAAAATAACAAAATTAGAGAGGAAACAAATTTATTGAATTCAGGCTTCTTGATCCATATTAGTGTTGACACAAGTTTTCAGCCATAATCACATCAAAATTCATTTTTCAACGAGTTTAGAACCATCCAGTGTGATTAACATAAAGAGGTAAATCATGGTTGAGACTCCAGGTTCAAATAACAACTATAATAAACGACTAGTTAATAAACAATATATGTTTATTTTTATAATTTCAATAAAACAACTAGTTCATAAATAATAAATTATTATTATTAATAATAATAATCATCATAAATAATAATTTAATAATTATAATAATAATCATCTAGCATAAGTTAAAGTCTGCTGAGACCAAATAATGGTCTATCGGACCTAAAGAAACAAATTATCTATTTTGATTTAAGATTTTATTCCTATGCTCAAAAATCTTGGAGAGAAGCCTCCTGAGCTCAGTATAATTTTGACATTGTAAAAGGCTAGGAAGATCAGTATTGTAACAAAGATTGTGAAACTGAGATCTAATGTGGTTATACACGGGGCACTCTAAGAGGAAGTGGTTTTCATCCTCGATGTTCCTATTCTCACATATATGGCAGATCCTTTCCATCCATTGTGTTTTAGGAACTGCCCAACGACCTGTGAGAATTCGTTCTAATCTTTGCTATATTAATTTTTTTCTTTGAGCTAGTTAAAATAGAGAGATACTTTTGATATTCTAGGGTGGGGTTGATGACCTTCTTATAATAACTTAATTTTCTTTTAGCCGCTAAATCTTTCTCACACCACATTTTTTCTTTGAACTTAGAAGTAACAATATCTTTAATGTTATTTATGTTTTGCAATGCATCATTTTCATTGATCTCCCAATAGTTTAACCAGGCCCTTGTATCTTTATGCCACCCTCGATTGAGCCTTAGGTGGTTTTGGCTAGAATTTAAAGCTAGCTTAGGAAGTCTATGATCATCTATGTTACTGATTTTGTGCTTGTACAACAGAAACCTAAGCATAGCTAGGCTCTCAATAGGGGAAAGACCTGCTTCTTTAAGGAGAATAGGATAGGGTGTATTACTTTTAATTTTCAGGTTATAAGTTATAAAACGCTTCTGGATTTGCTCAATCTTTCTCCATGATTCTCTGGAGATGTTGCAACCTCAAACCTCACAGCCATATAAGATAACAGGAGTGACTAAAGTTTCAAAGAGGAACTTCTTTTTATCCCACATTACGAGGTTTGCTATTTTAAAGAGTAAAAGTCAAACTACAAACAAAAAAAGGAGTTAAAAATAAAAGGAATCAGACCCTATTAACAAATAATGGGGTGACACCATATTAATAAATAAAAATATAACAAATGAGAAACAATGCTATAAGTAAAATAAATAAAATAATGTAAATTAATAAAAATTCAAACTCAAAATAATAAAAGAAAGAAAATAACTTCAAAAATAAGGGTGTAATCTTTATAGAAAATACAAGGAATTAATAAAATAAACAAGGTCTAACCTAAAATATAAGCAAAGAGGGCTACGAAAGATCAAGAAGATAAAATACTCAAACCATCGGAGAAACTTAAAAACATAAAAAAATAAGCCATATACATAGAAGAAAAAAAAATCATTAAATACTTAAGAAAATAGGACAAGGACCCAACTTCTGCTAATATTCCAACCGTCAATCTAATCAAATTATTAGGCCTCCTTTCAATTTCTAAGGCCTCCCTAAATTTAAGATGATGGAAATGGCTCATCGTGGCAATGACCTTGACATCCTCAATGCAGATATGATGCTTCAATTTATCTGCATGTTCTGCCAAAGTAGAGGAGCAGGTCCTACCATGCTTGATGTCAGGAGCATGCTCACGAATCCTTTGATTAATTGAGCAACCAGTCTCATCCTTTGATTAATCTAGCGACTGGTCTCACCTATGTAGGGAGTCATACAAGAGCAAAGGATAATGTAAACACCTTTCTAACAAAATAATTACTTAACCTATTTCAAAAATGATTTGTTTTACGTTTTATTTTATTTTTAAATTTTAATAAATGATCTTTCTTTTTATTTAAAATTGATATTTTTAATGTATAAATAAATTCAAAACCTTTTAATTAATCTATATAATTTTCAAAATAAAATATGTTACGATAATTTTTAAGTGCAAAATCGGCCAACATATATTATAATGTTGAAAAGTTAAAAATAAATAAATAATATATATTGAAAAGTTAAAATAAATAAATAAAAGTATGCAGACAAAAATTGGTAGAGAATAATCTCTCTTGTTAACTAAAGTTATTGAGTCCAATTAGCTATTAGTTTGAGTTATTTTTAGAAAGCAAAATTTAGCTCTCATTCATGTGTGTGTATCTCAATGTGTGTCATGTGTGTGAGAGCTAAGATTAGCATGACTATCCTTAGTGGTTTTGAGTCTTTATAATCTTTTAATATTAAGCAATTAAATAAAGCAATTCACTAAGCAACAACTCATATCTTAATGTCTTATTTTGTGGTTTTCTCCTTTGTCCATCTCTCATATTGGTATCACAATTTACAATAAGGTACACACGCAACAAAAACGGTGTAGCTAAAAGAAAAAATAGAACCATCATGAATATGGCTACAAGTATGGTGAAGGAAAAACATCTATCAAATGAATATTGGGGGGAAGCGATATTTTGATCAATCTATGTTTTAAATAGATCTTCCACCAGAAGTGTATAGAACAAAATTCCACAAGAAGCATGGACAGGTATGAGTTGCAGTGTAGCACACTTCAGGGTATTTGGTTGTGCAACATATGTTCATGTGCCTAAGGAGTTGAGAAAAAAAATAGACGATAGAAGAGAGAAGTGCATTTTTACTAGGTATAGTGATTAGTCCAAAGCATATAAATTTTACAATCTAATAACATAGAAGTTGATAGTTAGCTGCGATGTCGAATTTAAAGAAAATGAAGCATGGGATGGAAGCATTGATAAATCTATAATGGTTGGAGCAGTGATACATCAAGTACAAGATGTTGAGGAATAGGGTGTGCAAGATGGTCAACAATATTTTCAAATTTGACGATCAATCAAAAACACTTCAACAAGAACTCCAATTCATTCTATTCAAGGTGATTAATTTTCTCAAGTAACTCAGTTTACTCCTAGTACTCAAGAAAGCAGTGAATTAAGGAAAATAAAGAGTAGACGTTTGGGACATATCTATGAAGACTTAGATGTAAATTTAAACTTTATATTATTTACTTGTCAACCAACATGTTTTGAAGAGGCAATGAAGGATGAAAATTGGATCAAAGCAATGGATGAAGAGATGGTTTCCATAGAGAAAAATTATACATGATATCTAGTAGAATTACTATATGATAAAAACTACATAGGTGTTAAATGGGTATACAAAACAAAGTTAAAAGGGAAAGGAGAAATAGAAAAGTACAAGGCTAGATGTAACATCACCCCTTACCCAACACCTAGAGTAGGAGGTGGTCACTATGCATACCTAATATTCAAATTGTCGTTAAGAAAATAGGGTAATTTTTTTGAATTTCAAACTTCTCTAAACTCACAGATATTGCCTCCCAAAAATTTTACCCTACCACCTCATCGGGTTGCTACATGGTAGTCAATCTTTGGCTTGCATGACAATTGGGCTCTTGGACCATTCATAACTAGCCTCCTCCACTTACCTATTGAAACCCTTCATTTCGTCGAACTCAATTTGACGATCATGGATTAACCATGTTTTCCCGATTCCTTCATCCTATCCCTCCTTATGCTTACAGGATCAACATCTAGTGACACATCATCCTACTATTTCCATGCCAGCAGATCCCCAAGCATGCTTCTTTGATAATCGTTAGGGTCGTGTCACTGAGCTTACATGTGGGTGGGGTCATATGGCATCCTCTTCCCATTTTTCCACCTTTACACTCTTACTACCACTACATGTTATCCCATTTCGCCTTGTTTCCTTCATCCTAGCGCCTCCTTTGATACACCTATTTACGTCTTTGGGGTCATGCGTTGGGATGACCTAGCTGGCAGGACCCCTTATCCACCAATTTGTTACACTCTCCACCACTGTGGTATGACTCATATCATCTAGTTAGTCTCCTCCCAACATTTAACATTGACTCCCTAATTTAATCTTCCGGGGTGAAGTCATTGGCTTAACTCAACATATGGGCTAGTCCCTGACTAATAGTATGATGGCAATAGTGTGGGCCTTGCCATGCATCCACTTTATATCATCTTGTAAGGCCTTGACTGATGCATTCGACTCTTTCGCTCTAGAATTCCTCTAGGGTGAGACTTTTGGGGTGACATGAGGTGACATCATCCTACCTTTATTTCCTGATTCTTCCACTACGCCTTCCTTTCATCCTTTTCAGCTAAACTTATGGGCATATGTAGGTAGTGGTCCATCCTTCTAGGCAATGGTAGCATTGCTAGGTACATGTCGTCTTTCCTTAATCATCTTGATGCTTTATGTCGGATCCTTCGCCTACTTCTCCTTTCAAATAATTTAGGTTGGGTCACTCCCTCACATGCTCCACATTTCGATTGGTGCACATGGTGGCTCATCTTTGCCCAAAACTTTCCCTTTTCATCCACCCACAACCTTTGGGTTCTATTAGAGTCGGTCTGGTCAGTCCTCCATCAGAGATCAAAACTCTTTATGCATTTCATTTTTAGGTGTCCGGCTCCATTCACTCAGCTGCATTCCGCTAGGGGCATGCCATAATCTGACGGAGAAGGTCATGCTAGTCATTTCCCATCATGCCTGGTTCCTGCTGGCTTGGGTCTTTTGTAAATAATCACTAAAGTCCATGACAGTCAAGGTCTGGTCCTTTAATGGACAAAAGTCATTTTTGGTCATTAGGTCTAGGGATTGATCAATTTGATCTTTAAATATGTCCAGTAAAGCCATGCAGGCTAGAGTGATGTTCTTGCAAAGTAATGATCTGCAGAGTTTCATCATCATATTGATAAACTTCAACTGTTCTTCAAAACTCTGTTTTGAAGAAAAGTCAAACAATGCTATTGGTGACAAAATTTTCAAAAGGGGTCTACAGTTGATTTCTTCAGGTGCAGTCATGGTTTCCATGGCCAAATGCTCTGTCATGCAATCCCCGCAAAAAGTGTCGAAAATTTCATCGTTTGAGCCCAAAATTCAGAGAAAAAGTGAAAATCAGGGTTATATTAAAATCAATGAAAAAGGTGCCAAACAGGACATTAGAAAGTGGGTGTTTAAAAAAAAAAACAAATTTAAAACATGACCTCCAAGCCTATATACACAAATTCCATCATGAATCCAAGTCATTGTGCAACCAAGTGCTTGGGAGAACATTTCAAACTGTTTGAGTGAGAAATCGCGCGATTTGGAGTAGTTTGAGGAGGTTTTAGGGTGCGCGGTGCACACAGGTAGGGGCGCGGCGCACACACAGGGCGCGGTGCACACAGAACCCACCTGCAGTGTTAAATTACAACTAGTGTGGTGCACACCCGGAGCCCGACGCACTAGGCTTTGCGCGCAGCGCACAGAGACAAAGTGCCCAGAAATTGCCAAACTCACCCAAATTTTTTGTGAAGACACTCTAATTGCAAGGTAGGCTACCTAAACTCACTTGTGCATCAAATTTAGTAAAGACATGATGGTTTCATGCCCATGATTGAATGCAAAAATTTCTTAAAGCAACCACAAAAAGACACCATGAAATCATCTTGCTAGGGTTGTATAACAGTGTTATTGCTGCCAAGGTATTTTCCCTTCCCTACCCCTGTTCCTTATTCGGTCCCCTTGTTCTGCCCCAAGTTCTAGATGATATGCCAACGGATTATCAAAGTAAAATCCCGTTTTTTGATGGCACTCCTAACAGCATTACTTCTCAGCAACATGTGGACAAAATGGCAGACTTTTATGAACCTCATGAGATCGATGCAGAGAATGTGGCAATGAGACTTTTCGTATAGACATTTGCAGGTGAAGTGAGGAAATGGTTTAGAGGTTTGCCGGTTGCGCGTATCGCTACCTTGGCTGAACTACAAAGACAATTTTTAAACCGATGGGAAGTGAAAAAAATCCCCTTCAAATTCTCGCTGAATATGAGCAAATCAAACGAAACACTGGTGAGTCGGTCCAAGATTATTGTGTTAGCTTCAATACAGTTTACAACAAAATTCCAGATCATCTAAAGCCACCCATGGGACTAGCTATGATGAAATTTCCGGATGGTTTTGACGCTGATATGGCCTACCAATTAAGAGAGAGAGGACCGGCCATAATGGAAGACATGCAGAAAATCGCGGTCAGCGTTGAAGCGAATCTGTTGTCCAAAAGAGCTAGAGCGAAAGCAGAAAAGAAAGTCACTGTTAAGGAAGAGTCTTCTTCAATGGATCAATTACTCAAAAAGGTAGAGCAGATGCTTGAAAGGGTGAAGCTTGACAAGCCTGAGCCACAAGTTAGGAATCCTAACTTCCATGGCCAGCAGCAGCCACAATATAGAATAAGACAAAGAGATCAGCGCGCCCAAGAGCAGACAGCACAACAGTCAGTACAGACACTTTTGCAGCAAAATTTTGTGCATGGACCGGAGTCAGATGAGGACGGGAATGTAATAGGTGAAGAAAACCACCTCTTTACTCTAGCTGAGCTACCTACTTACATTACCGAAGAAGAGAGTGTGCGGTGAGTTTAGCTGCACACAAAGGCACAGATTTCATTCTGGCTAGTGACATTGTTTTAGAAGAAGAATCAGAGGAATATCAAAGGGGGTATATGAATGCTCTGTCCGCACAGTAGTAGCGATATTCACTTAGAAACAGAGATGTGCCAGCCAAGCCAATTCAGAAAAAGAAGGAGGTTGAAGCAGCAAAGAATGATTCATCAACTACACAAAGAAAAGGAAAGGAGGTGGTTGGTCTGGAGAGCAGCAAATCAAAATGAGCAGAACAATCACAGCAGCAAGCTGCCTTAAAAGAAAAAGAAAAGAAAGAGATCCCAGTCAAAGAGGTAGAAAAGACTCCCGCTTTTAGCTTAGAGAATGAAATTTCTAAGTTAAAGGTATCCATCCCCTTGACTGAAATAATGAAGAACAACAGTTATAGAGGACAGGTATCTAAGATGTTGAATTGGGACCCAATGTCTGGCATTGTAAATGTAGAAGATGATCAGCCTGAAATGATTTTTGGGCCAACTGTTGAGTCTTGAAAATGTCATTCATTTCCATTACGCTTTCACTATTATGTCCATTATATCACCTCCATTTCACCTCCATTTCACTACTATGTCACCACATTCATCCCACTTTCATTATCATTGGGCCACATTTATGTTTTTCTAATCTTTATTAATTCTAAGCCTTTTAAGTGAATTTGTGGTTAAAAATTAGAAAATAATGTGCATATGCTTATACCTAACAAATGGGTTGAGATTGTTGACATGTGTAGGTTGAAAGGAGGCTTCTAGAAGACCCTTATGTGGCACTCTAAGGCCAAATTCGAATTTGAGTGGAAAGAATCATGGGATCATGAGGATATGTGTCACATCTCCTAATTGTATTGTAACTCTAAGAAGACATGTGTCTTATCAGTTCCTATTCTGATTAGGACTCTAGAGGTAGAGGGAGAGATTCATGGACTCTCATTAATGAGATGGATTCTCATCTTTTTGTATAAATAGGAGATCTCTCTCCTTCATTTGTTAGCTTAGTGTTTGGAGTTCTTAAGTCTTTTTAGCTAGTGAGTTTGTAGTTCTTCCTTGATGGCTTTTGAAAGCTTTGGAGAGCTTTGTTGTACTTTGTAATTTTGAAGAATTTGAATAAAGCTTTGATGTTCTCAACATGGAAGGAGATGTGAAGTAGATGTCATGGAGCATATTAGAATGTAAGGTAGAGTAGATTTCATTTTGTAAATTTTTCTTTGATTTCATTATGTCATTTGATTGCTTTCAAGTTTGATAGATTAGATTTTTCATTCATGCAATTTTAATTCATGCAAGTGTGTTCAACCAGTTGATTGTAGATTAGTAATGCACATAGCTTTTTAATGACTAATGACATGATGGAATCATCTTGTCCTTCTGCTGATTTATTTTCTGAGTTCTAATTCCAGCATTGTTATTTCTTTCAGTTTTGTTTTGCTCATTTACTTTCATGCAATTTAGATATCATATTACTCCATTTGTTTATGATTACCTTCCTATAGCCAAGCGACTCAAATAGTGAGGAATCAGAATATTATTTCATGTAGTATGATTTAGTTTACTTTCCTGCAAGTTAGTGATTATATTACTTATATCATTTTCAGGGATTGAAGTATGAATGAGTAGTTTGATCTTAGTTTCATTTTATGCAATTTCATTTCATGCAATTTAGATATCATATTACTCCATTTGTTTATGATTACCTTTCTATAGCCAAGCGACTCAGATAGTGAGGAATCAAAATATTATTTGATGTAATATGATTTAGTTTACTTTTCTGCAAGTTAGTGATTAGATTACTCATGTCATTTTCGGTTACCTCCTATAGCCAGAGCGAGTCGAATGGTGAGGGATTGAAGTATGAATGCGTAGTTTGATCTTAGTTTCATTTTATGCAATTTAGATATCAGATTACTCAATTTGTTTATGATTGCCTCCTATAGCCAGAGCGAGTCGAAAGGTGAGGGGTCAGAATATGGGTTGATGTAATATGATTTAGTTTACTTTGCTTAATGTTTTTGAATTGCTTTAAGTTCAATTTTCTTTTTATACAGTAGCAAGGATACTGGGTTTCATAGTCACTAGCTCATTGATTTGTTGTTGCATTCTATTTTGATTAAAGTAGCTGCATATTTACACTTTTGTTTAAGTACTAATTCCATCAATAACATGTTTTGAGATCTTTTGAAGTGCTAAGTTTTGGAAGTTACCATTAGGGACATAGGCCTTGTCTTGAAATCTCTATCCATACTTTTCCTTTAAAAGTATTCTTAAGACCTTAGAATAGGATTTCCATTTGCATTAGACACTTTACGAAACCAACAAAAACAAAACCCCAAAAAAAAAAAAAATCTATAAAACAACGAAGTAAGAAAAAGGTTAACTAAGCACATATGGTGCACCACACTTCATCAGTTTACGATACCCGGATTGATAATTTATGTAGAGAAATTTAAGACATTGAATTGACTAGGCACCAGCATTGAATGGTGAGTCTCTTGACAGCAATCTGCCACCCTTTTATATCAGTTTACGATTACATGATTTTGTGTTACATAATGCCATGTTCGATTCCGGAGCTTCTCACAATCTCATGCCCAAGGCTATCATGGATAAGCTGTTGGCATTATAGCATAGGTTTGGAGCTATGGCACAGGTGTTGTCCTTGATGGAAACTCTCTTTGGTGACATGATCTCAGTACAGGCTCTCAGAATGAAGAAAAAGACATATACACAGGTTCACTTAGATGAAGGCGCATATACATGCGGGTTAGACGTTACAAAGGCGCGTATGCGTATACACGCACTTTCACGCAAGTAAAAGCGCGTATATGTTGGAGAATTTACTTTTGGTCCATGGTAGTTAGTCCTTGGTATTTGAACCTATGGTTTTGGACCATGGTATCTCGTCAGAAGTGTTGACCCCTAGTATTGGGTCCTTGGTATTGTTTTATTATGGTTTTGGACCGTGGTATTGTGAAAGGCCTAAGACTATAAAAGAGGAAGGGGATCATTTGGCAAGGGATCATCTGAATTAATTGAATATCTGATAAGTGCTAGATCTGAAATATTGGTGATTGGGGTTATGGTGCAGATCTGGATCTGAATGAAGGAGGAACCTTAGTGCAAAGAGAAGGATAAGTTCTATTTATGGGTCATAATCTTAAGGCTTGAATGATAATATCTTTGTATGATTTTGATCTATTATATGTGGCGCATGCTTGATCTATAAATCTGATACTCTGGGCTAATCAGTGTCTGAGTTTTTGAAAGAGTGAATTATCCTTTATAGATCTATACGCAGGTTGGCTTTGATACAGACGCGTATACATGCAGGTTTCTGAACAGTGAAGTAGCGTACATCTCTTAATTTATGATCTAGTTGTTTCTGTTTATTGCTACAGTGGTCAGGGTTCACAATTGGTGTGTGGTTACAGTTACTGTGTTCTGGGTACAGCTGTCAGAGAAGTGTTTATCTTGATTCAGTGCTAATTGGTGAAAAGGAGATTGTTTGATGCATAAATCCTTGATGATTGATTGATGTTCATGGATCCAATCTTAAAATTTATGAAACATGGTCCCTGGAAGAAAGAGAAGGTTGTAGCCTTCTGTAGGCCAGCACCTATGTACTAGTATCTTGGCTAGTGCAATAGCTAAGGGGGTTGTAGCTCCCTTCCAGGAGAAGCTGGAGAATGAGAGAGGGTTGTAGCTCTCTGCAGGTTTTAGCCTGCGTACTGGTAAAGGACTGCATCAATACATTGTAAAAAGAAGTTTCTAATTAAAAGAAGATAGAGACGAATTGCAGCAAGTGGTTTTCACCCACATAGGGTTTCCACCTTATATCTTGTGTTCTTGTGTGTGATTGTCTTCTGCTCTGTTTTTGGTTACTGGTTATTTAATTCTAATACACAGATTAACAATCATCATCTGAAACATAAAGTAAATTATAAGTTTGCATTGTATACGCGGGTTTCCTTCTACATAGTTGCGTATATACGCAGGTTTAATTAACTAAAGTATTGTATATTATCTGGATTTGAAAGAGGGAATATTTGACTTGATAATACTGATTCACCCCCCCTCTCAGTATTATTTCCAACAATTGGTATCAGAGTAGGTCCTTCTAAAAAAGCTTGATCGCTTGAAGGAAGATCCATCATCATGAGCAACTATGAGAGAGAAGCATCTATTAGGCCACCAATTTTGGACAGGACAAACTTCGTATATTGGAAGGTAAGAGTTACTGCCTATCTTCAATCTCTTGGTACAAAAGTCTGGGATGTCATAGATACAGGGTACACTTTTCCATCAACAACTCCTACAGATCTGGCTGAGAAGAAGAAATATGAAACAAATGCAAAGGCTATCAATACTCTATTAGGATGTCTATCTCAATCAAAATTCGTGAAGGTTATGCAGTATAAATCCGCAAAAGAAATATGGGACAAGATTGTTATGAGCTATGAAGGAGATGATCAAGTAAAACGAGCAAAACTTCAAACCCTCAGAATTCAGTATGAAAATCTCAAAATGCACAACGATGAAAGTGTGGCTAACTATTTCCTTTGTGTAGATGAGATTGTTAATTGTATGAAAAATTTGGGTAAAGAAATAAAAGAGGCTGTTGTGGTTGAAAAGGTTCTAAGATATTTGTCCCCTAGGTTTCAATCTAAAGTTTCTGCAATAGAAGAAAAAGAGAAATCTACGAAACTTTACCATGTCACAGCTACACAGAATTCTGACTGCTTATGAAGTGAGGAAAGGAGGACCATCAGACAGGAGAGAAGTTGCCTTCAAGGCTTCAAGCAAAGGAGATTACTATGATTCAATACACGTGTCACAAGAAGAAGAAGAATCAAATTTTGTCAAAAACCTTCAACGGGGTGTTGGACGATTCCGAGGTAAGTTACCTTTAAAATGCTTTGCTTGTGAAAGAGTCGATCACTATGCTACCAAATGTCCTCATAAGGATAAGATTGACGAGGGTAAGGAACCTATTAGATGGAACAAGAAACAGAATGCAAATAAGAAAAGCTATTAAACTCATGAAGATAGTGATGGACTTTCAAATAGTGACGAAGATGAACGAGGTAATAATTATAAACTTTTAATGGCTTTTGAAGATGATGATTACATGGATGCTATAGATGAAGAAGGTTTTTATAAAGAGATTTCTAATCTCAAAATTTGTTTAGAAGAGAAAAATGTGATTATTGATTCTCTGCAATGTCAACTAGCTGAAAGGGAAAAACATCATGAAAAATTGGAATGTGAAATTGTTGGTCTTAGAAAAGAGATTGAGAAAACAAAAGCTCTTAATCTCAAATTTGTTAAAGGATCTGAAACTCTGCATGAGATTATCAATGTGCAGCGTTCTCCACTAATCAAGACAGGTCTGGGATATAATGGAGAAGCATCTCAAGCATCCACCTCCAAAATTTATCTTGATGCAGCAAGAAGGAGTGAGCAAAGGCCTAATAGAAATCATCAGGTAAATCAGGGACAATATACCTCAAGAATGAACAAAGACTATCAAGAAAATCGGGGGCAATCTACCTTAAGGAAAAATAGAAGCCACAACTAGCCACAGGTAAAATCTTCCCAATTTGCCTCAAGAATGGATGTCAGTAGAAACTACAATCAGTTGGTTGATAGATTTGATAATCACAAGAGCTTCTTCAATGGCCAATGTTTCTCTTGCCATAACTTTGGTCACAAAGCAGCTCAATGTGTTGCCTATAAGACAATCATGACTAGAGAAGCTCAAAAACAAAGAAGTATGACTAGAATCACGAAAAGGACCTATAACAACTTTTCCGCCCTTGAAAGTGAAATTGAATGTTCTATTTGTAATAACTTTGGTCATGAATATTCTAAATGCAGGAGCAAGTTTTGGAAGACAACTCAGAAGGAACAAACCTCAAATGCCAGAACATGGAAAATGAAGGAACCGCAACCAGAAAGATGTGGGATACCTTTATATGCAGAAGGATAGGAAAATCAATGGTACATCGACAGTGGATGTTCGAAGCATATGACAGGTGATAAAGAAAAACATCAATCATATAGTGCTTTAGAAAAGGGAAAGAAAGTTTCTTTTGGAAATGATACCCCTACTGTCATAAAAGGAAAAGGCACTGTTCAGTTGAAAGAAAAAGTCAAGGCCGGAAATGTTTTGTATGTTGATGGCTTTAAGCATAATCTACTGAGTGTCAGTCAGATGTGCGATCAAGGAACTGAGGTAATATTTCGATCAAATGGATGTAGTGTTCGTGATCTTGATACAGGAAAAATAGTGATCAAATGCATAAGAACTCCAAATAATTTATACAACTTTGAAGAAGGACAACAACAATGCTATTTGAGAAAGAATGATGAACACTGGTTATGGCATCAGAGGTTGGAGAATCTAAGCTTTTCACAGATAAGGAAAGCATGCAAATACCAGGCAGTTCGTGGTCTTCCAGACATCAGAATTCCAGACAATACAATATGAAAATCATGTCAGTTTGGTAAGCAAACCAGAACTAACTTCCCTGAGAAGGAAGGATCAGCTAGCAAGCCTCTTGAACTAGTCCATACAGATGTATGTGGTCCATCTAGGAAAAGGTCACCTCATGGAGAAGAATACTTTATATTATTCATTGACGACTTCTCCAGGATGGTTTGGATAGGACTTATGAAGCACAAAGACGAAGCCTTCGAAAAATTCAAATCTTTCAAAGCCTTGGCTGAAAACAAATTAGATCACAAAATTAAGTGCCTTAGGTCTGATAGAGGTGGGGAGTTTACCTCAAATGAATTTTTCGATTTTTGTGAAGAACATGGAATAAGAAGGGAATTCTCTACAGCTAGGACTCCTCAGCAAAATGGAGTAGTGGAAAGGATGAACAGAACGGTTCAAAAAATGGCTCGTGCTATGCTTGATGAGTCTGGAACTCCCGCAACCTTTTGGGGTGAAGCTACATTTGCTGCGGTTGATATTCTCAACAAAACAAATGTCCGGGTGAACATCACTCAAACTCCTCATGAGATCTGGTATGGTGAGACTCCTTTGGTAAAACATTTCAAAATCTTTGGAAGCAAATGCTATATTAAGAATAATGATGAACATCTTGGCAAGTTTGAACCTAGAACAGATGAAGGCATTCTACTTGGTTATTCTCCTCACAACAAAGCATATAAGTGTTACAACAAAAGACTTGAAAGAATAGTTGACAGCATTGATGTAGTGGTTGATGAAGAAGGAAACATACCTAGGCAAGTAAATTATGAAAATATCGAAGAGGATGAAGACCATCCTTCAAATCAGACCGATGATGAAGAAGAACCTCAAGAGGCGCCAGAGGAAAATATAAGGATAAAAGAGAAGACTCCATCCAGGTACGTTTAGAAGAATCATCCAGAATCTCAAATTTTGGGGCAGAAAGAGGAAGGTATAAAAACAAGAAGAACAATTGTAGAAGCCTCAAGCTATTTGGCATTGCTCTCCTTCACTGAACCACAAAACATAAAAGAGGCATGCAAAGATGAATTCTGGGTCAAGGCAATGGATGAAGAACTTGAGCAGATCGAAAAAAATAACACTTGGGAGTTGGTTCCTAGACCAAAAGATAAGAATGTCATAGGGACAAAATGGATCTTTAAAAAAAAGGTGAATGAAAATGTGGAAGTGATTAGAAACAAGGCCAGACTTGTTTGTAAAGGGTATGCTCAACAAGAAGGAATAGACTTTGAAGAAACTTTTGCTCCCGTTGCTAGACTTGAGGCCATCCGAATGTTCCTTTCTCTCTCAAGCTTTCAGAAGTTCAAAGTATTTCAAATGGACGTGAAATCAACCTTTCTGAATGGAGACTTAGAAGAAGAAGTGTACATTGAGCAACCAGATGGTTTCATTCTTGGGAATGATCCAAATCTTGTATGCAGACTAAAGAAGGCTCTCTATGGGCTTAAACAGGCTCCAAGGGCTTGGTACTACCGTTTGGACAAATATCTTCATCAACAAGGTTTTTCAAAAGGATCAGTAGATAACAATCTTTATATAAAAATTGAAAATGACAAATTGCTAATAAAGAAGCTATGAGTCAAAGCTTTGCCTTGGTGATGCAGAAAGAATTCGAAATGTATTTGCTTGGAGAACTGACATATTTTCTTGGATTGCAAATCCAACAAAATGAAGGCAGTATCTTTTTGTCTCAAACCAACTATCTCAAGCAGATCTTGAAGAAATATGGCATGGAAGATGCAAAACCTGTATGTACCCTTATGGTTACAGGATGTGGCCTCAGTGCAAATGATGAATCAGCAGCAGTGCATCAACCAACCTATAGATCCATGATTAGAAGTCTTCTTTATTTGACAGGCACTAGACCAGACATCATGCATGCAATGGGAATAGTTGGAAGATTTAAGGCAAATCCTAAGGAAACTCATCTTCAAGCAGTGAAGAGAATTTTCAACTATCTTCAAGGAACTCAAAACTATGGCTTATGGTATCCTAGAGATACAGATCTCACTCTTCATGCTTATACAGATGCAGATTGTGTTGGAAGCATGGATGACAGAAAGAGCACAAGTGGTGGTGCATTCTTTATGGGTTCCAAATTAGTATCTTGGTTTAGCAAGAAACAGAGTTCGATTTCTTTATCTACAGCTGAAGCGGAATATGTGGCTGCTGCATCTTGCTGCACTCAACTCCTTTGGATGCTGCAAACCTTACAGGATTTTTAAATCACTTGTACACCACCTATCTCCATCTTATGTGATAATACAAGTGCAATCGGCATTTTAAAGAACCCAGTCATGCATTCAAAGACCAAGCACATACCGATCAAGTATCACTTTCTCCGGGAACAAGTGTTGGAACAAAATGTCAAATTGGAGTATGTTCCTTCTAAGGAACAAGTTGCTGATATTCTCACTAAACCACTACCCAGGGAAAATTTTGAATACCTCAGACAGAAGCTAGGAATAGTTGATGCATCATCTTGTTGTTAAATCTTGTCTGTTTCAGAGAAAAATGGGTGTACGCAAGTTGCCTGAGGAGGATCCGCGTACATATGCCGGTTTGTGCAGAGACAGTCGCGTATATGGAGGTTTGATGAATATCAGTAGGGACAGGCTCTGGTTGAAGATATTCTGATATGGGTCTGACAGAGACCATCCGGCACAGGTTGAGGGGAAGTAGATAAACTTCCAATGATGCATTGTTGGCATTACCTTAGAAGCTTTTGGTTCTAGTTCACAGCTGTTGTTGTTTTCAGGTGGAACAAATGCAGAAGGAGAATAGAAGGAAATGATGGTGGCTGATCTGAATAGTGATTGACAGATGTTGCTAATATCTGTTATTGGTGACTTTCATAAGTCTTGCTCTAGATATTTCGTCTCTATGTCATGTGTCTCTTTTATGGTGTCAAGGTCATGTAACGGCCTATTTTGGTTTCCCCACTATGCCTGGGATGAAGATGTAATGTACTTGGTTGTCATATGTAAATTTTTTATGTATCCCCACTTGGTTGGGTGGATGATCCCCACATGGTTGGGTGATGGATGTATGTATTGAGTCCTTTGGTGATAGGAAGGTCTTTTATGATGTATAAGTCATGGTTCTTCTTGAAGAACATCTTTTGCAGATCTTGCCTACAGTTAGGGGGAGCATGGTCAGCACAGCAGGGCAGAGATTTCAGCATGTACACAGGGGGAGCACAGCCCTTTGCCCTTGATGACAAAGTGGGAGAATGACTTTGAGGATCTTGGGGTTGCCATCAAGTCCAAAGGGGGAGATTGTTGGCATTATGGCATAGGTGTTGTCCTTGATGGCAACTCTCTTTGGTGATAGGATCTCAGTACAGGCTCTCAGAATGAAGAAAAATACATATACGTAGGTTCACCTAGATGAAGGCGCGTATACACGCGGGTTAGACGTTACAAAGGCGCGTATGCGTATACACGCACTTTCACGCAAGTAAAAGTGCGTATATGTTGGAGAATTTACTTTTGGTCCATGGTAGTTAGTCCTTGGCATTTGAACCTATGGTTTTGGACCATGGTATCTCGTCAGAAGTGTTGATCCCAAGTATTGGGTCCTTGGTATTGTTTTATTATGGTTTTGGACCGTGGTATTGTGAAAGGCCTAAGACTATAAAAGAGGAAGGAGATCATTTGGCAAGGGATCATCTGAATTAATTGAATATCTGATAAGTGCTAGATCTGAAATATTGGTGATTGGGGTTATGGTGCAAATCTGGATCTGAATGAAGGAGGAACCTTAGCGCAAAGAGAAGGATAAGTTCTATTGATGGGTCATAATCTTAAGGCTTGAATGATAGTATCTTTGTATGATTTTGATCTGTTATATGTGGTGCATGCTTGATCTATAAATCTGATACTCTGGGCTAATCAGTGTCTGAATTTTTGAAAGAGTGAATTATCCTTTATAGATCTATACGCAGGTTCAGTGAAGCAAAGGTGCGTATACACGTTGTTTTGGTAAGGTAAAGAAGCGTATACGCAGGTTGGCTTTGATACAGACGCGTATACACGCAGGTTTCTGAACAGTGAAGTAGCGTACGTCTCTTAATTTATGTTCTAGCTATTTTTGTTTATTGCTGCAGTGGTCAGGGTTCAGAATTGGTGTGTGGTTACAGTTACTGTGTTCTGGGTACAACTGTCAGAGAAGTGTTTATCTTGATTCAGTTCTAATTGGTGAAAAGGAGATTGTTTGATGCAGAAATCCTTGATGATTGATTAATGTTCATGGATCCAGTCTGAAAATTTATGAAACGTGGTCCTTGGAAGAAAGAGAAGGTTGTAGCCTTCTGTAGGCTGGCACCTACGTACTAGTATCTTGGCTAGTGCAAGGGCTAAGGGGGTTGTAGCTCCCTTCCAGGAGAAGCTGGAGTATATGAGAGGGTTGTAGCTCTCTACAGGTTGCATCCTGCGTACTGGTAAAGGACTGCACCAGTACATTGTAAAAAGAAGTTTCTAATTAAAAGAAGATAGAGACGAATTGCAGCAGGTGGTTTTCACCCACATTGGGTTTCCACCTTATATCTTGTGTTCTTGTGTGTGATTGTCTTCTGCTCTGTTTCTGGTTACTGGTTATTTAATTCTGATACACAGATTAACAATCATCATCTAAAACTTAAAGTAAATTATAAGTTTGCATTTTATATGCGGGTTTCCTTCTACATAGTTGCGTATATACACGAGTTTAATTAACTGAAGTAGCATATATTATCTAGATTTGAAAAAGGGAATATTTGACTTGATAATACTGATTCACCCCCCTCTCAGTATTATTTCCAACATAAGCTTGGTCTGGACATCACCCGGCAATACCATGATCTCTATTCATTTGATTCCAGCAGAGTGAGATGTATAGGACTCATCAAAGACTTGGTTGTGAGTCTGGATCAGCTCCCAATGAAAAATGTTTTGATGGATGTGGTAGTAGCAGATATTCCTCCAAGGTTTTGCATGCTTCTTTCTAGGTCTTGGGTAGAGAAATTGAAAGGGACACTACAACTAGATTTCTCCTATGCAACGATTCCAGTGTTTGGAAAAATGAGGAAATTATATCAGGAACAAAAAATGAAATATATGATCACAAGCAAGGATAAACCCATAAATCATCCAATTAACTATGTACATACAGATTTAGAGTCTTTTGTTTTGTATTCAGATAGTTTAAATGATATAGATAGTTAGGTAGTAGAAGCAGATGATATTCCGGAAATAACAGAAAATTTCAAAGAAATTTTAAAGAAAGAAGGACAAGAATAGTAGAACAATGTTGGGCAATCAGCTGAAAGTAATGGACAGCAAGCAGACAAGGCACAATAAACATATTTCCAGCACTTACAAGAGGGGAAGAAGGTTTGTGGACCATGGATTTTGATGGAGTAGTGGGAAATGATGGCGCTGGAATTGGAATTTGGGTACGCAGTCCTTTCTCTGCCCCAAACAAAGTGCCTAGTAATGTGAGGGTTTGCTCCTACAAGTTGTCTTTTGAGTGTTCAAACAATGAAGCTGAGTATGAAGCTCTGATTGCTGGCCTGAAGATTCTTAGAAAGCTGAACGCTAAAAGGATTCCAGTATATGGCGACTTCGAATTGGTAATAAAGCAGGTCAGAGGCGAGTATCAAGCAAAGCATCCTACGATGCGGGCCTATCATAATGCAGTTTTAGACATCTTAAAATTATTTTCAAAATACACCTTGACATGTGTACCTCGTATACAAGATAGTATTGCTGACGCTCTTGCCAAGGCAACAAGTAGTTTGAAAATCCCAATGAACTCCAGCAATAAATTTGAAATCCATGTCAAGCATCGTCCAACCATTCCAGACAATTAGAGATATTGGAAGGTGTTTCAAGATGATGAGGAAATTAATGATTTTGTGCAAAACAAAGGCAAGTTCAAAGAAAGCTCAATCGATATAGAAAATGACGATGGTAAAGGGAATGGTACAGATGAAGTGCAGATCAATGAAATGGATGTGTTGCAGCTGAAGAATAACATTATTCCTAAAGGCTTGATACCTCTAGAAGAACTTTTTGATCAAGATGATGTAGCCCGCAAGCCAACATTGCAGCCAACGGAGAAGGGTGTAGAAGAGGTCAACATCGGAACAGCTGCCAATCCTAAGTTGGTAAAATTGTCTAAAGCATTGCTGCCAAAGATCAAGGACAAATATATCAGTTTGATGGCTTCATTTGCAGATGTGTTTGCTTGGGATTATTCTAACTTAAAGACCTATGATACCAATATAATTCAGCACACTATACCCATCAAGCCCAATCAAAAACCATTTAGACAGAAGCTGAGAAGGATAAATCCAAAGTTGCTGCCATCTATTGAAAACGAGGTAAACCAGTTGTACAAGTCAGGTATCATTGTTCCCATCAGATTTTCAAATTGGATCTCTAACTTGGTGCCGTACGAAAGTAGACAGGTGAGATCCGCTTGTGCATTGATTTCAGAAATCTCAATAAAGTTTCATTGAAGGACAACTATCCACTGCCCAAGATGGACCATATACTTCAGGGAGTAGTGGGGGCATCTTGTATGTCACTACTTGATGGTTATTCTGGATATAACCAAATTTCTGTCCACGAGGATGACCGAGACAAGACAACATTCACCACCCCATGGGGAACCTTTCATTACGCCAAAATGCCTTTCAGTTTAAAGAATGCAGGCGCCACATTTCAGCGTGCAATGGACTTGGCTTTTGCAAATGAGAAGGATGCGTTTTTGGTGGTGTACCTAGATGATTTGACAGTGTTTTCCAAATCTGATGAAGAACACATGCACCATCTAAAAATTGTCTTTCAAAAGTGCAGAAAATATGGTTTATCGCTGAATCCTAAGAAGAGCTTGTTCGCCATGGAGGAAGGCAAATTGCTCGGGCACATTATTTCAAAGGATGGCATTCGTATTGACCCAGCACGTGTGCAAGAAATTCAGCAAATCAATCTACCCCAGAATAAAAAAGCGATACAATCGTTCAATGGTAAGATGAATTTTCTGCGTCGCTTTGTGCCTAATCTTGCTGAACACTTAAGAGATATGACCAACATGCTCAAGAAGGACAGCCAAGTGAAATGGACAGAGGAGGCTGTAAAATATTTAAATTTGGTTAATTTTGCCCTTTCTTCAGCTCTAGTTCTAGTCAGCCCGAACTAAACTCAGGATTTCACATTGTTTTCATTTGCTTTGGAGCACACTCTGGCAGCAGTATTATTGCAGAAAAGAGATGATCATGAAAGACCCATTGCATTCTTCGGCAGAGCTATAAGATATGTAGAATTAAAGTACAGCATCATTGAGAAGTAAGCCCTGGCACTGGTGAAGGCATTAAAGGATTTCCGGGTATATATTCTACATTCTCATATTTTGGCCTATGTTCCTAACGCTGCTGTAAAAGATGTTTTAGTGCAGACCGATCCGAAAGGAAGAAGAGGCAAATGAATTGCAACCTTGCTGGAATATGATGTGGAAATAAAGCCCACAAAGCTGGTCAAAGGACATGGGTTGGCGAAGTTAATGGCCGAATCAAACTCGAATGCCTTGGACATAAATCTGATCGCTGCTGTGTCTGACGAGAACGAGGAAATATCATCCATTCAGGTATCTGAAATGTTTTCTCTGTCCCCATGGTACTCAGATATAATATATGTGCTAAAAAATCTATCACCACTGCGTGGCATGACTAGAAATAAAGCAAGAACATTCAAGTTGAAGGCTGCCAAGTTTTGCATTCTAAATTATGCACTGTATTGGAAAGATCCTGGTGGCGTTTTGTTGAATTGTTTGGTGGAAGAGGAGGCAAAGAAAGTCATGGAGGATTTCCACGGAGGAGAGTTCAGAGGTCACCTTTTTTGGAAGTCAACAACAAATAAAATTTTGAGAGCAGGGTACTATTGGCCTACATTGTTTGCTGATGTGTACAAGATGGTCAAGCGTTGTCATAAATGTCAGATTTTTGAAGGAAAACAGAAATTACAGCCTTTGCCACTTAAGCCCATTGAGGTGAGCGCTCCTTTCCAGCAGTGGGGGTTGGATTTCATTGGGGAAATTCATCCCGCTTCTTCTGGTCAGCATAGATGGATCCTCACAGCGACAGATTATTTCACAAAATGGATTGAGGCAACTCCCACCAGACAAGCTACAGATACGGTAATCATTTCATTTCTCGAAAATAACATCTTGTCTCGCTTTGGTTTTCCAAATAAGTTAATCACCGATAATGCAGCAGCTTTCAAATCAAAGAGGATGGTAGAATTCTGTCATAAATATCACATCATTTTGGGCCACTCAACTGCTTATCATCCGCAAGGCAATGGATTGGTGAAATCTTCTAATAAACCATTGGTCAACATCATCAAGAAGCTGCTGGAAATAAATAAAAAGAGCTGGAATAAGAGATTGGTCCATGCGCTTTGGGCAGATCGGATCAGTCAGAAAAAATCCATTGGTATGTCATCGTTTGAGCTTGTTTATGGAGTTGACACAGTATTTCCCACCTCTCTTGCTGCCCTGGTAGTCAGACTTCTTCAGGAGGTAGGAAGTGAAGAAGATCCCATGCAGAGAAGGTTGAATCAAATGGTCCACTTGTAGCAGACAAGAGAAGAAGTTTTCAAGAACACATCCAAATTGCAGGAGAAAATAAAGAAAATCTATGACAGAAAAGCAAAGGCCGATAGATTTCAGTTGGATGATGTGGTGCTGAAGTGGGATGCAAGGAATGAAGAGAAAGGTAAGCACGGAAAGTTCGAGAATCTTTGGAAAGGTCCTTTCAAGATTGCAGCATATAGGGGTCAGAATGCCTTTCTTCTAAAGGAAATGAATGGGGAAGATTGTCCAAGAGGGCCGATCAATGGTCGGTTGCTCAAGCAGTACCACTACTGATTTATTAATGCTGCTTCCAATGTCATTGTAAATACCATTTTTATTTCAGTTTGGTTTCAGCCTGTCAAGTTAGTTTTTGAGTCATTTCAATGTCAAGTTTGGGTCAATTTCTTGGTCATTTCAGATTCATAAATAAGTCAGAGTCCTGTATTGTAGTCAAAATGATGACTCCATAGCCCAATGGAAAAAAGGCACTATCTAGCTCCTCCAGAGATCTGCTGTTCTTGGCACCTCCAAGGAGCTACCATCCCCCATTGGAGCCAATGTTAGAGTTGGTCTGGTCAGTCCTCCGTCGGAGATCAAAACTCTTTATGCATTTCATTTTTAGGTGTCCCACTCCATTCACTCAGGTGCATTCCACAAGGGGCATGCCATAATCTGACGGAGAAGGTCATGCTAGTCATTTCCCATCATGCCTGGTTCCTGCTGGCTTGGGTCTTTTGTAAATAATCACTAAAGTCCATGACAGTCAAGGTCTGGTCCTTTAATGGACAAAAGTCATTTTTGGTCATTAGGTCTAGGGATTGATCAATTTGATCTTTAAATATGTCCAGTAAAGTCATGCAGGCCAGAGTGATGTTCTTGCAAAGTAATGATCCGTAGAGTTTCATCATCATATTGATAAACTTCGACTGTTCTTCAAAACGCTGTTTGGAAGAAAAGTCAAATAGTGCTATTGGTGACAAAATTTTCAAAAGGGGTCTACAGTTGATTTCTTCAGGTGTAGTCATGGTTTCCGTGGCCAAATGCTGTGTCATGCAATCCCCGCAAAAAGTGTCAAAACTTTCATCGTTTGAGCCCAAAATTCATAGAAAAAGTGAAAATCAGGGTTATATTAAAATTAGTGAAAAAGGTGCCAAACAGGACATTAGAAAGTGGGGTTTTAAAAAAAAATAAAAAAAAATTAAAACATGACCTCCAAGCCTATATACACAAATTCCATCATGAATCCAAGTCATTGTGAATCCAAGTGCTTGGGAGAACATTTCAAACTATTTGAGTGAGAAATCGCGCGATTTGGAGCAGTTTGAGTAGGTTTCAAGGTGCGCGGCGCACACAGGCAGGGGCGCGGCGCACACACAAGGCGCGGCGCACACACAAGGCGCGGCGCACACAGAGCCTGCCTGCAGTGTTAAATTACAACTAGCGTGGTGCACACCTAGAGCACGGCGCACTGGGCTTTGCGCGTGGCGCACAGAGACAAAGCACCCAGAAATTGCCAAACTCACCCAAATTTTTTGTGAAGACACTCTAATTGCAAGGTAGGCTACCTAAACTCACTTGTGCATCAAATTTGGTAAATATATGATGGTTTCATGCCCATGATTGAATGCAAAAATTTCTTAAAGCAACCACAAAAAGACACCAAGAAATCATCTTGCTAGGGTTGTATAACAGTGTTATTGCTGCCAAGGTATTTTCCCTTCCCTACCCCTGTTCCTTATTCCCCTATTGCATTCTTCCTACTATCACTACCCTAACACTACCAAACTCATATTCCCTTACCCCTCCTCCCATTACTCAATACAAACCCTAAAACCCTACCTTGCCAAAAACCCAAACCCTACCCTATCAAAAATACCCAAACCCCCTACATGTCCCTAAACAAAATTCTCCCTATAACCCCTGTTCCCATTATATTATTCCCCTCCTAATATTCCCTTGTTTCATTGTCCCCTTGGTGGTATATTATCAAAACAACCTAGCTTTCACCATCATCAAAAGGGCAACCTAAATTCAGTTTATAAACAGAAGTCATGGCATTCGAGGTTTCATCAGAGTATGAGGTGGAGACCCACAATGATACAGCTTCAGGAGAACAGTTCCCCAAGAGACATCGCAGGAGTGGCAAACATGTTAGAGATGAGCCAAACACCCTCACTGAGTTGCAGGCATGCCCTCTTGCTATGTCATGTTTCCAGCACCTAGCATGTTTTGAATTTTGTCAAAGGGTGGCAAATGTCAGAGTTCATCATGAGTTGGCCCGTCTTTTTGCGCTTCACCTACATGGAGGTCAGTCTATCTTGGCTGGGGTCACTTTCACATTGACACCCGAAGCCATATCAGTGGCAACATGCATACCAAATGTTGGAGAACAGTGGCATAAGAAGAAGAAGGTGGAGAGGCATCATTATGAGCCTTACATTAAGCCCATTTGTTTGAGTAATCTCACGAGAGTTTTCCCATTAAGATTTTTGAGAGATGAGTATACTCCGCTCATGAAATTGATCATGAAGTACTTCAGTTGTGAGGGGAGGTTTTCTCGCCTTTATGCCTATCATATTAGGTTTCTCATGCACTTTACCAGGGTGCGGATGATGAACCTCCCATTTTTCATTTGCGGGAACATAGAGAGGATGAAAAATTTCATGCAGCATAATACCCCTCAGCAGCAGCTCAACAATGTTTATCACTTTGCTCTTATCTGGATTTTGGTGGATCATCAGTTGGGATTACAGGGTATTGCTTGGGAGGACTTCATCTCCCATGACTTCTTCAACACTCCACAGGTAGTATCAGAGGCAGAGCATGAGATAGGTGGTCCTTCACATCAGTATGAGCACCACGAGACCGCTACTATGCCAGTATTCATCACCTATCAGAGAGGTAGTAGACATTTGTTTGCAGTGACAAAGCGAGTATTATCTCCACCCGGGGTGGAAGGTGCCTCGCTTCTGACATCATCATCAAAGGAGTAGGGCAAGGGTAAGGAGCCAGTGCAGGAGGAAGGGCCATCAGGTGAACGAGAGACCGAATTCGTTCTCCTCCATGATGATGAGGCAGATACAGAACCAACAAATGCAGAGCTTACAGAGATCATCCAGGAGCAGAAATCAGTGATTGAAGCCTTATCCCTTGACTTGGAGAGGTCCAAGTCGAACATGAAGTACCTGGAGTAGAGAAATAAAGAGATAGAGGATCGGCAGGCATTTATGGAGCTGCAAAACATTCGTGAGCATCGCTAAGTTGCTCAAAGGAGAAGAGTTGAGCTCACATCATTGGAGCAAGAGATCAATGAGGATCAGGAGGACCATCTCAAGAGTGTGAACATGCACTTGGAGAGGCTGTTGGACAAGTCTGATCAGGACCTTGCCTTGCTGAGACACATGGCTTATCATTACAGGACACAGAATATGACTGGAAGGGCCCGGATAAGGAGCTTGAAGGCGAAATTGAGGAAAGCAACAAGAAAAGCAAAAGAGGAAAAAGAGCAAGATCGGCTTCGAATCATGGTTGAGGCTTCCTTGGCCCATCATAACACCCCATAGAGAACCTCCAGCCCAAATTTCAAGAAATTTGGGGAATTTTGGGTCACATGACAAATTTTTGGGAAAAACACAGGGTTTTCCTCCCAGTGGCGCGACGTTAAAAATCTAGAGCTCCAAATGAGGAATGGTTTGAATTTTTGGATTCAGCGTGGAAAATTACGACTACTGGTGCCTGGACAAGAAATTTGGGCAACATCTGAGTCTCCGGGAGGTAAAAAACACCTAAAAAATGGCCTCTCTGCCCCTTTTTTGACACACAGGAAGCAGTCTTGGGAGAATGAAGATTTGGAGGGGCAAATGAATACAAAATTCAAAAATTCCAATGGGGTTAGAAATTAGACAGGACAACCTTTCCAGAAAGCCCACTTAGGAACAGTTTGGACACCTGAAAGTCCCCCAAAATAGGCCCCAAAGTAGCGAGGCGCACAGAGGAAAAAATTGCCAAATTTGCTTTTGTTTCTCAAATTTTCAATTCGCGACTTCTCCAAGTGGGTCCGCTCATCTACACTTCATTTTTTTGGCACCAAAGGCGGCATTTAAAGAATTGTTTTTCATATGGACTTCTATCCAAGTGGCGAAGGAAGACAAACGGTCACCCAAGCCAAATGTCATGTTTGTAGCGCTGCACCTGTAGCTGATGGTTAGCTCTTCATCTCCATTTTGTAATGATTCGAGTAACTCCCCAACCCTTGGGCATTCTATCTCTTCATGGCACATTCTATATATTGTATGTAAGCTATTTGAAAAGGGTTGGTTAGTTTGTAACTTCTGGGAGACTGTGGGAAAGAAACTCTATTTCTTCACTGTGTATTTTTGACAGAGAATTAATGAAAGGCAGCGGCTCTGTTTCATGAGATTCTTGTGGTTTTGAGTGTAGCAAATGTGTCTCTTATGTTTTCATATGTATTTCGTTATGTTTCATAATTCAATTCATGTTCATTTCCAGTGAAATTTTCTGAGTGAGATTAGGTAGAATTCAATTTTATTGCTCTGCCTGTGGGAAAATTTCATGTTCAGTGTTCTTCTTCTGTTGAAAAGGATTCATGTTGCTATGCCCTTTTCACACTCCTCAGCAATCTCTCCATTCCGCGTTATTCCAAACTAAATTGATACACTTTCCGCCTACCTTGCCTCACGAAGTAATTTGTGCCTTTCTATTAAATTCTCTGTTCTTTGCTGATCGTTGGTCCCATACCATCCCAGAAGCTCGGTCATTCATAAAAATTGTTTCTTGTATCCATATTCACTTACTAGCCTAAGATCAATATTTCATTGTAAGTCATCTCAGACCATTTTTGCTTATCTATTCACTGAGCGTGACTTGGAGAGAGCCCTCTCTTGTTCTGGTAGGGCTAGCTACCAGACTGAGCATGGTTTGTGGTTACCCTGAATTTTGCCTTCCTTCAGCCTAGGGCAAATTTAGGTGCTAACAGGTTCAATGTTGCGGGTTGACACAACAAAGATGTCCTCCTATGACCAATAGCAGGACTACCAGGCTGGTTTGTCAACTAGCTCAGTCTGGCTAACATCTTCCTAGTCGAAGCCGTCGTTACACAACAGAATCCTTCGGGGTAAACATTCTAATTTTCTACCTTCGGGACACATGATGATAACTTCGTCCAATCGTGTTAAAATCAACCGAGCCATGCTAATGTGAAACCTCCATGACTAGGGTTCTACCTAGTTAAGGATAAGGTTTCTCAATTCTATCTTATAAGTTTAGGGCACAGTTTGTCCTACACTGCATGAAGCTTTCCTTCAATTTCTTGCATGGCCCGACCAGGGGAACCTTTCCCAGCCTTATGCAATGTGCCCAACTTGGATTTTTCAAGGTATAAATGGAACTCACTTTAGCTCCTTGTCGGTTACTTCTCATTGGTTGTTCCAACTAGGTCTTTGTCACAAAGGTTTTATAAGCATCAAGGTATACATCGAGACCTAGCATCGATGATGGTGAAAGTGCTTTGCTAACGCACCCTAAGGTGATACCCTTCCTAAGCTTTGGCAAAGAACTCTCCAGCAATTTCTTGGCACTCAGATTTTCCCCGCTCTGGAATAAGGGCATTCCAGGGGCATTGGCATAGGCACTCATGTAGCAGCGATCTGTTGTGGGCCTGTAGTGAATCCATAAAGGGCTTCACCTCTTTTCCACATGCCAAGGGTCTCTAACTTCAACACAATACTGAAAGCAACTTTATGGCACTAAGCAGAACAGTCTGGAACCCCATTAGTAACACTAAGAATCTAGTAGTAGGCATCTAGGTTGCTAATAATTCAAGGCTGACTAAGCTTGCCTACATGGGTTTTGACTATCCTTCCACTAAAAAATGAAAATAACCCTTTCAGAACTAGCATAACACCTTTTTCATAGGTTCAAGGCTTATAGCTCAGTGAAGGAATATCCATGTATATGTCTAGACCCTGCCAAGTGGGTGGTCTCTTATGTAATTATTTCATGTAAATAAAAAGGGCCCATGTGTCCAATGTTCCAAGTTTGTTCCAAGTTTATTCCAGATCGTTATGGACTCTTCTAACATTGCCTATATCATTTCATAATGCATTAGTGATACCTACTTATAAGCAGTTTACAACATAGTTGATCATTTCATTCAAAATAAGGTTCAACTCTGTGACATAGCATAGTCCTCATTATCATGTGTTTCAATACATATTTTGTGCATCATATGTTCTATGATCAACACTGACAAGCAATTCACACAGTATTTCATTTCCAATTTAGAAGCACAGACTTACTTAGTTTCTTTAATAGTATCATTCATTTTTAGGGAAACACACACATATAGGTATATTTAACATATCCATTAGTACCATCTCCTAACAGGGGTATAACCCCACATTCATGCATTAATAGTCTCCCTTTTTATCTAGAAGCATAATGCCAATTCAACTAGAATGAAATATAAATTCGTGGATATTTAAAATAGGTGCATGGGACTGCTTATATTTAAATTTGCAGGGAAACATAGTCAGGAACAAGGAATCTCCACACAACCATAGACATATGCAACCACTCTTACTTACAATTGTCACCCGTGAGCCAGGTTTCGGAGTATGAGGAGAGTTTCTTACTTAAGGGAATCGAACACCAGCTACCAACTATAAACAGGGAATCCCAAAGGACATCTTACTCAACACCACTAGTTGACTGCTACCATATTCTTAACATAGGGAGTCTAAAGGTTCTCTGCCTCACCCCAAGTGAGCACATAGGCATTCACTTCCTCCCATGAAATCTAGAATCCATTGTGATAGTAAGGAAATAACCAGAGGTCCTCAATCAAGTCTTCCTTTGATGTTCCTTGATGATTAGCCTATTCCAAAGTTGTCTAGGGCTCTATAGCCTACTATCTCAACCCACAGCCTCCAGAGGACCCAAGCTATTACAGCCTCCAGAGATTACATCCCAACACACAACCTCTAAGGACCGAAGTTGTGAAAGGGCTCTAGGGATCCTTGCTCAACCCACATCCTCTAGGGAACCAAAGGACCAATCCCCTTCTCTTTTCTTCACCTCTAGTCTGCTTATTGATTGAACTAGTCTCTTCCTCCTCTCTTCACTTCCTGCTCAAGTCTCTCTATTGGATTCACTTTATAGCTATTGCACGCATGCCTTCAAATGCCTCTATTTCCTTCTTTTCCTTAATGTGCATCGATTCTTCATCCCCATTCTTTCTTCCTTTCTTGGTCTCATCCTCCATAAATTTTCTAGCCTCTTTTCCTTGCTAAGGTTCCCCAGTGTATGGACATGTGTCCTTTCTTTTGTAGTTCATTTAATTTAAGAGCTAGCCCATTAAAATCATGCACCCACCAGCCTTTAATGGTTTTCCAAGCAATTCAAATTTCTTCTTTGCATAAGAAAACCTCAATCATCTCAAAGAAGAAATCCTCCTCCCCATCTCTGGAATCTGTGTCCCTTTGACTTACTCCCCTTTTTAAATTTCACATATTTGTAAAATTATTTAAAATTCATTTTATGAGAGAACCATGGGTGGGGTTGTCACGAACCCCTCCCCCTTGAGGGAAAATCTTCCTCAGTGTTCATCTACCCATTTGCAACACCAAAACTAAAACACAATTACACATTGTTTTATGGAGCTTTATATCCATAGCTCTATACAATGTTTACAATCATATACACACTTCCTTTAACCAACAAACAAGAAAGGGTAATAAGCTCTCATAGCATCAACCATTTCCCACGTGGCCTCCTCTAGACCAAAGTGCTTCCATTGTACCTTTACTTTCTCTATGGCTCGATTATGGAGAATGAGACTCCTCATGTCTAGAATGTGCATTGGCTTTGGCTGGAACTCTCCCTCTAGTTCCACCTGTAGCATAGACCAATCAATCACATGATTAGAATCATGTATGTGTATATATATATATATATATATATATATATATATCTATATATATATATATATATATATATATATATATATATATATATATATATATATATATATATATATGTATGTATATATATATATATATATTAAGAAAAGAGACATGGAAAACATGATGAACTCTAATTGATGGAGGTAAATCCATCCTACATGCCACTGGTCCAATCCTTTCAAGGATTTCAAAAGGCCCATAATACTGTGGTGCCAACTTGGCACATGTCCCAATCATTAGGGAAATCTTCTTGGGTTTAGTTCTTAGATAGACATGCTCCCCAACTTGGAACTCTTTGTGCATATTATGTTGATTTGCATAACGTTTTTTCTTATATTGTGCCACCTTCAAATTTTGTTTTATGATCTAAACTTGTTGCTCCATATCCTTGAGCATATCAAGTCCTACATGGACCCTATTAACTGGATCACTCCAACTAATAGGAGTGTTGCAACTCCTACCATACAACTCCTCAAATGGGCTCATCTTTATGGATTCTTGGTATCAATTGTTGTATGCAAATTCCACAAATGGAAGATATTCTTCCCATTTCTTAGGATGATGCATTACATACATCCTTAACATGTCCTCAAGGATTATGTTAATCCTCTCTATTCACCCATATATTTGTGGATGATAGGATGTACTAAATGCCAATTTTGTTCCCAATCCTGCAAACAGTTCCTTCCAAAACCTGGAAGTGAACCTAGCATCTATGTCTGACACAATCTTCTTGGGGATGCCATGTAGCCTCACAATATCCTTTATGAAGATTTGTGCTATGTTGCTAGTGGAGTTAGTGGACTTTACTACTACAAAATTAGCTACCTTACTCAAATTATCCACCACTACCATGATTGCACCATGATGCTTGGTGGTTCAAGGTAATCTAGTAATGAAATCCATGGAAATTACCTCCTCTTCCATTTCGGAATGGGGATAGGTTGCAACAATCCTGCCAAATGCGTTCACTCAACCTTTACTTGTTGGCATTCTATGAATTTTCCCATGAATTCAACCACTTCCTTCTTCAAATTCGTCCATTAATAGTACTTTTTAATGGTTGTAAGGTTATTTTGATACCCTGGATGGCATGAATAAGATTTACAATGGAACTATTTCATTAGCAATCTTTTTATTTCATCACCATTTTCTGCATAAATTATGTTTTTAAACCTAGTTAGGTCATCCTTAGTGAGGTGATATTCTTCATCCTCGTCACTTTTCAGCAAGTTTTCTTTCACTTGATGATATTTTTCGTCTTCTTTCCTAGCACGTTTGACTCTTTCTACTAGGTCTGTTGTATAAGAACTTACAATTTCCAAGTAATTGACTTGAACTATTATGCACAAAGCATCAACAACCTTGTTTTCTTTACCTTTTATGTACTTTATTTCAAACTCAAATTCACTTAGCGTGGCCAACCACCTTTCTTGCTTGGCATTCAACTTGGGTCACCCAAACAAATACTTGAGTCCACTATGGTCTGTCATGCATGTAAACTTCCTTCCAAGGTGGTAATGCCTCCAAATTTTCAATGCGTGAATGATGGGAAGCAATTCTAAATCATGGGTTAAATAATTTACCTCATGCTCATTTAACTTCCTGAACTCATAACATACCATATATCCTTTTTGCATCAAGACTCCATCAAGTCCTTCTTTGCAAGCATCAATGCATACATGGAAATCCTTTTTAGGATCTGCAATTCTCAACACTAGTGTATTGGTGAGCAATTATTTTAAAAACTCAAAGATTTCTACACATTGCACTTTCCATTCAAATATTTTTCCTTTTCTCTGCACGGTGTAATGGAATGGCTAATCTTGGAGAAGTTCTGGATAAATCTACTATAATATCCTACCAGTCCCATGAATTGTCAAACTTCATCCACATTCTTTGGAGTTGGCCACTCCATTATGGCTTTGATATTTTCAGGGTCAACTGGAATTCCTTCCTTGGAGACAATATGCCCCAAGTAATGTATCTGTGATTGGAAGAAATCACACTTGCTAAGATTTTCATAGAGCTTGTGCTCCCTCAACAATTGTAACACCACGGTAGATTATTTTCATGCTCTTCTTCTATCTTTGAATACACCAATATGTCATCAACAAACACAATGAAAAACTTGTCCAAATAAGGACACAACACAATATTCATCTAACACATGAACGTGGCAGGGGCATTGGTAAGCCCAAAAGGTACAACTACGAACTCATAATGCTCATATATTGTCCTGAAAGCACTTTTATGTGTGTCTTCCTCCTTAATTCTTACTTGATGGTAGCCTGACCTTAAGTCAATTTTGGAGAAAACTATTTCTCCCCTCAACTTTTCAAAGAGATCATCAATCCTTGGTCATGAGTACCTATTCTTGATATTCACCTTATTTAACTACCTATAATCAATGCATAATCTAAGGGTTCCATCTGTCTTATTTAAAAACAATATCAGTGCTCCCCATGGGGATTGTTGGTGAAAAATTGTGAAAGATAGAGACCCTAGGTTCAGACGCAGGGGAAAAAAAGGGTCTGCTTCTAGCACAATGATGTCATTTTCACCTTACTTAGAAGAAGTAAGGCATCTCATATGTGGCATGCCAAGACCTTACTAGGATAGGGACTAGAACAAGACATCGGGGAGGGTTTTGAAACGACTATCATCCACATCTATTCTATGAAATTACATTATCAGACATTAAATTAGTGCAAAGTATGTCTTGCAACACATCCAAAGAGACAAATAACAATCACATTCATGCATAATAAATTTTAAAGAGGGTCATGCAAACCAATGCATTCATAAGCACAGAACAATCCTACAACTTCTTTCCATGAAACATAAGCCATCGTTACATCTTGATATTATGGCCCTTTAGGTAGAATCAAAAGAACCATCATACAATTGGGTTCAGAGAGAGATGAACTAAGAATAGAACTAGTTCAAATAGACTCAGTGATAGCATCTCAGCATGTGATCTTTGCCTTCTCCTTTTTGTTGGCTTCTCCTTTAGCTTTTATAAGCTTCGCTCACCTAAACTACCAGTCTTTCCCTTGGATGCTACATGATTTCCTCTTTGGAAGCTTTCATGAATCAGTTGCAACTGCTCCATCTCTCCTCAGTGGCCTCTTTGAACACCATTGCACTCGCGTTTTCCCATAATTTTCTCTTGCCAAATTCAGTGTCTGATAGATCGTGGCAGATTTGAGGGCCAGATAGATGTAGATGTCGTAGATAAATGGTTGAATCTGTTGGAAAGATATTTTTTAGTTCAAGAATTTTCCAATTGGGAAAACGTTACTTTTTCACTTCTTGAAAACACTGCACCTATCAAGTACTGGTGGGAAAACTATTGTGAGAAAAAGGACAAGAGGGAATCCTCATTGTTTTTAGCCACACCCACTTGGGATTCTTTCCAAGACACCATCAAGGAACAGTATTACCTTGTCGGGAGCTATGAAGATAAATACATAAAGTGGACCACACTACGGCAAAGAAGGGACCAAGATGTGTTGGAGTTCATAAATATGTTTCATACCCTCCACACGAAGTTGGTTATCAAGGATTCTGAGTGGCATTTGGTACTCAAGTACCGCGACTGTCTACACAAGTACATCTAGGATTAAATGGAGTTCCTAGACATCTCCTCACTCAGCACGACATACCAATATGTTGTCAATATTGAGCATAAGTTTAAACACAAGAAGCGAGACTTTGGATTTGCGAATCTGAAGCAAGGAAAGGGCACCCCTAAACCATAGATCAAAGGCCAAAGCCAAGGCGGGGCAACCTAGGACTACCCACCAAAGATGCAAGAAAAGAACAACACCATGAAGACAAATAAGGATAGGGGAAAATGGTTTGAGTTCCATAAGAGCTCCACTCACAACAAAAGTGAGTGGCGAGCCAAGAATTCACTAGCAGCTAAGCTGAAGGCTTCTAATTTAGATGTGTGTTCTAACTCTAAGTCAAAAACCCAACAAGAGGAATGACAAAGGGAATCATATCATTGATGCAGAGCCCAATGCTACCGTGGCCACCACCAAGATCTAGAACAATGAGCCTAAAGATGAAGAGGAGTGGGAACACCTCTTCCACTCATAGATGTGGGTGAAGGGTTCTCCGTTGCAGTTCATTGTCGACAAAGGGAGCCAAAAGAACCAGATTTCTACAAAGGTCATGGAGCGACTAGGCCTATAAAAAACAACACATTCGTAGTCATACACCATCGGGTGGCTTCACCAAGGACGAGATCTATGCATCAACCAGTAGTGATGCATTCCCTACAGCATCAAACCCTTCATGGATGAGGTACTGTGTGATGTTGCTCCTCTTGAAGTTTGTGATATATTATTAGGAAAACCATACTTATGGAAGTGACATATTGTATATGAGTCTAGACATCACTCTGTAATTATTACTTTGGGAAATAATTTGTACATGATACTGGAGGTAGCCCTGCCTTCTGCCATCTCTTTGATCACAAAAAAGCAATGCAGTAAGATCATTTCCCATACTAGGAAATTTGTTTTCCTTATGATTTGACCTCAGGACAAGAATAAGGTTGTCGCCATGGCTTCTAGACAGGGCTCCTCCACACAGCAACAACAGATGGACAAGGTCGTGGAGGAGTACAGGGACATTTTCACCTCACCTACAAGGGTACCTTTGCACTGTTAGGTCAAGCACTCCATCAATTTGACCGTGGTTGCAGTGCTACCCAATGGATCAATCTATCGATGCTTTGTTCTAGAGAATGATGAGATCAAGAGGCAGATTTAGGAGCTGTTGCAGAAAGGGCACATCAGGCCAAGCTCATCACCCTATGGAAGCCTGATTGTATTGGTATAGAAGAAGGACAAGACCTGGAGACTCTGTATTGACTATCGATCACTGAATATCATTGTCTGGAATATGTACCCAATCCCACAAATTGATGAGCTTATATACCAGCTCAAGGGGGCCAAACTTTTCAGCAAGATTAACTTGAAGTCTGGTTATCACCGGGTGCCTATCGAACCCTCGAATGTCTAGAAGAATACCTTCAAATCCAAGGAGGGCTTTTTTGAATTGTTCGTCATGCCTTACGAGTTGACAAATTCCCCTAAAACCTTCATGAGAGTGATGGAGGAAATATTACGACCCTTCACCAATGCATTCATGGTGGTGTATTTAGATGACATCTTGATATTCAGCTAGAGTTTGGAAGAGCACCTCCACCATATTCAACAGGTCCTTCAAACTGACAATTTGTAGAAATTCACTTTTGGCATGACCCAGGTTTAGTATCTTGGGTACATCATTGATGAGAAGGGTGTGCATGTGGACCCTGCCAAGCTACCAGTCATTCAGGATTGGCTAGCCCCAACCACTCAAATAGTGCTCCGTAACTTTCTGGGTGTTGCCAATTTCTACCACAGGTTCGTGTTGGGATTCTCTCATATCATTTGGCCTTTAAGTCAAGTCACCAAGGGCGAAGCTGATCCAGGTGGATGTTGGTGGCCACCCAACTATCCCATTTGGACCCCCACAACTATCTCTTTCAGTCTTTTCAGTTTCCTAAATTGTAGCACAGTTTACTATTTTTAGCAGTTTTCGGGTCCTGAACTTCCGGAGCCGTTTTGAGGCCCTAAACGACGTTTTTTTGGGAATCTAGGGCAACATGGGTCCATGGACCCATGTTGCCTCCCAAAGTGGTAGTACTCGGATAGATCTTTCTAACGAGCTATCGTATGCGTCAAACGGAGATCGTATGCCAAAGTTACGACCCCGGGAAATTGATGTACCAATTTACCCAAACGGGGCCCACAATTTGGCGTTTCATCTTCTAGGGTTAGGTTTTGGAATGTGAAAGGTTTTCCATTGTTTCTCAACAATAAATAGGCCTTCGAGCCTCATTGTAACACAGTTCGGAACAATTCAGAGGCATGTAGTCGCACATCTCTTCTCAGAGATAAGCTACCATCGCCCTAGCTGGCTTCTTTCCATTTCTGTTTGTAAGCATATTTCAGTATTTTACAGTAATGAAATGAAGTATTATTTCCGCTGCATCTTTGTGTATATGGTTATCGCATCTCTGTATTTATGGTTATCTCTGTAATATATTGCGTTCCTGTTTAAATCCGGATCAATGGTATCAGAGCGGTCTACTTTTTCTCTGTTTTTCTTTGCATGTCCCCAACGAGGTCGGGATATAAGGAGTTAGGGCTTGAACTGGTCGAACCTTTGCAAGACCAGCCTCGCAAATCCCGACGGCCTCCCATGGCGGATGAGAAGAAAGACAAGGGGGCAGGAGATCCTATCAAAATCTTGCTCGAAGAAGCGCTTGAGCGGCAAAGGAACGCGATGATGGATAGCTTTGCGCAGATCCTTCAGCGGCTACCCAGAGGCGACACATCGGCTTCCAACAGTGACTCTGGAAACACCACACCGTTTAAGGTACAAGTTAATTTTGAAATCCCCATCTTCGAGGGTCAAATAGACGCAGACGCCGTAGATAAATGGTTAAATCTGCTAGATGGGTATTTTTCTGTTCATGAATTTTCAAGTCGGGAAAAGATTGTTTTCGCTCTTCTCAAAGCAGCACCCCACGTCAAGGACTGGTGGGAAACCTATTGCGAGCAGAAGGATGAAGGTGCAGGCTCACTATTTTCAGCCGCACCCACTTGGAATGACTTCCGGGATGCCATCAAGGAGCAGTACTACCCTGTCGGAAGCTATGAGGACAAATACATCAAATGGACCACACTGCGGCAGGGACGAGACCAAGATGTGCCGGAGTTCACAAACATTTTTCATACCCTTCGCACACAGTTGGGTATCAAAGATTCTGAGCTGCATCTGGTACTCAAATACCGTGGCTGCCTGCACAAATACATCCAGGAAGAGATGGTGTTCTTGAACATCTCCTCACTCGGTACAACATACCGATACGCTGTCAAAATCGAGCAAAAGTTCAAACAGAAGAAGCGAGACTTTGGATCTGCAAATCCGAAGCCCAAAGGACAAAGCCAAGGCGGGGCAGCCCAAGACAACCCGCCGAAGGTTCAAGAAAAGAACAATACCACGAAGCCGAAGAAGGACACAGGAAAGTGGTGTGAGTTCCACAAGAGTCCCACTCATAACACAAGTGAGTGTCAGACCAAGCAGTCACTGGTGGCCAAGTTGAAGGCTTCCGAACTAGATGCATGTTCTGACCCTGAGCCAGAACCCGACAAGGGTAATGGCAAAGGGAAGCAGATCATTGATGCGGATCCTAGCGCCACTGTTGCCACCGCCAAGGTCCAGAAAGATGAACCCGAAAATCCAGAGGAAGGGGAGCGTCTTTTCCACTCACAGATGTGGGTGAAGGGTTCGCCGCTGCAATTCATTGTCGACAGTGGCAGCCAAAAGAACTTGGTTTTAACAGAGGTCGTGAAGCGGTTGGGCCTACCGACTACACCACACCCGCAGCCATACAGTATTGGGTGGCTTCACGAAGGACGAGATCTCAAAGTTCGCCAGCAGTGCCGCCTTCCCTACAGCATCAAACCATTCACAGACGAGGTATTGTGTGATGTTACACCTCTGGATGTTTGTGATGTATTGTTAGGCCAGCCATACTTGTGGAGGCGACATGCTGTGTATGAGTCAAGGCCTCGTGCTGTCATTATTTCTTTGAATAATTCATTATACAAGATACCAGAGGTAGCCCCACCTACCGCCACATCTTTGATCACTACCAAGAAAGGCAGCAAGCTCATATCACAGACCAGGAAATTCATCTGTCTGGTTCACTCCCAAAGTAAGGGGAAGATCATTGCTACATCCATGACCCCTGCAAAGGGTTCCTCCACGCAGCAGCAGCAACAAAGGGATACGTTCATGACAGAACACAGGAACAACTTCTCCTCACCCACAGGGGTACCACATAAGTTTCAGGTGGGCAACAAGGTTTGGTTACATCTGCAGAAAGAACGCCTTACAAGAGCCCATCAGAAGCTCCGACCACTCCGACATGGTCCTCACAACAGTACCAAGGCTATGGGCAACAATGCTTTGAAGCACATCATTCCTCCATTCCTTCACTTGCACCGAGTATTCAATGTCTACCATCATCGACCATGCTTTCCACCATTTCTGGACACAGCAGAGATTGCAGAACAACTCACCAGAGACCTAGATCAGCAGAAGCTTCCTCATCTCAAGGAGGAACTCAACGCAATGGGGACCATTGCTTCCTAAGGGGGGAGGAATGATCCAGGTGGATGTTGGTGGCCACCCACCTATCCCATTTGGACCCCCACAACTATCTCTTTCAGTCTTTTCAGTTTCCTAAATTGTAGCACAGTTTACTATTTTTAGCAGTTTTCAGGTCCTGAACTTCCGAAGCCGTTTTGAGGCCCTAAACGACGTTTTTTTGGGAATCTGGGGCAACATGGGTCCATGGACCCATGTTGCCTCCCAAAGTGGTAGTACTCGGATATATCTTTCTAACGAGCTATCGTACGCGTCAAACGGAGATCGTATGCCAAAGTTACGACCCCGGGAAATTGATGTACCAATTTACCCAAACGGGGCCCACAATTTGGCGTTTCATCTTCTAGGGTTAGGTTTTGGAATGTGAAGGGTTTTCCATTGTTTCTCAACAATAAATAGGCCTTCGAGCCTCATTGTAACACAGTTCGGAACAGTTCAGAGGCATGTAGTCGCACATCTCTTCTCAGAGATAAGCTACCATCGCCCTAGCTGGCTTCTTTCCATTTCTGTTTGTAAGCATATTTCAGTATTTTACAGTAATGAAATGAAGTATTATTTCCGCTGCATATTTGTGTATATGGTTATCGCATCTCTGTATTTATGGTTATCTCTGTAATATATTGCGTTCCTGTTTAAATCCGGATCAGAAGCGAAAGAAAATTTGTTTTGTTACAAAACCCAATAGAAGGCATTTTCCAAGTTGAAGCATCGCCTCGGCTCTGCACCAATGTTGACATTACCATATCTACAACAACCATTTGAGATTGAGTCAGACACCTCCAACTATGTTATTGGTGTAGTTATTACTCAGCAATGACATCCATTGGCTTACCACAGTGAGATGCTTTCATACACAATCTGAAAGTATCCCAGTTACAAAAAATAAATGTATTCCAATGTGTAGGTCTACCGTCAATGGAAGCATTACATTATGGGGAAGGAAATGGTCATCCACCTAGACCACCGACCCCTACAATTCATACAAACACAAGGGAAGTTATAGAATGATTGAAATAAAAAATGGTCCACCTACCTGCAATAGTTTCATTTGAAAATGAAGTACAAGAAGGGAAGCACCAATAATGTTGCAAACTGCCTCAGCCGAGCACCACTCATGGCGTTGATAACTATGCTCGACTCCTTTTGGCACGAGACTTCGGGGTGGTTGCATATTTACTAGAGCGATCTAGAATTATGCAGCACATACCAGACACTCCTGGAAAGGAAGAAAGTTCCAAAATTTCATCTTTTGGATGCATTGTTATGCCACCTGGGACACGCCTATGTTCCTCCAAGTGAGCATGCCATAATGATTTGGGAGGCGCACTACAGTTGGGTCGTTGGACATTTCGGAGTAGAGAAAATAGTGTCGATAATGCAAAAGTATTTTTATTGGCTGAAACTTCATGAGGATGTTGGGAAGTACATTAGATCCTGCACTTCCTGTGCCATTGCCAAACCAACCATCAAGAAGCAAGGCCTATATACTCCTCTACCTACTCCTAGCCAACCTTGGGAATCTATCTCCATGGATTACATGTCAGGCCTTCCTTCTACTAAGCACGACAATGATTGTGTTTTCATGGTCGTCGACAGATTCTCTAAGATGGCCATCATGATGGCCTACAAGAAGAGTATCACAATAGAGGCCACTGCTAAGATCTTCTTTGAGCGAGTGTGGGTACACTTTGGGATCCCATAGCCCATTATCTTAGTTTGGGACAACAGATTCCTAAGTGAATTTTGGTCAAGTCTCTAGTCAATGTTAGATACCAAACTTATTAATTCCACGATGTTCCACCCCCAAACTGATGGCCAAACAGAGGTCGTCAATAGGATGATCATACACATTTTGTGTATATAGAGCTTGAATTCTCCATGCACATGGGATGAAAGCCTTCCCTATGTCTAACAAAGGTACAACAAATCTCTCCATAGCTCAACGATCCATAACCGCTTTCAGGTAGGGATGGGATTTCAGTCATTATGTCCCATTGACGTAACCATACCATTTGCATCTACTCAAGCTCATTTGTCTCACGTCCAGTTCGAAGTCGATAGGGATAAAATATTCATTGAGCACATTCAACACATTCACCAGTAGGTCCATGAGATATTGGACAAAGCCAATGATAAGTACAAGCAATGCCATGATCAACAACGAGTCTCGCACAAGTTCTAGGTGGGCAACAAAGTTTGACTACATTTGTAGAAAGAGTGCCTCGCTGGACCCCGCCACAAGCTTCACCTGCTCTGATATGGGTCATATACCATCACCAAGTTTGTAGGTGACAATGCCTTCAAGCTCAACATCCCACTATTCCTTGGTCTGCACCTAGTGTTCGATGTAGACTGCCTTCGACCATACTTTCCACCATTTTTGGACACATTTGACATCGTAAAAAGACTCACACAAACAGAGCTCAACTCAGACTGCATGGAACGGGCCACAATTTATTAGCTCATGGACACGTAGATCAAGAAAACTTTCCAACAGAGGATACAACTATGTCGAGTTGTCAAAGCAGGCCAACTCTTTCATTAGGACAAGTGGTTCACTAGGGACCAGGTTCAACAGAAATTTCCTGACCTCATGGAAGCTTTGCACGCAATGGGGAACATTGCTTCCTAAGGGGGGAGGATTGATCCAGGTCGATATTTTTGGTCATCTACCTATTCCACCTAGACCTCTAGTTTGTTTCATCTGCTTCCTTGTTTATTTCAACATTTGCTATTTTTAGCCGTTTTTCGGGTCCTGAACTTGCGGAGCAGTTTTGACCCCCTAAACAATGCCTTTTTGAGGTCTGTAGTAGGCCCATGTCCCATAACTCTTGTATTACTCGGAGAGATATTTCCAGCTGGTATTGTAGGTGCCAAACATAGATAATATGACCAGGTTACGACCTCGGGAAGTCAACTGCCCAACTAACCCCAACGAGGCCGATAAACTCTTGGTGTTACATCTCATGGGGTTATGGTTTTGGTTTTTTATGGTTTTCCCTTGTTGTTCAATAATAAATAGGCCCTTGATCCTCACTATAACACAATTCAAAGTCATGTAGCCACCACATCTCTTCTCAGAGATAAGCTACCATCGCTTGAGCTAGTTTATTTCCATTATGTTTGTAAGCATATTTCAATATTTTGATATTAATGAAATGAAGTGTTATTTATGTTGCATCTCTATATTTATAGTTATATCTCTAATTTGTTGTGTTCTTGTTAGATCTAAGACTTTTATGATCCATAATGTAGATATCAGTCTTTTGGATTAATCACATCATTAGGGTTTGGTCGATGTTTCGAACCAACCAATGTGGTTCATCCTCAGGACAAGGTGAGAAATCGATCAATCTGAGTGAATAAATAGCATGGATGTATCATGCCCAAAGTTAGCTTTTAGTGAAATAGTTGTTAATTAGTTGAAAAATAGCCATTAATTATTTAATAATTTAGTTACAAACTAGCTGTTATATATTATTTTATTATTTATTAAAATTTTTATTATTAAATAATATCAAGTTCTATATTATCTAAAATAATTAATTGTTTGTTAGGGTAAGACCAATCTAGTGGTCCCATTTTTGGAGAATACTAGCTGTTATGAAATGTATAATCATGAAATTAATTATTTACTAATAGTAATATTATCTGTAAATAATTAGAAATGTTAATATAAATTAATTATTTATGCTAATATAAATTGGTTATTAATCCGTATTATTATTAAATAATAATATATGAGGTTTATGAGGTGTAACAGAAATTAATATAAGTTAAATTAGGTTAAAGGAAAAATCTTGGACTAAACTTGGGATAAATTGTAATTCAATATTAAAATTATTAGATGAAAACCTAATTATTTTAGATGAAATTAAAGGTTTACTAGAAAAAAGGATTGGTGATTAGATTAATTAAGACTAAAATATTTAGAGGAGAACTAACTTTCCTAAGAAAATTCTGAAGGATAACGATGAAGGAATTAGGATAATAAAAGCTCACCACCATAAAGTTAAAGGGACAAGGGGGAAAAGGGGGGGGGACAAACAGACGATGGAAGAGTCAAGAAGAGAGAGCTGGAATCTAGCTTTTACTCAATTTCTAGCCATCATCCCTATTAAGGTTTCTGGCATGCCTTTCAATTTCAATTTCTTCTCTGAGTTTCGTGTGGTGGAAATGATCCACCCTAGAAATGACTTTGGATTCTTCAATGCAGACATGGTGCTTTGATTTCTCTGCATGCTCGGAAAGGAATGATGTGCAGGAGCGATTGTGTCTAATGTCGGTAGCATGCTCACCAATTCTCAATTTAATGGATCTTCTTGTTTCTCCAATGTAGGGGACCCCATATGAGCAGGGAATAAGGTAAACACCTTTCCAATCTTTAGGGTCGATGGGGTCCTTAATAGATCTAAGGGAGTTTTTTATTGTTTGGAAAGGTTTGAAAGAAGAGGAGACATTCATCTTTTTAAGAATATGGGCAATCCTGTCAGTGGTCCCTTGGATATAAGGGAGATGAACCTTAGAGATAGGATCAACTCGGGCGGGTTTAGCTTTAGGTGCTTTGCTGGCTTTGAGAAAGGCCTTGAGGCTCTCGGGTCTGCTATATCCATTATTTTTAAAAACCTCAAGGAGATGAGACTTCTCTTGATCAAGGTGGCTTTCATCAGAGATTCTTAGAGCACGAGTGGCAAGAGTGTTGAGAACACCAAATTTTTGAGCAGGGAAGTGATGAGAACGAGCATGGAGATATTGCTCCATGTGGGTCTTTTTCCGAAAAACTTGGTGACAGATGGAACCATCATCCTTCCTAGAAAGGAGAATGTCGAGAAAGGGAAGGCAACCATTCTCCTCAATTTCCATAGTGAACTTGATGGATTCTGATTGCGAATTAAGGTGGTTAAGAAACAGATCGAGTTTCTCACGACCATGAGGCCAAATGACAGAGGTGTCATCAACAAATCTCTTCCATTTTTTAGGGTGAAGCTGAGCGGAGGCTAGGGCTTTGGTCTCAAAATCTTCCATAAACAGGTTTGCTACAATAGGGGAGAGAGGGGATCCCATCGCAACACCGCAAGTTTTCTCATAGAACTCACCTTGGAAACTAAAGAACATTGAGGTGAGGCAAAGGCCAACTAACTTGGCAGTGTATTTATCAGAAATGCAATTGATGATATCAATGGCCTCTTGGATGGGGATTTTGGTGTATAAGCACATGACGTCAAAACTTGCCAACAAATCTTGAGGCTCTAATTTGATATCTCTCCACTCCTGAATAAAAGAGGATGAGTCTTTTACGAAGGAATCAGTACGACCCACAAGAGGTTTGAGTTTTTGAGCAAGGAATTTTGCAAGAAGATAGGTAGGTCCACCTATTGTGTTAACAATAGGTCTTAAGGGAGCCCAGGTTTATGAATTTTTGGCAAGCCATAAATTCTAGGTGTAAGGGGATTTCTTTCAATGAGCTTATGGGAGAGATGAAGAAGAGAATAATCTGCTTTAATAGCGGATGCAATATATTTAGATATGGACTTAATGAGGTTCTTCTTGAGCTTGATGTAACTCCCACTATTAAAAAGGTGGTCCACCATTTTGTGGATATAATCAGACTTATCAAGAATGACAACAGCTCCACCTTTGTCCCGTCTAAGGACAACAATGTCTAGGTTGTCTTTAAGGGTGGGAAACTCAACTTTGCTCAGGTTTTTCTTAGGAGGCTTAGCTTTCCTAAGAACAATAGCAAAATCATGTCTGATATTCTCCTTGACAGAGTCTAAAAGGTCTTTGATCCCATATTCGATGCTACAAATAATGTCATCAATGGGAATCTTACTAGGGGCAAGGGCAAAATTGAGACCCTTATTGAGGAGGCTGAAGACAGAGGGATCAAAATACCTACTAGAAAGATTGACCACATTCTTAAAACCTAACAGAGACTAGCATAAGAGGCCATGAAGCATTTGGGCCTACTGATGATAGCATATCCACATCCATACACCATCAGGTGGCTTCACCAAGGACGAGATCTCTGCATCAACCAACAGTATCACCTTCCCTACAACATCAAGCCCCTCACAGATGAAGTATTGTGTGATGTTGCTCCTCTTTAAGTTTGTGATGTATTATTAGGAAAACCATACTTGTGGAAGCGACATGTTATATATGAGTCGAGACCTCGCTCTGTGACTATTACTTTGGGCAATAAGTTGTATAGAATACCAGCTGTAGCCCCGCCTACTGCCATCTCTTTGATCAATGTAAAGAAATGCAGTAAGATCATTTCCCAGAGTAGGAATTTTTTTTTTCCTTATGATTCTCCCTCAGGGAAAGAAGAAGGGATTCTCCATGGCTTCCATACAGGGCTCCTCCACACAACAAATGGAAAAGATCGTGGAGGAGTACAGGGACATTTTCGCCTCACCTATAGGGGTACCTCTGCACTATCATGTTAATTCTTAAAACTAAGGTAAAATTCCACCTTAGCCATCTCAAATGACCAATATAATGATTTCATTAGATTCCTCTTTTCTAGAGGACCAAAATTGACCTAAAGATCACCCAATTTTGTTAAGCGAAAGTTGAGTTATGAGTTATTTTATTCATACATGTGTTATGGTTTGGGTCAACCCTAACCACATGAGTAACTTCTTGGGTTAGTCTTAACCCTAAATGATCCCTCAGGAAAGCCTATAAATAGAAGAGACCTCAAGCTCATTTGGACACATCTTCTCTTCTCTTTTTTCTTGGTTTGCATATGTTCGATGGAAGAAGTTTTCTCAAGGGTCTGAAATCACAGGCGAAAAGTTCGCTCTGGGTTGGGGTCTTCTGGATCTCAGTCGTTGGCACAAAACAGGGCATTCTGGTCCTTGGTCACTAGAACATAAGACTATGAGAGCGACTATATACCCTTGGACGTTGGAAGAGAGGTTTATGGGAGCGACTATGGCTACATAGATAAATCAAAGGTATTGTTCCTCAGTCGCTTCCGCAAAGTGGTCCTGAGAGCAACTGGGACATCTGGTTGCTTGCACAGTAACAATAAGGGAGTGACTCTTGGTTTTAGCTATATAATACCACACACACATGCATAAAGAATTACTAAGAGTGACCTTGTAGTTACGGTCACTCATATACAGTGATCAAGAGAGCAACCAAGGAGTTTTAGTCGCACACAAACAGTCATGATGAGGGCGACCAGAGTTCAGATCTAAGATTTGACATCTTGTTTTCAGTTGACTTCATTGATCTGGTAGATCTGAGTTTCTCTCTACTATATATAGATTTGTAGATCTGTAGATCTGATTTGTTAGTATCCACTGCAAACATATGTATTTGTCTCATTGACAATGACAACAGTTATTAGCAGTGTTTAGCATAGTGAAAACAATTCTCAGTAGTGTTTGACACAGTCACAAAAGTTCTCAACAGGATTCAGTAGAGTGACAGTAGTATACATCAGTTGAAATCAGTTTTTGACAACATATTACAACCATCAGTATGAGGGTTTTGATTCCTAGCATGATTAGATTTGTTTCATAGGTATCATTATTTTTTTTCTGCATAGATAAAGTTATGGATCATTGTACTCTCTTTTGCTACATCATTTGATGAAAATCTAAGAAGAAGAAGATTTGCAAGGGTTTTTCCCCATAGTGGGTTTTTCCCTAGTCTCAGACCAATATTGGTGTCTCTATGTGTGTGCATGCTTTCTTCTGTTGTTCCTTTTATATTTTGCTACATTGACGATGATGGTGATGTTGTTTCTTTCTATGTAATTTCATACGTTGGTGTATAATGGTCCAAATCTAAATAATGTAATGAAGATATGGGGTGAACTTAAAGTATTAAATATGAAATGCAACTATCATAGAAAATAACAATGTCGCCCTAAGAAAATTTAACATGGTATTAGAGATGGGCTAAAGAAAAGCTATGAAGATCACCTCGATGATGACACCATTGATTAAAGCAAGAAGAGGTTGGTGGAGACCCAAAAGAATTCCAGGGATTGAGGAAAACCATAGGAATCTTGATGATTAGGGTTTAATGGAGAGAAAACCTTGGTTTATGAAAATTATATGAGATATGGAACCTAGTATGGTCAATGAGAAGATGCTCTAGCACTTGTGCGAGATTTTATGAAGCCCTAGATGAGATAATCACTAGAAGATCTGTTTGGATATTTTAAGGCAAAATTGGTATATGTACCATGCACATTTATGGCTCTTAAAGATTGGTTCAAGAGGGAGAGGATCACCTCTTATTGAAGATAAGTGTTTCTTTACTTATGATGCCTCTTACTTTTTAGACTAATAGATCTGATGATTATGCTTATTGCTTGTACTTCCTGCATATGTATTTGAGTATATGGATGTTTCTAACCTCCTAGATGAGATGAGATGTGTAGATTCTTCTTGAGGATCATTTTGAGATCTAGATATGGAAAGAGATAAAGAGGTACTTGATGAAAATATGAAAAGGTGCTTCAAGCAACCTATGTCTAATGAGTAGGTTCTCAAGTATTTGAATAACACAAGGTATGCATGATATGTTGTGTTTCAGATATTGAATCGGTAAGCCTTAAGGTATGATGAGAATGCCTATTTATTTAGTGGCTCATACATGCATATGAAAGTGACTTGGATATATGTCTCCTATGATGAAATTATGCACTTAGTGTTGAACATTTTGACCTTCTTGAATTCTATGAGGCCATATAATATTGATACGTTGATACTCTTGATATTTGGTTAACATCTATGATGTATCTGTTGGATATCTTGATCCTATAAAGAAGGCTAGCACGTTGGCTCTAGAAAATGATACTCTTGATACTTGTCATGATGGATTTCATATATAAGGATAGTTCATTGACTCCTATACATGAGTCTGTTGGTAATGCTTGTGATAAGCATGATGAAAGCATATGGAAAGAGCGATTGACACTCTTGTTGTTTTGAAAAACATTTATTGAGTGGCCTAATCTTATCTCATTATTCATGAAGTGCATGGTAACCTTGATGTGAGAAGTATAAGTGTAAGATTGATATTCCAGATCTCTTACTACCTATGGTCTTGTCTTGACGACATATGGTTAAACTGGATGTCCTAACTTGATTAAGTGACTTGATAGAAAGTGCTATTGTGTTCATAATCTTTGATATCTATCTCCTGCATTGAGTCTAACCTTTAATGAAAGAATGATGTCACAATGTTGATAGCCATCTGTTGTTGCATGACTCTAGTAGAGACAGGTTGCTTACATGAATGAAGATGAATTATGTAGATCCCCAGTCAGAGGGAGAATCTCTTCTCAATATTCTTACCCTTATTACTATTTATATTATATGTTGCTGAAGCATAATTTATGTGCATATGACAGTATTCATCTGCAGCAAGGTCTTAGATCTTAATCCTGTATGGAAATTAGAGTTTCTACTCTAGACGTAGTCACGGATCTAGGAGATCTCGTCCCTCGACGCACGCATGCTAAGGCCTAGACAATGTCCAGGCAGCTAGAATCACTCTCATGTCAACTTGAAGAGAGAAACCAAGGGTTTGACTATTGTTGACCATCATTTGAAGCTTTCTAAATTTTGAATCATGATGTCCCTGGCATATTCTGCCACTATTAACAGATTTCGAAAACTATTGAGTTAAATTGTTGATCATATAATGAAGTATTGTGCAGGAAATCAGATGGTCACCTGGAAGATATCAGTACCACATATGTATTGTAGATAACAAAAAGATTTGCTAGCAAGAAAAGTGTTATGAAACTAGCTCACAAAAAGATAGAAAAGATAGATCAATGCCTTAGAAATAAGCCTCTTTGAGGGGGAAACCTCCTTCACATTACACAAATGAACAATTCTTGGATGATACAAATGACAAGACCTCCTTTCTATATATAGGAGCCTAAGGGGTCATAATATAATTAGAGCCAACATAACAATAATAATATAAGGGCACAACAATATTGGCCTTCTACGAGGATATGGGGTGAACTTAATGTATTACTAATATTTGAGATTATTGTTGATATGCACATTTAGATGCTACTTTAGTATGTGATCTTCCATGATATCTTGGATGAGAGTGTTACAAATCCATTTGGGCACATCACTCCCATCATTTGGATCAATAACATTAGGGCTCATCAAACCCTAATTCAGTTGCTACATGACCTAGACAAGTCACCATTTTGAATGCCTCCTTCCATGAGAGTTTCTTGGCCTAAAGCCTCAAGATTTGCCTCCTTGAGGAACTAGCACAGCCTTGGAAAGGGGTAAGTGTTCTTCAGTGCAAGTAGGCCCACGTCATGGTAATCTGTAGAGCACCTAGGCCCACTTTGACCTGCATTGGGCAAGATTGAGCAAAATTCACATAGGATTCTGGGAATATTCTTATCTTCTGGAGCCATCTAGAAGATTCCCACACTTATCATCTCCTATGAGCTCGAAATTGGATAGGGAATGATTTAAGTAACCTCCTATCCTCTCATCACTTCCTCCATGGAAATTAACTCTAAGTTTGGAAGGCCATTCAATACCCTCATTTATGACAAAACCTCCTCCATCTGCTTGGAAATTGAGCACTCATCTAAGTGATCAGGGGTTGGACTTTGAGAATTTGTAAGGAGATACTATTGGTGTGACAATTGAGAGTATAAGAGAGTAGTGTTATGCTGCCAGAGTGTTGTGCTATTGATGTGATGTTGGTTGGAAGCCAAGCTAGAAGAGTGGCAATGGATCGGACTTCATGGTTGTAATTATTCCTTCTACCTAACAAAGTTGTTTACACCTTTTTCCATATGCTTATCTTGATATATGATGTTTATCTGTGTGAATGTATCTAATTACATTTACTTATAGTTGATAGATCTCTTGCTTTGATTGGTTCTTTGTCTTTTGTTTATGCTTGCAGGTACTTGTTGATTCCCAAAACTGTCTCCTTTTCAAGCAATTTCTTCATCCTTCTTCCTTTGTTTTCCCATGCCAATGCATCCTAAACCATCAAAAGCCATTGCAAGTTGCTTCGAGGAGTAAATTTTAGTGATTTTCAAATTATATTATTATGTGTGTTATTTGGATAGGGTTTTGTTTTTCAGCTACGGAATGTAGCCACTTTCTACAGCTAATTAGCCATTCCGCAGCCATTGCCATACTTTTGCAGGTTATAGGTGTCGATAGAAGAAACAAGCCACATGGGTAGCTAGGGAAATGTCAGCACATGGATGGAGTCCTATCCATTTAATCAAATTCGAGGAGAACTACCCTAGTCAAATGGGAGTTAACGGAGAAGTCCTACAGCAGCTAGAACTTTGTTTTGGCACGCAAATGAATTCGAGGCATGTTCCTGAAGTTGAGGATGTCATTTACCACCTGCTTTCCACTTGCATAACCATCCAACAACCACTATTCAGAGATTTACTGTTCGAGCCAACCGAAGACTAAATTCCCGGATGCACTACCTGTTCACATGTCTGCTGTAGAAGATTTTTCTCTTTAAAACTGTTATGAATTTTTCCTATAAATTCTAGCGTTTGGAACGCAGAACTAGTTAATGTTTTTTTTTTGCTGAAGTAGTGTAATTTCAATTTTTAAGAATGAGACATTTAGTACTCTATTTTCAATATAAAAACTCTGTTTTCTTTCATATGGATACCTGAGCATGTGAAGTAATTTTGCGTTGCTAGTCCTAGGCCATGCAGAGGGCCCCTGCTTGGTTGAGGTTACTTTTCATTTCTGTACATTTCCAATTGTTATTTTCTTTCGTTCAGCTGTACATTTATTGTGTTTTTATTTATGTCTATAATCGTTTCTAACATTGTGTTTATTGTAGCTTTTGTCACTTGTTTCTACTAAGTTAGATAGATGCATTCTAGTTTAGAAGTAGTTCTTTAGTTTCTTTCATGCTCTAGCTTCTTAATTATAGTTTTTAAACCGTGTCAAGTGGCATCATTTCTTCTTCTGTTCTTTAGTTTTTAAGCTTTTGAATTTAATTTGTTTCATGCCTTTGCTTATTAGGATAGTCACTCATTACATAAATGTATGTTTCCACAACCTTTCGTTGATGGTTTACCCTCAAACTAAATGGTGAAACATGGAGTTTATGAATGAGATTTTATTTTTGTTCAGTACCTTTTCCTTCTTAGCGTAGTCACTCATGTTATAAGCAAATATTTCCAGAGCCTTTCGTTGATGCTTTATCTTCAAACTAAATGGCGAAGTGTTATGTTTATAAATGAGATTACTTGTTGTTCATTGAGGAAAACAGTAGACCAATCAGACAACCTTAGAGAAGGATGAATCCAATTCTTAGGGAGATTATGAAAGAAAAACTCCAAAAACTACTCAATGTAAAATTCATTTACCCAATCTCAGATAGCCAATGGGTTTCTCCCTTGGTAATTGTGCCTAAAGATAATGTTAAATGGAGGGTGTGTGTTGATTACAAAGAATTGAATAAAGAAACCTTTAAGTATCACTTTCATTTTCCCTTTATCGATCATGTATTAGATACATTAGCAGGTAAAAAGTATTTTTCATTTTTGGATGGTTTTAGTGGTTATAATAAAATTCAAGTAGCACCTGAAGATCAGGATAAGACCACATTTACTTGTCCATGGGGAACTTTTTCCTACTGAGTTATTCCTTTTGGATTATGTAATGCACCCACAACATTCCAAAGAGTAGTACTAGGAATTTTTTTCTGATCTAATACATGATTGTGTAGAGATATATATGGATGATTTTGCAGTCTATGGTAACACATTTGAAGAAGCCTTGGAAAATTTGGAAAAAGTCCTTAAAAGATGTAAAGAAACAAACCTTTCACTAAGCCATGAAAAATTCTTTATGATGTCTACGGAAGGTATTATTTTAGGACATCACATTTCAGGAGATGGGATTAAAGTAGACAAATCTAAAGTTGAAGTCATCTCTAAGTTACCAATTGCAAATTGCCAAAAAGATGTTAGGAGTTTTCTAGGATTTATAGGATATTACAAAAGGTTCATAGAAAACTTTACTAAAGTAGCGTCTCCACTCATCAAATTGCTTACAAAAGATTGTGAATTCAAGTGGAATCTTGATTGCCAACTAGCATTTGAAACCTTGAAAGCAAAAATATCTGAAGCACCTATCTTAAGAGGACCAAACTGGAAACTTCCTTTCCATATTTCTACAGATGCTTTAGATACAGCTCTAGGAGTTGTACTGGGACAAAAAGATTTAATTCCTTAGGCCATTTACTATACAAGTAAGAATTTGACTCCCATTGAGTTGAATTATACTATGACTAAAAAAGAGTTCTTAGCTATTATTCATGCAGTTAACAAGTTTAGACATTATATAATAGACTATGAAACTTTTGTTCATATAGATCACTCTACAATTAGATATTTGATGAATAAACCTATTACTAATGGCAGAGTTACAAGATGGCTTTTACTTTTGCAAGAATTCAATATTACTGTGCTAGATAGACCTGGAAAACAAAACACAATAGCTGATTTCTTGTCCAGGATTCAGAATATCAAAGAAGAATCTCCAGTTGAGGATAAGTTCCCTGATGAATATCTATTTGCAGTAACTACTCAAACTCCTTGGTTTGTTGATGTTGCTAACTATTTGGTTATAGGAAGTTACCTTCACATTTATTTCCTAGAGAGAAAAGAAGGATTATTCAAAATAGTTCAAGATATTCATGGATCTCTAACAATTGTATAAAATAGGGCCAGATATTATGATCAGAAGATGTGTCATGGAAGATGAAATGCTTGATATTCTCAAAGCATGTCATGATGAGACATGTGGTGGACACTTTGCTGACAGGAGGACAATCTATAAAATCCTTTCTTTGGGATATTATTGGCCATCCATATTCAAAGATGCAAAAGAATATGTCAAAAGGTGTGACAGCTGCCAAAGGGATGGGAAATCTTCTCCTTCAAATGAGATGCCATTACAACCTCAGGTACTTATCGAACCCTTTGAAAAATGGGCTTTAAACTTTATTGGACCTATTAATTCTCCATCTAAGCAGAAAAGTATATATTGGTATGTACTAATTATTGCACTAAATGGGTAGAAGGCAGAACATTATTTTTTGCTCATGAAAAGACAGTAGTTAGTTTTCTTTTTGAGGATATTTTTACTCTCTTTGGTGTCCCAAGAGAAATTGTGACAGATCAGGGATTTCAATTCACATCCAAAATGATGGAGAGGCTTATGGAAGAGTAAAAGATCAAGCATAGGAAATCCACTGCCTATCATCCACAAGAAAATGGTCTAGTGGAGTCTACAAATAAAGTGATTAAAGGAATCCTCACCAAGACTCTGCATCTTCATAGAAGAGATTGGGTAGAAAGGCTCCCTAAAGCCTTATGGGCCTATTGAACTACATGGAGAAACACAACGGAACATACACCTTATGAACTTGTTTATGGAAATCAAGTCCTGTTTCCCATTGAGTTCCAATTTAAAACTTTCAAAATGGCAGTTAAGTTGGGGATGGATCTGTCAAAAGCTCAAAAGCATAGACTGGAGGAGTTAAATGAACTTGATGAAATCAGAAAAGAAGCATTTCAAAGGACTAGTCTAGTTCAGCAACAAAGAGCTAAGTGGCATGACAAGTACATCAAGGACAAAAGGTTTCAAGAAGGAGATTGGGAATTGCTATTTGATTCAAAGTTCAAGGATTTTCGAGGTAAATTTCAAACTCATTGACTTGGGCCATATGAGGTTGAAATTTTTTTCAGTAATGGAGCAGTAAGAATCAGAACCATAGATAAGCATCAAACTCCTCTCCTTGTGAATGGTCATAGGTTGAAGATTTATCAAAAGCCAATCTCAAAGGAGGAGTTTATCAAGATCTTTCAAAACAATTCTAAAATGAAGTTGGTGAAGAAGAATCATTCTTCTCAACCAACTTAGTCTTTGTTCTTTTCATCAATTTAAAAAAAATAAAATGTATAAGCTTGAAAACCAATCACTGATTGGCATCCTTATACAGAAAACACAGGGTGAAAATCAGAAGACTCTGACACTCTATATTTTCCACAAAAAAAAAAGAAGGTCCATTTTATTCATGGGTTATCTCATTCCATTTCATTTTATTTCTGTAAATTTCATTCCATTTCACCACCACATTCCATCGATAAACTTTTCTTCAGTATTTCTTCATATCCACCTTTCATCTCCATTCTATCATATCTCATCCATACAGTCATTTTCTATTTTCATTCATTCATCGAGTCATATTTCATTCATTGTGTTACATTCCACAGCTGTTCTCCAATTCTGCAGCTGATCTGATTCTGCAACTATTCTAGTTCCGTAGCTAATCTTGTTCTGCAGCCAATCTGACTCTGCAGTAACAGTTTGATCATTAGCCATAAAATTAGAAAAAAAAGAAGCCATATGTAGGTATTGAAGGGGAAATCAACTTCTAAAGACACATTAGCACCTAAGCACCTAAAAAAGCAAACAATCAAAGGTTAGCAAATGGAAAAGGTATGGTTCCAAAGGTGAGAATAAAACCTATTTCAAATAGCACTATAAAAGCATAAGTTGTATAATTTGAATAATCACTACTCCTTGACATGTCATAATGCGATTTTATTGTTGCCATAACTCCACCATGCCTTCCAGCTTAATGCTTAATGGTTTCATGATTTGCCTCTGACTTTAACTCGTACTTCACTGTACTTTCCTTCTCCACCTGTTTAAATAGCTAATTATGTGAACATAACTCAGTTGAATATGGCTCTTTCACACACCGAGTTTCCCGTTTTCTTACTCTTGTAGCCTTCTCATGAACGCAAAGCACTCGGACTTCATTATGTTTTCAGTTCTAGGCATGAGTAATACTCTGCCTCCATACAGTCTATGTGCGCACCAGTCCTTACATCATCCACACTGTTTCCATGCATACGCTCTTCCTGCTTCATATACCTTCCATGTTTCATTCCACAGCCATTGATTTTCTCCACAGTTCTCTGGTATTCCATTTCCATTCCTATAACTGCCCTGTTCCCATATAACCATTGTTTATAGAGTTTCTACATAGTGAAGAAAAGCAGAATGGGTCTCATTGTAAGATCAAAGCCCATAGGAGGCAAGTTTATGGAGGGATACCCTAAGTCGAAGGGGACATTGAAGAAGGCTAGCTAGTTGAAGTATCAAGAAATTCAATGGCCATCACAAAGAAGTCACCAAAACATTTGCAAGGTCTTTTGATGGGGTAGAAGTGGAAATTGGTGATATAAGTTTCTTAGTGACTGAATCTTCCATTACAGTTGCAACCGAACTTCCAAAAGATGGAGAAAGGTGGTTCAAAAATAAGGAATTTGATGATGAGGCTTGGAAAGTTATTCTCTAGAACCCCGGTATGGATATCTCAATTTTCAGAAGAGGAATTCCTATCTCAGCATTAAAGGATAAATGGAGTAGATTTCTCTTGATTATTCAGAAATTTATCACGTGTGAGGGTAGATATGGTTCATTGCACATGTATCACATAAGGTTGTTGATGAAATTTTTGGAAAATGGAACCATCAATCTCCCTTAATTTCTGTTGAATATCTTAAGGAAGATGTCCATCACTGTTCAAAAGAAGATAGAAGATATAGAACCTCACATTTACCACCATGGTCTCATAAAAATTTTAGTTGAAAAGCACTTGAAGGATATAGGAGACACATGGGAAAACTTCCTGATTAGGAACTTTTTCCAAGATCCACCTCTGTTACTTGAAGGGAGTTCAGTAAGAAAGAGTAGGAGGAGGAGAACAAATCTTGCAATTCAAAACACTCCTACAAGTTCAGCCAAAGAAAACAGTGAGGAAGAATCTCTCTCTAAAACTCTAACTGAGATCATAAAGCAAACAAAACAAAGAGGAAAAGTGAAAAGAAAAGTTGAGGAAATCTATCAAACTCCTGAGCCTTCATCAAAAGAGGAACAATTACTCTCTAAGAAATTAGTCCACATTCAGAAATAGTCCAAGAAAGAAAAAGAAAAAGGGAAAAGAAAGCAGGTCATAGAAGAAGAGAACATAGGCACACAAAGTCTAAGGAGAAGCTCTAGGCTTAAAGGAAAAATGAAGAAAACAAAGACAAAAGAAGTCCAATTCATAGATTTGGGAGAAGAGACTCCAGCTCAATCCTAGGACAACATCTCATTTGAGCAAAGTCCACAACATTCTCCTCAACTAGACTTTGAAAATAGTCCAAGAAGAGTATCTCCAGAGCTTGACCCAGTTCAGCAACAGATCTATGATTATATTGAATCATTGGAGTAGAAGAATACAACAACAGATCAGGGGACTTCATCCAACCCTGAGCAGCCAAATACATCACAAGAAACTTTGATTCACTCACTAAAGCAAGAAATCTATGAATTAGAAGTCTTAAACAGGCATATTTAGAAGGAAAATGAAGCTTTGAAGGAACAAAACAAGCTGGACAAAATCATTCATGAAAATACCGCTTCATTTGGGTCTGTGGCTAAAGAAAAACATAAAATTGAAGAGGAAAAATAGGAAGCTAAGTAGGGCCCTCATTAACCTTAAATATAGATTCCTTATGAGAAAGCCTAGAATGGAAATGGCAGCAAAGAGAAACAAGAAAAGGTTGGATGTTCTAGCTGAGGTTTCAGAGTAGATGTAGTAAAAGAAGCATTGTTACAATTTTGGTTGCATGAGGACATGCAACAGCTTCACAGTGGGGGTATGTTGAGTCCCAAAAGTGCCTCTTTTTCAAGCAATTTCTTCATCCTTCTTAATTTGTTTTCCCATGCCAATGTATCCTAAACCATCAAAAGCCATTGCATGCTACTTCCAAGAGTACATTTTAGTGATTTTCAAATTATATTATTATGTGTGTTATTTGGATATGGTTTTGTTTTTTAGCTACAGAATGTAGTCACTTTCCATAGCTTACTGGTCATTCTGTAGCCATCTCCATACTTTTGCAGGTCACAGGTGTCGATATAAGAAACGAGCCACATGGGTAGCTGGGGAAATGTCAGCACATGGATTGGGTCCTATCCATTTAATCAAATTCAAGGAGAAAGACCTTGGTCAAAGGGGAGTCAACGGAGAAGTCATACAACAGCTAGAACTCTGTTTTGGCATACAAATGAATCTGAGGCATGCTCCTAAAGCTGAGGATGTCATTCACCACCTGCTTGCCACCTGCATAACCAAATCCAACATCCACTCTTCAATGATTTATTGTTCGAGCCAACTGAAGAATAAATTCCCGGATGCACTACCTATTCACATGTCTACTATAGAAGACTTATATTTAAAACTGTTATGAATTTTTCCTATAAATTCCAGCGTTTGGAATGCAGAACTAGTTAATGTTATTTTGTTGTTGAAGTAGTGTAATTTCCATTTGTAAGCACAAGACATTTAGTACTCTATTTTCAACATAAAAAATTTGTTTTCTTTCATATGGATACCTGATCATGTGAAGTAATTTTGTGTTGCTAGTCCTAGGCCGTGTAGAGGGCCCCAGCTTGGTCGAGGTTACTTTTCGTTTCTGTACATTTCCGTTTGTTATTTTCTTTCGTTCAGTTGTACATTTATTATGTTTTTATTTATGTCTATAATCGTTTCTAACACTGTGTTTATTACAACTTTTGTCACTTGTTTCTACTAACTTAGATAGGTGCATTCTAGGTTAGAAGTAGTTCTTTAGTTTCTTTCATGCTATAGCTTCTTAAGTGTAGTTTTTAAACTTGTCAAGTAGCATCATTTCTTCTGCTGTTCTTTAGTTTTTAAGATTTTGAATTTAAGTTGTTTCATGCCTTTGCTTATTAGGATAGTCACTCATTACATAAATGTATGTTTCCACAGCCTTTCATTGATGGTTTACCCTCAAACTAAATGGTGAAACATCGAGTTTATGAATGAGATTTTCTTGTTGTTCAATGCCTTTTCCTTCTTAGTGTAGTCACTCATGTTATAAGCAAATATTTCCAGAGCCTTTCGTTGATGCTTGATCTTCAAACTAAATGGAAAAGTGTTATGTTTATAAATGAGATTACTTGTTGTTCATTAGTTTAGAGTTAGATAGTTTGATGTCATTTTCTCATGATATAAGCTAATATTTCCAGAGCCTTTCGTTGATGATTGATCTTCAAACTAAATGGCGAAGTGTTATGTTTATAAATGAGATTACTTTCTATTCATTAGTTTAGAATTAGATAGTTTGATGCCATTTTCTTGTTAATTTAAGCAACTCATGATTTAAAGAGATATTTCCAAAAGCCCTTCATTGATGGTTGAACCTAATACTAAGTGGTGAAATGCCTTGCTAATGACTGAGTTTTCCCTTGCACTTTTAATTTTTACTTCTTTTAGAATGGTGAAGAATGGAATCTCTCAATTGTTGCTATCATAAGGAGTTAATTTCTCCCTAAATTATATAGCAGAGTGGCAACAGTGCTTCATCTAGCTTTACTTTCACAAATAGTATAGTTGCAGTTTTAGTTTTGTTTCTTTCCTTTAGTTTAACTGCAGTAGTTCATTAGACTTTAATTTTGCAAGTAGAATAGACAGCAGAAGTAGTTTTGCTTCCAGTATTTCATTCTCAGTTTGATATAGATACCTGCACTTCCATTTTCTCACTTAAATTTTGGTTTTGTAATAAGGTAGCCAACAGTTTTAAGAGTATTTTAAGCTCATATTTTGGAAATCATTACATTAGAAAGAAGATAAGCTTTTTCTTCACTCCCTTGTTTTAAAAACTCCACTTCCAAACTTGGCCTAAAAAGCACTTTTAGACTCTCACTTCAGTAGTAGATTAAGATTTCAATTACATTGTAGAACTCTAGGAGTCAAAAGAGCAAAACCCCAAAACAACATAAACTTGAAAATAGTGAGGTAAGAAAGGGTTATTTAGCACATATAGTGCACTACACTTCATTAGTTTATGACACTCGGATTGATAATTTATGTAGCAATTTAGGACACTAAATTGACTAAACAGTACTTTTTGAGCCAGTTAAGTTTGAGAAGGAGCGATGAGGGTCATACAAAGGAGACAAAAGGAAAGCGAAAGAACAAGTAGGTCCTTCATTCCTTTGTCTTATTTATCTTCTATAGAAAAAGGATAAGCACTTTAAATTTGTTGTTCTAGGTATAACTACCTACCTAGGGAATTAGTATTTATCTGTAGATGCAAAATTCCTAATAAGGAATCGGCAACCATAGTGGGGAACAATCATCATTCCAAGTAGTTTACCTTCATCCAAGTATACTCTAGTAGACCTTACTTACTCCCATTGATCTTCTTTCATCCTTTTTGAAGTGTTTTTTGGTGAAAATTATGCTTGTGAGCCCCTAGGATGGCCTCTCTGGCACCAACGCAGGTTCAGTCTAGAGACAGAGAATTGCAGAGCACCCTTCGCTTGAGGAAAGTGCTCTGAAGTGCACTGTCTCTCATTCAAGGCTGCGCTGATCCTCCTTAGGACAAAAATCCCTCCTTTGAGTTGATTTTTTTGCCAAATTTCCTTATGTTTCTACTTGCTGAAAGGTCAATGATGCTTGTGTCTCTGAAATCAATTTGTGTTTCCTTTGCCAACCCTACTTTGTCCTTGATTGTTTAGTGTTTCTTAAATTATTTCTTTATCACTATCAATTCATTGTCAAAGTTAGTTTATAGTCGATTAATATTTGTTCAAAAGAAAGTGTTGTAAAAGTCTTCTTTTCTTTCGAAACGGAACTGTCTTTTTTTTTTTTGTAAGTCAGCTTGTTATATTAAAATAGAGGAAAATATAGTACAAAAAGTCTGCACTTGCAGACAGAGGGCCACCAGACTGCAAGCCTATCTTCATAATTGACCAAAAGAGATAACCATACTAACATGAGCACACCACGCAGGGTGGCATAGTCATAGAGCTTAACAAAAAGACAAACAACTAAACATTTGCCTAAATGAGGCAGCAGATAGACGATAAAAGCGACAGACCAACTAACCAGCATAATGGAAGGGAACATAAAGGACCAGCCAAAAGAACTCAGATACTAGTTGCGGTAGAAACAACCCCTTTACATCTTGAGCACAACATAATTCCTGGATGTCTCCGGAGCTGGTTCAGACATTGAGATGCCTGCCTGCGCATGCTTGGGATGAGTGCCTTGATAATCTCCTGCCGGTTCATCCTTCTGGTTTTTGGCCTGCCTTGTATCTTGTCCAATAGTTTGCCTTAAGATTTTGATTAGCACCATGAGCTTCTTAGTAATGCTATCAACATGTTGTTCCAGCGCACTAACCTTGAACTCCAGGCTCTCTAAGCTCACAATGTGTTCCACAGTCTTAGCCTCTGAGATGTGCTGGACTTTTCGCAATTGTTCTGCGTAATTGGCCTGCATGCTTAAGGCTTGAGCTAGTAGTGTTTTCATTCTCCAGCTTTCTGCTTGAGTCCTGACAAAATGGGTGGCCCGCGTGGTGACAGTTCCTGGGTCCTGAAGCCAATCCACTTCCTCTTCTATTTCCTGCTCCGACAGCTTCTTTTCTTCCTCATGGACCATGGCTTCCAGGTCAATGATCTTTTGCTTTTGTTACACAGTAATTTGTCACTGTCTCCCTGTCGGTCTTCCTACTGTGTCATGAATCCAAGTTAATCATGCTCATGATCTCTAATGTTGCCAAATGACCCACTTTGCCAAAGTTTTTGCTATTAGCGCGACTGTTGTCAAGATAAATGCGCTGACGAGCGCTTCATAACAGACGGAATGCGCTGCCAGCGCGGAAGCACACGGGTTTCCCGCGCTGGTTGAATTTCATGTGACAGTGCGTCTGTTATTCATATTTGATCGCGCTGACATGACCTTATTTGTTATGCAGTTGCGATGTCAGCACTCCAGTGCAGTTATGGACCCGCGCTGATCCAGTTTGGGCGAGTTTGTTCTAACAGCCGGCCTTCTAGATGACTCCAGACCTGGTTGTTGGCCTTGTAAATGTCGCCCTCCCTTCTCTGGCATGTCTGTTTCGTCATTTGAGCCACCTTCCTTGGAGATAAGCTCATCCTACCACCATTCATGGAGACTCCTCCCTATTTAAGCCTCTACCATTGCCATGACCAGCTAGTTTTGGAATTGATAGTGCTTAGAGTGTTGTTGCTAGTGTGTGAACTTGATAGGTAGTTGGTGTGACAAGTGTGGGATTGCTAGAGAGCTTAAGGAAGGTTTTGAAGTGTTCCTTTCTTGTGTAAACTTGTGTGAGAGAGAGTTTTTGTCTTGGGAGATCTACCTCCAAGGGTGAATGCTTGAGAGACTTGCTGGCTGGACCCTCTTGAGAAGGATTCGACGTCAGAACTTTGGTTGTACTCTTCTCTGTTATTTATTAATAATAGATGACTATCATTATGGTTCCACTCTCATTGTTTCATGTTTGATGTTGAGTTATATCTTTTCTGACTGATATATAATTGCATCTACTAGATTTTATGCTTGTTTTCGTGTTGTTCTTTGCGTGTGCAGGTGTCCAATCACGAAGATCATGGGGATCGTGACCGACCAAGGCAAGGGAACGAGGGCGATATCTCTTCTACGAACACTAGCGTTGGAATCCAAGTAGGTTCTCACCATCCACTTCTTATTTGCAAAGGAACTTGCGTGATAGCATTGTGTGATTGTTGCTAGACTCGGTCTGGGCTAGTAGGGATCGTCTCTGTCCGAAGAGAGGATTTACCTCTACAACAATTTGGCGACTCCACTGGGGAGTTTCTTTACCTTGTTGTTTGATTTGTAAACTTTGGACAGAGCCTGAAGCACGGCCAGGTAGCCTTCGAAACTCTATTGCTCTGCATTAGTGAAGTAGATCAAAGCCACTTCAATCCATCTCCGGTTTGGTTTACAAACTAAACAGCTTGGAGCTGGCTTTTGTATTTTTGTGTTCATGTTTTGTCCTTGAGTTTGATTTTTTCTCTCTTTTCAAAGATTGGGGATTAATTTCTCTGTTTTTGGCTTTCCTGGTTCAGTCTAGGAGGTGCCTTCATTGTCTAAAGAGTGATTGCCTTGGGTTGGGAGCTTTTGGCTTGATTGTGCCTGTTTTTTATCCTTAGCGCAGTTTATAATAAAAAAGTCGTGCTGCCATCGCATGTCTATTTCTTTGACTTCGTGATCATCGCGTTTATACACTAAACAGTCGCGACGGTTCTGAAAATCAAACCAGCGCGATTAAGCCGTGTACTTCCACACTAACAGCACTTTGTTGCTACGTGTGGTTTCTGATCAGCACTTTGTTGCTGTGTATCACTCGCGCTGATACCTGTAGAATTGAATTTCTTCAATTCTGCCTCCTGAGCTTGTTGGTTTTGCTATCCCCTGCTTCTTTCACTTGGTTTATGACTTGGTTTCTATTGTCTGAAGATTGAAGCGCTTTCTTGGGAAGTCTTGTTGGGCGAATCTTGTTTTTGTGTCTTGTGACCTAGTTTTATCATCCCAATTTCATTGGATTGGTTTTGTTTGGTTACTCGTTCACAAAGATTCGTTTACTGCTTGCCTTTTGGTTTTGCGAAAACCTTCCTCTTTGCTTGCTTTGCTTGGTTGTCTAGGTGATTGTTATTGAACCAGTCTTTGTATTGTTTCGATTACTTCTCGCTACCCGGACACAGATTACAGTTGTTTGGGGTCAACCGGTTCTTTTCACTTTTGTTTGTTATTATTTCTCAGAAGTTTGTTTAGTGCACTTCGCCCTTGAAAAGAAAACGAACAATATCTTTTGCGTTGAATTAGTTAATTGAAATTAGAAGCTTTTCATTGATTAAGCAATTTAAAACAAAGAAAAGTTTCGTTTATTTGTCATTAGCTGCATTAGAGTACCTCTTGTTTGTTTGTGGTCATTTTGTTTGAAAAATCCTTAACTCTCTCGTAGTTAGTATTCATCGAACGAAAAGATATTCTTTGGCTTATAGTTTGCATTCACGAAATTGTGAGAGATTACATACGGTAGGACCTGGAAATTGAAACTTAATAGAAGATCAACCATAAAATGAACTGAATGAACTTAAAAACACATTGGAACATAATGCTCACTAATTATAGGTCTAGGCTAGAGACGTGCTCCGGCGTCGTTAAACCTAGTCATTGTTGTTTCACACTACGGTTAGGTGATTCCTCCTTTTGTGACTCGATAGTGGTCTAGCACGGACTTTAGCTCCCACGTACCGTCGCGTATATAGGGGAGACCCCACTAGGTTATCATCCTTTATCCACAGGAAGCCGTGTCTGCCGCCTTACAAGCCGTAACGCACCGAACACAGCATTCGGGAAGATTGACTGCTGTACGGGAAGTCCTTGGTTTTCATATGACTGCCAAGGTGTATATGCAGTTTTACGGATTTGTTTGGTAAACCCTTTGCCTAGTCTCTCCAGAGTAGTCACTTTTGATCCTTTTCGGACTCCTTAAAAGAAAAGGCTCACTTGAGCAGTTTGTCACTTCAGGCTCACAAAACATTCGAAGGCGACTAGAGTCACCTTTTTGTCCTTTTCTCGACTCTTAAAACATGAAAAGGTCAAGTTGTGTCCTTGTGTCTTAAAATTCATTTGGCCACGATAAACATTACATGCTTAGATCTTGTGTGCGTTAGTTTGAGTAGGGTCCTTTATCGTTAGACTCCCTTAGGTCTCGTTTGAAGTTTGTCATCCTGGCTGAACCATCGACTCCCGTTCCAGGTGATCAAGGGTCTCCGTCTTCCACTGCTCCTGAGGTACCGGTTGTAAGTGATACTCTTCCTGTTATCCCGAGTATCCAATCGATCAACTCTCGCGCTCTGGACGATGAAGGTTACGAAATTCATTGGAACCCCATCTGGGAGCCTGACGACGACGATATTCCTTTTACCCCCCCTGGTGTTTCGTCTCCAATGTCTACCTCTCACATGGATGAGACATCTCCTAGAGTGAGTGAGACACCTGTATTGTCGAATATCGACACTCCTATCCCAGCTACTTTTCCGCTCCCCCCACGCTATCAGTCCTTGAGGGATAGGGTAAGTGCCAGGACCCCTGCTTCGACCATGTGGGATCCCCATATCACTCCCACCACAGGATCTTTTGTTTCACAAGTCCACAATACACCTGTCACTTCAGTTCCGACGAATCCAACTATTTGTGTAGCGCATTCAACTCCGGTTGTTAGTGCCATAACAGCATCTTCAGCCCTGAACACTGGTACTGGTCCCCCTCACGGTCAAATGAGTAATGGCCAGCCGACACTCTCACCTAGAGTTGTCCACCCTGCACAAAGTGCTCCACCCTCTTCTGGTCCTATTCCAGGAGGGGGGCCATATGATGCCTATGGACAAGCTATTCAGGATTCGAACGGGAAAGGTCCACTCTTTTATTATGATTCTACTGGTCAATACCTTCAACTTTCTCGACCCTTGCCTACTCAACCTTTTGTTGAGGTTTCGGTACCGTTATCCATTGCTTGGGACCCTAGTACTCGCTCCTTTCATGGAGGCCAAGCAATGCCTGCACAGCTTCAAGGACCGCCTAACCAAGGCCAGCCACCTTATGTGCAAGCCCCCCAAGGGCAACAATATTATGGCCAGTCTTACCCAGGACAATCTGGGGGCCCACAAGGACAACTCTATCAGGGACAACCTTCGGCCACTGGTGGACCATCGTTTACCTATCTGAGTCAACCTTCTGGTTATCCGGGGCAACCTGGTACCCAGCAAGGTTTCCCGTCTGGACAACCAGGACAACCTTATATCCAACAAGGCCAACCTGGTATCCAGCAGGGCTATCCCTCTGGACAAGCTGGGCAAACTTATATTCCACAAGGTCAACCGGCAGTCCAACAGTGGTATCCTTCTGGGCAAGGGGGGCAGCCTTACATACAGCAGGGCCAACCCACTGCTCAGCCTAGTCATCCTTCTGGGCAAGCGGGCCAGCTTTCTGCACAGCAAGGCCAACCCACTGCCCAGCTTAGTCATCCTTCTGGACAGGCTGGCCAACCTCAAGGTCAACCGGCCGTCCAGCCCACTCAACCATCTGTTCCGCAAGGACAACCCTTGGTTACTTAAGGACAACCTGGTACCCAGCTAGCACATCCTTCTGGGCAAACAGGTCCATCCCAAACCCAACCAAGCCAACCTTCCGGCCAGATGGTCCAAGCTCAACCTGTTCAAGGACATCCTTCTGGGCCCCAGACTCAAATTGGTTATCAAATGCAAGGTGGGCCACGACCCCAACCTTCTTACCAAGTGCAGCCTTCTTATCAGGCTCAGTATGGAGCTCAGCAAATGTATGGCTACCAGCAACCCCAGGGGCAAACTCAGTTTACCCCTTATCAAAATTATCAACAGATGCAGGTCACTCCTTACCAGAATTATCAGCAGCAGTATGTTGCACCTGCAGGTCAAGTTTCTAATCCATGGGGTGCTGGGGGGCAGACCCAGGGTCAACTGTCTGCATATGGACAGAATCCTTATGGACAGAATCCATATGGACAGAACCCCTATGGACAAAATCCCTATGGGCAGAACCCTTATGGGCCAGGCCCATCCGGACAAAGTCCATGGGGGCAACCACCACCTGGTTGGAACCCTGGTACTACCTCTCTTCCATAGCCACAAATGTCCTTTAATCCTCAGTTGCCCTTCTTAGCGACATTGGAACTTCCAGATGTGTCCAAGTTAACGAATGATCCCATCCTTCATAATCCATATTGGCCACCAGTTCCAACTAAGATACCTGGTGATTGCCCGAAATTCGATGGCAAAGCTGGTGAGGACCCTCAAGCCCATGTCATGACCTATCACCTTTGGTGCTCATCCAACTCATGGCTTGATGACTCCATCTAGCTCCGCCTCTTCCAAAGGACTCTCACCGGCTCAGCCGCTAAGTGGTATATTGAGTTGAATCGCGGAACATTTCAAGATTTCAACTCGTTGGCTATGGCTTTCCTAACTCATTTTCAGTTACCCATTCAGTATGAGACAGGGACACATCTCCTTACGTCTCTCAAACAGGACACGGCCACACATATATCCGATCATATACATGAATGGAGACGGCGTCGTCGCTTGATCAACTTCTGGATTCCTGATCAGCTCCTGACCGATTGGTTCACGACTTCCTTTGTCCCTGCAATTGCACGAGACATCGCCATGGGAGCTTGTGTAACTGAAGAGCAAGCTATCGTGCGTGCTCAGTACCTTGACTTGGTATATTCTCAGTCAGGTACTCTATATGATTATTTTCTAGACGCCCCGAGACCTGGAACATCCAAAGCTCCGCCAAAACCATCTGTTGACGGAGTTATTGGCTCTGTAAAAGCATCTTCAAAGAAATCATTCGCGAACCCTGGGAAGCAAAAACATAATGCTTCTAATGGAAATGCTTCTCAGGGTCAATCTAATTTTGGAAGTACCTCCGAGGTAAACGCCGTTCAGTCCACCACGACGGATAAATCCTCGAAAGGGAAAAAGAAAGGGAAAGCCAAGAATAAATTTGAACAGCCCAAGCAGGACTCCCCTAAACCTCCACCTGAGGAAGGAGCCAAACGTAAGCCTAAGTATCCTTGTCTTATCTGTGATGAGGATCACTACACTAAAGACTGCCCTAGGTGGTCCGAAGTTAGTCGATTATTGAAAGGTGCTCCTGGGACTCCCACTATGCTTAAAGAACCTTTCCCTTCTCAGCAAACTCAAATGGTGGCAGATCCATCGCAACCCTCTTCTTCATTCGGCTCTCAAGTCTTCATGGCAGGGACGATTCCCATCCATGTCACCACTCGAGCGAAAGAATATCCATCTCATGCCAGGAAAGAGCCGGAGGTCCCCTCCATCGCTCCTCCGTCCAGTTCTGGCCCACTCCACATCGAATGACCCATCACTGAGACGACAATCCGACGCCCTCCAAAAGGTGTACTCCAGAAGTCTTCTTACAACCCGAATGCTCGTGCTGCTCAGCACTACAGCATTGTTGAGGACTTAGCCTAGGCTCCCTCTGCTATGTCCGCTCTAGAAGTCCTCCAGAGCTACCCATCCCAGAGGAAGTCCTTGCTATCGGCCATCGGTGGCATAGACCCGGCTGACTCGGATCTGATTTCTTTTGATCTCGAGGGATATACGCCGAGACTGCCTCACCAAATCGCTTTCCTTATACAGGTCATCATCAATGGAAAAACGATTCATTGTACAGTCATTGATGAAGGTGCCTCAACTTGCATCATGTCTGTTGCTTGCTGGAAAGCTATTGGTTCTCCAACATTGAGCTAGTCTCCTACGATGTTAGAAGCCTTTGATGGAAGAGAGTCCCGTCCTTACGGTATCCTCTAACGCTTGCCCATCTCCTTGGAAGGGAAGACGGTAGAAGTGGAGGTCGAATTTGTCGATGCTAATCTTACCTACAACCTCCTCCTCGGACGTAGCTGGACATATGCCATGCAAGCCGTGGCTTCCTCCCTTTTCCGTGTCATTCGTTTCCCTCATCAAGGGAAGATTGTCACGGTGGACCAGCTCTCCTTCTTCGCCTCTTCTTTCGAAGGTAATGTGTCATTCGTGGAGCATACCTCTAAATCATTCGAGAGTGTGGGAGCTGGGCTCTTTAAGGATCCCGCCCTAATGGGTGTCTTTCCACTCCCACCTCCGAATCTCGCCCCTATTAACATGATTTCCGTACGTTTTGATCCATGGGTCCTTCCTCCCGCTAATCATATAGAATCCTGGGGTGATATGATGCCGTTGAGTCCTGCCGAGCTCAACTACGTCGAAATCGTTGCTGCATCAGCTCCCCCTCCTGAACCTGCTCTTCCGAGCAGTGTTCTCGATTCGTATATTCATTTCCCTTGGCTTGGAGATGATGCTACTTCGGATCCATTAAAGAAAATATTTCCTTCCGATGAAGCCATCATAGAGACCATGTCTCTTGAAGAGCCCCCTTGATCAGATCATCACCACCGCTCTTCTTTTCTCCCTGCCCATCAGGAAATGATCGCATGTCTCGAGCGGTTTGCTTCGTGTATCCCATCCTCGCCCCTTCAAACACATGTTCAAATTTACCAAGTACCTTCTGAGGGCAATATGGGAAACATTATGCAAACCCAACCCATCGACATCTCTATGAAACCAGGGATTGTCGAGCACATTTACATTGGAGTCACTTGCACTCCAGAGGAAGTTCAACTTTACACTGACCTATTTTGTGAATTTCGTGATGTCTTTGCTTGGTCCTACGAAGAGATGCCCGGCATCGACCCTAGTATAGTGGTGCATGAGATACCTACGTATCCAGGTGCTAAGCTTGTTCGTCAGCGCCTACGCCCTGTGCACCCCCGAAAGGCTGTAGCCATCAAAGCAGAAGTCGAAAAGCTTCTCAAGGCTGGTTTCATTTACCCCATTCCACTGACGGATTGGGTCTCTAATATAGTCCCTGTGAACAAAAAGCAGGGCACTATTCGAGTCTATGTTGATTACCGTGATATCAATCATGCCTGTCCTAAGGATAACTTTCCTACACCCTTCATCGATCAGCTCATTGATGAGTGTGCAGGAAGCGAAATCTACTCGTTTATGGACGGTTTTTCTAGATATAACCAGATCAATATTGCACCTGCTGATCAACATAAGACCACTTTTATCTATCCTTGGGGCACTTTTGCCTATAAGAAGCTCCCTTTCGGTTTAAAGAATGTCGGTGCCACCTTCCAGCGTGCAATGTCCTATGCCTTTCATGACATTCGTCACATTGTACAGCCGCATCTGGATGATCTTCCAGCTCATTCAATCAAGCGTCAGGACCATCGTTCCCATCTTCGCGAGATCTTTCTCCACTGTCGACACTACCGTATTCGGCTCAATCCTCATAAATGTGTCTTCGCGTTGAATCAGGCTGACTACTCGGGTTTATCGTCTCCCGAGAAGGCATCCGTCTGGATCCCCTCAAAGTTGAGGCCATTCTGAATCTTCCTCCCCCTTCTTCTTTGCAGCAATTGTAGAGCTTGCAGGGCAAAGCAAATTTCCTTAGACGATTCATTCCGAATTATACCGAGGTGGCTAAGGGTTTCACACGATTGTTGAAGTGAGACACACCCTTTCATTGGGACGATATCGCTCAGGAGTCTTTCGAGCGACTCAAGGGCCTCCTTGTCTCTGCTCCATTATTGAGACCTCTGAACTACCATCATGATTATACTCTCTATCTGGCCGCCGTCGATACCACTATCGGCATGGTTCTCGTGCAGGATGATGATGACGGCAATGAGCACGTTATCTATTACCTCAGCCACAACCTCCTGGATACAGAAACTCGCTACGCTTACGTTGAGAAGTTGGCATTGGCTGCTGTCTGCGTCGTCCAACGTTTCTGGCATTATATCCTGTTGTGCACCACGACCGTGATTTCTGACTGCAACCCGATGACGTACATTTTGTCACGTCAGTTGCTGGGGGGCAAATACTCGAAATGGATCGTAATCCTCCAAGAGTTTGACTTGGAATTTACTGCTGCCAAGTCTAAGAAGTCTCTGGTCTTTGCTGAATTACTCTATTCTTTGCCATCTCCTTCTGCACCCTCTCTTTCAGAGGATCATATCCCGGACGAAACTCTTTTTCTGATCAACACCCTCGATCCCTGGTACGGGGATATTATCATTTATTTACAAATGTCCTCTTTCCGCCCCACTGTCTCCAAAGATGCACGGCGGCGGATCCGCCATCAATCTCAACCCTATCGGATCATAGGGGACACCCTGTACCGTCTCGGCGTTGACTCCGTTCTTCGCCGATGTCTTACCCTTGAGGAGGCTGAGAAAGTCCTGAATGACTGCCACTCTGGCGCCTGTGGTGGCCATATGTCCGGATATGCCACAGCTCAAAAAATCCTTCACGCTGGTTATTTCTGGCCCTCCATTTTTAAGGATTGCATTCTTGCTGTCCGCTCATGTCATGCATGCCAGATATACCAGTGGAAGATGCGTGCGCCACCGGCCCCACTGCACCCTGTAGTGACCGTAGGCCCTTTTGCCAAATGGGGCATTGATTATACAACCTGTAAGCCTCGCTCGGCCGGGGGGCATGGGTTTATTATCGTTGCCATCGATTACTTTACAAAATGGGCCGAGGCGATGCCCACATTAACCGAAGACGGTCATACAGCGGTGCAGTTTTTGTTCAATCATGTTATTACGCAGTTCAGAGTACCATAGGCCATCGTCATAGATCACGGAAAGCAGTTCCGTAATCACATGATGACTGAATTGACAACCCAACTAGGCTTACAGCATGATAGTTCGACCCCGTACTATCCTCAGTCTAACGGCTAGGTTGAAGCCGTGAACAAGATTTTGGTTACGATGCTTCAACGTACTATTGACATGCATAAGTCTAATTGGCATCTGATGTTGTTTCCCACCTTGTGGGCCTACCGGACCTCTGTGAAGGATGCCACCGGTTTCACTCCATTTCAACTAGTTTACGGACTGGAGGCTACCCTTCCTATCGAATGTGAAATTCCTTCGTTGAAAATAGCCGTCGAGTTGCTTCCCAACACCACTCCGGTGGAGGAACGACTTCTTTATCTAGAACGGTTGGACGAGACCCGTCGCCTAGCCTCTCTAGCCATCGAAGCTCAAAAGAAGAGAGTCAAGACTCATTTTGACCATACCGTTCATCCTCGTTCCTTTGTTGAGGGAGACCTTGTCCTGCTATACGACCAAGCCAATGACAAGCTGGGGGCAGGCAAACTCGAGCCCATGTGGCTAGGCCCTTACATTGTAAAGAGAGTATTGCAAAAAGGGGCGTACGAGCTAGTTGACTACGAAGGTAATCCTCTTGATAAGCCCCGCAATGGGCTGTACTTGAAAAAGTACTATGCATGATTCATGCACTTCAATTTATACATGCGTGTGTCTTAGCAAGTGTGTGTGTGTGTGTATGTTTGCATGTTTTTTGGCTTGGTGTGAAAAGCGTGATTGCTCCTTATTGTGTTTTTGCTTCTTGTGCAGATGTCGGGTGCACCTTATATTGGTTTCGCTGATGGTGCCTGCCGCAGCACTCGTAATTTGTCCTCTGCGGCGTGGGTGATCTACGATCCTCACGGTGAATTGGTAGATATTCAAGGTGTGTGTTTAGGTTGTACTACAAACAATGTCGCTGAATATAGTGCTATTATTGAATTATTAGCCAAGGTGATTAATCTCAATATTCGTACATTGGTTGTTAACCTAGACTCTCAACTTGTCGTCCATCAGCTCAATGGGCGATATTCCGTCAGAGACCGTCACATTTTGAGGTTGTACTTACGTGTTAAATTGTTAGAAAGGAATTTTGATTTTATCACATATCAGCATATTCCACGACGATTAAACACATTATCTGATGCATTAGCTAATCATGTATTAGATAGACATTTGCGTAATTTATAATCAAAACATCATACAAGCAAGCACATAAAAGCACAATAATAAACCATAGGAATATGTATATATATATATATATATATATATATATCGTGTGGCGCACCAAGGCGCTCAAAAATAAGTGTATATGTCTAGATAAGGCCTGTGTTCTCGGTACATCTGAGACACATGTCTCTCAAAAAACCATCAGTAGGAAATAAAGACCTAGATGTCTACTGTGGTGGGTTATGCTCTCTGTATTCTGCAGCCGCCCGTGCCACCCGCCTCAAAAGGCGGTGCATCCTGGGTTCTACCCCCACTGTATGGATCTGAGATGCTATGGGGACCTCCTCTATCCCCTGGTAATCTGGAATCCCTGCCAGTAAACCCTCGAGGTTCTGTATCACAGTCTCCATCGTATTGACTCCCGGAGGAGCCAGGGCTAGAGCTCCGATGCCCTGAGCATCCCTCCGCGCCTCTGGGGCCAAACCAAGGGGTCTTGCCAGTCCTACATCTGCGTACCATAGCATTCATCGTTAAGACATGTACATGAAAAATAAAAAACATTAACAAAAATAAAAAAAATCAAAAAGAGGTCAAGTGGCTTACCACCATCGTCCCACTACTCTCTAGCAGGCAGCGGCGTGTCTGGGTCTCCATGGAAGTCTATGCCAGCATATGGCCAGTCCTCCACAAAAATAACCTGTCGATCCAGCCACTCTCGGAAATATACTCCCCATGCCACTGGTCGGCCGCCACCTCCTCGTGGCATGACATGGCCCCATCGACCAGCCCTCGTCTCTCGGGGGCCTCTGGGTGGATCCACGACCATGTCCTGTAGCTGTAATGCCGGTACCCGCTCCAGCATGAGCGGGAGTAAAATCAACCCATAGCCAAACTGCTTCGACTCACCACGTCGGTAGTTGCTCAGCTGTCTCTTCATACTGGTTGTTACTGCTGCTACCTAGTTGAATATAGTGGGATTCAAACACTCGAGAGCCAATAGAAGATGGGTCTTCGAAGCCTCGTGATTGGCCAAGGAGCCCGCTGCCCGAGTCACCATGAAGAGTATGGTTTGAAGGACGATGTCCTCCACCGTAGGGATAGCTACCTTCCCACTCCGCCTCTTTCATGCCTGTGGGCACACCCGAGCCATCAGCATATCCATAGTTTCACCACTAGGTCGCTGCCCCTCCAGGATGGGCATCTCACCTCGACGTGATAACCGGGTTAGGAAATAGATATCGGTATAGTCGAACTCGATATCTCGGCCTCAAATCACAAACTTCCCATCAACGGGATTCCAGGCTCTGATCAGGAACTCGAGAAGGTCAGGCTGCGCTCGCAGGTGCGGAGTTAGGAAGAATTTGAGCAACCTGCATGCCCGCATTGCATTACGGCACCCAGCATTGGAAAATGCCACTATATCCTCATTATCATGAGCTCGCTCTTGCCAAAAAAATGCCATTTTATCCTGCATGGTCACAAAAATTCATTAGGGCCCTATCCATGAAATTGTTTACGTTCAATTTGTTAAAAAACTTATTTCGTGGCGTCAGCGCCCTTTGATATTTTTCCTGGGTCAACGCGGAAGTACATCACTCATCCGCGCTGATCCGGGGGTGGTCTGTGTAAATATTTTTCGATCAGCGCGGACCCAATAAGGAAATCCACGCTGACCGAGAGCGAATTGAAGTTCAAAAAATTCGCCCAAACTAGCACTTCCCACCGTGAAAATGCGGCTAAAATGCTTCAAAATGGAGCGCAGGAGAGGGTGAACCTACCTGGAACAGATTGCAGGGTGGTTGATGTCCGCACGGGATGGAATTTGGTTCGTCAACCTCGCAGCTCCACAACGTCCTCCACGGCTCAAAATGGTAACAATGGTAAAAACTTCTTTTTACCCCCCTATTTATGGTAAAATTTTTATAATTAACTATTATTTTTCATAAATGTGGGTTTTTGTGATGTTTTCTACCATGTGCTTGGTGCCATATAGTTTTACTATGTTTTTTATGCATGTGGTACATATTATCTCGAACAGATTTACGCGTGCGGTGTTTCTTGTGCAGATTCTCATACCGGTGGAATCACGACGGTCCTATACACACTTGATCCCGAAACGTCGTCTTTAAGCTCTTTTTCGACGTAAAATAAGAAAAGATGGCCGAGCCCCCTCTCGGCTCGTTAAAAAGAATGAGAGGCGGTCGCCTTTAAAGCTCTTTTTTCGACCGTTTAAACTAAAAAAGATTGTCGGGTTTTTGTCGTTTCGAACTCGTTATTGGCTCCAAAACGACGTACTTCTGACCGCTTTTCTACTTTTTCGGGTCGAAGTCACTACTTACGAAAAGTACTCCTCGATCATACTGGTCGGGTGGTTCTTTCGAGCATTGTTTTATACTTTTTCGGGCTCGAGAGACACAACTTTACGAAAAAGGACCCCCCTGGAGTTTTCTTTTCTGCTGTCTTTTCAGACTCTCTAAACAGGAAAAGACGTCGAGTTCTTCCTTTGTCAGACTCGTTAAAACTTAATGACATCGGACTCTGTCGAAATGACGCTTTCCAAGCATATGCTATCCCCGTCAAGCTTGTCATCCAAAAATAATCGGGGTACCTGCCAGGAATGGTGGGGAAAATGGAATCATAATTATTGTCGTGTCGGCAGTATGTCGCTCTTGAACATGGCACTTGTCTGCATTCGTGTCTGGGTGGGGACATCTCATCTTGTTTTTACACTAGCCTCCATGGGTTTGGGTTATCCTGTTTGACCTCTCATCTACTCATTGCCTCGTCACCATGACCTTTGATCCGTTGATGTCAAATACTACCAAGTCCACTGTCGTGTCGCTGATATGTTCGAGAGAAGTTGACCTCTGCAGAATTACAACCTCTCTCTGATACCTCACATACTTCTGATTCACCACAACATTCTTCCTCTGTCTCGTGTCAATGATGTGGGAAACACTATGGCCCACCTTTGATCAAGGTCACTTCCTGTCGACTTCAGCTCATTATCCAGGAAGCTGATCTAGAGACTCCCTTCAGTGCCTTAGAGCCTGCATGCCTCAATGGCAGGTTCTTCGTGTTCGACGCGAGGTTTTCATCATTGGCCTCCGATCGAATGATTCTGCGGGTGTTCGACGCCAGCTCATTGATTCGCACACCGTGGATTGTACCTATAGTACCTTGAGGACCATTGTCATCATTGGTGGTCCCTCTCGCGTCTGTTAATAGTTTTCATCATTGACTGGTAATCAGACGATGTTCTTGCATGTTTGACTTCAACTCCCATATTCACATGCTTGGACTTGTACTTTGTTCGGGTTGAGATGGAGCGCAAGACCCTGGGTTTTGTCTATTGCAATCCGGGTTGCGATTTTGTGGATTATTATAATCATTATGTGACTCATTGATGGATGGCTGCACCAATGCCTGAGTCTTCATGGATGGCTGCGACCATACCTTTATTATCATCATGGTCTCTTTAGCTGGGTGGCTGCGTCCATACCACAGACCTCCTTCATATGTCTTTTGGATGGCTGCGCCCATGCCTGGACTACATGTAATTGATTATCAGAACTATCAGATGTACATACGTGCAGGTTCTTCCTGGTGGTGTTCCAGTTCAGCCAGTTTCGTAAAGCATTTCACCCCTCCCACTCTCTCGGGCTTCATGCTTTAGGGGGCATCTGTTACACAGTAATTTGTCACTGTCTCCCTGTCAGTCTTCCTACTGTGTCATGAGTCCAAGTTAATCATGCTCATGCTCTCTAATGTTGCCAAATGACCCACTTTGCCAAAGTTTTTGCTATCAGCGCGACTGTTGTCAAGATAAACACGCTGACGAGCGCTTCATAGTAGACGGAATGCGCTGCCAGCGTGGAAGCACACGGGTTTCCCGCGCTGGTCGAATTTCATGTGACAGCTCATCTGTTATTCATATCTGATCGCGCTGACATGACCTTCTTTGTTATGCAGCTACGATGTCAGCGCTCCAGTACAGTTATGGACCCGCGCTGATCCAGTTTGGGTGAGTTTGTTCTAACAGTCGGCCTTCCAGATGACTCCAGACCTGGTTGTTGGCCTTGTAAATGTTGCCCTCCCTTCTCTGGCATGTCTGTTTCGTCATTTGAGCCACCTTCCTTGGAGATAAGCTCATCCTCCCACCATTCATGGAGACTCCTCCCTATTTAAGCCTCTACCATTGCCATGAGCAGCTAGTTTTGGAATTGATAGTGCTTAGAGTGTTGCTGCTAGTGTGTGAACTTGATAGGTAGTTGGTGTGACAAGTGTGGGATTGATAGAGAGCTTAAGGAAGGTTGTGAAGTGTTCCTTTCTTGTGTAAACTTGTGTGAGAGAGAGATTTTGTCTTGGGAGATCTACCTCCAAGGGTGAATGCTTGAGAGACTTGCTGGCTGGACCCTCTTGAGAAGGATTCGACGTCAGAACTTTGGTTGTACTCTTCTCTGTTATTTATTAATAATAGATGACTATCATTATGGTTCCATTCTCATTGTTTCATGTTTGATGTTGAGTTATATCTTTTCTGACTGATACATAATTGCATCTACTAGATTTTACGCTTGTTTTCGTGTTGTTCTTTGCGTGTGCAGGTGTCCAATCACGGAGATCGTGGGGATCGTGACCGGCCAAGGCAAGGGAACGAGGGCGATATCTCTTCTTCGAACACTAGCGTTGGAATCCAAGTAGGTTCTCACCATCCACTTCTTATTTGCAATTAGGAACTTGCATGATAGCATTGTGTGATTGTTGCTAGACCCGGTCTGGGCTAGTAGGGATCGTCTCTGTTCGCAGAGAGGATTTACCTCCACAGCAGCTTGTTCTTTTACGAAGTGCGCGTTTCATACATTTCTCTAGCCACCTTGAGATCTTTGTTAGCAGAAGCATTATGACTTCCTTCCCCTACCATGATCGTGCCTACACTCACGGTATAGTTCTAGGTGCTTTCAGTAGAATAGATGGGCTTTGGCCTACTACACGATAAAACAGTGCTTTTTGCCTTGCCTTTTGGCGGATGTTAAATAAAGGTTGCCTGGGATGTTACCGGCAGAAGACCGCCTGTCTCTTTGCAACTTGCATGTCATATCATAATTACTTCTATGTGATGGCGAATTGTTTTGGTATTGGCTCATATTCTTTCCCCTACGGTCACCTTTTCTCTCCTGCTTCAGTACCTGCCAAGTGTCTCCCTCCTTGACCTGGCCTCGGCAGCGCATATCCTTATTCATCATATCTGATAATATATCCTCTTTCTCCTGCTCGCGCCATAACTGCGCCGAACTCACGTGTCCTTCTTTCCCCTGCCAATCTTTAATGGTGCCTGCAGTGCCAGCATGTCTCATCATAGTATGACGTCGTTATAGTCTTCCCCCCAATCAATCTCAATTGTCGTCACCCAGATCTTGCCTGGAGAGCTGGGTGCACTTTTCTTTTAATTCCGGGCAGTCTACATTCTGCCAACAGCTGTCCCACGTGGTGTTTGGGTGCTCGATTCCATAGTTCGCCAGGTGGTCCGCAACCATATTAGCTTTCTGTCGCACAGCCTGAAAAATCAGACCTTTCATTTCTCCCAGCATTCCTGCGATGTTGTCTATAACCTTGGCAAGTCTCCAATGTTTAGTAACCTTACTTGCTTTCACTCCCCCGTAGAGCTTCCTTGCCGCTGTTATTGCCAACTCTGAGTCTCCCTCAACCACCGCGGTGCCAACCTGTGCATCTCTGAGAATTATAAGTCCTTGTTCCATGGCAGCAAACTCCATCTCATTATTAGTTCCTTCCCCCAAGGCTTTACTGTAGATGTGAAGAATTTCCCCTGCATTGTTCCTTATGATGCCTCTGATGCCCGCCAAGCCTAGATTGCCTCTGGAGGCTCCGTCGAAATTCAGCTTGAGAAAGCCTGCAGGAGGACGCCTCCAGCTAATTGACGCGGTATTTGGTTTCTGCTGGCAGTTCGTGGTGCCCATAGTTCTGTCATTATCCAATTTGAAGGCTTTTAAAATGTGTAAGTCTCTAATAGAAGCTTGGTTATCTGGTTCTGCTCTGCACTTTATAAGATTAATTGTCTTATATTTTGGGTTATAGTGTCTAGCGAATGCTCTATGTCTCTGTATTCATTATGAAAGATTCTTCTATTTCGTTCCTTCCAGATGGTCCAGGTTATAAATCCTGGCAAGGTTTTCCATATGCTATTAATTCTTATATTATTTGAATACTCGTTCTGCCAATTCATGATGGTGTCCTAGATAGAGTCTCTGGTTCTATCTGTCTTTTTCATAATGTTTTCCGCCCATTTCCACAGGTGACAAGCCCAGTCGCAAGTGTTGAAGAGATGGTTCATTGTTTCTTCAGCCAAATTGCACATGGGGCATCTAGATGGGCAATTAAACCCTTTTTTGCGAAGATTCTCCCAAGTGAGGGTTTTCCTTCACATCAGAAGCCATAAGAAGGTTTTAATCTTAGGCCAAAACAGAGTATCTCAGACCTTATTTCTCCATTGAATCACCTCCATTTGCTCTGTATTTTCGAGATGCTCCTTGGCTTCCTTGAGCGTAAAATTACCACTCCCTTTCATGCCCCATCTTAGCTGGTCTTTTTCTTCAGCTTTCCTTATCTTCCTTTTGTTTAGTTGGTTGAGCAGATCTCTTATATTGTTGTTTTCCTCATTTGATATTTCTATGTCGTTGAACAACCAATCTCTCAATTCCTGGTCCCTTCTGCTGTGATTCCAGTATTGATGGACAGTGTATCTTTCCCTGTCCTGACACTGTCTCTGAAGGCCTGCTAACTCTGGTCTTTCAAGCTTCGGGAGTTGCTGCCAAGCATCTTCCCAAAATAAAGTTGTTTCCCCGTTTCGGATTTCCCAAAAGCTGTGATCCTCCACAATGTCGCGATTCCTTCTTGCTAAATTCCATATGGGAGACCCTTCAGGAACCTCCTGCAGCCTTATTAATTCCTGAATGTTGCACTCTGGGGTATATTTTTCCTTCCAGTGTCTGGCCCATGGAAGATTGGGTTCCTTCAACCATCTCCACAAAATCTTGGCTCCGCAGGTCATGTTGATAGTGGAAGGATCCACTAGATTTAAGCCCCCTAATTCTTTCGATTTGCAAAGTTTGTTCTAGGAAACAAGTGCCCTTTTTTTTTTCTGCATTTCCATTCCAGACAAAGGATCTCTGGATTGCCCTAATCTGCTGTAGGATTCCTTTTGGGGCAAGGATAATAGAGACCAGGTACTACGGAATGGCTTGCAACACTGCTTTGGTGAGGACTATCTTCCAGCGAAATTGAGGGCCCTGAGGGTCCAGTGCTGACATCTCTTCTCCATTTTAGCCAGGATTTTCTCCCAATGTATCTTTTGCCAGGGTTTGTCCATCAGAGGGGCCCCCAGATACTTAAAGGGTAGGCTACCTCTTCGAAAGCCTAGAATACTAGATAGATGCTTCTGAATAGCCAGATGAGTATTGAAGAAAAAAATAGTGGACTTTGAAAGATTAATTTCCATACCTGAGGCCTTACTGAAGAGATTTAGTATTTTCTTGAAAGCCATGGCTTCTTTCACAGTTGGCGTCCCATGCAGCATTGTGTCATCCACAAATTGCTGGTGAGTTGTCGCTGGTATAGCATGAAGGGGCTGTAGTCCTTTGATTTTTCCTTCATTCTTTGCTTTGCGGATGAGTCTGCTTAGACCTTCCATAAGGATTACAAAAAGGAAAGGAGACAGAGGGTCTCCTTGTCTGATGCCTCAGGAGGGAGAGAAAGGGTCGGAGGGGGAGCCGTTAACAAGGATAGAAAATTTAGTGGATTTAATCAGGGTGAGAATCCATTTAGTCCACCGTTTACCAAAGCCAAAAGCATTCAGTATGGCTTCAAGGTAGTTCCAGTTGACCTTATCATAGGCTTTAGAAAGATCTAGCTGCATCAACATCCTTGCTATTTTCCTAGTCTGAAGAGTATGAACCATTTCCTGGGCTAGTATAATATTATCCAAAATTTGTCTTCCTTCAACATACCCTGTCTGCTCTTCCGAGATGAGGCCAGGAAGAATGGGTTTCAATCTGTTGGCTATAACTTTAGATATGATTTTATATATCACATTACATAAGGCTATAGGTCTAAATTTCTCTGGGGAGTTGGCCTCTTCTTCCTTTGGAATTAGAGCGAGGAAGGTAGAATTTAGCGATTTAAGGATAGAGCAGGAGCATCTGGAATCTTCTACTACTTCCCATATTTCAGTCTTAACAAAGCTCCAGCAGGCTTTATAAAAATTGATGGTGAAACCATTAGGCCCAGGTGCCTTGTCATTCGGCATGCTTCTAACAGCTTCTTCCACCTCATCCAATGAGATTTCCCTAATAAGAGCTAGGTTTTGCTCATTGGTAATAATTTTAGGAATGGCCTGAGTTAGTTCCTCAATAGCTTCAGTTCTGTCTACTTGCGGCTCCTGGGCTATATGATTAAAGTGCTTTGTGAGCAGTGTTGTTATTTCTTGGTGACTTTGTAGAGTTTCCCCTTTTTCATTGTTGAGACAAAGTATTTTATTTTCCCCTCTGTAATCTAGCACAGACCTGTGGAAGAACTTGGTGTTCTGTTCCCCTTCCTTTAGCCATTGTATCCTAGATTTTTGTTTCCATAAGGTCTCTTCCTGTTGACAATGTAGTTGCCACTGTTTCATCAGGACTTTTTCCTGTTCTGTTGAGTCCTCGTTGTTGTGCCCATTAGCCCATTCTTTGTGAATTTGTTCTAACTTTCCTTCTATGATGGTTTTCTCCTTGAAAATGTTCCCAAACTCAGTTGCATTCCATTCTTTAATTTTGTTTTTGATGTTTCTTAATTTGCTTTGAAGTTTAAACATTCTGGTTCCTCTGATGTTCATTGGTTTGTGCCACCATTTCTCCACTAGTTGAATGAAATTAGGGTGATTCAACCAGAACTTCTCAAATCTGAAAGGCTTGTTTCTGGGGGTTCCTTGGATGGCCGCTACCAAAGAGATTGGCCAATGATCCGATCCTCCACTAGGAAGGATGTCGGATTCCACTATTATTCCTTCAAGTAGTATGCTTTCATAAATAAGAAATATATCTAAATGATAGGCTATCTGATTCTCGCCTCCTCTCCTATTATTCCATGTGAAAGTTCCACTTTTCGGCTGGATGTCCACTAGTTTGGCAGAATCAATGAATTCAGTGAAGAGCTCAGCATCCGTATTGAGTTTTCTGATCCCTCCTTTCTTTTCCAAAAGAGAGGTTATCATATTAAAATCTCCACCCATGATGATTTTTGAGCTGGGATATCTGAGCTTTAGACTTAAAAGAGAGCAGAGAAAAGAGAATTTATCTTCTAGCTTTTGAGGTCCATAAACATTTGTGCATAAGTAAGTTTTAGAATTACCTATCATTTGAGTTTCCATGGCTATGAACGATATTGTAGCTTCTGTCGAGAGGATATTTATCACCCGGGAGTCCCAAAGAGTTACTAAACCTCCTTCCCAACCTTGACTGGCGACTTCCATAAATTCTATGTATTTACCAAGCCTTTTGCTGATATTCACCATGTTGTTGTTAGCACACTTGGTTTCCTGTATGAACATGATATCCGGTTTCTCTTTTTGGAATTTTCTCTTTAGGAGTCTTTGTTTCGCTTGGCTATTAAGCCCTCTTGCATTCGATGATATAACTTTCATTTTTAACTAGACAGATTATTGGTAAGAAGGGAAAGCATTCAAAGCCTTCATCTTGTGAGAGTTTAACATTAAAATACCCAGTTCCTGCAATACTTCATTGTTTGTTCTTCGGCCTCTCTTCCTTCTCTGTTTCGAGCTGGTTGAATTGCATAAAAAGCTCTTTGAATGGCTGCCTATTCCCTTTTCTATGCCTAATTTCCTATTTTTCCTGTCCAACTCCGCCTTTCTCCTTGCAATGAATAGATCATTGATCTTTCTAATCTCTTCTTTCGGAATGTTTTCTATTCCTTGAGTTTTCCAGTTTTCTGCCATGACTGGTAAGTTCACTCCTTCCTGCTCTAGAACCTCATTTAGCTCCATCTCCTCACTACCACCATCACTGGTTAACATATCTGCATCTTCATCTGGCTCTCCTACTGGCTCTTGCTTTTGGACTACGGCTCTGAAGGGATGTTTCTCCCCTTTTTTGGTTTTATGGCCTGTCATTTCTTTGTTCCCTTCATTAATATTTGATTCCTTATTTTGTTCTTCTGAATATGTATCTGTCTCTAAGATTTCAAAGGCATTACTGGTGTTGCCTTGTGCTGCCCCTATTATGTTCGTTCTTTTTCTGTTAGCCCTTTGTCTTGCTTTTGGCTTTATGAAGGCATCCCTGCTCTTTACTGCTTGCTCTTGCTTAGGTTCTTCCCCTGTTTTGTTTACTGGATACTAAATGTCCATGTTCGTGACATTTGCTACAGCGGAAGGGGATTTTCTCATAGTCAATGGCTTGAAAATATTCTTCATCCCTATACTCCAGCCACAATCCTTCATGTAAATCTCCTGATACATCCATCTCCACACAAATTCTCGCGCAGGAAGTGTATATTCTTTGTATCGTTGCTTCCGAGGATTTGATGAAAGTTCCTAGTCGATCCCCTATTTGCTTTAGTGCTGACAAGCCCCAGTAGTCTATTAGAAGGGAGAAAAGACGGATCCACACTAGGACCTATGTGAAGGTCTCTCTTTCTGGCATGAAGTTGGGTTTCCAGGGTCTCATGTAGAGACCAGCTGAAGCGAAGAAGTAAGGACCCCCATCAAATACTCTATCCTTGTCCTCTAAATTCGTAAAAACAACAGTAAAAAAACCTTTCGCTCCTAAGTGTAGTTTAACATCACCTTTGGGTTTTCATTTCTGCTTGATCCACTGACATAGCGCTCTTTTTGTTGGCCACAGTCCCATGAACTTGCAGATTACTGCATGTTCCGACATATGTTCTCTATATGCTTATATCTTCGGATCTGTGATCACCACTCTTAGGGTTTCTGCTTTTTTTAGTTTTCATACTCCTCGTGTTGCTTTGTCATTGATGGGGTTTGGTATGGTTTCTTTCTCCTCTTCATCTCTTGATTGATTCCCTTCCTCTCGTTCCCCCTCTTCCTCTGTTTGTTTATCTTTATGGGTTATGTGCCTTTGCCCTGTATCTTCCTTCCTTTTGCTGTCCTCCTTTCCATTGCTTTCTTTTTCTTTCATTTTTGAGTTATTGGTTGTCTCTCTGTGTGCCCTTTGTTTCTTCTCTTTGCTTGGTCCACTATCTTGCTTAAGCTTTCCATATCCTGTTATCTTTACTCCCTCCTGCGCTGCTTGTTTTTGCATGACTATTTGTTTGAAGGATGGGGTCCCAATGGACCCCCCGTTTACCATTTTTCGGGTCAATCCTTGTCTTCTTCTGAGCAGTTCCACTATTCTGACACTGTGCGTGTCCACATCCGATCCTGGTTCTACAGGTTTGAAGCTCTAAACCCTAAACCTCGAGCCAGCAGCCTCCCGAGAACATGGGTGATTCTGCTCATTCAATCAATTGTGCATGGATTTTCAAAACGGAACTGTCATAAAGTCTTCGTTCTTGAAAAAGGTTTGATTGATTGTATGTGCATTAATTTCCTTTTGTTCATCACAACATTAAGGGAATTGAAAAGAAAAACTTGCATTGTGAATTAAAAGAGTTTGTGTGCACTCATAGGAATAGTTTAGGGAAATTTCATTAGATGTGTTCTTTGTAATTTGATTAAAAGAAATTTGATTGCTCTATCCCTATTAACTAAGGTTTTCATTGTTAAATTGAATGAAAAGGATTCTTATCATATTTGTTACATTCTGGGAATCGAAAATACATCACGTGGTGAACCTTGAAAGGCAAATTCTTAATCAAGATCGACTTAAAATTAACATCAATTAACCTAATGGAGCATTGTCATCTAACACAAAACATTTAGAGGTTCTAGGCTAAAGACGTGTTTCGGCGTCGTAAAACATAATAATTGTCACTAACTTGTCTGTGATACATTCTGAGTGTGATACCTCATTCCACGTATGTGAGTATATCGTAGCTCATCCATGTACCTTTGGGCATATAGGGCAATGTTACAGTACGTAAAGTATATGGGAATTCTCTCACTGTGTGGTTTCGCATTAGACAATGCTAATACGGATTGGACCTCCATGTACTTTCGGGTATATATGGGAGGACAACACTAGGTGTCACATGGAATAAGTCGATCTTGCAGACAAGATAGACCTTCCTAGAATCTAAAGAAGACCTAATGACAAGCAAACCAACCAGACACTATCTTTCTCTAAATATGCTTTAATAAACAATGGCAAACAAGTGTTTTTAGGGCCTACCTTAGGTCTAATGCAAGTTTGTGGATGCCCTCACTCCTTTGATCCAAATGAGCTCCTTTGTCGCGAATCTGCAAACACAAACAAGGAAAACAAATTAAATAGCACTTGAAAAGCCAAAATCATAAAACATATTTAACATGAAAGTCAAGGAGTCCATGAAACAAATAACATAAGATACTTGTTGAGAAAAATGAGTTTGATTGTATTAATTAAAAAGAAGAAGAACTTTACAACCTTTGCCTTGACGCTGTACAAGCTCCTCCCAGGGTCTAGCAAGAAGTCTCCTCTACTTTGACAAGTTTCACTCACTCCCCAATGAAGCCAAAAAGGTATGTGATCTCTCCTCTTAAGCTCAACTAGGAAGTCTTGATTTCATCAACATTTACCCTAAAAAAATTTCAGCTTCTAACCTCTCCAGCAACCTGCCCAATGCCTGTATTTCTAGTGCAATGGAGGGAGGTTACTAGGTCCTCCTTCAAAGGGATAGCTCCTCTCATCAAGGGATTAGCTCCTTCTCTTTTGGGATGCATGAACCACCTCAAAGCGAACAATCCACATCAAAATTCCTTCTAGAAACCTCTAGAATTAACCCAAAGTGAGTTTTTTAAGATAAAACTTGCGCCTTTTGACTTTCACAGTGGTCCGCACCTACACCGTTAGGGACAGAGCTGGCAGGTCCGTAGTTTTTGTAAACAGAAGGTGCGGGACCGTAGGTGACAGTGAGAGAAAGTGTGGAACCAGAGTTACGTTGATTTTTAATGTCTTTCTCTCATTTCCAAAGCTTGACTTGAAGAGCTGAGGTCGGAGACTTGCTTAGGAGGATAGTACAAGTGATGATAGACCCATACTGACTGCAAATAAACATGGTGACGATATTTTTGTGTAACAGATTGCCCCCTAAAGTGTGAAGTCTGTAGTAGATGAGGATTTCATTGATCATTTAGGAAGAGTGAAGTACTTTATCATTTCGAGGATCATCTTGTGGAGAGCCCGGTTGGAACCTGTAAAAACATTCAATGCAAGATATATATATGAGATCATATCATCGCTGAGGTAGGCATTCCCATACTCAGTTCAAAACTGACTAGAAAAACTAACTACTGCTCTGATATAGGAATAAAATTGTAAAACATCACAAGTATAGACTTAGGTGGACACAGTATGGACGCAGCCATCTGTTTATGAATAGTCCATTATATAATGAATACAAAATTCCTCGCAGCCTGGAGTGTGGAAACTAGATCCAGGGTCTTCATTTCTACTTCCCGAAACAGTACCATTCTATCTATGCGAATGAATGTGTTGATGTCAAACATGGTAGAAACCACTTGATTACCAGTCAATGATGTAAACTGTTAACAAGTGTGAGAGAAACCACCAGTGATGTCAATGGCTCTCAAAGTACCCAGTACAATCCATGAGATGCGAATAAATGTGTTGATGTCGAACATGTCACTGAATCCTTTGATCACAAGTCAATGATGCAAACTGTGGTCAAAGGCGAGAAACCTGCCATTGAGGCATGTAGATCTCAAGGTACTGACGATTTCTAGATAATGAGCTGACATCGATAGAGAGTGATCCGTCGTAGGCAAGCCCACAACATGAAATCATAGATCAAGTTGAAGAAATTTAGTTGCAAGGACTGACTCAGGGATGGTCAAGATGGATGACAGATATTTTGCAGATGAATGGCTTATTGGTAGTGACCTCTTGAACACATAACGACACAACAGATGGTTTGGTGACAATTGACCCAAAGTTAATACCCAGAAACCGACTGAAGACTTTCAATGTGGTTTGATCAACTGTTAGGCAAAGGATTTCCCAACCCAGGTGAATAAAAGTGTCGTGTTCAAGAGTGGTTACAAAGTATGACAAACAGATTCATTTTTCTCTCTTTTCGCCCACCATTTCTGGCAAGTACATCTTTATTTTTGACAAGCTCGAGGAGGATAACATTTGCTTGATTATAAGCTCATCCTTCGGATGAGTCCAACTTAGTTTAAATTCGAACCCTAAGAAGGAGTGGTTCGTTCCTGTTTGTAATTGAACAGGTCCTTTACTGTGAAATTTTAAAGAGTCCAGTATAGGAGAAACTCAGCGTTTTTCAATTTTAGAGAGTCTGAAAAAACTTAAGAAGACTCCAAGGTTGACCTTTTTCATAAATTTGTGTCTCCCAAGCCCGAAAAAGTATAAAATAATACTTGAGAGAACCGCTTGATCTTTTACGACCAAGGAGTACTTTTCGTCATTAGTGACTTTGACCCAAAAAAGTAAAAAAGCGATCAACAGCACGTCGTTTTATAACCAATATCGAATTTGAAACGACAGAAATCCGGCGATCTTTTCATGTTTTTACGGTTGGAAAAGAGTTGTAAGCGGACCGTCTTTTAATTCCGTTTTAACGAGTTTAAAAGAAACACTCGGCAATCTTTTCATGTTTTAGGAGTCAGAAAAGAGCTTAAAGGTGACTCTAAATGTTTTTCGTCAAAGATGATAGATTTCGCCTAAATAATCCTTTATCCTGCACAAAAACACAAACATTACTCATACCTGTTTGAAATAGATAAAAATTTCGCAAAAATACGTTTTCAAAGTGAAACATAAACAAATTTGCAATTTATTTACTCAAAAAACTTATAAAAAGGGCCTTCGTCAATTCATTTTTACCGTTTGAGTTTGGGTGAGAAAATAGTGCTTTTGCTCAGAAAACTTCCCGTGAAGATTGCGGAAAATCCAACCGTCGGAATCGAACACCGTCTTCTCCAGGTAATCCACATCATCCTACTCTTCATTTTTAATCGTTTCAATTTTTGTTTTAGTCATTTATTTTCATTTTTGGGAGGGTTTTTAGGCATAAAACCCGCGCGCGGGGGCCCACAGGTTTATCACTGCTAGCCTGCGGACCCCGACTTTTTCTCCATTGGGAAAAAGCTCGGGGTCCGCACCTTCCATGTAGACAAAGTGCAGTCCCACGCACTGTGTCTAACCTGGAGGGTGCGGTCCTCGTCGCAAGGGTTTTTAACCCAAAAATTCTCAAAAATGGACCAATCAAAATAATTTCTAGCAATTTAATTTATCCTTATACTTGATGGAGAGAGTACATCATGCGAGATTGGCGTGAACGAGAGCATGAGGATGTGGATGCCATCGCATGGAATCATTAGCCTTTGCTTGATGCTTTGAGGGTGTGCGGCTTGTACAAATTCTGGGCCATTCCTGGCATGAGGGCTCAGGTGGATTTCTTACAGTGGATGGTTGACAGATGGAGCGTGCAAGACCAGTGCTTCTTCATTGGCGGCCACCAGCTCAAAATCGAGCTGGCGGACATATATTTCTTGACTGGTTTGCCTAAGAGAGGCGAAGACTTGACTCTATTTGGGGCTAGGGCAGGTAGCCAGTCTGTTGATAGCCTCAGGCTAGAGTAATGCAACAGCCAGGCTAGAGACAAAGGGATAGACATAAAGACCATATCCCGTCCTGAGCTCATGGTGATTGCATTCACTGTCACCAGACTTTGCGGAGCTGCCGCATTACATATTGCCACTGGATCCTAGATGCATATGGCAGTTGATTGCTTTCGAGGCACCATCTTCAACTGGTGCGATGCTATGTTGGCCAATGTGAAAGGCCAACTAACTAGGGCCAAGAATGGATGACTAAAGACCTTTGGTTATGGGGCTTTGGTCGTGAGTTTTGGCCTGGAGAGGGTTCCTATGCTGATCCCGCAGCACCTTACTGTTGGAGCTGGGCTTCCTCGAGAGCCCAAACTGATGCGATGGGTCGCAGTTATGGCCCGTCACCCGAATGAGAGGACAGAGGTTGCTCGATTCAAACCTGAGTATTTCCAATGGCTGGAAAACCAGGTCTTTTCCATTTAGGACTTCCCTTACGCTGGGCTAGATTTTCGTGGTGACCCAGACATGGTTCTTCCACCAGGAGAGCAGTGGGATGATTCAGGTAAAATCCTTTTCAACATTTTTCCTATTTTAATTTTTTTATTATTTTTCCATCGTCTCAAAACTGATAGCAAAAGTTTCAAATGCAGATGTGGGTCCACAGCGACCAGCCGCTCTCTGGCCTTACGAGAGAAAGCAACCAGTTGCACCTGCGCCAGCCCCACAGGACGAATCAGCAGAGGTTTTGGCTGAGTTGGAGGGTCATCTCGAGCGCTTGACAGGAGATATTCCGGAGACCACTATAGATGACATTCCTCGTCGACTTCAGCACTATGTGATTGGAGTCCTAGGACCTTTTAGGAGGTTCCTTTGCAAGGTGGCCTGTGCAGTGGTTTCTTATCGATATCATCACCAATGATAGGATGATCGCCTATTGTGGGCACATGTGACATTTTGTTTTTTGTACTTATCATTTTTGCCGATCATAAGGTGTTTTCAACCTATGATCGAGGACGATGTATTTTTTGACACACTCCTATATATATATATATCACTATTACCGGCTTATCTTGTAAATCATGTTATGGAATGGTTTTAAATTTACATGTATGATTAGTGCAAATGTCTATTTAACATTCGAGAAGCAATTGCATCTGCTAATGTATTTAAAGATCTTGGAATATGCTGATATTCAATATAATCAAATTCACGTTCCAAGAGATGCACTCTCAAAAATAATCTCAATAACACTGGATTTCTAATGGCATACACTCTATTAAGTTGTAATACAACGAGTTCAGAATCTAACCTCACTATCAAACTCCGAATCCCAAATGAAATAGATTCAGATAATAACTCAATCACTGCACTATACTCAGCAATGTTGTTTGTTATTTGAGCGAGGCTTACCCCATGCATAGATACTAACTTGTCAGAGGGCGAATAGATAACCCAAGCTGCAAAAGAGATGTTTCGTTTATTACGACAAGCACCATCAGTGAAACCAATGTATGTTTGGAGAGGCATCGACATCTGCAATATCAAGAGTAAAACCAAGATAAGCAGGAATAATGACGAAAAAACACTCTCTAAGCTAAGCACACTGTTTAAAATAAAACACACCAGCTAGAAAGAAAAACTATCCTAACTAAAAATCTCCATACCCATCCGTTAAGCATAATACCTCTTCAAGTAAAGACCATTTCTGGGTTTACCCAAAGAGTCCCCGTCAAAGTCTACCAATTCATAGGCCCATTTGGCTAGCTTTCGCTTGACAACATAGGGACCATGCCACATAGGAATGAATTTTCCAGCGCCTAATTTATCATTAGCTTGATCGTAAACTAAGACTAGATCTCCTTCCAAAAAATTTCGAGGGGTCACATTTCGATCATACTGAGCTTTCATGCGTTTTGTGTGAGTCTCGATCGCCAATGCAGCATCACGTCGATTCTAATCTAATTGAGCCAAGTATAACAAACGCTTTTCCTCTTCGGAAGTGGCTGGAAGTAACTCGATGGCCATTTGCAGTGACGGGACTTCGCATTCAATGGGTAACACGGCTTCCAAACCATAGACTAGTTGGAAAGGAGTGAACCCTGTTGATGTTTTTACTGAAGTTCGGTATGCCCAAAGCGCTGAAAATAGCATGTTTTTCCAATTCGACCAATGAATCCCAATGATTCGTCGGATCATGATAACTAAAACTTTGTTGATGGATTCAACCAGACCATTTGCTTGTGGATAATAAGGGGTTGAACTATCGTGACGTAAACCAAGCTGGCCTGTAAGTTCGGTCATCATAACGTTTCAAAAATGATGCCCATGATCAGTGATTATCGCTTGCGGGACACCAAACCTAGCAATTATATGATTGAACACAAAAATTGTAGTTGTCTTGCCGTCTGCCTCAAATGTAGGCATCGCCTCGGCCCACTTAGTAAAATAATCTACCTCAAGGATGATATACGCATGCCCCCCCAGCCGAGTGAGGGTTACATGTAATAAAATCGATACCCCATTTAGCAAAAGGACCAACGGAAATTATAGGGTGGAGAGGAGCAGGTGGAGCGCGCATCTTTCGATCAAAAATTTGGCAGTTGTGGCATTTTCGGACCGCCATAATACAATCTTTAAATAAAGACGGCCAGAAGTAGCCATCACGCAATATCTTTTGGGCTGTGGCAAACCCAGACATATGACCGCCACAAGCTCCAGAGTGACAATCATTTAGAACCCTTTCAGCTTCCTCGTGAGTTAAGCAACGTCGAAAAACGAAGTCCGCCCCACGACGATAAAGAGTATCTCCAATAATCCTGAATTGTTGGGACTGGAATCGAATTTTTCGACGTTTTGACCTTGAAATTTCTGGCCGAAAGGATTGGGTCTGGAGATAAACGATGATATCCCCATACCATGGATCTAAAGTGCTGATTAGAAACAAGGATTCGTCCGCAATGGGCTCCTCTGCCATAGTTTCCGTGTCAGCACGCGGGAAGTCACACATTAACTCCGCAAAAACTAAAGATTTCTTAGACTTGGATTTTTCGAATTCCAAGTCGAACTCCTGCAGGATAACAATCCATTTAGAGTACTTGCCCCCTAGCAATTTCTTGGTCAAAATGTAGATCACAGGGTTGCAATCCGGAATTACCGTAGTTTTACGTAGTAAAATGTAGTGACGAAAACTTTGGACAGCTTGAACAGCTGCCAATGCCAATTTCTCCACATGTGAGTATTTTAGCTTAGTTGGATTTAAAGTTCGACTAAGGTAATATATCACATGTTCAGTTCTGAATTCATCTTCCTGAACTAAGACCATTCCAATGGTGGAATGAGAGGCGGTGAGATACAAGAAGTAATCCTGGTTGTAGTTGGGAGGATGAAACAATGGTGCATGGGTCAACACGTGTTTGAGTGCATCAAAAGATTTCTGAGCTATCTCATCCCAATAGAATGGAGTATTTTGCTTCAACAACCGGGTAAAACCCTTTGTAACCTCGGTGTAGTTAGGAATGAATCGTCGTAAAAAGTTTGCTTTCCCCTGCAAACTTTGGAGTTGGTGAAGACTTGAAGGAGGAGGCAATTTGATGATAGCTTCGACCTTCGAGGGATCGACGCGAATGCCGGCTTTCGAAACTACAAATCCCAGAAATCGACCCGTTTCTATACAGAAGACACATTTGTGTGGGCTCAACCGAATCCGATAATGCCTACACCTCATAAAGATTGCTCGTAAATGGACGAGGTGATCAGCTCGACGTAATGAACGAGTAGGCAAATCATCGAGATAGGGTTGCACAATGTGCTTGATGTCATGAAATGCATAAGACATCGCCCTTTGAAAAGTTGCTCCGGCATTCTTAAGCCCAAAAGGTAACTTGCAATAAGCAAATGTCCCCCATGGACAAATGAAAGCCGTTTTTGGTTAATCAGCAGGTAGAATATTGATTTGATTGTATCTGGAAAAACCGTCCATGAAGGAGAATATTTCGCTGCCGGCACAATCATCAATGATTTTATCGATATAGGGAGTTGGGTAATTGTCCTTTGGACAGGCTCGATTAATGTCCCTATAGTCGATACATATTCTTAATGTTCCCTATTTTTTGTTAACCGAATCAATATTCGATACCCAATCCGTTAACGGGATCGGATAAATGAAACCTGCTTTCAACAATTTTTCAACTTCTGCTTTAATTGCAGCAGCTTTTCGTGGGTGAATCTGATGCAAACGTTGCCGGACGGGTTTAGCGTCTGGGTAAGTCTTGATCTCATGAACAACAATCACGGGATCAATTCCTGGCATTTCCTCATAGGACCAGGCAAACACGTTGCAGAATTCTTGAAATAGGGCCTTATATAGTTGAATTTCGTCGTTTGTACACGAGGCACCTATATGAATGTTCTCAACAATTCCGGGCTTAACCGAAATGTCAGTAGGAATAGTTTGAGAGATGTTTCCCAAATTTGTCTTTGAATCGGGATGTTTCATTGGATTCTGAGGTTCCTTGACATATTCAGTCGTAAAAATTGATGAGAAATCATTTTCAAAACGATCGTCCTCAGGTAAAAATGAAGATCTGTGATGGAGATCTTCCCATGGTAAATCATCTACACATAGGATTTCACAAATTTTCTCATCAGAGTGAACAAGTTCAGAAAATGTGGTTAATCCAAGGTTGATGTGAAAAGTGATTCCTCACGGACCACATTCATTAAGTCATTTTCGGTTGAAGATGGGTTGGCAAAAGACTGCACGGCTTCATAGGCAATTTCATATGGACTCAAAGGCATGGCATTATCAAATGAGTCTATCTCAGATTCAGAAGGGATGATCCAAGGATCATCATAAACAATGGTGTCTGATGTAATCATATGAATGGTTGCAAATGAAGACGATGCGTTGATCGGAGGAAAAGGAAAAGTTCCCAGTAAACCGGCATCTTTAACTAGTCCTACTCCAACATCCTTATATGGGATAGTCGTTTTACCGACATGTTGAATACTCTCAAAAGAGGCTGGGTCGGATGAAAAGTAAGCCAACTGGTCTATTGTTACGATCTTTCCATTATGTGGAAACTTTATTACTCGAAAGACCGATGAGATGACTGCTGTCATAGCGTAAGACCAACTTTGACCCAAGAGAAGGTTGTAATCTAGAGGGGCATCAACCACCTCCACATCTAGACTAACGGTTTTTCCTTCAACCCCTATAGGCAAATCCTGTAGAATGCCAAAAGGATGAAACCCACAGTCGTCAAAGGCCTTTAGAATCGTCGGGGATTGATTTAGCGAAGGAGAACCAAGCGATCTCCAACACTGTATCGACATAATACATGTTGAGGCTCCCTCATCAATTACAGTCAGATGAATAGGCATGTTTTTGACTATCACTAGAATCTGGAAAGCCATTTGATGAGGCAAACGCGGTGTACTATTTTCTAGATCGAAAATTATTAGGTTCGAGTCTTGAACATAAACAGCTCCTATAGCCAACAAAAGTAATTTACGTTGTGCTGGACATGATTACAGCACTTCCAAAGCCGACATTGCTGAGGGTGAAATAGCTAAATCCTCAACAATGTTATAATTCTGAGCCGCTCTCACATGTGGATTGAAAGCTGACTTTCGAAGTACACCCTTGGCGGGCGGTTTGATTACCAAGTCTGGATTAGGTTTCTCGATCTGTAGTGGATCGGAACCGGGAGCTGAGGTTGATGGATTAGAATGAGAAGATTCTGCTTCTTTACGATCAACAGGACTTTTACTACCATAATCTTGCGATCGAGTTGCAATCCTAACATGGGACATCATCAGTATGGGTTCTTCATTGGCACTCGAGGAAGAACCTATCATCTTACTGTCTTGAGCCGGAAAAGGATCCTTCAAAACAACAGAAGTTTGGGAACCCGTGACAATCTTCGTAACCTCTGCACGATGAGGGCAATCTCTTGTAAAATGTTCATCATCACAAACGAGACAAGGATAACGAGGTTTGCGCTTTTCGTCATTGGATTCTGCCTTTTCAGGTTTCTCCTTTGAACTTTTGTCCGTTTTATTCTTCTTCTTTCCTTTCTTCTTCCCACCGGATTTTGATTTGGCTGTAGATGACTCTACAACGTGAATATCGGCAGAAATCTCTGCAGAAGAATCTCCTGTTGGGGAATCAGGCAAGGTTATGATAGGAGAAGAATTCTTGGAAGATTTATTCTTACTTTTAGTGTTAACCGTGCCAATCATACCATTAGCGGCATGAGATCCCGAAGCAGCTGCAGCGATTTGATTTTGCTTGGGAAGATCGAGGATTTTCTCGTGTAACGTACCTGACTGAGTATAGACCAAGTCAAGGTACTGTGCTTGAGCAATTATTTGCTCCTCAGTAACAACTCCGGCTTTAGAAACATCTTCAGTGATCTTTGGGAACAAAGATTTTACAAACCACTCGACCAAGATCTGATCCGGAATAAATACCTTCACTAAACGTCGTCGACGTCTCGACTCATGAATATGATCTGAAATGTAAGTGGATGTCGATTGTTTTAGCGAAGTTAGCAATTCCGTGCCATTGTCGTATCGGACTGGCAACTGAAAATGAGTTAAAAATGAGGTAGCTAACTGGCTAAAATTATAAAAAATGCCTCGCGGTAACTCAATGTACCACTTGGCTGCGAGACCAATTAGAGTGCGCTGGAAAAGTCTAAGATGGATTGAATCATCTGAAATGGAGTTAGACGCACATCAAAGGTGGTAAGTCATCACATGGTTCGATGGGTCCTCTCCCGATTTACCTTCGAACATGGGAATGTCACTGGGCAACTTATTCGGCATTGGCAGCCAAAATGGAAGATAATTAATGGGATCATTCGTTAGGCGCGACAAGTCAGGCAAGTCCAAAGTTACGATAAACAGTAACTGCCGATTAGGATCCCTAAAACTCTGGGTCATGAGACCAGCCCCAGGAGGAGGATATCCAGGATAAATAGGAATAGGAATTGCATTTGCGATATTGTATCCTCCTTGAAAACCAGGATTAACCGGACTGTACTGGGGTTGTTGAGGTTGTTGATAAGTGTACCCAGGATACGGTTGATACTGATAGACTCGTTGCTGCACAGCAAGACCGAATTGGTACTGTCCCTGGTACGGTTAATAAGTAAATTGTGGTTGACTTGTGACAACCGTACTTGAACCAGGTTGTCCTATAGGCATCTGAACCGAAGTTTGAATCGTAGATCTAGACGGTGGTAAAGATGTCTGAGGAGTAGATACAAGAACAATAGAAACCGGAGTTGTCGATACTCTAGAAGTAGGTGGGGTAGATTGAACAGATGTTGCGGCAGTTGTAGCAGTCATTTGCTACGGAGTATGAGGTGTACTAGGCCCAGGCTGAGAAACTACCGAAGGTACAGAAGTTTGAATGTTAGACTGGACTGGTTGCTGGGGTGAACCAGAAACTAAGGATTGTCTAGTTTGAGATGACAACTGTACATTTGGCTGCAACACCTGTTGGGTTTCCGATGGATCCCACACTATATTCATTCCAGGGTACTGACCCATAACAGGTTGAGAATACTGAGGACAATAACCGGGTTGAGGGTAGGATTGATAATTGAAAGGTACATTTCCCGTTCCTTGAACATACGTTTGACCGGAGGGTGGTTGGAAACCTTGGTTCAGGTACTGACCTTGGGGTTGATACCCTTGAGGCACATACTGGTACTGGGGTTGACCTTGAGGTATAAATTGATACTGGGGTTGACCTTGGGGTACATATTGAGTCTGGGGTTGACCTTGAGGAACGTACTATCCCGTAGTTATGTACTGTCCTTGAGGTTGCCCCCCAGATGCAAATTGTGTACCTTGAGGTTGCCCCCCAGGCGTTAATTGAGGCTGCCCCCCAGGCGGTAACTGGCCACCTTGAGGTTGAGGATTGGGAATAGAACCTGACATCATAAGAATGTCTTCTACGCTCAACGGCTTAGTACCATTGCTTCCAGTTAATAACCCTTGCTCAATGGGTTGAGGAGATGCTCCCAAAAAAGTACCAGAAAGGGACTAATACCCGGAGGGAACAGAAGGACCGTCGTACAAAAAAGATTTAGGCGATTGAGTAAACATGGATGACTGTCCTGACATATTTACGGGAGTATAAAAACCTCTAGGTGTTGGGTGATAAGGAGCATGAGGTGGTGAAAAACTTAACCCTGAGTTCTCAAAGAAATTAGTCAAAGAAAGATACCAAGAACTGCTCCTAGGTGGTCTGTAAAAAATTGATTCATGCTCCCTTGGCTCAATAATAGGTTGATTTTCAGGGACAGGGATGCCTACTTCTTCTTCCGGAGCAAGTTCTTCAATAGCAATAAGTCCAGAAGGAAGATCTTGGGTGATTACTCTTTCTACCCTAGGTGAACCAGGACCACTAGAAGTTGGAAAAACAAACCCGGATATCGGAGTAGCAGCAAATTCACTTTCAGGCTCGGATATTTCAGGTTCCTCACCTATATCACTAGTAGATTAAAAGCTACCAGTAACTTCGGAAACAGATACTGATTGTGGATTATAATCTGCCACTAACGGTTGAAAATCAGGATGTACTATCAAAGAAGATTCTCCTTCTTCAGGTGACCAAACTCTATTGTCTCTAGGAGTTACGAGGACTTTCAAGCCTTCAAGCTGGCTCGGTACTTCCTCAGGAGGTTGGCCCCGAAGTCTACGCGACTTCCTCAGTAACTCAGCCACGTTTAAAAACTGAGGAGATTGGCCCCGAAGTCTACGGGACTGCCTTGGTAATTCAGCCATAGTTAAAGACTTTTAACTACTTCACACGCAAACAAAGTAAAATCTCAATGAAAACCACCTAAAGTCTCTAAAGAACCAAACAAATTGAATCACACACCTAAAGAATCTAGGAGATCAAACACACACAAACAGTAACTTTCCGTACTGAAAACACTAGTTGGTGATGAAATCCAACGTCGCAGAGTTCAATACAGAAATGGCGGTTGGAACAGTTACCTCGGCAACCTGCTTAATGAATAGACTGGTAGAAATTCGTCTCGAGTGAAGAGCACCCCCTAGAAAATCCAAGTGAGTCTAGCCGACGTCTGCTCCAGGTACAGTGGGATCTTCCCACCACTGTCACCTCAGGAAGAATCCTAAAGAATATGGCCACTAAGGTTACCAACTGAGACAAATACACTTGGGGGAACAGTCTATGATTCGATACACACGCAAGGGCAGAGTAGCAAGCTCAATCCCCTTGAAGGCTCCTTGACATAATCCAAGGTTTACCAACAAGTGACCCCAGGCTCCTTGACAATGGTTAATCTGAGGTTTACCATTTTTAATACGTGAATATCTGGCGTCGTTCCCAATGAGGAAGGATTGATTCCCACACTGGTTCAGACACGATCTCGTGCTTCTCCTTTAAGAGGAGCTTTCCCAGAGCATAAATGCAACAATTGGATTTCTTCCCTACCACAAGATACAACTACTTGTTTGTTTTTACTATCTTGGAGAGTTAATTACTCTCCTACTCCAAGACACTAGCCTAAGCTAAGTTGGTGTATCAGAGCCCTAGAAATAAAAATGTTACTAGATGAATTTTACTTTAAGCGTTATTTTTATTGGTTTTTGTTTAAGTCAAAAGGTGCTGAGATGAAACTCGTGGTATGAAGACTCGACTCAAAATCACTAAAAATGCACCTAAGATGATTTAAACAATCTTTTTCTCTTCAATGAACTTCTAAACTAAGAAAGAGTTTGAGAATGCAAATACTTTGTAAACACAAATCTTTTTCAATCAAACAAATTGAAAGAAGAGCTTTTGCCTTTTCCAATGCACTCAAAACGAGACAACTAATTATTTCATAAAAATTTCCCTTTTCGTTTCAAAGCACTCAAACACTATAAAAAAAACTTTTTTTTCAAAAGAGATTTTTTATATTTTCTTATAAAACACTCAAAACTAATGAAAATGACTAACTTTGAGATCTATAAATTATAAAAACCTATTTGAAGTCAAAGCCTACTAAATGTCTTTTTTAAGGATGTTTTACTTAGCTAGATGTAAGCTAAGGACCAATTTATGCAGAATCACAAATAAGTCAAGAACAACCAATTTTGTTTTCTTTTTGAAAATGAAAATCCAAACTTTCAAACACAAGCTTTTCGAAGTTTTGTAAAGAGAAAACTCAAAGCGGATTCCTCAACAAGGGGAGATTTCATAAATGGTCAGACTCATAAGAAGGCTGGTAGACACTAAGGTGATCTGAAGTCCCTACAGCTTCTAAGCTCAGAGCCACTACACAACCAAAATGAAAAAAAAAACCCAACAAGAAAAACTCCTAGGAATTTCACCTAAAACCCTAACGCTAACGAAATCAACCTAAGGAAAGCTTCTGACAAGTTATATGCAGGTCTGGGCAGTGGATAACAATTTCTAAACAAAAAACTAAGGTGACTAACAGAGGAAATCTTAGGTTTTTCAAAATTTTGACAAGGTCCGCAGGCCCACAGTTGACATAGGTGCGGTCCCGCTCTGTGCTAAAAGTCAAGCTGCGGGTAGGTACACACTGTGTCAAACGGCTAGGGTGCAGTCCTCTCCCAAAGCTATGGAAAAAAAAAATAACCCTAGATCTACAAACTCTACCCAATTTTACACACAACAAGCCAAAAACAGAAACAAAAATACAGTTTCTTAGGTCAAAGTAAAAACAAGGAAAACAATCAAGTCCCCAGTGGAGTTTCCATTTTGTCACACGGAATAAGTCGATCTTGTGGACAAGATAAACCTTCCTAGAATCTAAAGAAGACCTAATGACAAGCAAACCAACCAGACACTATCTTTCTCTAAATATGCTTTAATAAACAATGGCAAACAAGTGTTTTTAGGGCCTACCTTAGGTCCAACGCAAGTTTGTGGATGCCCTCGCTCCTTTGATCCAAATGAGCTCCTTTGTCGCGAATCTGCAAACACAAACAAGGCAAACAAATTAAATAACACCTGAAAAGCCAAAATCATAAAACATATTTAACATGAAAGTCAAGGAGTCCATGAAACAAATAACATAAGATACTTGTTGAGAAAAATGACTTTGATTGTATTAATTCAAAAGAAGAAGAACTTTACAACCTTTGCCTTGACGTTGTACAAGCTCCTCCCAGGGTCCAGCAAGAAGTCTCCTCTACTTTGACAAGTTTCACTCACTCCCCAATGAAGCCAAAAAGGTATGTGATCTCTCCTCTTAAGCTCAACTAGGAAGTCTTGATTTCACCAGCATTTACCCTCAAAAATGTTTAGCTTCTAACCTCTCCAGCAACTAGCCCAATGCCTGTATTTATAGTGCAATGGAGGGAGGTTACTAGGTCCTCCTTCAAAGGGATAAAGCCCTCCCTCAAAGGGATAGCTCCTCTCATCAAGGGATTAGCTCCTTCTCTTTTGGGATGCATGAACCACCTCAGAGCGAACAATCCACGTCAAAATTCCTTCTAGAAACCTCTAGAGTTAACCCAAAGTGAGTTTTTTAAGATAAAACTTGCGCCTTTTGACTTTCTCAGGGGTATGCACCTACACCGTTAGGGACAGAGCAGGCAGGTCTGCAGTTTTTGTAAACAGAAGGTGCGGGACCGCAGGTGACAGTGAGAGAAAGTGCGTAACCAGAGTTACATTGATTTTTAATGTCTTTCTCTCATTTCCAAAGCTTGACTTGAAGAGCTGAGGTTTGAGACTTGCATAGGAGGACAGTTCAAGTGATGATAGACCCATACTGACTGCAAATAATCATGGTGAAGATATTTTTGTGTAACACTAGGTTTCTATCCATCCTGAGGTAACCGAGACGGCCACCTTGTACATTGTGATACACCGAACACAACATTCGGGGAGATTGGCTACCTATACTTCTCAGTTCGTCGGGAGGTATTTTGTAGTTCACAATTACCTGGTAATCCTTTTGCCTAGATCATCCTTCTTTTATTTTGTTCTGTTATTTTGATTAAAATAAATTTAATTTGCCACGGATAACATCCTCCACACTCGCTCCTTAGTTGATCTTAGGTTGAGACATATGATGACAAATCTGGAGTCCACCAATCAAGGAATTCCTTTTGATTGGAATCCTAGTCCTTTTCCTCCTTCCGGAAATATTGGTGCTCCTTATATGGCTACATTATACTTTCCGAGACTTACCATTGGCTTGCCAGTATGGTTGTTTTTAACCTCCTTGGTTCAAAATGTCATGATTTCTCCGCATAAAGTACTCCTCCAACTGGACAAAATCAACCTCCCGTTGATCCTAAAGTTGACCCTTTGCCTTCTTCCTTGGTTTTTTCTTGCTCCCCTTCTTCCTCTTCGCCTGGTGAAAGTATTGACACTAGTAACCAAGTGGCTAAGAAGAAGAAGAAAGGGAAGAAGGAGAAGAAGAAGAAAATTCAGTAGGGGGTCATCCAAGCAACCATTTCTTTGAATGCAACTTCTGATGAGAAACCATCTGATAAGCCTCATAAAGTTCGATATCCATGCAAACTTTGTTCGAGAGACCATCTTCTCCAAAAATTTTCAGGTATTCCTCAGATCTTGGAAGAATGGTCTTCTCGTTTACATCATCCTGTGTCATGATCAAGTTCTGGAGATCATGCTAGTGAAACACCATCAACTAGTGCTAGTAAAGTTCATGGAAGGAAGGGTAAAGTTAACTTTCCATGTAGGTTATGTGAAGGGAATCACCCCATTCACCTTTGTCCCTATTTGGATGAAGCCAAAAAAGTGTTGGATAACCATCCTGCTTCCCCGCAGCAACTTCCATCTCGTTACATGAGACTCTCACTTAATCCTTCACTAGTTGATAAAGTGACTAGCCTAAATCAAACGTCAGCCAAACCCACTCTCTCTGAATGTGAATCCCATGAGTCTATACCTGACCAATCACAGGTCAAGGAAACAGTTGACCTGATTTCACCTTCAGTTAATCATGCCTTTCCCATAGAGGGTGAATATGATACCACTCAGGTTCTTTTCATTTCTTCAGATTCCAATGAGCTTAGGGCTAATCCTCATGTTCCATCAAGACAGGAGGAAAATCCTCCTGTTCTCATAACTCAAGGGGTTAATTCTCCCGTTTCTATGGTACCCCCTCCAAGTAGTCTGGTCACTTCCTTTGATTGGAATCGACTGACAAGTGTAGTTTTTAACCCCATATAGAAATTACCTACATACGAATTCTAAAACAGAGAAAATAAACAATGTGAGAGCATAACACATAAAACACATATACACAGAGATTTTCCCTTGGATCTCAAAACTGGGACTACCAACTTGATTTCTCTTTACATTTCTTTCAATGTTATAATACATATTTATACATGCCGAAGCATCCAATACCATGGACCGAAAACCATCGCATCCAAAACCATGGACCGAAAACCATCGTGTCCAAAAAACATGTGCCAAAATCATGCACAAAACCATAGGTAGGTTCGGCCATCCTAACATAGGGTCCAAAACCAAAATTTTCCGAGGTTCTACCCTAAACCCCATAAAGTGGGGTTACGGGTACACCTCAAACCCCCTGTGACCCACCCCCGCTACACAATCTACGCAATGAAGGGGGGCTCCGCCCCCCCTCTAACCCCCCGGTTAACTACGTGGGCTAGTCGTGTAAAGAATATAACACAACCCAACATTCTCCCACTTGTTGTTTTCTTTCCACATGGGCCCACAAGAGAGCTTAGTCATTTTACCAGCGCTGAAATGCCCATTGTCTCTCTGCACCAAGAGAACTTCTCAGAGCTCATACATTTTGTCAATGCATCTGCAATATTCTTCAAAGTGTCCACCTTTACCAGCAACACCTTTTTGTCTTGTATCATATCCCTCACAAAGTGATATTGAACATCAATGTGCTTTGCCTTTGAATGATAAGCAGGGTTCTTTGCCAAGAAAATTACACTTTTGGCTGTCACAGTCTATCCTTATGGCTCCCTATACTAACCCCATACTTGAACACAATCTCTACAACCAAACTGCTTCCTTGCTTGTATGAGTGGCTGCCATGTATTCTACCTCTGTAGTTGATAGTGCCACTACAGATTGTTTCTTACTCATCCAATTGACTGCACCTCCAAATAGGTTAAACACATACCCACTTGTAGATCTTCTCTGATCCAGATCTCTACCCCAGTGTGCATCAACAAAGCCACAAATATCCAACATTCTGTCCAATCCTAATCTTCCTTGGCAGCACAAACCATAATCACTAGTGCCACGCAAATACCTGAAAACCCGCTTCACTGTTGTCTAGTGCTCCTTCCCTGGTTTTGACATAAACCTGCTCAATACTCCCACTGCATGTGTAATGTCTGGTCTAGTATATACCATTGCATACATCAAGCTACCAACTGCACTTGCATATGGAACATGGGACATGTCCTCTTCCTCTTCTTGTGTCTTGGGACACTGTTCAACAGATAACCTCACACCTACAGGAATAGGAACCTTCGCCGGTTTACTATCCTGCATATTAAACCTCTACAGTATTGTCTCAACATACTTCCTCTGGTTTAACTAGAGCTTCCTCTTTGCTCGATCTCTTTTAATTTCCATGCCCAAAATATAGTTTTCAACACCAAGATCTTTCATGTCGAATTTGGAGGACAATTGGGTCTGCAAATCCTGGATAATTTCTTTGTCATTTCCAACCAGCAACATATCATCCACATACAAGACCAAATAAATAACACAGTCACCAATTAATTTAAAATACGCAAAATGATCTGCTTTGCTTCTAGTGAAGCCAAGTCCCTATATAAATGTATTGAATTTCTGATACCACATCCTTGGTGATTGTTTTAACCCATACAGAGACTTCTTTAACTTGCATACCAGTTCTTTCTTACCCTTCACTGCAAAGACTTCAAGTTGCTTCATGTATATTTCCTATTCCAGATCCCCGTGAAGAAATGTTGTCTTCACATCCATCTGTTCTACCTCAAAATCAAAAGCAACAACAATAGATAAAAGTAATCTAATAGAAGTTACCTTGGCAACAAGATAACACCAAAATCAATTCTTGGCACCGGGGAATAACCTTTTGCTACCAACCGAGCTTTTTATTTCTCCACCTTTCCTTCTGCATTTGTCTTCTTCTTGAACACCCATTTGCTGCCAATGGGTTTCCTTCCAACCGAAAACTCCACCAGATCCCAAGCCTCATTTTTGTGCAAAGATACCGTTTCATCAACCATGGCCTCTTTCCAGAGTTTTCCATCCTTTGAATCTATTGCTTCCTTCATAGTTCTGGGATCATCATCAGTAATAAATAAAGCAAAATTTAAACAGAAAGTAGATGGACTATAAGTTTCTGGCTACCTTCTTTCTCGAACTGATCTTCTCACACCCGGAGTTTGTGGCTCTTCATCTTCTGATTCCTCCTCTACTGTAGAGTTTGATTCTTCCTCCTTAAGCTCAAATTCTATCTTCTCAGGTTCCTTTGGTTGGAATTCATGTTTAATAACATCTTTTACCTCTTTGAACACCACATCTCAGTTGTACACAACCTTCCATGTGATTGGGTTCCAAAGCTTATAGCCCTTTAAACCATCCTTATACCCAATAAAGGTGCACTTTTCAGATTTACTATGCAACTTGGTTCGTTTCTCCTTTGGAACATGTACATATGCATCACATCCAAATACCCTCAAATGTGAAAGAGAGGGTTTCTTACCAGTCAATACCTCTTGTGGATTCTTATCCTCCAATGCTGATGAAGGTGACCTGTTGACCAAGTGACATGCAGTATCGCCGCCTCTGCCCAGAATTCTTGTCCTAATCCGGCAGCACTGAGCATGCTTCTTGCCCTTTCCATCAATGTATTATTCATTCTTTCTGCAACTCCATTTTGCTGAGGTGTATATGGAGTAGTCTTCTGTCATTCTATACCACACTTCTTACAAAAGTATTCAAATTACTTGCTGCAAAACTCTCCACCATTATCTGTCTTCAACACCTTTATCTTCTTCTCTGTATGATTTTCCATGAGAGCCTTAAATTCTTTAAATTTGTCAAAGGCTTCATATTTATTCTTAACGTAATATATCCATGTATTCCTTGAGAAGTCATATATAAATGATACATAGTACATAGACTTACCCAGTGATGGAACCTTCACAGGTCCAAACACATCACTGTGCACAAGTTCTAATATCTATTTCACCCTCTTACTACCAGAGGGGAAATTCACCCGATTTTGCTTCCCATATACACAATTTTCATAGAAATCAAAATCCAGAGAGCTATTACTCATACCTTCTACCATACCTTTACCATGAAGTATTCAAAGGCCCTTCTCTCTAATATGTCCAAGCCTTTGATGCCACAACATGGTCTTCTCTCTAGAGACCACTAGATTTTCTGCTCCACTTTCGGGAACGACGGATTTGTTGCGCCCATCAATAATAGTGCTACCTTGCAACTTGTACAGAGTTCCAATTCAAACTCCCTGCATCAATACCAGTGCTCCCCGAACCATTTTGTAGGTATCCTTCTCGAACACTATTTTTACACCTACATCATCCAACTTGCTTACAGAAATCAGATTTCTGGCCAATGCAGGAATATGCAAAACACCGAGAAGTGTTCTAACCCTTCCACCTTGAAACTTCAACTTTACTTTTCCACGACCAATGATTCTAGCCTTCCTATCATCCCTTAAGAAGACATCACCACCATCGTATTTCTCATACTCGCAGAACCACTCTCTATGGGGAGTGAAGTGAAAGGATGCACCTGAGTCAATCAACCATGCCTCATGATCTACATGTGTACTTGAAGAAGCCAAGTATACATCCCCACCTTCATCTGAGGTGGTTTTCGCCTCTGCAGAAGGAGCATCATCAGATACCTTTCCTTTATCAGGAGCTTTAGATTTACAGTCCCTTTTGAAGTGCCCTTCATTTCCGCATTTCCAACACACCACCTTTATAGGTTTTCCCGGAGATTTAGATCTCCCTCTAGATTTAGATCTCCCATTCGATGACTTATTTTTGTTTCTATTTTGGGACCGTCCTCGTACAGATAAGGCATCACCATTCTGGCTCTCCATATTTTTCCATCTCATCTCCTCTGTTAGCAAGGCTGAGACTATTTCATCAAATTGCAAGGCAGTTGCATTGCTACCTACTGCAATAACTAGACTATCCCGCGAATTTGGTAGAGAACACAACAAATTGATGCACTTATCTTCATTTGAAATTTTAATATCAACAAACACTTACTGACTTACCACAGTATTAAATGCATTCAGATGCTCTGTCACCGAGTCTCCATCTTTCATCCTCAGGTTATACAGCTTTTTCCGCCGGAATAGTTTATTCACAAGAGACTTAGATAGGTACAAAGTCCCTAACTTGTCCCACAAAGCCTTTGCCATAGCTTCCCCTGATACATTCAACAATAATGAATTTGAGACACACAATCGTATTGTGCTCTTCATCTTCCGATCCAACTTCTTCCATTCTTCATCGGATACTCCCGTTGGTTTAGTACCCAGATCTACCGCAATCCACTGATCTTTATCCACCAACATATCCTCCATCTTGAGTTTCCACAAATCAAAAATCTGATCATTAAATTTCTTGATCTCTATCTTTCCACTGCTCGCCATCTTCTTTCACCACCAGAATCGATCTCGCAGATCTCCCACTGAATAGGGTCTACCACAGGATTGAGTGAAACCCCTCAGCAACAAAGGCATCCCCTTGAAGCCAAAACTACTCTGATACCAAATGTAGGTTTTAACCCTGTACAGAAATTACCTGCATATGAATTCTAAAACACAGAAAATAAACAATGCGAGAGCATAACACATAAAATACATATACACAGAGATTTTCCCCTGGATCCCAAAACCAGGACAACCAGCTTGATTTTTCATTATATTCCTTTCAATGTTATAATACATATTTATACATGCCGAAGCATCCAATACCATGGAATGAAAACCATCACGTCCAAAACCATGGACCGAAAACCATAGTGTCCAAAAAACATGTGCGAAAATCATGCACAAAACCACAGGTGGGTCCGCCCATCCTAACATAGGGTCCAAAACAAAAATTTTCCGGGGCACTGCCCCGGACCCCATAAAGAGGGGTTATGGGTACACCTCAAACCCCCTATGACCCCCCCCCCCCCCCCCACTACACAATCTGCGCAACAAAGGGGGGCTCCACCCCCCCTCTAACCCCCCAATTAACTATGTGGGCTAATCGTGGAAAGAATATAACGCAACCCAACAACAAGATGCCATCTTCCTTCTTATGTGCCTTTCCAGATCATAGTACAGGTTTGTAATATGATTGTACCTAACAATATTATAGATGAAGGTGCATATGTGAGTATCCTTTCCTCCACTACTTGGCAAGCGCTCGGTTCACCGCCACTTGTGCTTATTACCCAGAATCTGTTGGCCTTTAACAAAGGAACCAGTCAACCATTAGGGATCCTTCCTCAGTTGCCTATTACTTTGGGAGGAAAAATTGTTTATCTCAATGTGATGGTAGTCCCAGGCCCTTTAGATTACAATTTACTTCTAGGGCATGAATATGTTTATGACATGGGAGCTATTGTTTCAACACTCTTTGGAGTGATCTGTTTCTCTCATGAACGCAGAATTGTCATCGTTGACCAACTTTCATTTCTCTGTCCAAATATGGCTTCTAGTCAACCATCTTCCCTAAATGGTCCTTTTGTCCCAATGGTACCTTCCCTGCCATGGGTCAATTATGTGGCAACCTGTTCCATGCCTACATCAACTGACGATCAATTCCATGATGGTGTACATTATGTACTGGGGGCACTGGAACCAAATCTCTCTAATGGATTCCTTGCTATGAATCCCTTCCAGAAAATATTTCTCCCGTCTGATGAGAACCTCTTGGAATTCATGACCTCTTATGGGTTGTGATCAAGGAATGTGAGCAAGTTCTTGGTCTTGTGTCAACCTCGTTAAAAATTGAAACAAGTAATATGAGGATAGTTCTTGGTATTGTGTCAACCTCATTAAAAAATGAAACAAAGGAATATGAAGATAGTTCTTTTACTATGTCAACCTCATTAAAAAAAGAAACAGCTCCCATGAGAATAGTTCCTTATCTTGTGTCAACCTTGTTAAGAAATGAAACCAAGGATATGAGGATAGTTCCTGGTCTCGTTTCAACCTCATTAAAAAGTGAAACAAAGGGTATGAGCATAGTTCCTTGTCTCATGTCAATCTCGTTAAAAAAATGAAACAAGGAATATGAGGATAGTTCCTGGTCTTGTGCCAACCTCGTTTAAAAATGAAACAAAGGGTGATGAGGATAGTTATTTTACTATGTCAACCTCATTAAAAAATGAAACATGTCCCAGAGCATAGTTCCTTGTCTTGTGTCAAGCTTGTTAAAAAATGAAACAAGGAATCTGAGTGGAGTTCCTTGTCTTGTGTCAAGCTCATTAAAAAATGAAACAAGGTCCCCAGGAGTGAAGTTCCAATTCGAGTCTTTGATTAGATCTCGTAAAATCCCAGTCGAGTCTTTCACTTGATCTCGTAAATGAACCTTCATTCCATCCACCTGATAGCCACGATTAGTCTACTTAGCTTAATGCAATGAAGCTTGGGGGGCATGCACCTAGAATTGAGTCATCATGTTGAGGGCATGTAAACCAATCAAGCATAGTTTTTTCATTTCAAGCTTGTGTAAACATGAAACTGAATCCAAGCATAGCTTTTTGTTTCAAGCTTGTGTAAACATGAAATTGAATCCAAGCATAGTTCCCTATGGTTCAAGCTTGTGTAAAAATGAACCCATCTCCATTTTAACCCTCGTGATTGCCATTTTATCAACCTCTTCCGTGAAATGAGCCTTGGCTTTTCTCCTTCCATCGTCATTATCTGCTTGGCCGATCATATGCTTTCACTTGGTTGTTTACCCTTTTTGAGGAACAGTTGCAATGAGTGGTCTTATTAGCCAGCCTCTTCACATAAATCAACATGTTTTGAGAAGTTCCAACGTCACCGGAACTAGTTGCTATCCTAGACACCACTCGTTCCTCAAAGTGGAGTTCTCTTTAAGCTCTTTTTAGACTCTTGAAATATGAAAAGATTATCGAGCGCTTGTCCTTTTCAGCTCGTTATTGGATTGGAAATGACATCTACTCAGTATAAGTTTAACCCTTTTCCGAACTGAGATAGATTACTTACGAAAAAGGAATACGTTGATCGAACATGGTCAATAGGTTATCTCTTGTATTTTTTTATGCTTTTTTGGACTTGAGAGACAAATCTACGAAAAATAAATTGTGGATTTTTCTTTTTGTCCCTTTTCAAACTCTTAAAACATGAAAAGGACCAAGTTATCATTTTCATTAGACTCGTTAAAACATCAAATAGCGACAAACTTGTCCATTATGACAAGACCAAGTTTCACCTTCACTAGACTCGTTAAAACATCAGATAGTGATGGATTCACCTGAATGGTGGAATTATAAAACAAGTATATGTTATCCTCCTCAAGATTAATAAAAATAAAGAGGTATTGGTCAGCAATGACTGGGGAAAATGGGAAAATGGGTAAACCACTTTATGGCAGCAAGTCGCTCTTGAACATGACACTTTCACTTCATCATTGTGACTGTTTGGGTTGGGTTATCTGCTTGATGGTCATCATACCTTGGTCTATAATACCATCCATTAATTTTGTTTTGGGTCAATGCTGCCAATCCATTCAGTGTCGCCGAAATGTTCAAGAGAAGTCACTTAGTTTAAAATTCATCCTTTTCAATACTCATAAACCTTCATTTTCATGACCGCCATTCTTGAACCTTGTGTTGTCAGTCACATTCTGTCTCCAAAATCATTACACTCATTTCGTGTCATTGATGTGGGATACATCAAGGCCCTCTTGCGATGAGTCACTTCTTGTCAACATTAGCACATTATCCAAGAAGTTGACTTAGAAACACCCTTCCAGTACCTTGAGGCTTGCATACATCAAGGGCAGGTTTCTCGCTTCTGACGATAGGTTGACATTACTGGCCTTTGATCGAAAGACTTTGTATGGTGTTCGACGTCAAAACATCCATTCACACCATGCAGAATGTACTGTAGTACCTTGAGGATCATTATCATTATCGGTGATTTCTCTCATGTCTGTTAACGACTTACATCATTGGCTGGTAATCAGATGGTGTCTTCCCATGTTTGACTTCAGATCACATATTCACATGGTTAGACTCGTACTTGAGCGAACGATTGAATGAGATAGAGGACCCCAGATCTTGTTTCATCCATTCGGGTTGCAATTTCAAGAAATGTACCAAATCATTCATACAATGGCTTTATATTGATGGTTATCCTATCATGGGTCTATATCTGTAGATGACTATTTATGTACTTGTAATGAAAGTTTATATGCTGAGCATGGGTATGCCTTCCCTTAGCGATTCATGAGAAAAACTCAAAATGTCATGATATTATGTATTGTAATTGATGCAGGTCACCAACCACTTCGCAACCTCCTCATTACATCATAAAGCATATCACTTGACATCATTATTTTCAAATTCATGCTTTAGGGGGTAGCTATTACAGATCCATTTGGGCTTATCACTCCCATCATTCATATCAGTACCATTAGGGCTCATCAAACCCTAATGTGGTTGTTACATGCCCTAGATAAGTCACCATTTTTAATGCGTCCTTCCCTGAGAGTTTCTTGGCCTAAAGCCCTCCAAAATTGCCTCCTTGAGGGACCAACATAGCCTTGGAAAAGGGTAAGTGTGTTTTAGTGTAGGTAGGCCCATGTCAGGGTGCTCTGTAGAGCACCTAGGCCCACTTTGACCTACGTTGGGCAAGATTGAGCGAAATTCACATAGGGTTTTGGGAATATTCTTATCTTCTGGATCCATCTAGAAGATTCCCACACTTATCATCTCCTATGAACTCGAAATTGGATAGGGAATGAGTTAAGTAACCTCTTTTCATCTCATCCCTTCCTCCATGGAAACTAACTATAAGTTTGGAAGGCCATTCAATACCCTCATTTATGACAAAACCTCCTCCATCTACCTATAAATTGAACACTCATATAAGTGATCAGGGGCTGGACTTTGAGAATTTGTAAGGAGATACTGTTGATGTGATAATTGAGAGTATAAGAGAGTAGTGTTATGATGCGAGAGTGTTGTGCTATTCATGTGATGTTGGTTGGAACCCAAGCTGGAAGAGTGGCAATGGATCAGAATTCATGGTTGTAATTCTTCCTTCTACCTAATAAAGTTGTTTACACCTTTTTCCATATACTTATCTTGATATATGATGTTTATATGTGTGAATGTATCTTATTCCATTTTCTTATAGTCAATATATCTCTTGCTTTGATTGGTTCTCTATCTTTTTTTTATGCTTGCAGGTACTTTTTGGGTGAGTTAAGTTTGAGAAGGAGCAACGAGAGTCATACAAAGGAGACAAAAGGAAAGTGAGAGAACAAGTAGGTCCTTTGATTCCTTTGTCTTATTTATCGTCTATAGAAAAAGGATAAGCACTTTAAATATATTGTTCTAGGTATAGCTACCTACCTAGGGAATTAGTATTTATTCGTAGATGAAAAATTCCTCATAACAGAGAGGTCCATAGCATGATCGAGGATGATCATGATGTTGCTAGCATGGCTAGCTGTGAGGCAGGATACAGAAGCTCCTTAGAGATTTGTTTGAGCATGATCTAGATATGACATGGATACATTGTGATGATCTGATTGGCAGTAAGTCCCATATTTATAGTTGGCATTGAGGTACTCTCATATATTGAGACAGTGAAGTTGTTTGAAACAATCTCAGGCTTGTGGTTGTCACCTCCTTGAGAGGGAGGGTGATTATGGAATCCTTTTGTGATTCATATGATTATATATGATCTCACATGATATTTGATTTGATGTTATGTATGAACATGAAATATCTACTATTGAGACAAGCTTACGATGAGAGAAATGTTGATTGAGGACACTGAGAAAAATCTTCCTACATTTCTCAAGCTCCCAAGGTGAGGAATTGAGATAGAGGGCTCTTGGGGTTAAGTGAACTTTGGACAATAGGGCATTACCCCTATCTGTTACCCAGGGTAGAAGAGTGTCGCTACCCTATCTTTAAAGGGTTGGAGGATGTTTCTCCCCTCTTGGTATTTGTAGAGTATACCCCAGTTGCCATCATACCCTCAACTAGAACAGCTTGATGGGAATACTGCTCCTCATTTTGGCCAACGATTTGAGAGTGTACTTTGGGTGTAAAACCCAAATTTATGTTGGATACCAAACTTACTAAGTCCACAACATTCCACCCCAAAATTGATGGCCAAACAAAGGTCATCAACAAGATGATCGTACACATTTTGCACATGTACAACTCGAAGCATCCCCGCATGTGGGATGAAAACCTCCCCTATGTCTGGCACAACTACAACAGATCTCTCCATAGCTCAATGAGTCATAGCCCCTTTCAGGCAAGGTTAGGATTTCAGCCATTATGTCCCATTGATGTGGTCATTTCTTAGGAAGATTTGGCTGACGTCCTGTCCGAAGTTGATAGGGCTAACAACTTCATTGAGCATATTCAACACATCCACTAGTTGGTCCTTGATATATTGGACAAATCCAATGCTAAGTGCAAGTAGGGCCATGATCACCATCGAGTATTGCACAAGTTCTAGGTGGGCAACAAAGTTTGGCTACATTTGCAAAAGGAGTGCCTTACTAGACTTGACCGCAATATTCACCCACTTCGATATGGACCATACACCATCACCATGGTTGTAGGTGACAATACCTTTGAGCTTAGCATCCCACTGTTCCTTCATATGCATCCAGTGTTCAATGTAGACCACCTTCGGCCATACTTTCCACCATTGTTGGACACATCCGACATTGTAGAACAACTCACACGAACAGAGCTCAACCTAGACTGTAGGAAAAAACCCATAATAGATCATCTCATGGACACATAGATCAAGAATCCTTGCCAATAGAGGATCCCTCTATATCGAGTTATCAAAGAAATCCAGCTTCTTCACCATGGCAAGTGGTTCCAGGGACTAGGTTCAACAAAAATTTCCTTACCTCATGGAGGCTCTGAACGCAATGGGGACCATTGCTTCCTAAGGGGGGAGGACTGATCTAGGTGGATATTGGTGGCCATCTGCCTATGCGACCTAGACATCTAGTCGGTTTCATATGTTTCCTTCTTTATTTCATCATTTTCTATTTTTAGCAGTTTTCCAAGTCCTCAACTTCCAGAGCAGTTTGACCCCCTAAACGTCATTTTTCTTTTGTGGTTGTAGTACTTGGAGAGACCTTTCCAACAAAGTATCATACATGCCAAACAAAGATAACATGACCCAGTTACGACCCTGGGAAGTTGGTTGCCCAGCTAACCCCAGGAGGCCCACAAACTCTTGGTGTTACATCTCCTGGGGTTAGGGTTTTCCCTTATTGTTCACTAATAAATAGGCCCTTGAGCCTGATTATAACACATTTCAGAGGCATGTAGCCACTGCATCTCTTATGAGAGATAAGATACCATCGCATGATCTAGTTTATTTCCATTATGTTTGTGACTGTATTTCAATATTTTGATATTGATGAAATGAAGTGTCATTTCTATTGCATCTGTGTATTTATGGTTATATCTATAATTTGTTTCATTCTTGTTTAAGTTTTGATCAATATTAGGCCAAAGTGTCTATAACTTAGCACTAATATCATCGACCTGTTGGTGCAACACTTGCTTTTTTTGTAGGATTGGATCGTGCTCGACCGCTAAGGAGATAATTTACTATTGTTGTTGCTCATGTTTGACTACCAACTTATTATGTATTGCTTCATCTTGGCAACCAGTGAGTTGGATGAAGGTCTGAAGGTCATCGGTTAACATGGTAGCAAGGAGAGGGAGTCAAGACTACATAAGTTGTCCACCGGTGACCGATATCTCGAATTGGCCTTGTGGTGAGGTGTCCCATTGTAGGTTCTCTAAAGTGTGAGTTCTAGTGTGAACGTGTAGAACAAATGATGGTGGTGAATTGGGAGTAGGGGTGGAGGTCTGAGTTAGGATGTTTATAAATTCTTGGTCTTAGGGACTAGGGTCGATTTGCTAGCCATTTGTTGGTTTAGGGCCCAATGCCAGTAGTAAGGATAAATGAGGCATGGCCACCATATTTGTGGGTGTAACATTTACAGTGAGGGAATCATGGGTAGTGTTGATGGTTGCTTGAATGATGAAATCAAACTCCATATTGGTATTGACATTGAGGATTTTTTCGGTCTGAGGAAGGTATGAAATGGTCACGGAGGGGGAGGTACTACAGGGTGATGTGTTGTGATATGTTGGGGAAGTAGTTGAGGTGGAATGTAGGATTTCTTCGATGATCTAGTTGCAAGCGATAGAGTGGGGTTCTTCTTTGGTGAGTTCGATGACTTGGGGAAAGGTAACTGAAATGAGGTGTCGGGAAACTAAAGGAATTGATCTAGCAATCAGATGAGTGTCCTTCACTATAGGCTTAGTAACAAAAGTAGAGCCCATAAAGGGAAGGGAGATGACCACTGATTAGAGTGATGAAGTACCAATCAAACTAACACTAGGAATTACATAAAACAGGGGTAGAGAACTTACTAACAACCGAAAGGCTTCCATAGTGTTCCAGACTAAAAATGTCATTGTTTTTAATCTCTTCACGACAGGGGAGAGTGTTTCTTCTGCTTCTCACTTCTGAGATGTGGAGGGGCTCTCACTAGGTAGTGGTCATGGAAACATTTCTTCAAAATATTATATATGTTTGTTGTGCCGAATCTTGCTAATTATACATGGTGAGGACAAAAATTCATTATGGAACACATGCTCTGAGAGATTGAAAGGAAAAGCTTGCATCTGGAACATCTCTGGGTAGAAAAACTTGGGTCGAATCCAAGTTTTGTCATGGAAAACACTGAACCATATGACTTTTGAATATACATCAAGGAGTGACTTTGGGATTGTGGGGACAACTGCTGTGATAGTGAGAATTTTGGCATACCAGCTAGTGAAGGATGCCTCGTTGATTTCTTTGTTGTTCGGGTCCCTTGATGTCTGTCATGGGAAGTATGCAAGTGTAAGAGGTTGATCTTATGAAACTGGGGCTAATTCTCTTCCTTTGATATCGCAACACTTCATCATTGTTAGAGAGATGACTATTTACCCATAGATGAAGTAAGTCATTTGCTTGTATACATCCTCGTAGACTTCAAATAACTCATTTAGTAAATAGTTACACTAGTTCAACCATTCCCCTTTCACATGATTCAACCACTGAGATGGTATCTAGAGTGCATTCACCCTTGGTGTAATGGAGCTTGATCTTCCATAAAATTATGTGACAAGAAAATGTAATTGAGGGCATGTTGGTAAGATCGATGGTGGCTCCTATCCCACTGTGCTAAGTAGCATACTTGGTATAATAATTATTGTTACATGTTTTCTTCCCACGCTTGGAGGTGGTTTGGAATGCAAATGACACAGTGGCTCCCATAGAAGATAACCCCATCAACCTTTGGATATCACTGTCATGTATTGGGTACTCTCGGTTGAGCCATAGGGAGCCCCCATGCAACTGGTTGATAAGGAACTTTGTGCATTGCGTAGCCATGATTGAAGTTTTGAAGACTAGAAAAATTCTTAAATTCATTAGCATGGACCTGTATAATCCTCAGAATTCCTCTTTGAGCCTGGAATAATGGTTGTCATCTTGCTTGGTTGTGAAGACTGTGAATATTTCACTCTTGAGCGTGGGGAAATGTAATGAGTCTGATAAATCATTGTGGACAAGCAAAGCCTTATCATACTTTCCAAGAATAATTTCAAGTTTTGTCATTCTAGGGTCAAATAGACTAGTAGGGACAACAACTTTGGATACTTGAGTCATGACTACAACTCACCATCTGTACACAATAGACACAGGAGGTCTAAATTTGGACTAAGAGCCAAGGGAATCCAATACTGAAGCCGAAGTGAGAAACTCAACCAAATAATATTTTACAATGGAGAGTTCAACTTTTCCATGCAAACTATATAGAAAGACTTGACACAATGCTTCTGATTATACCATTTAATTAATAAATATGACAACTTTCTATACTCTATTCAAATCATGGCATTAACGATGATTGTGACCTAGACCTGAGGTGGATGATACAAAAACTCAAAAGGTGGATGATCATGATAGCCAAATATTACGAAATGATGGAAAAATAAAAAATTATAACCAAAATGTGTCAAGGATATTACGAGAAATATTTAAACGAAATTCAAAAAGATGTTGGAAATTATTATTGATTATGACAGACAACATAACTGCTACATGCATTACCCCAACCATAATCAGTTGTAGAGGGGTGCACTTAACTAAACTAACAAACTTGATGCAAGTATCTTTTTTCACAACTAACATAAATGACATGAAATAAAATCTACATAATTGACTCAATCCTAAACCTAACTATGATCCCCTTTCAAAGGTCAAACCAATTGATTAATAAGTGTGTGGGACATGGAAGGGCTTTAGGCATGCGTCATTCACCCAACTAGGAAAAATAATAATTTCTAGTTGTGAAATATTAACAACTCCAGTATCTCATACTTTTGCAACAATGAATGGTCCCAACCAATCCATTTGTAGCTTCCCAAGATGCCTCGAAAAACTACTGTCATATAACAGAAATTTGTCCCTGACTGCAAAATAATTCTTCTTGATGTGCTGATCGTTCCATGCTTTCTGTCTTTCCTTCCTGACAATTTGGTGAAAATAAGATAAAAGCCTAGATTTATATAACTCCCATACTGCATTCATTCGTTCAACAATTGACTGATCCTCTGTCATCTGAGTGGTACACAATAAACAGGTTGGGAATGATAAATTCAATAGGTACTACAACTTTTCAGCCATAAACAAGATGTAAAAATGTAGTCTTATGCCATCATTTGATGGTGGTATGGTAGGACCAAAAGGTAGCTATTACCCTCTCATTCTAGTCATCTCAGTTGGCAGAAAAAATATTAGAGATTCCCTTCTCTAGGATCTTGTTGAAGGCCTTAATGGTGGCATTCGCCTGTGGATGGTAGGGGATACTTCTATGGTGTTGGATCATGAAGTTATACGGAAATAAAATGAATGTTTCATTAATTAAGTGGGTCCCGTGGTCACTAGTGAGGCTCCCGGGGCAACCAAACTGAGCTATGATATTTTCAAAAATGAACTGAGCAACGGTGTCAATAGTACAATATTTAACTGGTGCGGCTTCAACCCAATAAGTGAGATAGTCTATAAAAATAATAATGTATCAAGCATCCAAGTGATGCTTCTGAGGATTAATAGGCCAAATGAAGTCCAAAACCCACTTTTTGAGTGTCTTAAGCATGCGTATAGGCTGCGAAGGAAGTCCATCCTTGTGTAATGGTTGCCCCACCCATTGACAAACATCACATTTCTTGATGTACTCTTTTGCATCCCAGAAGATCGTGTGTCACCAAAGTCCTGCTTGTAGTAATTTTCTCGTACTAGCTTTCCCCCCTACATGTCCTCCCACAACTCTAGAGTGGTATTCCCATATCACGTCATCATTTTCATGGTTTAACACACATCGTTGCAGTATCTGGTTGAGACCCATCTTGTACAATTCGCTTGTGATCAGCTGATAATCCATGGCTTGAACCTTGATATGCCTTCTCTGGGTTGTTATGTACTCTTCTAGATATTTTTCAGTGGATGAGAATAGAATGATGTCTTCCAAATAGTTGGGGATGGCTTCAACCTGAAATAGATCAGTGTCTGGCGGTTAGTCATCTACTGACCCACCTACTTTGCTTGACTCTTGCCAGGAGAGATAGTCAAGCCCTATATTCATCCCTCCTAAATTCATGCTGACTTAGAATGTAAACTCCTAAAATAGAAAGAGCCATCCAAAAATTCTCCCTTCTAGCACAGGCTTATTTACCAGGTACTCTAGTGCAGAGTGTTTAGTGAAAAACTTAAAGGGACCACCCAAAAGATAGTGCGTGAATTTTTTCAGTGAATATACCATTGCAAGATCTTCTTGTTTAGTAGTGGTGTAGTTCCTTTCTGGAGTGGAAAGTCTTATGCTGGTGAAATAAATTGGGTGATCCCGATTACCATCTCCGGGCTAGGCTAAAATATCTCCCAAAGTGATCTCAAATGCATCGATGTGGACATAAAATTATTTATTCCATTCTGAGTAAACCAAGATTGGTGCGCTTACTAACTTCTCCTTTAAAGTTTGAAAGGTGACATCAAATTCATCAATCCAAGCGAATCGCTCATATTTCTTCAACATGTTTTCCAATGGTGCGGTAATTAGGACATAATTACGAATGAACCTACACTAATATCCTATGTGGCCAAGATTTGATCTTAATTTCTTGGCACTAGTTGGTGGAGGCATATTTAGAAATACCGTAACCTTGGCAATTTCGACACACACTCCTTCCTTGAAAAATATATACTTGAGGAGTGTTCCAAAGGGGACAATGAAAATGGATTTCTTTAATTTCAAAGAAATATCTAGTTTCCCACAGAAATCAAACATTACTTTGAGCTAGCTAAAGTGTCTTTTCAATAAGCTGTATATTTTCCAATCATCCATATACACCTCCGAGAACTTGTGAATATAGTTTCAGTACGATCCTTGAAAACATTATAGGTGCATTATTCAACCCAAAGAACATGACATGGTAGGCATAAGAGCCCCATTTAGTCATGAACATGGTTTTCATAATATATTATTCTGCAATGTGAACTTGGTGATAGTCAGAGAACCCATATGTGAAGGAACAAGCCTCATTACCTGCAACATTATCAATGAATTCGTTACTAAATGGAGTAGGAAAAGGATCATGGATGCAAGCATTGTTCAATATCTTGTAATATACATAGACCTGGATCTCTTCGGAGTCCTTCTTCTTTTGAATGACGATCAAACTAACCCACTCAGCTTCATTGACTGGAAAGATGAGGCCAGCTTCCGGCTTCTTGTCGATCTCTCTCTTCACCTTCTCCTTGACCCTTGAGTTCAGTTGATATAGTCGATTTTTTTACTGCCCTTACATATAGGTTCAACATGATCTTCATTTCTCCCAATTCCCCTTTAATTCCTTTGAGATCTACAATGGATGAAGGGAAAAGATAATCATACTCCTTCAGAAGATAGAAAATCTACTCAGTGGTTTGTTCGTCCCCATAGTCCCCAATGAAAGCCATTTTTAGTTTCTCTTCAGTCTCAACGTTATGCTTCCACAACTTCCAAGGTTGTAGTTGTGGTCCAATCCTTACTGGACCATATTCTATGTCACATGCCCCCTCACAATATTTAAAGGTCGAGTGCCTTAATCCTTCCAAATCATCTCCATCAGGTTCAAGATTTACCTTCTCGTGAGCCACATTCTCATGAAATCTTGAGTCATAGGTATGATTGAAGACATCCTAGTCACAATAGTCCTCAATAAGCTTTCCATTGGGAACAAGACGCTCTTGATTGCCTTCATGGCAAGCAATATCCTCTCATATTTGTCAGCAAAGGAGAAATCACAAATTGTTGAAAATAGCAACAAGAAATGATAAAAATAGAAGTGCTAAAAATAGCACTGTTATAAATAGCATTTCGGGATACATTCCAATTTTAGTTAGTCCCTAAACTAAAATTGAGAATTAAAATTCGAATTTGATCTTAGCAGTTGTTTGTAAAATAATTAATTAATTCATCTTGAGTTGATTAGTTGTAGAAAATCAAACATGAAGTCTATGTTTCTCCATTGATTGAGGAAGTTATCCCTTGATTAAAGGAGATCAGGATGAGTTGTACTTTGAGTTGTAATTAGTTAGCTAAGTTAACTGAGTTAAGTCCAGTTAGATTAGTTCCAATAGTTTGTGGAACTGATTGTGAGTTCAGTTAGTTAATGCATGCATGCATATAACCACTGCACTTTAGATAACTGAATATTCTCTCATAAATAACTAATGCATGTTAGTTCAGTCAGAGACCCAGTTGAGATCAGATGATGGGATAGTGTACTATCAATTGCAGGAATATTCCATGGAGGATATCTCTTGCATGCAGAAGGAATTCATTCCTTGGATATTGCGCAGTTACTTTTGAGTTTGATGAGTGTGTGATGAGGCCAATTCACACAGGTGGCAGCATTGGACCCCAAGAGAAACTGTGCAAGGAAATAGGAGGCTTGGAGGGCTGAGGGAAGGCATATGTTGTGTCTATTCAGTCTGTGAGTTGTATTGTAGGATTGTACTGAGAGCGGGATAGCTTGTGAGCTAATGCTTTGTGTAATCCAAACATATTTCCACTTGTATGATAATATAGAGATCGGGGTTTTTAGTTGAGGCTTTCCCCATAGTATTCTTCTGTGTTAATGTGTGATTTATTTCTCATTCTCTGTTATATGTGTTCTATTTGATCTTGCTTAAAATCGATTAAGCTTCCGCAAGTTTGTTGTAGAAGTAGATCTGGTATTTTGCTTTAGTATATTGCATAATATATTGATCTACAGTGGTAAATTCTACATGGTATCAAAGAAAAGGTGATCAAAGCGAAGAACAATATAAAAAGAAGGGAGAAGTTCGAAGTTTCAAGTTCCTGATTATAGAATTCGAATTCTTATCACATTTCAAATTTCCCCAATGGCGTTCAACGGTTTAACACTTGAGTATGCCTTTGATGGCAGCTCAAATTATATAGCCTAGAAGGATCACATGGAAGCAGTATTAGAGGACAACAGTTTAAAGGACTTCATTGATCAAGAAGTCCTCAAGCTGGCAGCAGCTAATGCTACAGAATTGGCGGAATGGAAGAAATGTGTGGCTAGAGCGAGGAGAATCCTTCTGGAGGGAGTTCGAGACCACATAGTCTCAAGTCTCCATGGGAAGGAGACACCATTTTCAATGTGGAAAACATTGAAAGATCTATATCAAAACAACAATGATCAGAGGAAGCTGGCGCTAAAAGACAAGCTTCAAAAAATCAAGTGTGAAAAGGGCGACACGATCTCTACATATCTGAACAAGCTCACCACCTGCAGGGATGAGCTTGGAAGTGTAGGGATCATGAAAACCGATGATGACATGGTGAGTCTTGCTCTCCTCGGTCTTCCTAAGAGCTGGCATAGCTACCAAGACTCAGTAAATGGAAGAGAGAAACTACTAGATTGGGAAAAACTTTGGTCGGATTTGATGCAGGAGGAGATAAGAAGAAGCACCAAAGATGGATCTTCATCAAAGCAAGATGATGAAGAAAATATAGCCTTACCGAGTAAGGCAAGGAAAGGGAAAGGGAAGGCATCCCATTCCAAATCCATTTCTCCCCATGGTGGGAAGCAGTTTGACAAATCAAAAGTGCGATGCTTTCATTGTCATGAGGTGGGCCATTATGCTATGAATTGTCCACAGAAGAAATCCAAGAAGGGATCCTCGAAGGGATCAGATGGTGAGGCACTAGCCTCATAGTTTGAATTGGATTTCTCTCTCATCGCATGCATGGTTTCATCCATGGTGGGATGTGTTTGGTACCTGGACAGTGGATCCTCTTTCCACATGTCCGGCGACAAGAATATTTTCAGTACCCTGGAGGAGAAGGATCTCCAGATGTGGATCGAGATGGGCGATGATGGAAAGTACCGTGTTTCAGGTGAAGGTACAGTTGTGTTTCAGAGGGAGCATGGAGCTCCTCTCACCCTAACTGATGTAAAGTATGTACTAGGTCTGAAGAAGAATCTTGTGTCTGTCGCTATGCTAGAAGACAAAGGCTATGATGTAGTCTTTAGTAAAGGAAAGGTATTCCTCAAGCATATCGGTACTGGACAAAACAAGAGGATTGGGATTCAAGTAAAGAATATCTACAAGCTGGAGGTAGACAAATGTGTTGCATTGAGTTCCAAATTAGAGATGGTGCAGAGCCAAGATGTTGCCGAGATATGGCATAGAAGATTGGGCCACTTGCACCATGGGGCCTTGAAGATCATGCAGTAGATTTCTACCGGACTTCCCAAGGGAAAACTAGAGCAGACGGATGCTTGCAAAGGTTGTAACTTGGGTAAGTATGTGAAATTTTCCTTTCAGGGTCGAGACAGTAGAGCTGGATCAATCCTAGAGCGAGTTCACATAGATGTTTGTGGGCCATTCTCTACAGACTCCACCACTAAACAAAGGTACTATGTTATTTTTATTGATGATTTTTCTCGTAGATGTTGGATCTACTTTATGCAAAAGAAGGATCAGACCTTCTTGAGGTTTTGTGTGTTTAAAGCCTTGGCAAGAAAGAATCTGGAAACAAAATAAAGGCCTTGCATAGTGAAAATGGTGGAGAGTATGTCTCCCAACAGTTTAAGGACTTCTGTGCAGCAGAAGGAATTAAACGGGATTTGACGACACCCCATAACCCATAGAAAAATGGGGTGGACAAAAGGAAGAACAGATCGATTGTGGGAACAACTTGAGCGATGTTGCATGACCAAAGCCTACCACTTCATTTATGGGATGAGGCATGCAATACAACAGTATACTTGCAGAATAGAAGCCCGCACAGTATACTGGGAATGAAGACACCTATGGAGGCCTTTTCCTAGAAGTGACCAGATGTGAGTCACTTCAGGATCTTTGGATCATTGGTTTATTTCCATATGACCAAAGATGCCCAGAAGAAGCTAGATCCAATAGCTGAGTTGGGGATACTTGTGGGGTGCGCTTATACACCCCACAACTATCGGGTGCTCCTGCCTACTAGTCAGAGGAGAATGGTATGCAGAGATCTAAAGTTCAATAAGTAGAAAGCCATGTGAGTATCACTTGAGAGGGACCTCAAGTTGCATGCAGAGGAGGAACTTTCATTTCCTAAGGAGGAGGAGCCTCACACTAATGTGGAGCAGCTGCATGAAGAGGATCCAGGAGTGGAGACATCCACTCATGCTGAGTCTTCTAGAGATGGGGGAAATGCTCAAGGGAAGCTGACAGGTTGATGTTGGATGCACAAGAGAATGTGGGACAACCATCTTCTTAGCATAGAGTCTGAACCTTATTCATTCGAGGAGGCAGTGTAGCAACCAATATAGGTTGATGCTATGGTAGAGGAGTCAGAATCTATCATTCGGAATAGTGTGTGGGATGTTGTCCCAAGACTTCAAGACAAGTCAGTGGTGAGTTACCGATGGCTTTACAAGGTAAAGTAGGCAGTTGATGGTAGTGTTGAGAAACATAAGGCAAGGTTTGTTGCCCGTGGTTTCTCACAGGTCGAGGGGATCGACTATGATGAGACCTTTGCTCCTGTAGTAAGGTACTCATCTATCAGATCAGTGTTGGCAGTATCAGCTCAGATGGATGTGAAGACAACATTCCTCAATGGGAAGATTGAGGAAGAGGTGTACATTGAGTAGCCAGAAGGTTTTGAGACCTTAGATCATGAGTCACATGTGTGCCGACTCAAGAGGGCTTTGTATGGGCTGAAGCAAGCACCTCATGCTCGGTACACCAGGATTGACAACTATTTCACCAGGTTGGGCTTCACCAAGAGTGAATCAGATGCAAACCTTTACCACATCATGGTAGAAGGTAAGCCATTGATCATTTTTCTTTATGTGTACGATCTGATTTTGACAGGTGATGATTAGTTGATCAAGTCTTGCAAGGAGGACCTTGCAAGAGAGTTCGAGATAAAAGACATGGGTCTTATGCACTACTTTCTAGGCATGGAAGTATGGCAGAAGGATGGGGAAGTATTTGTGTCTCAAGGCAAGTATGCCAATGAGATACTCAAGCAGTTCCACATGGAGAAGTGCAAGCCCATTCAGACTCCTCTAGCTGGTAACTGGAGGAAGGAGGATGTTACTTCAGGTGAGGTATTATCTATTACTATTTATCGGCAGTTGTGGGTTCACTGATGTATCTAGTGAACAAACTACCATACTTATGCTTTGCGATGAACCAGTTGAGTCAAGCTATGGTTCAGCCTACCAAGCTATTTTGGAAGGTAGTGAAGCATGTGTTGAGATACCTCAGAGGCACATCTCAGTATGGATTGTGGTACAGACGGACAAAGGGAGTGAAGCTTCAAGGCTTCACAGATGTAGATTGGGCAGGGAGTCCATCAAACTGAAAGAGCACTTCTAGAGGAATCTTCAACCTTAGTTCAGCTACAGTTTCCTGGTAGAGTAGGGAATAGAGGTTACTTGCACTTAGCTTAACAGAGGTTGAATACATGGCTGCCAGTTAGGCAGCATGCGAGGCCATTTGGATGCGGAAGATTCTAGTGGGATTGTTTGGTCAGAGGATGGATTAGCTATGATCTATTGTAATAATCAGAGTTTTATCAAACTCTCTATGAATCCAGTATTTCATGACAAGTCCAAGCACATTGATATTCGGTACCATCATCTTCGAGACTGTGTGGTGAAGAGGATCATGTTGTTGTTGTATGTTTCGACCGAGGAACAGGATGCAAATATTTTGACTAAGGCATTGTCAAAATGCAAGTTCGAGTTCCACAGAGACATGATTGGGGTGACTGGTAATCCCTTTCTTGTTGAGAGGGAGTGTTGAAAATAGCAACAAGAAATTCTAAAAATAGAAATGCTAAAAATAGCACTGCTATAAATAGCATTTCAGGATACATTCCAATTTTACTTAGTCCCTAAACTAAAATTGAGAATTAAAATTCGAATTTGATCTTACCAGCTATTTGTAAAATAATTAATTAATTCATCTTGATTTAATTAGTTGTAGAAAATCAAACATGAAGTCTATGTGAAGCCATGCAATAGTTTCTCCATTGATTGAGGAAGTTATCCCTTGATTAAAGGAGATCAGGATGAGTTCTACTTTGAGTTGTAATTAGTTAGCTCAGTTAACTGAGATAATTCTAGTTAGATTAGTTCCAACAGTTTGTGGAACTGATTGTGAGTTCAGTTAGTTAATCCATGCATGCATGTAACTACTGCACTTCAGAAAACTGAATATTCTCTCATAAATAACTCATGCATGTTAGTTCAGTTAGAGACCCAGTTGAGATTAGATGATGGGACAGTGTACTATCATTTGTAGGAATATTCCATGGAGGATATCTCTTACATGCAGAAGGAATTCATTCCTTGGAGATTGCGTAGTTACTTTTGAGTTTGATGAGTGTGTGATGAGGCCAATTCACATAGGTGGCAGCATTGGACCCTAAGAGAAACTGCGCAAGGAAATAGGAGGCTTGGAGGGTTGAGGGAAGGCATATGTTGTGTCTATTCAGTCTGTGAGCTGTATTGTAGGATTATATTGAGAGCAAGATAGCTTGTGTGTTATATACCTAGGGGGGATAATATGGGGTACCAAGGGAGGTACCCAAGGTAATAATGTAATAATGGGATGGGCCATAGTAATAAATAAGGTGGTTAACGCATGTCATGTAAGGGACCACAAGTAGTTAATAATAATGTAATGGGCCCATGGTATTAGTTGATGGTATAAGGGAACCATGGTAATGACCCATGGTATTGTATGTATGAGGCCTATATAGAGGCTAGAGACTCCACATGAAGATGAAGAGAAGTATTATTGTATGAATAGGCATATGGCTTGTGGAGTGTTCTCCTTCCTTAAGGAGTGAATGTATGGTGTTGCCCTACCTTAAGGGTTTGATCAATATAGAATCATTTCATATTATTTCTGGGTTTCTTTGCATTCTCTTATATTTTCATATCAGATCTATAATATTCTTGGGTTAGATCTACAACAAGTGGTATCAGAGCACTTTCTTGGGCAAACTGTGGAATTTTTTTTTACTTCTGCAGGGATTTTTTGGGTGGCGAATTTGCAGATCAGATCTGTACGTTTTGGTGCAATATTTGCAGAATCTAATTGCAGATCTGTATTCCTTGTAAAAAAATACCCAAATTCAAAAAAAAAATCAGTTGAATCAGAGTCCGGATGAAGGAGATATTGCTGATCTAAAAATCAGTGGGGTTGCAGACAATTTTCAAGGCAGCGAGTTTGCGGCGCAGATCTAGAAGCCCTGGTGAAAGATCTGCAAAATCTAATTGCAGATCTGCATTCTTTGGGAAAAAACACCCGATTTAAAAAAAAAAAAATCGGTCGAATCGGAGTCCGGATGAGGGATATATCGCTGATTTAATATCAGCTCTTTTTGCAGACATTTTGAGTGACGGCGGGAGAGTAGCAGAGTAGATCTGGAATTCTAGTGCCTGGATCAGGATTTTTATCACATGGGCAGATGCAGAATGATTGTTCCATTTCTAAAAATAGGTTATAATAGGGATTCTGAGCAATATTGACGGATCTGTGACCATTTCAATTTTTCGCCAATATTTTTGTGATGGCGGGCCTAGATCGCTTTGAACAGGAAGACTCTTTTTTGGGTCGCCTCACTAAGCTCTGACAGACTGGTACAGTGGAGGAATATATTACCGCTTTTGAAGCCTTAGCCTTCCGCACTAAGGGTATCACAGATACATTCTTCAAGGAATGTTTTATCAACGGTCTTAAAGAAGCCATCAAAGCTCAAGTTCTACTTCACCACCCTCCCACGTGGAAGGAGGCTTGCCAGGTAGCTTGTCAGGTCACATTGCCTAGCAAAGATTTTATTTTTACAGAAAAGAAGGAAACCATGGAACCTAAAGGGTTATTTCCTACTAGTATATCCTTATTACAGATTCATGGATTGATTCAGAAAGAGAAGATTATTGTTTCTATCAATCCTAGTTGTAAACATAATTTTATCAGTGTTAATTTGGCAAAAAAATTGCAAGTCCCAGCAAAACAAATTGAACATACACAGGTTGATGATAAAGATGTTCAAATTTATAAGGATTTGAAGCTTTCTTTGGATAAATATGTGTTGCATGGTGATTTTTATGCTTCAGAGATGGATAATATGGATGTTGTTTTGGGATATCCTTGGATGGAATCCGGGGGTACTATCAATATTAATGTGCAGAAGAAATTCCTGAAGCTATGGTATAAAAAGAAGAAAATTACATTACAGGATATTTCCATCCATAAACAGGTAGAGCACATGGAGGCTGAAGCAGAAGATGTTCAAGGGATTGACATATCAGATGATGAGCCTTTGATGATCGACAATCAAACACAAACAGAGGCTGCAGAAGAAAAGGTTACAGGTGATGATACATCAGAGGAGAGCTCAGTGGTTGAAGTCATATTGAAAAAGAAGACACCACAACAGGCACCACAGCAGGGTGAAGTAAAAAAACAGCCATCGTGGGTTAAAACTTCAACATATCATCACCCACATCACCCAACGAGACAACCATCAAGATGGAAACCAAGTCGTCACATGACGGATCGTGAGGAGAGAAGATCCACCCACTGCACATCAACACAGAAGAGCTGCCACGGTCAACTTCCATCTCAAGCGAGCGAGGCACCAGCGAGATCGAGGGTTCACCTTTCTCTTAGATGGCTAGATGCACGTGCATGGTATCAGTGGACTACTCTTTTGAGTAGATCTTATTATTTGTGTTCTTCCCATGTTTCGGGGACGAAACATGCTTAGGGGGGTGGAATGTTATATACCTAGGGGGGATAATATGGGGTGCCAAGGGAGGTACCCAAGGTAATAATGTAATAATGGGATGGGCCATAGTAATAAATAAGGTGGTTAACCCATGTCATGTAAGGGACCACAAGTAGTTAATAATAATGTAAAGGGCCCATGGTATTAGTTGATGGTATGAGGAAACCATGGTAATGATGCATGGTATTGTATGTATGAGGCCTATATAGAGGCTAGAGACTCCACATGGAGAGATATGAAGAGAAGTATTCTTGTATGAACAGGCATATGGCTTGTGGAGTGTTCTCCTTCCTTAAGGAGTGAGTGTATGGTGTTGCCCTACCTTAAGGGTTTGATCAATAAAGACTCATTTCATATTATTTCTGGGTTTATTTGCATTGTCTTGTATTTTCTTATCAGATCTATAATATTTATGGGTTAGATCTACAACAATTGGTATTAGAGCTATAATATTCTTGGGTTAGATCTACAAACACAAACAGAGGCTATAGAAGAAAAGGTTACAGGTGATGATACATCAGAAGAGGGCTCAGTGGTTGAAGTCATATTGAAAAAGAAGCCACCACAACAGGCACCACAGCAGGATGAAGTAAAGAAAAAGCCATCGTGGGTTAAAACTTCAACATATCATCACCCACATCACCCCGCAAGACAACCATCAAGATGGCAACCAATTAGCCACATGGACAACAAACCCCGCAGGACAGATCGAGAGGAACGAAGATCCACCTACTACACATCCACATAGAAGAGCTACCACAGTCAACTTCCATCTCAAGCGAGCGAGGCACCAGCGAGATCGAGGGTTCACCTTTCTCTTGGATGGCTAGATGCACGTGCATGGTATCAGTGGACTACTCTTTTGAGTAGATCTTATTATTTGTGTTCTTCCCATGTTTCGGGGACAAAACATGCTTAGGGGGGTGGAATGTTATATACCTAGGGGGGATAATATGGGGTACCAAGGGAGGTACCCAAGGTAATAATGTAATAATGGGATGGGCCATAGTAATAAATAAGGTGGTTAACCCATGTCATGTAAGGGACCACAAGTAGTTAATAATAATGTAATGGGCCCATGGTATTAGTTGATGGTATAAGGGAACCATGGTAATGACCCATGGTATTGTATGTATGAGGCCTATATAGAGGCTAGAGACTCCACATGAAGATGAAGAGAAGTATTATTGTATGAACAGGCATATGGCTTGTGGAGTGTTCTCCTTCCTTAAGGAGTGAATGTATGGTGTTGCCCTACCTTAAGGGTTTGATCAATATAGAATCATTTCATATTATTTCTGGGTTTCTTTGCATTCTCTTATATTTTCATATTAGATCTATAATATTCTTAGGTTAGATCTACAACATTGTGAGCTAATTGTTTGTGTAATCCGGACATATTTCCACTTGTATGATAATACAGAGATCGGGGTTTTTAGCTGAGGCTTTCCATAGAGTATTCTTCTGTGTTAATGTGTGATTGATTTCTCATTCTCTGTTATATGTGTTCTATTTGATCTTTCTCAAAATCGATTAAGCTTCCGCAAGCTTTTTGTAGAAGTAGATCTGGTATTTTGCTTTAGTATATTGCATAATCTGTTGATCTAAAGTGGGAAATTCTACACGAATGAATTTGGTTCTCATGTGGTCCCACTCGATGATCTGCCTCTTTATCTCTTCTGTAAGATACCAAGCCTAGGGGAATGTTCCTAGAGTGTCGATAAGGCTATGCACCCATAGACTCTTGAGAAGTCCCTCCCTGGTCCACCTATTTTTACAGTTCTAGAAATGCTAGTGAGGATTGATGTATCCTTCATACTTAAGGAGATTGGGTGAGAAGCCTTATAAATACCAAAATCTACATATCAATGCAGACTTGACCATATCCCATCCTTGGAGGTGGTTACAATGGGAACCCCACCACCTTTTCAGCATCACTTGAAGGGGACAAATCTGGTAAAGGTATCTTGTGTGCCTCTAAAATGTTCAAATCAACTTCATCGATAACAACAATAACAAAGGGCATTCCATTAAACATAGGGAAGTCCCATACCTATGTATTGACCCAATAGATATGATGGATATTTTTGCATTGCCTCAAGTGGATCTCATGGTCCCCTTGCTGCCAATCATCATATGCAGCTTCTAAAATGACCTCAGAACTCTGAATACTCCTCCAACTAATTGACTCATCCGTTGTAGGATTGATCTAGTTTTCTCTTTTTCTTCTTGTGAGATGATATAATTGATCCAATGATACCTACCCCTCCTGTTATGTCCCCCCATTGTGCCTCCACTTCCTCACCCTTGAGGAGCTTCATTAATTCTAAAGGTAGAACGATCTAGTCAGTCAGCTAGAGTATCTAAGGCCCTACCTTGATTGGTGTAGTGAGTCGTTGAGCTACAGAATTTACAGAAGACATTTTTCAGGACATTTGAATATTTTTGTAATATCAGATAGAGGTGTGGAATATTCTCATATGTTCAGTATATTTCATAGTATTCATTCAGAGATGCACCTTGTTAGTTAGGAAAAGTGTGAAACTGTGTGTAGCCTGAATATAAGCCTTGCATACCAATTTACGCAACTCTAGTGGTGAGTAAGGATGTAGAAGGACCTGCTAGAATGGAGGGAGTTCTAAGCCCCCTCAATCTTAGGCACTCTGTGGCATGATTCCCTTCAATGTGGAAATTGGGGCACCACATTTGAGGTCATGCATGTCACGCTGGGTGCATGTCCCTCAACTTCTCAGTCATATCAATGATCTGGTGCTACAACCCTATAAGAGTAGGATCATTTAATCGACTCCCCTCGATTTTCATTTGGATATCCTATCATAACCTTTATCTTGGTCACTTTCTCAAGCACATCTTGTATGGTTTCAATCTTTTGTTAAGTCAACGGTGTTTGGGTGAGTGGAAATAGTTCTTTAATGAACCGATCTTGCTGGTGATTGGGATTAATGGGATAACTCAACTATCCAATTGATTCCTTAAACCTTTGCATCATCTCCCACACATTTTCTCACTCTCATTGCTTGATGTTCCATAGTTCAAATAACCCCTATTGGTTAGTCTATTAATGTTTGAATTCTTGAATGGATTCCCATTGAACTTAATCTATTGTATGATTCTACTGCAAACCAAACCACTTGATGAACCACCTAAGTGATCTCTCTGAGAGAGTGGTTTGAAATTCAATGAGTTTGGTGGAATCTAGATTTTGAAGTGCTCTCCAGATAGCCTCACACAAGTATAAATTTTTCTCAACATCCTTGTTCCCCCTCCCAGAGAACTCAAGATACCGAGTGAAAGATCTTGCCATGTTTCCATCCATACATAGTTAAACTGGTGAGATAAGTATGAACCCCTATGAGTAGGGTTGCAAAGACACTTGGAGACCTGAATGATAAGCACTATTTCTACCACCTATGATACCATCTATGTAGGTATTGTATACTTTGTGAACCTTTATGATATTAACTATCATAGAGAGAAATTAAATAGGGTTTTGATAACGTACCAAGGCGAGGTCATGGGAAGTTATACTTGAGTTGTTGGGAAATGAGTTACTACTCTTAGGAGAAGAGTCATCTTCAGAAAAATATCCTCATTTCAAAGTGCATGTCATCATCTGGGCCTGCCCCTTGGTCCATAGGACCTGATCCATTTGGCATGTCCATCTCTCTAGGTAAGGGGGAATCTCTATTGTTTATCTTAAATCTGCATCACTATTGTAGTCTTGACCTCTCCTACTAGGCCAGAAATCACCTTATCCCTATCCCCTTCATTATGAAACTCCAAATGGCTTAGTCTTCCTTCTTATACTTCGGGGCTACTCAACACCGCTCCTACTTGGTGCAGCTCCCTCTGTCATCTATGGATTCTCTACAAATCCTTCTCCTGCCATTCCTCAGTTATCCATTCCCTCCTTTGTACCCTCAGGTATCTAGCCTTACGAGAGTCATCCACATCCATCTCTCTGACATTTTCATCACTCACAACCACGTAAAATTTCTCCCCCTATACCCCTCCCCCAGTATCAGGGCTTTAAGAATTCATGGATTGGACCTTAACCTAGAGTAGGTTTTCTTCCACCATTAAGACTTTAACCATTATGGAATCTCCTTCAATATTCTTCCTCGTAACCATGACCTAAACACAGCCTCAACCTTAGAAAGGATAAATGGCCTTCTGCAACAAACTTGATGATGTAGCCTTCTAAAGTAGCTTGTACCCAAAAATAAAAGGCCTAAGTTAGGTTTGTTCAAGCTTGTGTAACTCGACTAGGTCAGTGGGAGTCTAGGTATGGGGAGATCTACACTGACTACCAACCCCTTATTTTGTCTATGACCTTTGCGACCAATTTTAAATATATTTTGGGAGTTTACACCAGAATATCTCATACTAATCACTCACAGGCTTCACATACAAACATTCTTCCTTCACTTGCTTCAAACTCTTTTTACGGAGGTCTGCTTACTGAAAAATAAACCGCTCCATCTACTCATGCCACCAATCCTGAAGATCCTTCTTAAAAATCCTTGAAACCATGTTCTACGTCCCTTTAATAAATTTCAGGTCTTGAAAACAAAACCATTTGTTCGCGAAAAATTATGAAAGATATAGACCTTGGGTTTAGACGTATGGGCCAAAAAAGAGTTCATTGTAGTCTAGCTCAAAGTCGACATTTTCACCTTACTCAGAAGAATTAAGGCATCTCACTTGAGGCATGTTGAGACCTTACTAGGAAAGGGACTAAAACAATACATCAAGGAGGGTTTTACAATGACTTTCATCCACATCTGTTAGAGGAAATTACATTATCAGACATGAAATTAGTGCAAAGTATAACTTGCAACACATACAAAGATATAGATAACAATCACATTCATGCATAAGAAAATTTTAAAGAGGGCCATGAAAACCAACATAGCCAAAAGCATAGAATAGTCCCATAACTTCTTTCAATTAAACATAAGACATCATTACATCTCAACATTGTGGCCCTTCAGGTAAAATCAAAAGAATCATCATACAATGTGGCTCAGAGAGAGAAAAACTAAGAACAAAACTAGTTCCAATAGACTCAGCAACAACATCCCGACATATGAGACTTAGCTTCTCCTCTTTGTTTCCTTCTCCTTTGGATTTTATAAGCTTCACTCACTTTAGCTACCCATATTTCCCTTGAATGCTATGCACTTTCCACTTTGGCGGATTTCGTGACTTGACTGCAACTCCTCCATCTCTCCTCAGTGGCCTCTGTGAATACCACTACGCTCACATTTTCCCATACTTTTCGCTTTCCAACTTAAGCTTTTGAAAGATCTTGGAAATTTTTCTCTCTTTCCCTTGATGGTTTCTTGTGCAAGGCTTGGTCAAAATGTGTCAAAATTTGTTCCCAAAATGAAGGACCGAATAGGGACACACTTAGCCTTATGTAGCCCTTGTCAATCATTTCCTGTGGCTGCAATTTCAGCTCAAGCATCTATGGGGTTCTCATCCTATATGGTGCCTTGGATGTTAGTGATGCTCCAAGTATGAGATCAATAGAGAAATATATATTTTTGTGAGGTGGTAATCCACGAACCTCCACTGGGAAGACATATGCGTATTATTGCAAAACAGGGTACCTTTGTAGCGGTTCAACTTCCTCATCTTCTAGTTCTATATCATCTTTCTTGTCCTTAGAAAATTTCACTACAAATAGCATGCATCCTTTTTTGTTGCTGCATTTGGCCTGCACAGCAGTGATCCACCTTACTAAAATGGGATTTTTCCTTCCCTACAACACTCTTTTTTCTCCTTGCTCATCCAAGCGTTCAATTTATTTTTTGTAGAAATATACCTTGGTATTGTTAGCGTTCAAATTTGCCTCAGGCTGAGGAAGGCAAAACTCGAGGAAACATCAAACCAAGCTCAGCCTCGTAGCTAGCCCTACGAGGATAGGAGAGGGCTCTCTCTGGGTCTATCTCGACAGACAAGTTTTCAAAGGGGCTGAGATGACCGATAAAGAATACTGATTTTAGGCTAGTAAAGAGATATGAAAAGGGGTTTTAATGAATGATTGGGTTTTCTGGGCTGCATGGGGCAAAGAACAACTTGAACAGGGAAATGTAATCAAAAACACAGATTATCTCCTGAGGCAAGATAGGCAAGAAATTTAACAATTAAATTGAGATAAACGGAATGGCAAGACTGCTGAGAAGTCGACAAGGGCATAGAAGATGGATCCTTGTCAAACAGAAGAAAACATTAAATATGAACACTTCCTCAAGACAGAGCAAATAAATTGAATTCTGCCTTTCTCACTTAAAAGTATTCAACAGAAATGATTATGAAATGAAACAGTAAACATAACAAGGAACGTATGAGACAGAGAAGCAACATATGTCAAATGTCATACCACAGGAATCTCAGGAGTCAGAGCTGTATTTTTTTTATTGAATCCCTATCAAAATTGTACAATGAAACTCTATTTTCCTCCACGCACCGCTTTTAGAATTCTCTCTCCCCCCCTCCCTTTTACAAGTGATTTTTAATACATTAAATAAACTATTCTAGGAGAAAACAGATCGACCCAAAAAAAGGGTGCTATTTCACTTGAAGTTACAAAAATAGAGAGAGAATCATCTCTTTATTCTAAAAACAGAAGATCGTTCCCCTTAAAATCCTTTGATGGCCACTTTAAAGACACAAATTGGAGCGCAGATCCACTTGGAGATTTAACTGAGGTCAAAAATAGGCAAATCGACCCTATTTCTCTGCTGTGACAGATGTCTCTGTTTATTTTTGGCTTTTGATAGGTGTCGATATCTCTAAAAGCGTTTCATTTCGCTTGCATTCATGGCCAAAAATGCTTCCTTTCTTCTATTGGCATACCTTTTCCCAGACCAGATTTACTATCAATAGTACGACCTGTAAAAATTACAGGCAAATATTGGTAATACTTGCCAACACCAGGGCGCTCACCCATATGTTGCATTTCATGTTGATCCAAAAGAATCAGAGCTTTCCATAATTAGCAAAATTCCACTCTGAATCTTTCATCCAACTCCCTATAGATACCATGATCTAAAAGAACTAGGTCAAAGCTATGATTTTTACTGGAAAAACTAATATTTTGCCAGGGTGTGGATCTCCATGCACATGACCATGGACAAATATTCATTTCTGCAAACACCTCCACCAAGGTTCGAGCAATCTCTATTAGATTTAGGCCTGATCTAAACAAATAATGTGAATCATCAATCTCGCAGACATGCATAAATTCCATTGTAAGCACTTGCCTTGTGGTCAAATCCCAGAAGATATGAGGAACCTTAACCGATTTGTGTTTCTTAAAATTTCCTGCAGTTCTTTCTGCATTTTCTGCCTCCTGAAGAAAATCAAGTTCCTTAGAAGGTGTCTTTTCAAATTCTGGCACGATCCATTCGAACTGGTAATCAGGAAAAATCCATGATATCGCAAGTGAAAGAATGGTCATTATTCTGATGTCTACTCTCAGCCGCTGTCGTAAACCAAGATACTGAACCTTAACAGCTACCTCTCGACCATCAGCCAATCTTGCGCGATGTAACTTGTGCAATGGAAGCCGAAGCAATTGGTTGCTCATCAAATGATGCATATATGTTAGAGAGCTCCTTGCCAAAATTTTCCACAAATACTTGCTTTATGGTTTTGATGTGACAAGGCACTGCCTTGTCCTGTAATGTTGAAAGTGTTGAGGTAAATTCTTTGGGCACATGTTGCACAGATGCCATGAATTGGCCCGCTTTGATATAGAAACCCTTATTCGAATCACATAGCTTCAAAATCCGCTTAGCTGCACGAAGATTTACCAATTGCAATAATGACTAATAGTGCCAGAAAGTATTTGGGTGGAGCATGAATAAAATGCATTGGACCCAACGCGTAGCGCAGGCCTTAGTGCGTAGCCTGTGGATTTTGACACTGGCTGGTGAGGCTCAGTGCGTAGCACCCACCTCGGTGCGTAGCGCACACCTCAACTCCGGTCTACAGTCCTGAAAACAATCCATCGCCCTTCTAATCTGCAATTCGACGTTTGCTTCACACCTGCTGGTCTTGGGTTATAATTGGCAACAGGCCCAGTCTTTCAGATATATATATATACACCAACGTCTGGCTGTAGGTACTTTATAAATTGATCATCGTGCTTGCAGCCCTGAAGTAGTCAAAGGGGCACTCTGAATCCATTCGAACTGTCATCCACACTCCATCAGTGCATCTTCCCCCAACTACATTGAAAAGGGAGCCAGATAGGTGGTTTAATAAGTATGATTTACCACTACTTTGTTTGCCCATTGATGAGACAACCTTGATTTTACCATTCCACTGACTCAGGACAGCATCATACAAGCCGAAGCACAACAAAGTTGCTAGTGATATACCATCTGCATAAGTGAGGTGTGGAGGTATTTGAAGCCCATCAAGCAATGGCTTTTCCCTTTTCTTCCTTTAACTGCCCAATAAGATTCTTCAAGTATTCTTCAAGCAAAACATGAAATTTAAGGTCCCTGATACTCCCTCTAAATAGTGCGGGATCTACTGCAAATTTATTAAAAATGTGATAGATGTAGTATAATGTAGCACTAGACTTCTGAGATGGCATTGTTACGGTATCTTTCTGAATTCGAATCTTGTTTTCCTAATTCTTGAAACTCCAAAACTTCTGTCGCTAAAACTAGATTCAAAATTTTAGAAGAGCATCTAAGCTTCACCTGCAAATCACGAACATCTTTGACATTTACATCCAATAAAATGTTCTTTAGGAAAGACATGGCATTACCTAACGCGTAAACTTTCAGCTCCAATTCTGATGCAGCCTTGCTTTGTCTTCCAATTACATTTGTTTTCTCCAGCCTATCTACTTGGTGAAGAACATACCCCCGGAAAAATACAAGGCGATTGACAAATATTAATGCTGTTGTTATCGATTAGAAATCATCCAAGATTTGGAAGAATACCTTACTGCAGAATCTAACCAGTTACTTGATGTCGGGGATGTCGATGGAACTAATCCTTCCTCCAAATATTTCCATGTCTTTTCTGTTAAAAGAATAGCTCCAGCAGAGGCATATGTGCGGTGATCCTTTTCTGATAAGTTGTAAAAGCCGTTTCCAGCATATTGAACAGAGACTTTGACAGCCACCTGTCTGAATTGGACTCTGACAGAGGACTTGAGAAGACGGAGTCTAACATTGGCTCCAATGGGGATGGCAGCTGCCGCTTCTTGGAGGTGCCAAGAACCGCAGAGCTTTGGGAGAGTAGACAGTGCCTTCATCCATTGGGCGATGGAGTCATTATTTTGATCAACCACACAAGATTTTGACTCATTTATTAATTGAAACTGACTGAAAATACTGAAAAACTGACTCAGCAAACTTCAAGCTAAACTGTAATGAAACTGGAACAAAATGCTGCCTTTTGGCTGCTTATTTATTTACAAAATCTACCCTACTTTGCTGTAAAAACAATAGATCAGGTAATACTGAAATTCCAGATCAACCATTCACGTAAACCTGAGAAGAACGCTTCTTGAGAATGCTTCCACCAGGACATAGATGTAATCGCTGGCAGCCCTTCATGCGCGTAATGAGCATGGTTATATAAAAGACGGCTTGATCTATTAGTCAAACTGAAAAACATTTCCATGTATGCTGCAATAGGATCGCGAAAGCCAGACTCTGTTAGTTGTCCCAACTCTGCAATACATACTTCCAGCTGCACACTGTTAATGCAAACATCTGTAGGCAACTCTATTGTTTCTTGTTTTGAAGGAGGAATGATTTCCAAGAACGTTTTAGGGTCTCGGAAATCATATGAATGGATCTGCTCATCTAAACATTGAATCTCCTTCTCAACTCTTTCAACAACTAACTCACAAACACTAGTTTTAGCTTCAAGAGGGAACTTTGGAGATTTCAAACATTGAAGCAAGGCACTGAAAAACTCTTCATTAATTTCAAAATCCGCTAACCAATTTCTAACATCTTTTACGGCTTCACACAGTGCAGGGTTTACCATTGCATAAATGGATCAGCGAGCACTAGAATGTCTGGATCGCGTTGGAGTCACCAGGTGAATGTTTTCAGCCTTCATAAGTGTCCGACTGCTGTCCACCATCAGCATCAGATCTGCAATTTGATTTCATGTACTGGGACAAGACAATCAACAAGTCGAATGTCACATCAACAACAAACCATCTTCCCCAGTATGGTCACCACTATGTTAGCATTCGAATTTGCCTCAGGCTGAGGAAGGCAAAACTCGAGGCAACATCAAACCAAGCTCAGCCTTGTAGCTAGCCCTACGAGGACAGGAGAGGGCTCTCTCCGGGTCTATCTCAGCAGACAAGTTTTCAAAGGGGCTGAGATGACCGATAAAGAATACTGATTTTAGGCTAGTAAAGAGATATGAAAAGGGGTTTTAATGAATTATTGGGTTTTCTGGGCTGCATGGGGCAAAAAACAACTTGAACAGGGAAATGTAATCAAAAACACAGATTATCTCCTGAGGCAAGATAGGCAAGAAATTTAACAATTAAATTGAGATAAACGGAATGACAAGACTATTGAGAAGTCGACAAGGGCGTAGAAGATGGATCCTTGTCAAACAGAAGAAAACATTAAATATGAACACTTCCTCAAGACAGAGCAAATAAATTGAATTCTTCCTTTCTCACTTAAAAGTATTCAACAGAAATGATTATGAAATGAAACAGTAAACATAACAAGGAACGTATGAGACAAAGAAGCAACATATGTCAAATATCATACCACAGGAATCTCAGGAGTCAGAGCTGTATTTTTTTATTGAATCCCTGTCAAAACTGTACAATGAAACTCTATTTTCCTCCACGCACCGCTCTTAGAATTCTCTCTCCCCCCCTCCCTTTTACAAGTGATTTTTAATACATTAAATAAACTATTCTAGGAGAAAACAGATCGACCCAAAAAAAGGGCGTTGTTTCACCTGAAGTTACAAAAATAGAGATAGAATCATCTCTTTATTCTAAAAACAGAAGATCGTTCCCCTTAAAATCCTCTGATGGCCACTTTAAAGACACAAATTGGAGCGCAGATCCACTTGGAGATTTAACTGAGGTCAAAAATAGGCAAATCGACCCTATTTCTCTGCTGTGACAGATGTCTCTGTTTATTTTTGGCTTTTGATAGGTGTCGATATCTCTAAAATCCTTTCATTTCGCTTGCGTTCATGGCCAAAATGCTTCCTTTCTTCTATTGGCATATTTTTTCCCAGACCAGATTTACTTTCAATAGTACGACCTGTAAAAATTACAGGAAAATATTGGTAATACTTGCCAACACCAGGGCGCTCACCCATCTGTTGCATTTCATGTTGATCCAAAAGAATCAGAGCTTTCCATAATTAGCAAAATTCCACTCTGAATCTTTCATCCAACTCCCTATAGATACCATGATCTAAAAGAACTAGGTCAAAGCTATGATTTTTACTGGAACATGGAAAAACTAATATTTTGCCAGGGTGTGGATCTCCATGCACATGACCATGGACAAATATTCATTTTTGCAAACACCTCCACCAAGGTTCGAGCAATCTTTATTGGATTTAGGCCTGATCTCAACAAAAAATGCGAATTTTCAATCTCGCAGCCATGCATAAATTCCATTGTAAGAACTTGCCTTGTGGTCAAATCCTAGAAGATATGAGGAACCTTAACCAATTTGTGTTTCTTAAAATTTCCTGCAGTTCTTTTTGCATTTTCTGCCTCCTGAAGAAAATCAAGTTCCTTAGAAAGTGTCTTTTCAAATTCTGGCACGATCCATTCAAACTGGTAATCAGGAAAAATCCTTGATATCGCATGTGAAAGAATGGTCATTGTTCTGATGTCTACTCTCAGCCATTGTCGTAAACCAAGATACTGAACCTTAACAGCTACCTCTCGACCATCAGCCAATCTTGCGCGATGTAACTTGTGCAATGGAAGCCGAAGCAATTGGTTTCTCATCAAATGATGCATATATGTTAGAGAGCTCCTTGCCAAATTTTCCACAAATACTTGCTTTATGGTTTTGATGTGACAAGGCACTGCCTTGTCCTGTAATGTTGAAAGTGTTGAGGTAAATTCTTTGGGCACATGTTGCACAGATGCCATGGATTGGCCCGCTTTGATATAGAAACCCTTATTCGACTCACATAGCTTCAAAATCCGCTTAGCTGCATGAATATGTACCAATTGCAATAATGACTAATAGTGCCAGAAAGTATTTGGGTGGAGCATGAATAAAATGCATTGGACCCAACGCGTAGCACACGCCTTAGTGCGTAGCACCTGTGGATTTTGACACTGGCTGGTGAGGCTCAGTGCGTAGCGCCCACCTCGGTGCGTAGCGCACACCTCAACTCCGGTCTACAATCCTGAAAACAATCCATCGCCCTTCTAATCTGCAATTCGACGTCTGCTTCACACCTGCTGGTCTTGGGTTATAATTGGCAACAGACCCAGGCTTTTAGATATATATATATATATATATATACACCAACGTCTGGCTGTAGGTACTTTATAAATTGATCATCGTGCTCGCAGCCCTGAAGTAGTCAAAGGGGCACTCTCAATCCATTTGAACTGTCATCCACACTCCATCAGTGCATCTTCCCCCAGCTACATCGAAAAGGGAGCCAGATAGGTGGTTTAATAAGTATGATTTACCGCTACTTTGTTTGCCCATTGATGAGACAACCTTGATTTTACCATTCCACTGACTTAGGACAGCATCATACAAGCCGAAGCACAACAAAGTTGCTAGTGATATACTATCTGCATAAGTGAGGTGTGGAGGTATTTGAAGCCAATCAAGTAATGGCTTTTCCCTTTTCTTCCTTTAACTGCCCAATAAGATTCTTCAAGTATTCTTCAAGAAAAACATGGAAGTTAAGATCCCTGATACTCCCTCTAAATAGTGCGGGATCAACTGCAAATTTATCAAAAATTTGATAGATGTAGTATAATGTAGCACTAGACTTCTGAGATGGCATTGTTACGGTCTCTTTCTGAATTCGAATCTTGTTTTCCTAATTCTTGAAACTCCAAAACTTCTGTTGCTAAAACTAGATTCAAAATTTTAGAAGAGCAGCTAAGCTTCACCTGCAAATCACGAACATCTTTGACATTTATATCCAATAAAATGTTCTTTAGGAAAGACATGGCATTACCTAACGCGTAAACTTTCAGCTCCAATTCTGATGCAGCCTTGCTTTGTCTTCCAATTACATTTGTTTTCTCCAGCCTATCTGCTTGGTGAAGAACATACCCCCGGAAAAATACAAGGCAATTGACAAATATTAATGTTGTTGTTATCGATCAGAAATTGTCCAAGATTTGGAAGAAGACCTTACTGCAGAATCTAACCAGTTACTTGATGTCGGGGATGTCGATGGAACTAATCCTTCCTCCAAATATTGCCATGTCTTTTCTGTTAAAAGAATAGCTCCAGCAGAGGCATATGTGCGGTGATCCTTTTCTGATAAGTTGTAAAAGCTGTTTCCAGCATATTGAACAGAGACTTTGACAGCCACCTGTGTGAATTGGACTCTGACAGAGGACTTGAGAAGATGGAGTCTAACAGGTATGATGTAAATACAACCAATTCATGCCCAAAAATATGCCATACGTATCCAATGACAATACATTCAAATAGGTTATTGTGTGCATGTAACTGAGCTCGAATACACATGACCTTACCCAATGGATGGTCCTTTTCACTATCTCAATTTCCAAATGAACCAACAAGGGTTATTTATGCAACTCCTTTCCTAAAGCACATTTCTCAACAAGCTTTGCGTTGACATAGCTATAGTTAGAACCCAGATCAATTAAAATAGAAATTATTTGATTTTGTAGCTTAACTTCCATCTCAATTATGGATGCCTGGTGATCTACTTGGTGGTTGCCCATTACTGCATAAATTATTAGCATACTAGAGATACCTCACCCACTGTGAAAGCCTCTTGAGCACTGTATATATTTGGTTGAACATTTTGCTGATGTGGACAATACCTTTTTCTTTGGTTCTCACCATAAGTCCAACATTTGAATGGCTCTTAGACTTCAAACTTGGGTTGTGTTGAATTTTTTGTTTGTATGTTTTTTCTTAACAAAAACATTATATTTCTGTTGGAGTTGTCTTGTATGAGTTGGGTGCTTACCTTCTCTCCTTTCTGATATTTTCTTGGGCCAATTCTTATTATGCCCAGAGCTTCTTTTGGCCTTCCACTTACCTTTAATATTAGGTATGTGTTTTTCTTTCTCATACCAATGTTATAGCTTCTTGATAGCATCTTTCAGGGTTTGGGGTTCCAACAAATCAATTTTATCTTTGAATGCCATAGGAAACTCATTGATGAATCTCTAAATTTCAGCCTTTTCATCCTTAAGATATGGAACATACCTCAATAGTTCCAAAAAATTGGTGACATACTCATCACTGGTTAATTGATCCATTTTGAGTTCATAGAACTATTTTTCCTTACTATCATAATAACGTTCAGATAAGTATTTCTTTCTGAAGAGCTTCTCAAACTCATCCCAGGTCAATTCCTTCTCAACAATGGCTCTAACGTTCTTCAAGTCCTCCCACCATATGTTGGATTTTGGTTTTAAGGTGTAGGTGGTGACTCTAGCTTTCATATTCTCATAATAGTCATGTATTCTGAAAAAAATTCTTCAATCCCAGTATCCAAGCTTCTGCAACCTCTTATTTCTTCATATCCCCATCAAATGTAGGCAGCTTGGCTTTCTTAAACTCCTCAAGCATGTGATCCTTTCCTTTGTATCCTGAACAATGATGATGGTAATAGTGAGAATGGTGGTGGTGCCTCCATGTAGTAGAACTAGATGGTTTGATAGAATAATGCACTTGTGTGCTAGTTCCTCCCCTTGGAGTCCTCAAAGGTACATCTCCTCGCATAGTGTCCTCACTTCCTCACCTATGCCTTTTTTTGGACCCACCACCATTTTCTCCATTGGTGTTTTGTTCTTATTCATGGAAGATTTTTCTGTCTCTATGACTGGACCTCATCTTATATTTTCTTCACCTCTACCAATTCGAGAGGAATTGTAGGATGACTACAATAATCTCCACTTGCATTTCTTGGGCTCTTAGAAGCCTCTCATTATCGACCTTGAAGCTTCTCACCTCAGACCTCAAGCTTCTCAAGGTGTCCATCTAGTATGGAGAGTGATTCAATCCCCCTTGGTCAACTAACCTCTCTTCTTCATTAGATTTGACCCAAGAACTTCCATGTTGTGATTGATTAGAACTATATCTAGTCATTTCAGTCCTCATTATTGTATTTTTTATGTTTTATGCTGCTTGTGATGTGATTTCAACCACACACATTGTTATAAATTTCATGATAAATAATAAACACACAATAACAACCATGAACTTGCATTCTTGGATCTTCCATGGAAATATCCACTATGACAAAATGATCAGGTTAGTTTTCCAACATTTTCCAAATCATATGCATCAATCATTTAATATTGCAATCCTATCATGAGTGCATAATTAATAATAAACAACATATTTATCACCATGATCCTACTCTCACTAAGTTGTTGTTTGTTTGCAACCAAACATATCACATTAGCACAAGGTTACCGTAAAGGCATCAATCAATAGTTTAGACTGACTTTTAACACCTAAATAGTTACTTAGTAATTTCTGCTAAATCATCACTAGCTCGTAAGGAATCCCATCTAGTCTAAGAGTTGAACTTGGATGCTCTGATACGACTCTATAACATCACCTCTTACCCAACACTTAGAGTAGGAGGTGGTCATTATGCATACCCAATATACAAATTGTAGTTATGAATATGGGGTATAAATTTTTTGACTTTTTTCAAACCTATCTAAACTCAAAGATATTTCCTCCCAAATATTTTACCCTACAACCTCATCGAGATGCCATGTGGTCGTCCATCGTTGGACTGCATGTTAGTTGGGATATTAGGCCATTTGGGATCAACCTCCTCCACTTACTTGTTGAAGCCCCTCATTGTGACAAACTGAATTTGAAGATCATGGATTAACCTTGACGTATTGATGCCTTCGTCCTAGCCCTCCCCATGCCTTTAGGATCAATTTCTAATGACACATTATCCTATTCTTTCCATGCTGATGAATTCCTAAGAATGCATCTTTGGCAATCTTTGGGGCCATGTCACTAGGATTACATATGGGTGGGGGAATATGGCCTCCTTTTCCCATTGATTTTCCTTTGCACTCTTACTACCACTGCATGTTATCCCACGTCAACCCTCTTCCTTCACCCCATCCCCTCCTTTGTTGTACCCCTTTAAATCTTTAGGTTCATAGCATCAGGATGACCTGGCTGGCGAGACCCCTTCTCCACCAATTGGATATTCTCTCCACTAGCGTGGTATGACTTATGTCATCCCGCTAATCTCCTCTCAAAATTCAAAATTGGCTCCCTAATTTAATCTTCCATGGTGAGCTTGTCGGGCTAACTCAATATATGGGCTAGTCCCTGACCAATAACACCACGAAAATAGTGTGGACCCTATCACACACCCACCTTACCTCATCCTACAAGGCCTTTCCTAGTGCATTACACTCTTCCATTCCAACGTTCCTCTAATGTGAGACTTCTAGGGTGACATTAGGTGATGTCATCCTACCTTTATACCCTGGCGCTTCCACTACACCTTCTTGTCATCCTTCCGAACTAAACGCTTGGGCTTGTGTAGGTAGTGGTCCATCCTTTTAGCCAAATGACTAGATTTTTTTGGCACATGTCATTTTTCTTGTATCATCCCGATGCTTTATGTCGGAGCATCTACATATTTCTCCTTTCAAGTAGTCTAGGTGGGGCCTCTCCTTCACACGTTTCTCATTTCAATTGGTGCATGTGGTGGCTCTGCCATGTCATCTCGCTCATCCTTTCCCAAAATTTTCTCTTTACATCCACCCACAAACTCTGGGTTTAATGCTACGATATCACATGATAAGGAGGTCCACGTCTAACCAATGACAAGAACGTCAGGCTAGTGTGAGTTAGCTAGCTCAACCCATTGGGGTAAAACTTCTGAGTTTCTACCTCAAGGCCATGTTATAATAACTTTTTCCAATAGCATTAAAGGTAATTGGCTCGCACCAATGTAAAGCCTCCATGACTAGGATGTTGCCTAGTTAAGGATAAGGTTTCCCAGTTCTCTCTTATTAGTTCAAAGCATGATCTATCCTGCCCTAAATCAAGCTTTCCTTCAATCTATGACATGGCCCAACCATGTGAACCTTGCACAACCTTATGTGATGTGATTGACTTAGATTTTCCTAGAGGGAAATTGCTTCAGCTCCTTACCCATCGCTTCTCACTAGTTGATCCAACTAGGCCTTTATCATAGAGGTTCTATAAGCATCGAGGTCGACATTGAGACTCAACACTAGCAATGGCGAAAGTGGATTTCTAATGCACCCTACAGTGATACCCCTATTGATCTTGGTAAAAGTCCTCTCCAACAAGTTATCGACCCTTAGATGTTCCCTACATTCAAATAAGGGCATTCCAGGGGCACTAGCATAGGCATTGTTGTAGTCCTTATCTGTCGTGGGCCTGTAGTGAATCCTTGAAGGGCTTCACCTCTTTTGCCACACGCCAAGGGTCTCTAACTTCAATGCAATATTGCAAGAAACCTTATGGCACTATGCAAAACTGTCTGACACCCTATCAACAACACTAAGAAGCTAGCAAAAGACATCTAGGATGCTCATAATGCAAGGCTGACTAAAACTTCCTACATGGATTTCGACTATCCTTCTACTAAAAATGGAAAATAACCCTTTCAACACACTTTTCACAATTTCAAGGGATTATATCCCGGTGAAGGAATATCCATGTATATGTATAGACCATGCCAAAAAAGTGGTCTCTTATTTCATTATTTCATGTTAATGAAAAGGGCCATAGTGCCAAACGTTCCAAGTTTGTTCCAAATGTATTCCATATCCTTATGGATCCTTCTAACACTTCCTGTATCATTTCATAATGCATTTGTTTTACATACTTATAAAAAGTTTACAACACAGTTTCACATTTCATTCAGAATAAGTTTCAACTCTGTGATATAGCATAATCCTAATTATCATGTAGCTAATTGCACATTTTTTGCACCATATGTTTTATGATCAACACCAGCAAGAAATTCACATTATTTCATTTCCAGTTCAAAAGCACATACTTAGTTCGTTTAACAGTATCATTCATTTTCAGGGAATCATGCACATATAGATATATTTAACATAAAAATCAGTACCATATCCCAAAAAGGGTGTAACCACACATTCATCCATTGATAGTCTCCCTTTTTATCCAAAGATGCAATGCCATTTCAACCAGAATGAAATATAAATTCATGGATATTTAAAACAAGTGCAGGGGACTACTTATCTTTAAATTTGTAGGGAACCTGAGTCAAGAAAAAGGACCCTTCACCCTTCTATGAGGTATTAACGATTATGGACAAAATTAATTTCCCTAGACCTAGTGGACTAGTCTAGAACAACAGAAGGCAAAGAATATAGAGTTCTCCTTAAAGAAATTGAAGAATGGGAATCAAACCTACTTAGACTTTGTCGTAAGCTTTACTTTCCTCCTTGCTTGAAAGCTCCAATTGTAGCTCTATTTTCTATAATTAGAACCTACACATACAACTAAAACAAGCTAAGGACCCACAATATCTATGTAGCAAAATTCAATTACTCTATTCAATTGAAATACATGAATGTAAATGTAACAAAAAACATATAGGAAAAAAAGATACTCTTTGTATTAATATAAATAGGAGAGAGTTTACAACCAAGAATAGTAGTTTATCTTGTAGAGATCTCCCCAAGTTGGATTGTCCTTCCTCGTCACAAATCACACCTCAATATCACCCTAATGCATGAAGATGATGACTCCTTTAGATTCAAGGCAACAACATGAGAGCATAATTAGTATCCAAAATCTAACCCTAATGCTATGGATGACAGTAAATTTATAGGAGAGGGATGGTATTTTAGGATTTACCATAGTGAGCGTGAGATCCACTTATGATGAGAGGATGAGATCAAGGGATAAGAGGTGAAGTCTCCAAGGTAGGATCAGATAGGACTTGAGATTCTTATCCAAGGTAAATGGTTAAAAAAACTCCTGGAAGCTTCTGGAAGAGGAAGCCTTGAAAATATTTTAAATTTTCCTGAATTTCTAGAATCACTGCACCCCCAGCAAGGAGAAACTAGTGTTGATCAACGCTGGTGCAAAAGGGCCCAAAAACAATGATTTTGAGTAATTAATCCCATAAAATCATAATTTTTGTAGATTTCATGCTTAGGGATTTGTGAAGGGATGATGAAAACAAACTCATGGATGTGGATTGATCTGAATTGCAGGCATGTTGACTAGATGTGACAAAATGGCCTATAACAGATTTCTCCCTAAAGTGTAATGTCTGAAATGGTAGTTGATGACTGAAGTGTTTTACCTTGTGATAAGTCCATATCAAGATCAACTAGTTGATATCATCATCTTTTACAACACATTTTAATCATGATATCTTTGTTGAGGGTGGCATACCCATGCTCAACACATAAGCTAACATTACATGTTAAATGATCAAGAATTCACATCCATTGGTGATAAAGTGTGGAACCGTGCTTGGATGACTATCTATATGATCATAGCCATCATACTTTATAATCTTGTATTAATCCTAAGAGTGTAGCCCGGATAGATGGAACTAGATCCAGGGTCTTCTATATCTTTCACTTGATCGAACAATGTATGAGTCTAACCATGTGAATAAATGAGATAGCATCAAACATGGTAGACACAATCTGATTACCAACCAATGATGTAATTCGTTAATAGATGTGAGAGAAACCAATGATGATGTTAATGGCTCTAAAGGTACTTTAGTAAAATCCATATGGTGTGAATGAATGAGATGAAGTCAAACATCACACTAAATATTTTGATCTAAGGCCAATGATGAAGACCTATTGCCGAGAGCGAGGAAAGTTTCCATTGATGTATGCAATCCCCAAGGTACCAAAGGGAGTTTCTAGGTCAACTTATTGGATAATTAGTTGATGTCGAGAGGAAGTGACCCATCGCAGGAGGGCCTTGATATATCGCCAATCAATGACATGAAATGGGTATCAAGATTTGAGACAAAATGATGTTGATGTGGGACTAGTTCAGGAATAAAAGATATGAAGTGAAGGATTAAGAGTATCGTAGTAGATATCAACTGAAGGGACTCTCTTAAACATATCGATGAAACTAAATAGATTTGGAAGCATTGACCCAAAACCGAATGTGGAGGATTTGATATGGTGTGATGAACCAAAAAGACAAGCAGATTTCCCAACCCAATAGCCATGGAGAGGGAGTGGAATAGTGTCATTTTCAAGATGGACTCAGTGCCATTATTAGGTAGAGTACCATGCTTTCCCAATTTCCCCAACCATTTCTGGCCAGTGCCTCTTTATTTTTTAACAAGATTGAGGAGGATAACATATGCTTGATCTGTAAGTTCATCCTTCAGATGAATCGCTTTGAGTATTTTTAATGAACGTTGAGAATAAGTGGTTTGGCCCATCATGTTAGACAAGTCCATCGTTGTTTGATGCTTTTACAAGTCCAACGAAGGTCTAAATCAACTCCTTTTTCATGTTTAGAGAGTTTGAAAAAGAGGCAAAAAAGAAAACTCCAAAGGTTCCTTTTTGTAAATAGTCTCTTGAGTCTAAAAATGCAGAAAATGATACTTAGGAGAACCTATTAACCATGTTCGAATAAGGTATTCCTTTTTCGTAAATAGTATATCTCAGTCTGAAAAAAGGTTAAACTTATACTGAGTAGACGTATTTTGATTTACTTTAATAAGTTCAAAAATACAACTTCTCGACAAACCTTTCATATTTAGGGATTCTGAAAAGACATGAAAGAAGACTCCGAGGTGTTCCTTTTTTGTGAGTTTACAGGGCCCAAAAAAGTGATAAAAATATGCTCTTTGGTAAAAATGATTTGTTTCAATTCAAACATCATTAAATCTTTCAACAATTGTTAACATGCTCAGAACATCACCAAAAAATTAAAATATCTAATACATGGTAAAATTAGGTCATATTTAGGTCAAAATAATAAAATATTAATAAAATAATCATGAAAATGACCATAAATAGGCAAAAAGTAATTTCATTTTTACCATTTTACATTTTACCTCTTGGTGAGTGAGCTCTAAGTGCAATTATCCCCCAATCTTTAGCAACCGATTGTGACCAATCAGATAGATCATTTCGAGTGTCGTCACTTCTAGGTAGGAGATCTCACCTTCCTCTTTCTTTTTACTGTTCTGATTTTTCATTTCATGCATATTTTTTCTAGTTTTGGGTGACCTAGGGCTTTAATTTTTCACCATAGCTCCAATGCACCCCAACAATGTTGAAAGGTTTACTGAGCCAACAAAATTTGAACTGTGGAGGGTGTTGTAGCGCATTATCTCCCTTTGGTAGGGTGTGTTGGGCGCATTTCAAAAAATTGTTTTTCTTCTTTCACTCAAATTTCTCTCAGTTTTTTGCATGGGATTTACTCTAATGATTTTTCTTGTCATGTTTCAGGTATCCATCAGAACGAAATGGCTTTAATTTGGTGAGAAAGAGAATATGAAGTCCAAGACATGGATGCAACCAATGATCCCTTAACCATCCAAGAATTAAGAAACTGTGGGCTTCTCAAGTTCTTTTGACTTCCTTGGATGAGACAACAGATGGAACAATTGGAGTATCTTGTCAGGGCATGGAAAAATCAGGCACAAGCTTTCGGGCTTGGAGCACATATGCTCATCATACAGGTGGAAGACTTATTTATTGAAAGATTTTTTGAGGAGAGGCGCTCCTATCTCATTATCTAGTTTGAGAAGGGGTGAAGAGATTGTCATAGAATATATCATTACAAACTGTAGACCTCGATCTCAACCAACCAAAGATAGGAAAATCGAGATAATGGTTGTGGTCCATTTACCTTTGAGAACAATCCTATTTATTATTACTAGATTGGTTGTGTTAGCACTCTGTAATTTCCAATGTTGTGGAAGAAACCACAGAGGTGACCACAAAACCACTTTGGATTTAAGCATCTATCCTTCCTAAACTCAGAGAGGGATCTCTCTATCAAATTTAACTTTGTTGTATTTGTGATTTCAGGTTAGTTATGAATGTTCAGTAGTTTGTTTGATTGTTTGAGATTTGTTTTAATTGGTTTGGTTGATTAAATGCCTGAAACTTCCATTGGGTTATGGAGTCTACAAACTTAACAGGGATCTGTCTCAGATTTTCAAAGGAGTTTCACAGGGAAAGGTAGCTGAACTAACTGGATCTGTTAGATTTAAATGAAATGTAATAGAAGAAAAGAAATAGGTTCAATTAAGAAAAAGAGAAGTTAAGAATTCTTTAACTTAATATCAGGAGAAAACATTTAAATTATCCATAGCCATAATCAGAGTGTATCTTTCAACAAATTTTGTTCATCAACTTTCTGTAAAATAATTCATATTTAAGAACGCATAAGTATGGAAACAAATAAACACATAGACAATGAGAGAAGCACTTCACCAAATAGTCCAACACATGAATCATGTGAAGAAGTTCCTTTTTAATATTGATCAGCCCATCAAATGGAAAGAGTACAATCAATTTTTTGGAATGCAAAAACCAACCCTTCATACTTCAAAAAGATAAGTATTTATAAGTTTTATTTACAAAATATCTTGTCAAAATTGATCAGGATGTATTTTAGGAACTTCTAAAACAAATTCTATCTAATTGTTACAAAATATAGGAAATTAAAACTGCTTAGATAGGTAGCCCTAACTTTCTGGAATTGTTGAATATCTGGCAATGTTAGTCCTTTGTTGAAACTAAAATCATCTTTTTACTCCAGTAACTCACACAATTTATCCCAACGTTCTTCACTTGGAATAGACATCTTGAGTAATCTTCTGTAAACCTCATCTACTTCAGTGTACTTGGTAAATGTGGGCTTAATGATAAACAAATGTTTGACCTCATGCTAGATGTTCAAATCATTCTCTAAGGTCTCCAGGAAAGATGTGCCTGTAATGCTGCCTTTTATGCCTACAAATTTGGAGTTGTCCCTTGTTATATCCACCAACTTTTTGTTATAATCATCTAGAGGAATCAATTTGTCATTTAACACAAACAAGCTTGGAAGCCCTTTCTTACTCAACATTTCAAATTTGTTGAAGAATATCTGAACACTGATTCCCAGACTTTGACACTTCTCTTCCAGCTGCAACAAAAGGTTTCTTTTAGTCAACACTTTCTTGACTTCCAAAATTGTTTCAGTCTTGTCTTCTATCCCTAATTCTTCCAACTCATACTTTTTTTTGGAATTTAGAAATCTAATGAGGTATGTGGCATCATTAGGCTTGTCATCTAATTGCTTTTGGATCTCCTCAATGGCTTCTTTAGATCTCTGAATTAATTCATTTTTCTAAAAAATAATCTGTATAGAAGGCCAAATTTAATTTATGGAGTTATGGATATATATCCATATTCTCTCCTTAGCTTGAGCTAAGGTATGACCAATGGAAGGTTGTTGTTCTAACTGTTGCAACCTCTGTGCTAATATCTGAGATTTTTGTACTTCAGCTAGATGTGAAGCTTCACTTTTTGCTTTCTGCTCCTGTAAAATATTTATCTGTCCTCGCAATCTCTTGATCTCTTCACCCTGTAAAGACATCCCTTCCATTTATTTTGCCAGTTTTCCTGTAGCTTCTATAGTCTATTCATGAGTGGTCGTTGATGTAGAAGTTCCTACTATAGGTATGGATGAAAGGGGTACAATGTTTAATGGAACTATAGTTAATTGTGTGTTTTGTTTCTTTTCTTTGATTAATTTATCCATCTCATATTCCATGTCTCTGATTTGAGCATTCTACTCAACGATTAGCTTCAACGCGTCTTTTGTGCCTCTGTCTCTCCTATTTCCTTGGTTTGTGGGTCATATGTGGCTCATAGCTTTAAGTGATGTCTAAGAGTTCCAATGTCATCATTTTTCTTTTTGATTATTTCTTCTATTGATTTGATATTCTATGGATCATATCCTATCTTAATGACCAGTTCTTATAATGATTTAATCCTGGTGTCCTTTGCCAGAGAGGAAATCTTTTCAATTTTGAGCTGAGACTAAATATTATTCAATGAAACTTACAATCTGGAATAATTCATTGCAGTGTTGGTTATTGTGGAATATATCACGGGCTCGTGGTGGGGCTTCCGGCTTCCGGATTTCGCGTGTTGTGGGCTTGGAGTGATGATTCTGTTTCTGTGTCTGTGCCTGATGAGTCAGCTTATGGTAGGTACGGTTCCTATCCTACGAGGCTTTCTAGTGAACTGCACTATTAAGCTCCCCTTGTATGGTATTGTATTGATTGTCAGTTTCCCAGTTTCAAGGCACCATCCCGGCCGGTGGGTGGCGGGATAACCTATGGGCGGGTAGGGTTATCAGCCGGGATGTGCTCCCTATCGTTGGTTGGAGGTGATGTTGAGGATGGTGGGGTTATTTGATCTGCCCCTCCTTTGTCGATCGGGTTACCGCAAGTTCAGGTGATCCATTCGAGTTGTAAGATAGGAATAGTTTGATGAAAACTCTTTTTTTCATCGAATCAAATCACTGCCGGTGCGCCTCTCTCATAAGACTAAGAAGTTTATCCTCTGTCCGCACCTTCCAGCCAGCCTCATCATAAGACTAATCAGTCTCAATCAATCAATCATTCACTTCCGTTGTACCGCCCCACCCCTGAAACATGTTGGCTGTTGTCTGTCTGTTGAACCGCCCCAGCTCCAACTATGTGTGGCATCAATTGAATAAATCACTCTTCGTTGGTGACCCCGCACCTCACACACATTATTGGTTGAGTATGGATTCGTCCGTTCGTAGGCCCACTCATTTCGAAGACCTCTCTACCCCGGCATCTTAGTCCCGCCGGAGTATCAATCAAATTTGATCCACTTACTTGTCTTTCCTTCTTCGACAATACGTGTCCAGGGCGTAATCCTCCTCCTCCTTTGTTACGCGTAGTGGTCCTTTGGTGACGTGTCCTGGGCGTACTGAATGCGTACTGGGTATAATGCGGCTTGCACGTAATGCGTCCTCGTATTGGGCCGTGAGATGGGTCAGTGGTTGGAACGCCTCTTTTGTAAGATGGGTCAGTTGTGGGATCACTTTTCTCGGAAGAAGTTATCAAGTGAATCAATGCCAATCAATCAATGCCTCTGCTGGAAGATGGGTCAGTGCTTGGTCGGTAACGCCTTTCTTGGCAGGTCAGTTTTTAAGGTTGCATTATATACGTTATAATACAAAACAATTGGCTTAGCGACCTCTCGGTGATAAGAGAGCTAATTATTCTGTCACTTAGGGGGACTTTCTATTGGGAGGTAAACTTTGATTGGCAGAAGGTTCAGCAGTTGTAATGCCCCCCCTCGTAAGATGTTGGCAGTAGCGGATTGAACAGAAAGCGGAGGTAAAGGGGAAGGTAAGGTTCGTTCGTAGGCTGCATGGAGTGTAAGGTCCTAGGAGGTGTGGCGAAGAAGAAGAATTCACCCACATACTGACTCGGAATAGTCCTGGGAACCTCAGAATCATATACCTTGAAAACTACCTTTGAAAACTATGTCTTTGGGTGGGTGGGAATAGCCTTTGGAACAACCTACGCCCTACAGCATATGACCTCACCCTTGGTAACTTCAAACTACTAGACCTTCTTCCTTGCACTAGGAAGCGCAAGCCCCTCCGGGACCTTGGTGGGATCTTGAAACTCCTTTGGACCTTCCTGACACTATAACTTAACCTATGCTACCTACTACTGACCCTCCTGACACTCAGCCTTTGGAACCTTTGCATCAGAATTTCTCCTTGCCCTCAGAAGCGCAAGCCCTCCGGACCTTTAAGTAAATGAAGAGGATGCGCAAGCAGGCTCGACCGCTAGGGAGAGGTTTTGTCAATATGTGACAACTAAACTTTATTGCCTTGGCGGCTAACCTCGCTGGTTGATCTCCTTGACATTGGAACCTACCTATGCTCTTATGGACCTAGTTCAACTTCTATATGCCGGTATAGTATTTGAACGGACTACGGGAGGACTCCTGACACCCTAATACGGGATCTCTGCTTGGTCGAGCCTCAATGACAACATCCTGCCACGAGGGAAAAGTCCGGAAATGGCCTAGTTAATATAGCTGAAATTACACTTTAGGTCTCCAGATGGGAGTGATTGATCAATTTGATTTATGATGAGTCTGCTGCTTCCCCTAACGCGCCCAGGCGCCTGTACTATAGCATGGTATTTGAAGAATTTCAATTGATAAGTATCCGTTATATCTACGTATATATAACACTGCAGCTATGTGATATGGGCTATGGCTCATAGTGTAAGCTAACTCACTACGTGCTCACAACGTAATAACGCCCACGACATTCCGGAATGACTCACAAATGGCCCCTAACTAACCAACCTCATTGTTGCATATCGTTCGTTGTGGCACCTCAATTGTAAAGCTCCATCGGTTCCCAAACAGAAAAGAAGGCATTGCATCCTGAGATCAACTAGCGACATCTACATCTGATTCGAGTACCGGCATCGCGATTGCATAAACTCTTGGGCATTGAAACCTGGGATCGACTACCGGCGGCTATCGGCTATGATTGGCTCTTATATTATATAGAAACGCCGTAAAGGGTATAGTTCATTAAGAGGAAAATACACATCGCGGGAATACAACTATATTTTCTCTTGACTTAAATAGGCACTTGAAATTAGTTTCTATAACCGGGATGCCCTTTCCCCCTTCACTAGCCAGAGGATAAGGAAACATTTCCCACATATTCCCAACAGATGAGAGAGATTGAGCTATGTCGTTTACTTACGAGCATATCCAATTTAGCCACGTTATCGCCAGAAAAACGAGATTGATCAATCTCAAATATACCCTTAGGAAGTTGACCTATGATTGCCGGGATGCCACTAGTCGATTCAGGTGGCGATCCACTCGGTGACGATGGATTCTTTTCTTTTTGCGAACGATCGCTAAGGTCATTCAATCGTTCGTTATATATGAGATTATTACGTTTTCCCTGCATCGTATTAGGTGGGAAATGATTGATAGATAGTTCTTTTTTTAGGTTTTTTTCGCTAGACCTCCTCTTCGGGAAGCACTAGATCGGCCGTCCAGATAGTATATCAATCTCCTCACGAACTCGTACAATCGATGCCACAGAGATGGTCAACTCCATCATCGGAGAAATAGGTAAACGAGCGACGATTTGACACCAGATATCTGGCGGTGCGAAAAAAGCTGCCCATGTCTGTTTATGCATCTCCATCTGGTCAATGGGATGTATATCCTTTGTGTCAAACTCAAAGGAAGTCTTCTTGTAATTTGTTGTTGTTTTTGGATGGAGGACTTCAGCCTGAAGGAAAGCCATCTGCATTCTTCCCTTCTCTATGTTAAAAGCTGATAAAAGTCTACTTTGAGTAGAAGAAGTTTGTTTCCAGAATTGATTATATGTGTTGCCTTTGAGGAGATCATTCTTGAGCTTTATATCCTTGTATTTGTCAAAAATGCTTTTTTCCCTGTCTCCATGAACCAACTCTGATGTTTGAGATGAATCTGTATTTCCTTGTGAAACTGATGATGTTGTAGGAAACCTTGTAGCTGGACTGCTTACTTGTGTTGAAGAAAAAGGACCCTTTAGGACAATGGGGACTGGAAATTCTACCTCCTTTAGACAGTTTGTTTTATGAATTTTTTGGTTTTCTTTCTGTAAATATTAAATTCTTTGGCTGAGAGTTCTATGACTGAAGGGGAACCTTATTCCCTTGGCCTTTTCTCTATCTTTTCCTATGGAATAGGATTCTGAGAAGTGGATGTTGTCAAAAGTTGTTCTTCTACTTCCTGTAAAGTGTCCTCCTTCCACTCAATTTGGTTCATATACTTCTCAATTTCGGGCCTCTGTGTGTGAACATAAGGGGTGGTCTTCTGTTCCACCCTTAGGTTAGAAATTATATCAAAGGGGTCATAATACCAAGTGAACCTCAAAGGAAGCTTCATTTCCTTCAAAGAAGATTTTCCTCCTCACCTGCTACCTTATTGTTGCAAATAAAAGATCCAATTTTTGTCTTGATCTTGAAGTGTGCTTTCTTCTTGGAGGAAGCAAAATGAACTTCATCTGAGTTGATCATGTACCTAATGTGTTCTAGAGAAAATACTATCATGGGGAGGTATTTGGGTAGCTTGTAGGGTGGAAACTCACACCCATACACTCTAATCTATGTGTAATTCTAGTACAAGTACCTGTCAACTATTTTGGCCTGCTCACTGAGGTGTAAAGTCTGTTGAATTTGCTTACTGATCCTAAGCTCTATTCTCTTGCTTATTAGACTCATGGTTGGATGAATGAACTTATCAATATAGTCTTTGAAGCTATATCCCTTTGAATCCTTCCTCACCAAAGAAGTACATAAAATTACTGGTTGAGCATTTCCTTCTTCATCTAGCTTCTGGAGCGTGAATGGAAACTTGTTTGCTTAATAGAAAATGAACATGTAAACCAAAATGGATGCATACTTGAACATTCCTTCAGTTAAAAACTTCAGGAATTGTTCATGCATAGCATCAATAATAAATTGACTAAAATTAAAAATTATGAAGGGTTTTTCTTCAATAGAAAAGATAGACATAAAACCTAATATAGGCTCATCTACCCACTCATCTGAATTATACCCTAATAAACATGAAAGGATGGAGACAATCTTCTTTGCTTTATCAGGGAATATAGAAGAGGGATAAGGGGGATTCTTTTTCGGTAATTGGGAATCTTCAAGAAAAAATATTTCAAAAATCTGAGCTCTTTTGGACATAGTTAACTTTTGATAGATGTCTTTTAAGGCTTCTAAAGAAAATGGGGTGTTGGAACTATTCGGAGTGATCTAGAGCATCTAGTTGATGCTTTCAAGGGTGATGTTGAATAAGAATTCTCCATTTAGGGCTGCAACAACTCTCTGATTAGGAAAATAGCAAATGTGACACTTACGAATGAATTTGGGGAAGTGGTAACTTTGCAGGAAAATATACAAAGGCAAATTGGATTCCCAGAGTCCAATGTCATGAGATTGGTAAATGAAATTGTCCTGCAATGAACAGTGCAATTCAAAAAGGCCGAATTCGCATTTTGGCTCAGCAATTTTGTAGTCTCTGTCCGCGAGGGAATATGGTCAAGATCGACTACAGGAGGGAGCATTGGGTTGATCAGATCTTCATTGTTTTTATTCTTAGGAGGTATTCTGACAATTTATTTGTAGGAAAAGGAATGTAATGGTGATGGATTACTGGGAAGACGGTTGATAGTGGACTATTGGTAGAAAGAATGGCATTTTCCTGTGTTGAACTAGTTTCTTTGTTGGATGTGGAAGCTTATTGTGTTAGCACAAACAGAGTGAGTGACCTGCATAGAAAATTAGTGAAAATGATGCGTAGAAGGGTTTTTATGGTAATGACATAGTCTCATTGGAGGCGCGGGACCATTAACGAAATGAAACGGTTATCCCGAGAAACATTAAATACGTAACGGACATGACTAGGTGTCGGGATAGAAGTGAAGGGGAGCACGTGAGAAACATTAATTATGTAACGAACATGGCTAGGTGTCGGGATAGGAGTGGGGGCAAGCGGGTGGGAAGAGATAGTGGGAAAGGGTGAGAAGGTTGGTAGATTTCGGAGGGGGGTCGAAGTGGTAAGTGGTTTGTGGGGGGGGCGTTGAGAAATAAAGTGCAGGCGACACATACGAAGGGGACCAATGGGGAGGAAACCACTTTTTAGACCCCCCCTGGTGGATAAAGGTAGGATGGGTAGGGGGGGGCAAAAAACCTTATTGGCCATCAACCTGACGAGGAGTCCATCAAGTCATCGAATGGAGCAAAAAACTTAATAGACACGACAAACGCCTTTTGTCACTTGTGGGAATTATTTCATAGGTTTAATACTTAGGATAAAAAAACATAATGATCCAAAACTTAGGATAAAAACCTTTGATGTAAAATTAACCCGTTTTTATCCTTTGACCCCTTTTGAACTCAATTTTCTCCTAACCTAAGACTAATTTTGACCAATCAAAGGGTGCATTTAGATGTGCAGACCCTTGTTTATTTTCTTTAAGAGGAAAAAACACCTATCTTAATCCTATTTATCATTTCTTATTGATCCAGCTTAAACAATTGGATCAACTCATTCATCTACCTAACTATCATTAGCCAAGATTACACAGTTTGGCTAACTTATTCTCTAATCTAATTAACAGAAATTGAAACTTGTTTGATCATGATTACAGTGTATGATCTAAACAATGACTCAGGGTTGTGGCATTTTAAACAAGCTGCACACAACAATCAATTTATTCTAGAAAATCAAACTACTTATCTGGTAGTGGCATTTGAATTTGCATCACTTTCAATTCTATTTTTTTTATGGGGTTCTTTTCATCCTTTTTTTATTTATTTTATTCCATTTTTGTATACCCTCTTTTCATTTTTTTATATTTTTTGGAAATCATTTGCAATATGAAATATTATTTACAATTGGATATACTGAAAGAAAATACTCAATCATCATTTGATCCTATGAATCATAGGACCCTAACAGGTTGGAAGCACTACCTTACATTTGGCTAACATGTCCCAAATGCAGTATGATTTAGAGTGCATAGAGCTGACAATATTTAACTGGAGTGAGGAAGTATTAGCAAACATGAAGGAACAACTCACTAATGCGAAGGATAAATGATTGAAAAACTTTGGGTATGGTTCCATTATTATCTCATTTTCCTTGGAGCGGATTACATTACTCTAACCACAACATATCTTGCTCGAGCTCTCGAATCCAATAATCCCACTAATGAGACGATGGGTGGATCTCATGTCTATACATGTAGGTCCATCTTCCATGAGTTTCGCTCTAGTTTTCTTGTGATGGTTGCGCATGCAAATCATTATTTTCGAAGATTATCCGTACACTAGGATATATTTCCATGGGGACCCAAAGCTTGTGCTTCCTGATGGCAAGAGATTGGGTGCCATAGGTAAAACAAAATAATTTGTATCATCAATTTTTATTATTTATTATTATTTTTTTTTTTTTTTTTTTATGTATCCAAGACTAACTATCAATTTTTTTACATGCAAGTGTTGGACCTGTTCGACCAATGGGATTATCCTATCTTCAGCATGTTGGAGACCCACAATGAGATCCAATTGGAGTACATGTTGTTGTAGGGGGATGAGAGGTATTGCAGGATATTAATGTGGCTGAGACTCTTGCAGAGGTCGAGTGACACATGGAGGGATTGACCCATGGCTTAGTTGAGACTAGGGTCGATCAGATCCCTATGAGACTGTAGCGTTAAACTATTGGTGTGCCTGGTTGTATCAGTTGACTGTTGTGCAAGATGGCTCGTGTAGTTTCTTGTTATCATGAACATCATCAAGGTTAGTCTACTAGGAGGCTATATAGCCATATTTTGACGGCATGCATAATTTTTGATATGATAAGTCATGTGGTCATATGTGTCTCGAGTACCAGCTTTCGTAAAACCAAACTATGATATATGTACAGCTATCTACCTATCGGTGTTTCTTATGCATTCTATTATCTTGTTCAATGTATGTGATGTGAATGTCTCAATGTATTTATACTTCTAGGAATGTGTTCATATTGGATATAATCAAAATGTTTTTCCAGAAGGTGAACCCTCAAGAACATACGAAGCATAGTTGGACTTCTAACTGAATAGACATTAGATAATTGTAGTACTACAAGTTGTGAGTCAAGTATGATAACTATACAACAAATACCATGAGAAAATAACATCTAATAATAGTTTGATCACTGCTTTATACTCAGTGATATTATTGGTAGAGAGACTGATACAAATCCCTTGTAAACTCACTAACTCACCGCTCAGAGCATATATAGCCCATGCTCCGGAAGAAAGGTTATGAGTACTACGACTAGCACCATCAGCATAAAAGAAATATGGTTGAAGGGATGTTGAAATCTACAAACCAAATGTAAACAATATTAAGAGAAATTGTAGGAAACTTTGAATGGAACACACTGCAAACACACTCAACACACCTATATATAACATGCACATGGTGAACGATGAAAAAATAACTTAAGCATAGTATTTCTTGAGTTACTGCCCATTTCTAGGTTGTGCCAATGGAAATCCATCTAAATCAACAAGCTCATAGTCCCCTTTAGCAAGAACACATTTAATAATGTATGGGCCTAGCCACATTGGCTCAAACTTCCTAGATCCTAGCTTATCAAACTCTTGGTCATACAACAGGACAAGATCACCTTCCAAGAAGGCATGAGCACTAAAATAGTCTACTGCCACAATGATGTAGCCATACCCCTCGACGAAGTGAGGATTACATGTCATAAATTCAATACCCCATTTCACAAAAGGTCCAACAATGATAACAAGGTGTAAAGGAGCTGGTGGAGCATGAGTTTTACAATCATATATCTGGCAAACATGACACTTTTGGACTACAAGGATGTGGCCGCAAAACGTAGTAGACCATGTTAGCTCTGCTACAATTTTCACTGTTAAAGGTCAAAATCGGGTCGGGTGGTGGATTTATGTCGTAAGGGAGCTTGCAACAATTATTCCCTTTCTGCTCCTTTGATTTCTTCATATCTCAGATCCCCGCCTTCTCTGTTTATTTTTCCTAAGACCTCTCTATTCTACGTATAAACTTTCTCTTTCACATCTTGTTTTTACCTTTGAAACTCTATTAAAACCCACGTAAACCCATGATTATTTAAGCCCCGGGCGCTAAACTTATCAGCCCGTGCCCACGTGACCCACCCCTCCATAATGGTTTTCATCCTTTTCCCGTGTGTTGAATATCATGCACCTCCCTGCCATTGATCGCGTCTATCGCGAGATCAGACGGTTGACGCTTTCCCCGATTGCGTGACCTGCACACTTGTTAACCCACGGGGGTGGCGGTATTAGCCTGCCACACTGTGCCTTGGTATTGGATCGCACGCTTTTATACAGAAACCACCGCCGCCCGATAAGTGGTGCGAGGAAACTGCCCACCTGCGAAACCGCTGAACCCCCGCTGGCTATCTGTCGCGCATCTTCCACCCCCGATCACCGTCAGATCTGCCCGACGGTGATCCAATGCCCAATATTACCTCCTTGTCCCACCCATGCAGAATCCATGATGTTCTCGTGCCTTTGACCTATGTTATTTACCTGAAGGATGAAGGGGATGATCTACCTGCTCTCTACATAGTTAAAACTTCACCCACTGCGTTCAAGAGACAATACACCCGAAGGACAAAAAGGACCACTCTCGAGTAGTTAAAAGCATTAAAAGGTTATGAGTTTCATTCATATTTTACTGCACCTGCTCAGAGAAGGACCGCAAAATAGTAGAAAAGGCCGACTTGGTTCATTTAAACATTCAGATTTCAGCAGAGCACCATATCTAATTGTAAATGTTGTTGGTGGTCCATTAAGACACCTCCACACATAGGTTAGTAGAGAATTTTTGTAATAAACCTCCATATATACCCAGAGACAAGATTTGTTGAGGGTTGATGAGTGTTATCTTGCTGTAAGGTTCAACTTCTGTAGACTGTAACTACTGTGATACCTGCAGCGTTTGGTCTTCATTTTCAGCTAATGCAAGCTTCTTTTGTTGTTAATTGCTCACTGTCCACTTCTTCTTCTTTGTTCTAGGTTGTGCTTGTATGCATTTTTCATTTTCTTTTGATGCTTAGCAGTAGAGGGGCTATCACCCCACCTCTTTACTAGAATCTAGTTAGCATTATAAAATATGTATGCGGGTTTCTGTTATTTTAATGCCAGAGAGCTGTCATCCTATCTATGCATTAGGAGATAGATTTACAGACCTTTAACTGGTTGCAGCTGGCCATCACAAGGTCCTGTGCATTGGCTAGTGTGATTAGTATTCTCCATCATCACATTTTCTCTAAAACTGTGAGTAATTGGTGGTCTAAATCCTTGTAGTCTGGGGGTGTTCACCCATGTCTGGGGTTAAACATAGTAGAAGTGGTTATCTGGCTTGAATATGCAACATTTCTTTCATTCATCCACCAATTTTCCAACATTTTTGTTGAGTTTGTAATGTTCTCGAGCATCTCTGATATAAAACCTAGGAGAGTTTCTTGGGGTGATAACATTAATTGGCAATGTTGCCAGGGAGAGTAGAATCGAAGCTCAGCTTCCCTGGGAGAACGACACAATTCCAAGCTTTGATGATAAACAAGGTTTGGACACATATTTTTTTGTAATCATCTATTTGACGACTCCGCTAGAGGAAGACCAAGCTTTGGCGACTCCACATTGCAGTTCTGGTGTAGTTGGTGAGGCATGTCTGGAGATATCTTCAAAAACCATTAGTTGAACCAGTGCCTGATCGTGAGAGGATTGTTCAGCAGAAGAAAGTATCGCAGTTAGGAGCACCAGGATCAGGTAAGCCTTGGATTTTTTATGTATCTCTGCGAGTGTAGAAATACCTTTAGAGATTCATACAGCTCCTTCTTATTCATTTCCCTTGTGGACCTCAGTTCAAAGAAGCACCTATGTTGTCCATCGTATTCCTCTATTGCTGTCATTCTTTTCATTGATTCATACCACTCATTCTACCAATATCCTTTTACCTTACCTCAGTCATGGCAAGCCAGCAAGCTCTTACAAAGATAGAACGAATAATTGCTGCTAGGTATGGACCCTTAGTCTTGCCTACACCTTTGAATGCCATGCCTGCAGGAGATTATCAAGAATTTATGCTAAATTTTGCTGGTGCAGAAGGAATATTAGCTGAAGAGAACCTCAAATCTTTTTACAGCTATGTTGATAACCTGGATATTAATGAAGAGGATGTCTAGATGAGGGTTTTTGTCCAAAGCCTAGATGGGGAAGCTAGAAATGGTTTAGAGAATTACCCCCTAGGTCTATTGCAGATATTGAGGCCCTAGATGATGTGTTCCTAAAGCACTGGGGAAATAATAAAGATATGCTCTTCTATCATGATGAATTTGGGAACTTGCAGAGAGAAGATGGTGAGCTTCTGTCTGAATTTAATATCAGATTCAATCATATGTGCAGCAGAATGCTAGCTAAAGTAAGACCTACCCCTGCCTCTGCTATGATTACTTATGCCAATGCTTTTGATTCTCAGTTCTTCTTGCTGTTAAGAGAAAGAAAATGTGCTTCTTTAGCTGATATGCAAGCTGCAGCCTTTGAAGTAGAAGAAAATATCATTGCTGCAGAAAGACTCAAAGGTGATGCTGAAGAAGAAGTCAAGGAGGTGAATCCTCGTCATCATCAGAGCCTTAGATAGATGAATTAGCTAGGATGATTTATTTTTTGGCCTCTGAAGTTTCCAAACTAAAGGCTGAGCAGTATTTTGAGGAAGCAGGAGCTCATTGTTCCATTTCTTTTTCAACTCCAAATCTATACAGTGGAGCAAATGAGAATTTGCAGATTTTGCAAAGAAATAACATTACAAATGAATATAAAGGGGTAAGGCCTGTTTTACAAAATTAGTCATGAAAGAAGAGCTGTTTGAAGAAGAGGAGGAGGTCCATGGTTTGGAAGGTGCTCCTTTCCTAACCAGAGCTGCATATGAAGAAGCATTGTCCAAAGGCATTGTTTGCCAGTTTGTTGTAGCTACAGAATAACAAGCTGATCAACAAAATCAAGTAGCAGTATATCCCTTTGTCCTTCAAGAATTCGAGCTTGAAGCCTACCCATCTTCCCATGGCTATGCAGATCTGCCAAATTTCTAGCCTGCTTTTGTCCCCAGTCCAGTGATTAAAAAGGGAGAGGAAATCTCCCCATCATCTTTTGTTCCTCTGTCTGCTCAAAAGACAATCCCTCTAAGTTTCCCATCAAACACTGAGGTAGAGAAAAGTCTAATGTTCAAGGCTGAAAATGATCATCTCAGTCTTGATTTTCTGATTCCTGCCCAGGAGGCCTCCACACAAATTGAAAAGGCAGCTTTTCTGATGACAAAGGAAGAAGATGTGCAGTTATGGGACTCCTCCTTGGATGAGGATTGCTCAAAGAAAAATGCAGGAGCTGATAATGTCTTTGTGTCCCCTACACAAGAAAACAATGGTTCATCATTCATATTGGTTGTGCATACCACAGATGACACAAAAAAGTACACAACAACCATGATTATTCAGCAGGTGTACAAAGGCTCCCATGAAGAACATCCAAGGAGGAAAATACACAGAGGGGAAATGAAATTTGATCAATATCTACCTCTTAAGCTCAAATGTCCTAAATTGTTTGAGGTAGATGATCAAATAAATCCTGTTTTGCAGCTCTATGATGAAGGGGCCGAGAGCAAGAGAAACAATTTTGATGGCCTATCAGTTGGCCAATTTTTGAGTAATTTTGTTGATTGTAAGCATTTTCTTTACAGGTTTTAGTGTAGACTTGGTTTGACTCCATGCCCAATGGATACTAGGCATAGTTTTAAAAGCTGGTTTTTGCATGAAGGCATTGGTCTGCAGGTTCTTGAGACCTCACATGGAGGATCTCATCCCTAGAAGGAGCCAGTGTTAGCTCTGCTACAATTTTCACTGTTGAAGGTCAAAATCAGGTCTGGTGGTGGATTTATGCCGTAAGGGAGCTTGCAGCAGTTATTCCCTTTCTGCTCCTTTGATTTCTTCATATCTTAAAGCCTCGCCTTCTCTGTTTATTTTTCCTGAGACCTCTCTGTTCTACGTATAGACTTTCTCTTTCACATCTCTTTTTTACCTTTGAAACTCTGTTAAAACCCACGTAAACCCATGATTATTTAAGCCCTGGGAACTAAACTTATCATCCCGCACCCATGTGACCCACCCTTCCATAACCATTTTTGGCCTTTTCCCATGTGTTGAATATCGTGCACCTCCTCGCCATTGATCGCATCTATCATGAGATCGGACGGCTGACGCTTTCCTCGATCGTGTGACCTGTGTACTTGTTAACCCACCGGGGCGGTGGTATTAGCCTACCACGTGGTGCCTTGGCATTGGATCACACATTGTTATACGGAAACCACCGCCGCCTGATAAGCGATGCGGGGAAACCGCCTGCCCGAGAAACCGATAATCCCCCGCTGGCTATCTGCCGCGCATATTTCACCCCTGATCACTGTCAAATCTGCCCGACGGTGATCCAACGACCAATATTACCTCCCTGTCCCGCCCGTGCAGCATCCATGTTGTTCTTGTGCCTCTGACCTATGTTAATTACCCTAAGGATGAAGGGGATGATCTACCTGCTCTCTGCACAGTTAAAGATTCACCCACTGCATTCAAGAGACAGTACACCCGAAGGACAAAAAGGACCACTGTCAAGCAGTTAAAAGAATTCAAATTTTATGGGTTTCATTCATATTTTATTGCATCCGCTCAGAGAAGGACCGCAGAACAGCAGAAAAGGCTGATTTGGTTCATTTAAACATTCAGATTTCAGCAGAGCACCATATCTGATTGTAAACGCAGTTGGTGGTCCATTAAGACACCTCCACGCATATGTTAGCAAATATTTTTTGTGATCAACTTCCATATATACCCAGAAACAAGATCTGTTGAGGGTTGATGAGTGTTATCTTGCTGTAAGGTTCAACTTCTGGAGACTGTAACTACTGTGATACCAGTAGTGTCTGGTCTTCATTTTCAGCTAATGCAAGCTTCTTTTGTTGTTAATTGCTCACTGTCCACTTCTTCTTCTTTGTTCTAGGTTGTGCTTGTATGCATTTTTCATTTGCTTTTGATGCTTAGTAGTAGAGGGGTTGTCATCCCACCTCTCTGCTAGAATCTAGTTAGCATTGTCAAATATGTATGCAGGTTTCTATTATTTTAATGCCAGAGAGTTGTCATCCTATTTGTGCATTAGGAGATAGATTTATATACCTTTAACTGGTTGTAGCTGGCCATCACAGGGTCCTGTGCATCTGCTGGTGTGATTAGTATTCGCCATCATTACATTTTATCTAAAATTGTGAGTAATTGGTGGTCTAAAGCCTTGTAGTGTGGGGGTGTTCACCCATGTCTGGGGTTAAACATAGTAGAAGTGGTTATCTGGCTTGAATATGCAGCATTTATTTCATTCATCCACCAATTTTCTAATATTTTTGTTGAGTTTGTAATGTTCCCGAGCATCTCTGATATACAACCTAGGAGAGTTTCTTGGGGTGATAATAGGCCAAACGTAGCCAACATGTAAAATATGATGTGTGTTGTTGTAACCAAACATATTTCCACCACATTCCATAGAGTGACATTCATTTAAATATTTCTTGGCCTCCTCATGGGTGAGGCACCTTCAAAAAATCATATCAATACCACAATGATAAAGGGTGTCACCAATTATAATATAGTTTTTAGCCTAATATCAGATACATCGTTGGTCAGAGCGAGAGTTATCGGGCCAAAAATTCTATGTTTGGAGATATATGATGATGTCTCCATACCACGAGTTAGATGAATCTATCAGGAACAACAACTCATTTGGAATAGAATTGTCAAACGTTGTTTTTGTTTTGGTAGTGGAAAGGCTGCAAATCAATCCGACAAAGACTAAGGATTTCTTCAACTTGGATTTGATGAACTCTAAATCGAACTACTAGAGTATGAAAATCAATTTTGAGTATGTCCCCCCCCCATCAATTGTCGTGAGAATATGTATGTCATGGGTTTTCAATTGGAAACAACCATAGTCTTGGGAAGCAAGATATAGTAATAAAATATTTGGACAACCTGAAAAATTGCCAAAGCTAATTTTTTTATGTGAGTATATTTGATATCCATATCATTTAAGTTCCAACTCAAAAAATAAAAAAGGATGTGCATTCCTACATCATCCTCTTTGACCAATACCATAGCTATGGTAGTAACTACAATGGCAAGGTACAAGAAGTAATCACCTTGGTAATATGGGGGATACAACAATGATGCTCGAATTAGAACATCATTCAAGGCATCAAATGCCTTCTGGAAAATTTCTTTCCACTGGAAGGGAACCCCTATTTTTAACAAGAAAGTAAATCCTTTGGTTAATTCAGCGTAGTTGGGAACAAGTCTTCATATAAATTTAGCCTTCCCTTGGAGTCGTTGAAGCTGAACAACAGAGGAAGGAGAATTAAGATCTAGGATTGCCTGGAATTTCAATGAGTCAATACGAATATTTCTTTAATACAATGAATCTGTGAAGTTGACCAAAGCTTACACAAAACATACACTTGTGTGGATTGAGCCTAATGTTATAATGTCGACAACGTAAAAATATAGCCCTAAGATGCATCGGATGATCAACATGATGTTTCAAGTGAGCAAGTAGGTCATCCAAATATGGTTGTACAATGTGCTTAATGTCATGGAAGGCATAATTCATTTCCCTCTAAAAAATTTCCCCAACATTTTTCAATCCAAAAGGGAGCTTTCGATATGCAAATGTGCCCCATGGACAAATAAATGTGGTTTTATGTTGGTTTGATGGGAGAATGTTGATTTGATTGTAGCTGGAAAATCCATCCATAAACGAAAATACTTCACTACTAGCACAATCATCGAAAATCTAGTTGATAAAAGGGTGGGATAATTGTTCCCAGGTGTTGACAGTGTTGGACCTGCCAACATGTCGGGGGATCTCTTTGGTAAGAAGTCCCAATTATACCTCAAACCGTTTGGTGTGGGATTCCTAGCAGTGGGTCATATGGTAATGACTTGACTGCGATTTCACACAGAGGCAAGTAATATAACTCTATTGGTAGCAAGGGTGTGATAATTGTAGTGAGTCAAGGAAGGTGCATGAGAGGTTCTAACACATGGGGGTTGAGATGAGTGTGCCCCTAGGAAACCTGTGATAGCACTCGACTTGGAAAGGAACACACGAGAAAATATACATCACAACATGGGAGGCAAGTTAGCGAGCAATCCAAAGTGATGGTTAAACAAACAACACATTTCACAAAGATTCATACATATTTATATAGAATAGCCTATACATGCATGCGTAAGCAAACCAATACATATATCATTTAGAGTAAACCAGATAGCATAGAATACAATACAACATATGCATGAAATGTGCTGGCTCTTATTATATAAAGAAGTGTAAGTTCTAGTCATACAATACATCCATGTCCAACCACTAGCCCCAATAGCGGAACGTTACAACCACAACCGCTTGCTCCTCCAAAGAGATGTACTAGCTTTGCGCAATGGAGAATCCAAGGCTTGTTACAATACTCTCCAAGATCTCTCCAAGATAGTCTTATCGAAATCTTGGCTGACCAAAAGCCTATATAATGAGTTATGAGGGACTATTTATAGCAAAGGGTGGGCTGACCCTTGACATTCCCCTTTGTGACAGTTCAACTACCCTCATGACTCTTCATCTACTTTATGACTATTACATCCAACTATCGACATTTGACTTACACTTGACAAGACATTATATTACAATGCGCATGTACCCATGTGAAGAAAAATGACTTGAGCAAGCCATGCTAGACATCACTCTAACTTAGACAACCATGGAAGTCCAACCCCTCAACATCCTCATGCTGATCAATAGTAACATACTGATGCCAAGATCGATAGTCCTTGATGGTGTCTATGTGCTTCACGGTGACATCTGTCTGAAACCTGACTCTTCCCTCCATAGCATCTAGGTACATTGCTCAGGCTCCTTTGTCCAACTCGTTTGAAAGCATGTCCATCATTGTCTTCAATGCGGTCGGACCTACAACATACTTTTGCATGATGTCTACGCTGATGGGCAAGTCTGGGCTGGTGGCAATGTGCATCAATTTTCAAAGTATGAGCTGAGTTCTAGTCAGATCTGTGTCGTTGTCTTAACTTGGGTGAGAGTCCCAATAGATGGTATCACATGTGTACGCACCACAACATCCATACTCTTGAATACTCGTGCATGGGAAGCCTCTATGCTAGTGATGAGCTATGAGAACTCTTCATAGCTCCGTATTTGACTCTGAATACGTGATTTTAGCTCGACCACATTGGCCCTCATTATCTTAGGCAAGTGAAGTGGGGCTCCCTTGTATTTCATCGTCCATGCTTGCATGTCATCAACAACAGAATGCAAGTTCGTCAAGTTACATTCTCTTCTAGCACATCGCTGCTCCCATCCGTTGAGATGGATGACTTCCTTATGCACGGTACCAAACTTAGAGTACAACACTCATATAAATGTGTCAATGGACAATACTTCATCTAGTATTTCCTTCTTTAGTTCAGCTCAGGCAGATGTTGTCACCAACTCTCCTCCTTGCTTGGTCATCTGTAGTTCCTTTTCCATTTTCTCATTCTCAGCTATTAGAAAGCAAACACTTGAGCTAGTGGCTTCAACATACACTAGTTGAATTAGTCAAGGCTACTATTTTTTTGTGCACATCAGTCAAAATCACTCATTCTTCAACTTGCGCAGGCGATGTATGATCCTCAGGAGTTGACACTCTGCGCGACTACACAACTCTATGTTGAGATTTGTCAAATGAGATGTTGTGCATCTCTCCTTCCAGATGATCACCAAGGATCTTAGTGCATCCTTGGTCAATTGAGACTTTCTCATTATCTAGATGCGGTGAAGTGGGTAAGTCGACCTCTTGGTGATGAGGCATGAGGTCAGTGTCCTGTTCCAACTCCTGTTTCTCCATGTCTGCATCCAATTTTTGAAGTGCTTGTTCTATCTCATGAGAGAGGTCTTGCTCCTTCTATGGTTCACCTTGTCTGCCTGATGTTAGGTGTTCTAATGAACCCACTACCTGTATGGGCACTGTTTCATCTATTTTCACATGTTGCATCCCATGTTGTTCCTCTTGCTTCTATGCTTCCCTCTCCTGTTTGTGCATCTCTTGTTCCTTCTAGAGTTTCTCCTTTAGCTCATGCAATTCCTTCTCTTATCCCTCTACCTTCACACAATTCGCTTGTTTCACCAGTGCCTCTTTGCCTCTATAGCCATAGCTGCATTCTCTTTAATGGATTTGCTCAAAACTTGTAGCTTTTCTCCTCCTCCATGCAATCGAAAATCTTTTTATTACCTTTGTCTTGCACTGGTATACTTGCCTCTACTGCTACTACTGCTGCTGGTAGTGGTGCTCTCCGAGATGTTGCTTCATGTCACTTTGCTAACCACTCCATAGTGAAGCCGACCTATTCATTGGGTCTCGAGAAACTATAGAAATATCTGTGTGGGTCCTCCTTAGCCTAATGAAATGCCCCGTGGACCCAGTTGAACTAAACTCTCGTGTAGTGATCTTTCACAATATAATGTGGGTCATACAGATTGTAACTTCAGAGATCGAATGGATACTACTTCATATGTTTTGCTTCAACATCCGCTTGCTTGATACTTCGGATCTCATATAACCTAATCTGCAATGGAAGAGCGGGCCAAGGTGCCTTCTTCTTCTGGTGTAGTCTAGATGCCAATCCTACCGAGATGTGATATTATACTTTATACGTGATGTATTTCCAAGGAAAGCTTTGATAGAACACGCAAAGGATTCTCCATGCTGAACATTCGGATGAAGGTGTCAGACGGTGAGGCATACCAATCAGCAATGTATATCATTGCCTCCATTGCTTCCTTTGACATGAGGGTGGATCCTTTGCGAATATCATCTTGTAAACTCAGGTGAAAAAATGATTGGACAGCCATGTGATTACTCCTTTGAAGATGCATTCGGAAAACAACTTGAAATATGTGTTCACAGCAGTCTTCGTTGGTGACCATGCCCACTCCAAGCCTGGGAACTCCTGTCGGGCATAGATTACATCTAAGATGTAGGCGTATATATAAATCTCTGCATGCATATCTCTGGGTGACTATCGAGGCTTCGTTACTTGTTCCTTTAGCTAATGAGCCAACATGCCAAACCAATTACATGGTTTTCCTTCTCTAGCTAGTTGGTCTAGCGCGATCACCCAACTCTGTGCGAAGGTTTTCGTGATTTCTTGGCCATACAGTTGACATGAACATATGACCAAGTATTAATACGCCTTCCCTAGTATCTTCGTCTTGTGGATCTAGTTGGGTGTCAACCTGAATCGAGTCGGCTTCTTTACCCAGTTCTTTAGAATGTCTCTGGAGTTAGCACTGCTGTTGGGTAAGCTAAAGGGAGTCTTCATGATAGTCACTGGCTCTAACACCTGATACATCTCATCATAATCTCATGCCCAGAAGGTTGCAAGCTTCATCCCACTGACACTGCTCAAGGTCATTGTCTAGGGATCAGTGTGAGAGACGATTGAGTGTAACATGTCCGCGCATGGGAATGTGGGATATCAGCATGCAATCTGGTACAAACCGGACTTGTGAATGTTCAGATATACCTGACGGTCTTCGAGGTCTGTTATAGACATTTTTGGGCACTGCAACCCCAAGCATAAAATGTCCATAAACCAAGGGCTCCTAAGTCCCTAAAAGTGTTGTTCTAACCCCTAAAGGAACAAGGTCAACTGATTACAACTTCTCCCAGAAATTCTCCATGAAAAACTGCTCAGAACTGGTCAAAACAGGATCATTTCACCTGCTCCATAGGCAAAGTGCGTTGCATCTCACCTAAATACACTATGTGGGTGCGTTGCATTTAAAAAAACCCTTCTATGGGGTGCGATGGGCGAGAAGTGACAAATGGCAGTGTCAATCCGCGAGGTGGAGAGGCATGGAATCTTCCAGAAACATCTCCTGTGATACTTGCCTCTCTGAATTCGACCAAGGATGAGTAAGAGATCATAAATCTCCAAGTGGAAGCAAGAATTATCAGAGGGAAGACACTAATCAAATCACAAGCTAACTCATCTCCCTTATAGATATCTATATATGGATCCCTCATCCCAGAGATCCAGAGGCTGGAATTTTGCATCTTGTAAGGAATTGTTGTTGGTTTCTTGAGACAACATCATAGTGTTGGGTGATCTAAGCTTTGTATGAGGTGAAGAAGGGCTTACTTGCTGAGAGGATGATGCTGGGTCAGAACAACTGGTTGTAACTCTCTTGGCTCTTTATTGATTATCAATAAAATCTATTCAAGTTTTCCTCCATACTCTTGTGTCGTTTATGTTTTATTCATTTGTATGGCCAATTTACATCTGATCCTAGATTGTTTATGATAATAGATCCATGTTCTTGTATAGTTTTATGCTACTTTGATTCTATAGGTACTCTGTGAAGCTAGGTGTACAAGGAAACAAGTAGCAAAGGACTATCAGAAGAGAGAGGAATCGAACTAGGAGCCAAGCGCAAGACAGAGGTTGGTCTCCTTTATTCTTCTCTCATCTATCTTTCATAAAGGAAAAAACGAAAATAGCTTTACTTTGTTTGTTTCTAAGGTAGCTACCACACCGTAGTGGGATTAGCAGTTCTACATAGACACTTTTCCCTGTAACAAAATGGCGACTCCGCTGGGGAGCGAATAGGTTGTTTGTTTATCTACCTTGTTGTTTACTTTATAAACTTACAGACGGAGCCTGAAGTTGAGCTAGGTAGCTTTCGAACTGCATTTGCTATGCAAATGCAAAGTAGATAAATGCCACTTTAGTCAATCTCCAGGTTTTGTTTATGAATTAAACAACTGATTTACAAACTCTCTAATTGCCCTTGTGGTGGCTCTAGTAACCTCCTTAGATCTACCCTTGTTGTTGATTTATTGATTACCACTTACTCAGCGAAAACCCCTGAAATGAACTGCAAACTGTTACCCGAAACCCAAACAAAGTCTTGTCCCTGGCCCAGCGTAGTCTCTGTTCTATGAATCTGAACTTCAGCGCACTTCCCGAGTGTAGTAGGTGCGCTGCATTTCAAATTCACTATGTTACAGGTGCGCTGATGAGACTAGACATTGTTCCTGAATGTCGGTTTTTGTTCATTCTTTTCAGTTCTATTCATGAATTTTGTTGCCTGTAATCAGTATACCTCTGTTTGAAAACCATTTCCTTACTGATATTCTACCTCCATTGTGCAAAGAACTGTAAATGTTTTTGTGTATTTGTTGAGTCATTTTCAGTTCTCCTTTGCAAAAATTAACGTAATTGTACTGTCGTTTCTTGATTTGAAAGTGTCGCAAGTGTCGTTTTCAGTCATAGAAGAGAGTTTGATTGCTCCTGATAGTCGATTACCCTATTACTATTGTATTTGATCTGAATTTGTAGTTTTTCTAGTGTCGAAAGCAAGTATTCATTTCCAAATCGCAAAGTGTTGTCATTTTCTTCATTTTTTATTTTGAAAAGAAACTTGTTAGTAATTGTTGCATGAAAAGTAATTCAGATTTGCGCATTAGCTTTCTTTTTATCATTCACATATTAAGAAGGCTGAAAACAAATACATGCATGTGCATTTTCATTTAGACTGTTTGATTGGTTTGATTTAGGACAGTGCATATAGTGTGTGCTCTTTTCTCTTTGTTGAAAGAATTCTGTCTTTCTTTCCTTAGTAGCTAGGATTTTCATTGCACAAAGAAGATAAAAGACTATTTATCATCTTAGATTGCATTTTAGGAATTTTACATCTACATCATGCGGTGAACCTGAAAGGCAAATTTCTTAAGCAAGATCAACTATAAAATAAATTTAATGAATCTAACAACGCTTTGGAACCTAACACACAACATCTAGAAGTCTAGGCTAGAGACGTATTCCGGCTTCGTAAAACATGGTAACTGTTGTTCTCACTGTTGGTTGGGTGATTCCTCCACTTTGAGACGATAAGTGCCAGTACGGACTTGTGCTCCCACGTACCGTCGAGTATATTTTGGGAGACCACAATAGGCTTAATCCTTTATCCATAGGAAGCCGTGTTTGTCGCCCTATCGATCGCAATGCACTGAACACAACATTCGGGAAGATTGACTGCCATACCAAAAAAAGTATTATGCAGTTTTGCGATTGGTTTGGTAATCCCTCTACCTAGATTTCCATAGTAGTCCCTTTCGTTCCTTTTCAGACTCCTTAACAGAAAAGGTCCATCTGAGCACTTGTCACTTCAGGCTCATTAAAAATCGAAGGCGACTAGAGTCATCTTTTGTTTTTTCTCGACTCTTAAAAATTGAAAAAACAAGTTGTGTCAAAGCGTCTAAAATTCATCTAATTCGGAAACATACTTCCCCTTTATTTTTAGTTGATCGAGTAATCCACAATCATGGAAGAAAGTCAATTGAAATCCCGTCGTTCGTGGAGGCTTAATAGTCAACCGTCTTTGTCTCTGGAATTGAAACTATTATGGACAAAGCGAACTCGTTTAACTGGTTCCAAATCTCCTGGTAAAGTTAGAACAAGTGTTCCAACAACATCAGAGACTCCGGTTACTCCAAACATTTCTGGTATCCCTACCTTTACAGAAGAAGTTCAGCAGCCACCGAAGGACAGTAGTACTGATCCTAGTATGAGGGTAAACACTTGTATCATCGAACCAGTTCCATCTACAACCGGTTCGGAGAGTGTTGTTCCCCAAACATCTGTCGCTGCAGATTCCATACCTTCTTCGGCACCAGAAATATTCTATGGACCTGACGGTCTACCTCTTCCACCTGGTCTGCTTGCTATAGAAGAGATTGTGGAGGATCCTCCATCTAGTACTCCATCGCGATTTGGAGTTGAGATCACTCGGTATCCTTCTTCATCAGAAATTAGTCTATCGCCAGCGAAAGCTCCTGTAGAATCTCTAGGTAATCTTTTGGATAGACTAGAAATGTCTGAACAACCGTCAACATCTAGGACTGTGTCATCTAACATAGCAATGGCAGAACTTCCTGCTATCACTCCAACAATGTTCGTCGGTATACCATCTGTCCCAACTAGCTCTCAATCGCTAGAAGGAGCCCACTCAGGGGCTATTTCGACAGTATGGTCCGTTCCTATTTGTTCATCCGGAATAATATCCGGAAACTCTTATGTTGAGTCTCAACAAATTGATCCATTTGGAGGTCAATTTGGGTAGTCCGGTCCTCAAGGGCAAACCATCCCCTTAAGTACTGGATTACCGCCATATGGGGGGTAGTATACCCTTTCATTGTCCCCTCCGGGAGGACAGCCATACGGGAGTTCACAACAAAATTCGGGTTATGCTGGAATTACATCAAGCGGTTGGGTACCAATACTGTCTCAACAACCAAGAGTTGTATATTCGATGTAACAATGTTTACCTATATCAAGTATACCAACTACACCAGCTATTGTGACGATGTCGCAAGTACAAGCGCTGCCTGTTGTATGCCAACCTCAGGTTTCTCAGGTTGTAATGCAACAGTCTCTTGACCCTGCAACTCAACCACAATTGCCGACTGGTGGAATGACACAGGTTCAAACGGGTACAATTACCCCTCATCTTGGTCAAACAGATAGTATCGGGCAATAGCACATGGCTTCACAGCCATGGCTAGTGCAATACCAACAACCGCAATTCCAACAAGTATACCAAGGTTCTGAGCAACAAATCTTTGCAAATAGTGGGCAGTCGTATATTCAAAACGGTCAAAACCAACCATTCTACAATGGTCATGCCCCCCAACTTTATCAAAGTTACTAGCATCAAATGCATTATGCTGGTATGCAAAGACCAACTGCTCAGGCGATCCCATCTTATCCTGGGTATGCTTCACCTAACCTCAATCAACAGTTACCCTTCGTGGCGACTTTAAAGTTACCTGATTTAAATCGATTAACAAACGATCCAATCGCTTACGCCCCTTGGTGGCCAGCGATTCCACATAAACTTCCATCAGATATTCCTAAATTTAATGGAAATCCGGGTGAAGATCCGTCGAATCATGTGATGACCTTTCATTTGTGGTGTTCATCAAACACCCTAAACGATGATTCGATGAGGCTTCGCCTTTTTCAGAGGACGTTAACTGGTCTGGTAGAAAAATGGTATATTGAATTGCCCATAGCTTCGTTTGACAACTTCAGTACCCTAGCCACAACCTTTTTAACCCATTTTCAGTTACCGATAAGGTACGAAATGGGAATAGAACGTCTTACCAATTTCAAACAAACAATGGCCACTCACATATCTGATCATATACATGAGTGGCGACGTCGTCGTAGAATGGTAAAAACATATGTTCCTGATCAGCTTTTAGCTGAATGGTTTATTAAATCATTATTGCCTTCCATCATGGAAGATGTGGCAAAAGGGGGAGTCATCACCGAAGAACAGGTTATCGCTCGTGCACAATATTTGGACTTGATTTACACTCAGTTTGGCACGCTCTACGATAAAATACCTGACGCTCCTAGACCGGAATTCTCAGTCCCTCCTCCTCATAAGTCAAACAATGACTCTCATGCCGGCGATGGCGTGATTGGCGCAACAGACACGAAATTGACAAAGGCTACATCTAAAAAGGCCCGTAAGATTTCCAGTCAAAATGCAAAAGAAGAACTTCTTGTCTCAGAAGTAAATGTCGTATCGACAGATAAAGGCAAAGAAACCAAGCAAACAGGGGGCAAGAAGAAAAGAAAAGGGAAGAAGAAGAAACAAGAGGAGCCATCACCTGAAAAATCTTCTGCAAACCCTCCTGGAAATAGGAAACCAAGAAATCCATGCTTTATATGCGATGAGGATCATTGGACAGCAGATTGTCCACACCAAAAAAATTCTTCAAGAATTCAAAAACCTCGGCAGTATTAACTGATCCATTTCCAAATCCAGGAACAAATTTGGTTGACAGTGGAAATGCTTCCCCATCTCAAGTACTGATGTTGTCAGTTTCCAAATAGCAAAATGATGCTTTGATATTGACAAGTAACAAAGATTACGGGAATCCACAACTGTTGAACAACAAGGATAAAGATCAACCTAGTAGTTCGACAACAACTTCGACAGAATTTGCGCCACCCATCATTCCTGAGTTGACAATAAAACCGCCAAAGGGAGTAGTACACAAGTCGATGTTTAATCCTCGTGCTAGAGCAGCACAACATTATAATATAGTGGAATATTTGGCCCAATCGCCATCCGCTATGTCGACGCTTGAGGTACTGCAAAATTGCCCATCCCAAAAGCAGGCTTTATTATCAGCCATCGGTGGGATAGACCCAAAGGATTCCAATCTTGTATCCTTTGATCATAAAGGATATGACCCTCAGTTACCAGTTCAACTAGCTTTCCTCGTTCAAGTGAAAGCCCTCAACAAAACTGTTCATCGAACGATTATTGATGAGGGGGCATCTACATGTATTATGTCAATGAGTTGCTAGAAAACTTTAGGATCTCCAACCTTGTCGCGATCTTCGACGACATTAAAAGCATTTGACGGATGAACATATACCCCATATGGTATTCTAAGTAACTTGAAAGTGGAACTAGGAGGGAAAAATGTAGAAATAGATGTTGAAGTAATCGATGGAAATCTCGATTACAACATCCTACTGGAAAAACCATGGATATATTCTATGGCTGCTGTTGTGTCGACCTATTTTAGGAAGATTGCATTTCCCTTTCAAGGAGGAATTACAATCATCGATCAACAAAACTTCCTTCCCAATGGTTCTCAAGTTACGGGAAGCATTCCAATGATCGATGGAAGCCCCCATTCGCTTCAAAATATCAAAGTAGGCTTACTAAAAGACCCTATATCAATGGGAACTTTTGCCCTTCCACCTCCAATCAATTTGGCGGAAGTAGCGTCGGTAGGAACCTGCAATATGATATCTTCAATTAAAAAGATCTTGGAAAACGATATCGACATGGATCATGTGCAGGTATTGCCTCCAAGCCCAATAGAGATATTGTAGCAATCAATGTTCCTAGCATGGGAGGCAAACCCAAATCAACACTCATCAACCATTTGGATAGATAGGTCTAAGGAATATGACACCCCTTCAGATCCTTGGTCGCGATTGCATGTCACCAACGAAGGAATTGTTCAATCAATGTAATTGAAGGGGCGCCATGGGAAGATTACCACCATTGTTCCCTTCTTCCGGATTGCGAAGAAAATACTCCTGATGACCTTTATCATCCTTCAGTTTTTGATTTTCTATCAAATACTGTAAACGCGGTGGATTCTGAGTGAAACTTGTCCAGCGTTGAAGAGACTATCGCCATAAATATCTCAACCAAAACAGATGTTGTAGAGAATATTTATGTTGGCAAATGTTGTTCTCCTTCAGAACTGGAAATATATAACGCTCTTTTTCGTGAATTCAGAGATGTCTTTGCTTGGTCATATAATGAAATGCCAGGCATTGACTCGAGTATCGTTGAACACGAAATCAAGATGTATCCAGATGTCAAACCAGTACGACAACGGCTACGGCAGGTGCACCCCAAGAAAGCCATTGCCATCAAGGCAGAAGTTGAAAAACTTCTCCATGCTGGTTTCATTTACCTGGTTCCTCTAACCGATTGGGTATCAAATATTGTCCCTGTTATGAAAAAACAAGGAACGATTAGAGTGTGCGTCGATTATAGAGATGTAAATCAAGCTTGTCCAAAAGACAACTACCCTACACCCTTCATTGACCAGATAATTGATGAATGCACTGGATGTGAAATCTTTTCATTTATGGATGGATTCTCTGGGTATAATCAAATAAATATCCACCCACGGGACCAATCAAAGACTGCATTTATTTGTCTGTGGGGCACATTCGCATATCGAAAATCACCCTTTGGTTTAAATAATGCAGGGGCAACATTTCAGAGGGCAATGAATTATGCCTTCCATGACATCAAAAACATCGTTCAACCGTACCTCGATGACCTTCCAGCGCATTCGCGAAAGCGGACTGATCATCCGCAGCATTTAAGAGCGATATTTCTATGTTGCCGACACTACAAGATATGACTCAATCCACACAAATGTGTGTTCTGTGTCAATTCTAGTCGTTTACTTGGATTTGTAGAATCCAAAGACGGGATTCGTCTCGACCCATGTAAGGTTTAGGCAGTCATAAATTTGCCTCCACCTTCGAATTTGCTTCAGATTCAGAAACTCCAAGGGAAAGCAAACATTCTGAGGAGGTTCATTCCAAATTACGCCGAACTTGCTAAAGGTTATACATGTCTTTTGAAAAAGGAAGTACCCTTCATCTGGGATCAGGTTGCGCAAGCTTCCTTTGACGCTTTAAAAGAATCCCTAATGAAGGCATCATTAATGTACGCTCCTGATTATCAAAAAGACTTTAACCTGTATCTGGCTGCAACAGATACAACCATCGCAATGGTTTTAATTCAAGAAGACAATGGAATTGAACATCCTATAAATTATTTAGGTAAGAACTTAAATGATACAAAAAGCAAATATTCTTATGTTGAAAAGCTAGCGCTCGCAGCTGTTCAAGTGATACAGAGATTTCAACACTATGTCCTCTTTCGAAAAACTACCATTCTGTCAGATTGCAACCCCATGACTTATGTATTGTTGCGACAGTTGCTGGGGGGCAAATATTCAAAATGGATAGCAATTCTACAAGACTTTGATCTGGAATTTGTAAAATCCAAGTCAAAGAAAGCTCTGGTTTTCACAGAATTATTATGCGATCTCCCATCGTCGTCAAACGATGAAACATCCGAAGAAACCATTGTAGACGAAAATTTGTTTCTGATATCTTCAAGCAATCTATGGTATGGGGATATAATCATTTATCTCCAAACCCAAAAATATAGGCCCAATACCTCTCGCTCCGAACAAAAACGTATTCGATACCAATCAAAAGACTACATGATCGTCGGTGATACACTTTACCGCCGTGGTGTCGATATAGTTCTATGGAGGTGCCTCACTCATGAGGAGGCCGAAAAAGTCCTGAATGATTGCCATTCAGGCGCGTGTGGGGGGCATCAATCCGGTTACGCTACAGCACAAATTTTTTTACGATCAGGATACTTCTGGCCAACAATCTTCAAATATTGCATAACTGCAGTCAGAAATTGCCATGATAGCAAAACCAGAAGACCACCCGCACCTCTGTAGCCAATAGTTACTGTTGGGCCATTCGCCAAATGCGGCATCGATTTCATGACATGTAACCCAACCTCAACTGGGGGGCATGGGTATATTATAGTCGCAGTTGACTATTTTACCAAATGGGTCGAGGTGATGCCTACATTAGATAATACTGGTGAAACAGCTGCCCTCTTCTTTTTCAATCATGTAGTCACCAAATTCGGCGTCCCATAAGCTATAGTCACAGATCATGGATCGCATTTTTGCAATCACATGATGGTTGAATTAGCTGCCAAATTAGGGTTGTCTCACGACAGCTCCACTCCATATTACCTGCAAGCCAACGGACAAGTTGAAGCAATCAACAAGGTCTTGAAGCGCATGCTGCAAAGGATGATTGGAGTTCACAAAAGAAGTTGGCACCTAATCCTGTACTCAGCCTTGTGGGCTTATCGAACATCGGTAAGGAATGTAATCAGGTATACACCTTTCCAACTGGTGTATGGCCTAGAAGCAGTCTTACCAATCCAGTGTGAAATCTCATCCCTCAAACTCGCAATTGACCTTCTCCCCGGAACTTCAGAAGAGGAGGCTCGTTTCTTGGAACTAATCCAATTGGATGAAACCCGTCGTGATGCCACTTTGGCTAACGAAGCCCATAAGAAACGAGTCAAGGTGCAGTTCGACAAGAATGTCAAACCCCGTGTCTTCTCAGAAGGTGACTTGGTCTTGCTTTATGACCAAGAATCCGATAAATTGGGGGCAAGTAAATTCAAGTCTTTATGGATGGGCCCATATATTGTTAAGCGAGTGTTAGTGAAAGGAGCCTATGACTTAATGGATTATGAGGGGATTCCACTGGCAGAACCTCGTAACAGGTTGTACCTTAAGCGTTACTATGCGTGATTCAGTATAGTAACCTATATGCTTTTGTTATGTTTTTGTTTTCGCTAAAGTATTTTTTTTGGTCAAGTAATCCACTTTTTACATTTATTGCAGATGTCAAACCTATTGGAGTCATGTGTTGGATATGCTGATGGAGCGAGTCGTAGTTCGCAGAACCTATCTTCTGTGGCCTGGACCATTTTTGATCCAAGCGACGAGTTAGTAAGTTTCAGAGGGATCTGTATTGGTCGATCAACGAATAACATCGCTGAATATAGTGCGTTGATAGAACTTCTCTCTGATGCCATCACACATGGTATACGCCGACTGATTTTCAGGCTAGACTCACAACTTGTCATACTACAACTCACTGGTATCTACTCTGTCCGAAATCCAGCAATTTATTGCATGTTCCTAAAGGTTAAGATTTTGGAAAGGCAATTTGATTTTATTCAATATCAGCATATTTCCAGAAGCTTAAACACATTAACTGACTCATTGGCAAATTATGTGTTAGATAGACATTTGCAACATTTATAAAAAGAAGCATCCCATCAATATTTGCATTTGGATCATGTAACTTAACCAAAATAAAACTCTGAAAATCAAAAATATATATATATATATATATATATATATATATATATATAACTGTTTATGGTTTACACATAATGTTCTGTAACCAAGACAAAATTGGTCAAATGACCCAAAACTCAAAACGCTAGGGGGCACCCTAGTCTAATGATGCTCATGATAGCAAGTCACAGCCTGTGCGATCATGCGTAAGAGCCGAGTCCATTGTCTCGGCACACCAGTAGTATGTCGCTGCAACCTCAAAGGCAGCTCGTCAGTCCTCACATCTGGAATACCGAGAGTGAGGCCCTCGACCTGATCCTGTAATGCTGTGAGAGTCTCGGCCACATCGAGGTCGCGAAGGATAGCCCTTCCAACAACCTCTCCTGCTAGGGCGGTAGTTGGCACTCTCAGGCGTACTACTGGCCGAACAGGACTGACATCTGCATGAACACATGAGTTTTGATTAGTCTTGATAGAATAAAGCACAAGGACATTATAAAAGAAAAACGATAAACAAGAATATGGTCAAAAGAATTTACCAATGGCACCCCACTATTCGCCAGCCGGCAGTACCGAATCTAGGTCACCACGGAAGTCCATACTAGCTTATGGATACTCAGAATAAACCATCTCCTGACGATCAAACCACCCAAAGAAGGTATCAGAAATGTAAATCTGTGACTGACCAGCATGCCTAGACATATGGTCGACCCATCTCTGCATACGTGGTTCAATCGGTGGAGGTAAATCGAGTGCAATATACTGCGGCTGCATCAATGGTGTCTTTTCCAAGGCAAAGGCGGTCAAGATAGAACCATACCCAAAGTTCTTCAACCTCCCACTCTTCACCTTGGTTAACTGTTCTTTCATCACAAGGAGTACTGCGTCGCACCAGTTGAACACCTTCGGTTGGAGACATTCCAAGGCGTACTGCATATAAGATCGGTTGGCCACATGAAGAGCCGCACCACCAGCCATCCAACCAAAAGTAAACAGAATAGTCCTCAGGGACCTGTCAGTGACATCACGGATGATGATCTTGCCGTCTTTACTCGGCTGAGATCCCTCTCTGCAATACCTACAAACATAATCTCTCACAGATTCACCTCCTCGGGCCGAACTTGATAAAGAGATGGGGGCACCCCGCCTCGATAAGCCAGTCAAGAAATAGATGTTCACTACAGTCAAGGGGATGGATTTGCCTCTAATCTGGAACACCTAGCTGGTAGGATCCCAAGCATCGAGCAAATATTGCAGCAAGTTGATTTGTTGTCTCATGCTAGAAATGCGGAAAAACTTCAACAAGCCACAGTTTCGCAGTGCGTTTACTGTAACCAGATCATGTAAAGCAAGCATGTCCACTTCTTCATGCTCACGTTCTCGCCATGTAATAGTCATCTTGCTCCAAAAATTTTTGAAAACAAACAAGAGAAGAGTTAGATCCTGATTTGGTGAGAAACACGCAAAATTTCCATCAAAAACTGTGCATAAATTTCCTTCCTTGCGCCCATCGCACCTACAGTAGTGTTCTGGGTGCGTTGCATGTCAGTTGGCCAGTAGACAGGCTAACATCCAATGCACCTTTCGATACATAGGGGGTGCGCTGAAGCTAGGGCAAGTTTTTCAAACCCCATAGGCTCAGAAAAACTAGGAATCAAGCTTAGAATGCAAAATGGAAAGCATGAAATGAAAGAGATCAGGTTTAGCTCCTACCTGGTCCAGACGGCACCGAGAATCGTCCACAGAATCTCTCGGAATCAGCTGATGAAAATCAAGGGGGAAAAGCACCTCCAAAGCTCCAACAAGCAAAAGTTCAAATGAAATGGTAAAATGAGAGGTAAAAGCACTTTTAAATTACTTTTTATGTAATTCGAGTAAAATATTAGTGTTCTAACTCATTTTTCAAACATATATTGTTCATTTCTAACTAGTTTGATGAAGCAATTGAAAATGCAGTACAATCTTTGAAAGAACAAAGCTATTTATGGTAAAGTCAAGAAATGACCGTTGTATCGAGCAGTTTTAGTACATAGTTCAAGCTTGTTAAAAAATAAACATAAGTCATAAGCAAATGTTTCTCCCCGCGTTTAAGCTCATTAAAAAATGAACTATTTCCCGGTAAATAACCATCGTGAATGTAGTACTTCAGCCTTTAAAGCCTTGGTCGTGTTCTCATCATCACCTCCACTCTATATTGGCCGATCATTCACCTCCATTTGATTGTTTACCCCTTTTGAGGAACAGCTGCGAAGAGTGACCCCACTAGCCATCCTTGTAACACTACCATGATTGGAAAATTCCAAACCTTACCTAGAATCAGCTGCTACCCAGTTTTATCACTCGTTCCTCAAAGACGAGTCTCCTTTAAGTTCTTTTCAACTGACTCGTAAAATATGAAAAGATTGCCGAGCCATTGGCCTCTCTAGCTCGTTAAAGGGACCGGAAGCACTATCCCTCCTTTAGATTTTAATCTTTTTGGACTTGAGAGATTATTACACAAAAAGATCGAGCGCTTGTTTTGTTCGGCTCGTTAAAAGTATCGAAAATTCATCCCTTCTGTATTGTTTTATACTTTTTCAGACTTAAGGGATTAGATGACGAAAAAGGAATTTTGGAGTTTCCTTTACGTCCCTTTTCAGACTCTCTAAAATTGAAAAGGACCGAGTTATCTTTGTCGTTAAACTCGTTAAAACCTAATAGCGACAAACTTGTCCATAGCAGACAAGAACGTGTTTCACTATCGCTAGGCTCGTTAAAACATAGCGATGGGTTTGCCCGAAGGGCAAATTATAGAACAAGCATATGTTATCCTCCTCAAGCTTGACAAAAATAAAGAGGTACTGGTCAGCAATGACTAGGGAAAAATTGGGAAGAAAACTTGAAGAAACTTTGTTGGTAGCAAGTCGCTCTTGAACATGACACTTTCACTCCGCATCCAAGTCGGGTTGGGTTGTTTCATTCACCGGTCACATCACCATGGTCCCATCACACCATCCACATTTGGGGCTAATGCTACCAATCCATCACGTCAGTGTCGCTGATATGTTCAGGAGAAGTCATTCAGAGAATTCGCCTGTGTCTCACCCGCTACAATACATTTACGCTCCGTTCTTTCATGACCACCACCGTGAACCTTATATCACCAGATCGTTTTCACCTCCATTAAAATTATTTTCTCCGTTCCATGTCATTGATGTGGGATTCACTAAGGCCCTCCTATGACAGATCGCTTCTTGTCGACATCAGCTCATTATCCAAGAAGTTGATCTAGGGACACCCCTTTCAGTACTTTGAAGCTTGCATGCCTCAATGGCAAGTTTCTCACTTCCGACGATAGGTTTACATCAATGGCCTTCGACCGAAAGATTTTGTGTGGTGTTTGACGCCAAGTCCTTTATTCACACCACATGAATTGTACTGCAGTACCTTGAGGGTCATTATCATTATCGGTGACTCCTCTCGTGCCTGTTAATAGCTTACATCATTGGCTGGTAATCAGGTGATGTCTTTCCATGTTCGACTCCAGAACATCTCTCACATGGATCGACTTGTACTTCAAGTGAAGATCGGACGAGATTGAAGACCCCGGATCTAGTTTCATCCATCCGGGCTGCGATATATATTCAAGGAAATAAAGACATCAAATGTACATCATTGCTGCACAGATAATCATCCAATCAAAGGGATGATGACTCTACCAGGATCATCAGTCTACAATCAGACGATTGTCTGTCCTATGTACATGAAAATGAATTTATAAAGCTGAGCATGGGAATGCCCTCATTAGCTAGATCATGAAAATATTATGAAGATAATGTATTGTATTGTATCTTATTACAGGTCTCCTCCCAGCTTGAAAGAACTTCGGATCCTCATGATAAATCATTTCACCCGACATCAAAAAGATTAACGGCATCATACTTTAGGGGCAACTGTTATAGACATTTTTGAGCACTGCAACCCCAAGCATAAAATGTCCATAAACCAAGGGCTCCTAATGTTGTTGGGAAAAGTATCCAATTCGGAATGCCCTTATCCCACTCTAAGAGGTGATAGTACCTTAGCAACAAACAAGAAAAACTAATCGAGTATTCTTCTTTATGAGATGTAAATGAGGAAGAAGGATGTAACTAACCGGTGTCTTCCACTAGTTTGTTGATCCAATTGCTCCTCTCTTCAGTAGCTCCCAGCTCCCAGCTCTCTCACCGGCCCAGCTTCACCAAATTCCTGCAAGATCACAAGAGAGAGAAACTACAAGAAGATACAGATATACATTCATAAAAAGCTCAAGATCAGATTAAGCTAAACATGTAAGCATAACAAAACATCATTGGTACACAACATGTAGGAGAAACTCAAATAGTTTATTGATAGAGTAATAAAGTCCAAGAGGAGATACAACTAAGTAAGGCCCGATCCAGCATCTACCTCCCAGCAAAGGAAACCCTTCCTCTCCTCCAACAAAGCATAAATCACCCAATGTACTAATCTCAATCTCAAACCAACAGCAATTCTCTGCAAAGTACAAAATTCCAGCCTCCTGAACCTCTGGGTGAGAGATCCATATATAGATGTAAGCAGAGAGGATGAGTCAACTTATGTTTTGACTTGTGGCTTCTCTCTGTCAGTTCTTGCTTCCACTTGGAGGTTGAGAGCCTCTTACTCATCACTAGTCAAATTCATTGAGGCAAGTGTCATTGGAGAAGATTCTGGAAGCTTCCAGGGTCTTTCCACCTCGTTGAATGAGCTTGCCATTTGTCATTTCCCGCTCAGCGCACCCTAGTAGTGCTTCCACCTGCGTTGCAGTGCACCTAGCCAGTGCAACTTCTGCATTTCAACGCAGGCAGCTAGTGGAGCCTCTGAATTGATCCTGAATTGACTATTTCTGAGTGGTTTTTGGTGGAGAACTTCTAGGAGAAGCTGTCATTGGTTGACCTTGTTGCTTTAGGAGCTGTAACAACATCTTTAGGGACTTTGGATCCCTTGAATTATGGACATTTCATGCTTATAGTTGTCAGGCAAAAAAATGTCTATAACAGTTTCCCCCTAAAGTATGAGGCCGTTTATCGGGTGAAATGCTTTATTAGGAGGATCCGAAGTTCTTCCAATGCTGGGAGGAGACCTGTAATAAGATACAATACAATACATTATTTTTCATACTGCTTTCATGATCTAGCTGAGGCGGGCATTCCCATGCTCAGCTTTATAAATTCATTTTTCTGTACATAGAACAGACAATCGTCTGGTGGTAGACTGATGATTTTGATGAAATCATCATCCTTTTGGTAGGATGATTATCTGCTGCAATGCTGTACATGTCAATGTATTTATTTTTCCTGAATATATATCGTAGTCCAGATGGATGAAACTAGATCTGGGGTCTTCAATCTCGTCCGATCTTCACTCTAAGTACAAGTCGATCCATGTGAGAAATGTTCTGAAGTCGAACATGGAAAGACATCGCTTGATTACCGGTCAATGATGTAAACCATTAACAAGTGCGAGAGGAATCACTGATAATGATAATGACCCTCAAGGTACTGCAGTAAAATTCACGTGGTGTGAATAAAGGGCTTGGCGTCGAGCACCACGCTAAATCTTTCGGTCGAAGGTCATTGATGTATACCTGTCGCTGGAAGTGAGAAACTTGCCATTGAGGCATGAAAGCTTCAAAGTACTGAAGGGGTTGTTCCTAGATCAACTTCTTGGATGATGAGCTGATGTCGACAAGAAGCGATCCGTCAAAGGAGGGCCTTGATGTATCCCACATCAGTGACACGGAACGGAGCAAATGATTTTGATGGAGGTGAAAATGATTTGATGATATATGGTTCAGGGTGGCGGTCATCAAAGAGTGAAGGATAATGTATGGTAGTGGATGGGACACGGTTGACTTCTCTGGATGACTTCTCTTGAACATATCAACGACATTTGTGTGATGGATTGGTAGCATTTACCCCAAAGGTGGATGGTATGGCGAGACCATGGTGATGTGACCGGTGAATGAAACAACCCAACCCGACTCAGGCACGGAGTGGAAATGTCATGTTCAAGAGCGACTTGCTACCAATAAAAGTTTTTTGAGTTTCTTCCCAATTTTTCCCCAGTCATTGCTGACCAGTACCTCTTTATTTTTGTCAAGCTTGAGGAGGATAACATATGCTTGTTCTATAATTTGCCCTTCGGGCAAACCCATCGCTATGTTTTAACGAGCCTAGCGATAGTGAAACTCATTCTCGTCTAAAGACAAGTTTGTCGCTATTTAATGTTTTTAACGAGTCTAACAACAAAGATAACTCGGTCCTTTTCATTTTTAGAGAGTCTAAAAAGGTACGTAAAGTTAACTCCGGAAGTCCTTTTTTGTCATCTAATCCCTTAAGTCCGAAAAAGTATAAAACAATACAGAAGGGATGAATTTTCGATAAGTTTAACGAGTCGAACAAAACAAGCGCTCGATCTTTTTGTGCAATAATCCCTCAGGTCCAAAAATATTAAAATCTAGAGGAGGGATAGCACTTCCGGTCGCTTTAACGAGCTGGAAGGCCAAAACTAGGCAATCTTTTCATATTTTACGAGTCAGATGAAAAGAGCTTAAAGAAGACTCGTCTTTTGAGGAACGAGTGATAAAACGGGTTAGAATTTTCCAATCACGGCAGTGTCACAAGGATGGCTAGTGAAATCACTCTTCGCAGCTGTTCCTCAAAATGGGTAAACAATCATATGGAGGTGAACGATCAGCCAATGAAAAAGTGGAGGTGACGGTGCAAACACGACCAAGGCTTTAATGGCTGATAATGTTACATTCACGGTGGTTATTTATCGGAGGGTAGTTCATTTTTTAACGAGCTTAAACGCGGAAAAACACTGCTCAGTCTTATGTTTATTTTTTAACGAGCATGAACTATGTCTTAAAACTGCTCGATTATCCAGTCATAAGATAAGAATGTCTCATGTAAGATGCCATTTTTTATGGAGCTTGCGCCTCACAAAGCTTTGCTCCGGACTCCTTTCTTTATGCAAGTTCGGAAACGACTAATCCTACGAGTTTAAAGGGTTAGAGGTCCTAAAAATTTAAAAAATAAATAGCCGCCCCTTGCTTGCACTCCAAAAGGTTTGCATGCCCCCAGGTATAAAGTACGATTTCAAGGTTACCCCTCAATTTGCAGATAAAACATTTGTTCTACCAGGAAAGGCCTACCTCTTTCAGGTTACCAAAGATCGTCTCATTTGCGCAGCAAACAAAACACTTCCTCGGCGATGTCTACCGAGATAGACAAAGGTGAGTGACAACGAGCGCCAAACACATAACTTTGACAAGAGAATCTTATTCTAGAATAACCCCTCTTCTAAGACGGGCGGGGTACAGACTGGTCATATTCTCCCGCGGAAACCTACCCTATACCCAAAGTTTTCTTGCCGAAGCAGACCAGGACGCATGCCCCCTAGGTTTCAGTCATATCCCTCCGAATTACTCGCACTCATCAGGAGGACGGACCGTGGGTTGAGACATTTCTTGCGTGAAGAGACCATTTAGGGATGGTATATGACTATTTGCGATGCGTGATCCGGGAAATGAAAGTTGGTCCACGAGCTTGACCACTCTTCCTTCGTGCGGAAAACACATTACTCTAAAGAGTGAGGAGACGATGGCTCCCATGCAATATATATAGTCTCGTCCAAGGAGTAGGTTATAATCCAAGGGTCCTTGAACGACCATCACGTTCATTTGAACGGTCTTCCCTTTCAATGTGATAGGCACATTGGGGAGGATCCCTAAAGGTCGACTGGTTCCTTTATCAAAGCCTGTCAGATTTCTCATTTCAGGAAAAAGCGCTGGCGAACCAAGCGCTTTCCATGCAATAGAGGAAAGGATACTCACAGATGCCCCCTCATCAATGATGGTGCCAGCCATGACCATTCTACATATTTGGACGATAATTCTGAATGGTATGCTTGCTGGCAAACGGGGTCTGCCTAGTTGGTTCCAGTCGAAGGAGACAACTAGGTTGCTTGGTGGTGGGACCGAGTAAATGGCTGGGTATCGCTCTGACGAACTTCCCTCCTGCGATAAAGGAATGGGGGGAGTGCCCTCGTGCTCGTCTGAGTATGTGTTGATGAAGAGAATTTGGATGGTGTCATATTTATCCTCTTCAGTGACTGTATCATTCGAAGATAAATCCTCTGAAGGCAAGACCGGGTCAACTACCACCTCGACCTTTTGAATTTCGTCAGGTATGGATTCAGCTGGTTCATCTTCAATGACCGGCGCTTCAGCTGACCACTTGAGTGGGCCAGCTGGATTTTCAACTAACGAAGGACTCGGCAAGAGTTTTTTATATCTAGGAGGAAGTCGTAACAGTGAAACCAGACGATCATCCAAAACTCTTTTCACCTCGTCTAAGAAGGGACAACGGTGGATGGCGTGATCGCCTTCGCACAGTCTACAGGGGGATTTAGCTCTCCCTTTTTGTCCAAAGAATTCACTTTCACTAGTTGACGGTGGGCATTCAACATGGCTATCAGAGGTTGATGCCACCGGATTGTGCAAACGGGGAGACCAGTCCCTTAGTATCCGAGGGATGCAGGGACAATCTCTGTGGAAGTGGTCTCCCTTGCATATGACACATGGCGATTTAGGCCTAGTCAGTGCTGTGTGTGGATTTTTGTCAGACGACCCTTGTTTGCCCCTAGTCGCTTTTGGCTCCTTCTTCTTCTTCTCTTTCTTCTTCTTTTCCTTCTTCTCCTTAGGAACTTGGTTTTTTGTTTTACCAGTTCCGTCAAGCGAAGAGGAAGGAGGAGAAGAAGAATTAGAGGAAGTAGAAGGCTGGTGGGAAACTCTGGACTGGTCTAACTGTTGATTCGACTGTTCAGGAATAGTGGTGTTCTGAACGACATTGGTTGAGAAGAGCTAGACCGGCAAGCCAATTGTCAGTCCTGGAAGCAACAATGTGGCCATATGGGGCGCACCAACATCTCCCCAAGAGGAGAAGGGACTAGGATTTCCACCAAGGGGAATTCCTTCGTTGGTGGGTTCCATTTTCTCAACCTAAAGATCAATGCAGGAAAAAGAGGTGATTGTTCCGTTTAAAATAAATTTTAACGACGCTTTAGACACAACTTGCTTTTTCAGTTTTAAAGAGTCGAGAAAAAGCTAAAGATGACTCTAGTCACCTTCGATGTTTTAACGAGCCCGAAGTGACAAATTCTCGGATGGACTTTTTTCGTTATAGAGTCTGAAAAAGGCCAAAAGGAACTACTCTGGAGTTCTAGGTAGAGGGTGTGCCAAACTTTTCGCAAAACCGCAGAATACTTTTTAAGGTACGGGCGGTCAATCTTCCCGAATGTTGTGTTCAGTGCATTACGATCAGTAGGGCGGCCGACACGGCTTCCTAAGGATAAAGGTTTTATGCCTATAGGGGTCTCCCAATATATACTCGACGATACGTGGGAGCACAATCCATACTGGCGCTATCGTCCCTCAGGAGGAATCACCCAACCATCAGCGAGATTGACAGTCACCAGGTTTTACGACGCCGGAACACGTCTCTAGCCTAGACCTCTATGTTGTGCCTTAAGTTACAAAGCGTTATTAAGTTCATTCAATTTATTTTAGGTTGATCTTTCTTAGAAGTTTGCCTTTTGGATCACCACGAGATGTATGATACAATTCCTAAATGCAGTCTAAAGATGATAAGCAAGCTTTTATATCTTTTCAACAATGAAAATCCTAGCTACAAAGGGAAAAGGAAGACACAAACTTTTCTCAAAGAGCATAGAGCACACTGTAATGCACTTTTCCCTAAATCAAACCATGCAAACTATCAAAATGCAAATGCACAAATGCACGTATTTCTTTTCGCTTTCTTAATATTGATGCCTAAAAAGAAAGCTGTTGTACAAATTTAAATTCGATTTCAAGTGAAAACATAAACAAGTTCCTTTTTCAAAATCAAAAAGATGATTACAACACTTTATGATTTACTTGTTTCGACACTAGAAATGCATAAATTCAAACCAAACGACAAAAGTAAAAGCTCAATCAACTGTGAACAGCAAACAAACTCACTCCTAAGATCAAAACGACACTTACGACAGGTCTAGATCTAAGGGCGATAGTATGACTAGTTTACTTTTGTAATGGGAAACTGCAAATGATGTAACAAATACACAAAGAACAAATATAGTTTCTTTATACAACTGAGGCGGAATTGAGGCAAAGAAAAGGGGTTTCAGATAGGTGCACTGACTGATAACAGGCTGCAAAAAACAGAGATAAAACTGAGCAAAAGGAAGCAGGGAACCACAGCTGCACAAGGCAAGGGTTGATCAGTGCACCCTCAGCACAGAGAAACTGAACTTCAGCATAGGTATCCTTCACGGGACCTGCGTTGAAATGCAGAACCTCTTCACAGGGTCTGTGCTGAAGCAGAAACGAGAGTTGTTTCTGGGTTCTGGGTTACGGTTTGCAGTTAAATCTACAGTTTTTGGCCGGATCAAAGCTATCAATTAGGTACAATTAGGAGGATGATTTAAAGGAGGACTAAGATCTATCACAAAGGGCTGTTAGAGCACTTGTGGATCAGTTTGTTCAGATCATAAAAACAGGCCCAGTGAGTGGACTAGAGTGGCAGATCTCTACTTTGCATTTGAAAATAGCAAATGCATTTCGATTCGGCACTCCTGAGTTTATGAGAAGAACAACAATAGAAACACATATAAACCAACAAGATACGATCCCCAACGGAGTCGCCAATTTTTTGTTGGGAAAAGTATCCAATTCAGAATGCCCCTATCCCACTCTAAGAGGTGATAGTGCCTTAGCAACAAACAAGACAAACTAATCGAGTATTCTTCTTTATGAGATGTAAATGAGGAAGAAGGATGTAACTAACTGGTGTCTTCCGCTAGTTTGTCGATCCAATTGCTCCTCTCTTCAGTAGCTCCCAGCTCCCAGCTCTCTCACCGGCCCAGCTTCACCAAATTCCTGCAAGATCACAAGAGAGAGAAACTACAAGAAGATACAGATATACATTCATAAAAAGCTCAAGATCAGATTAAGCTAAACATGTAAGCATAACAAAACATCATTGGTACACAACATGTAGGAGAAACTCAAATAGTTTATTGATAGAGTAATAAAGTCCAAGAGGAGATACAACCAAGTAAGGCCCGATCCAGCATCTACCTCCCAGCAAAAGAAACCCTTCCTCTCCTCCAACAAAGCATAAATCACCCAATGTACTAATCTCAATCTCAAACCAACAACAATTCTCTGCAAAGTACAAAATTCCAGCCTCCTGAACCTCTGGGTGAGAGATCCATATATAGATGTAAGCAGAGAGGATGAGTCAACTTATGTTTTGACTTGTGGCTTCTCTCTGTCAGTTCTTGCTTCCACTTGGAGGTTGAGAGCCTCTTACTCATCACTAGTCGAATTCATTGAGGCAAGTGTCATTGGAGAAGATTCTGGAAGCTTCCAGGGTCTTTCCACCTCGTTGAATGAGCTTTCCATTTGTCATTTCCCGCTCAGCGCACCCTGGTAGTGCTTCCACCTGCGTTGCAGTGCACCTAGCCAGTGCAACTTCTACATTTCAATGCAGGCAGCTAGTGGATCCTCTGAATTGATCCTGAATTGACTATTTCTGAGTGGTTTTTGGTGGAGAACTTCTGGGAGAAGCTGTCATTGGTTGACCTTGTTGCTTTAGGAGCTGTAACAACATCTTTAGGGACTTTGGATCCCTTGAATTATGGACATTTCATGCTTATAGCTGTAAGGCACAAAAATGTCTATAACACCTAAGTCCCTAAAGTGTTGTTCTAACCCCTAAAGGAACAAGGTCAACTGATTACAGCTTCTCCCATAAGTTCTCCATGAAAAACTGCTCAGAACTGGTCAAAACAGGATCATTTCACCTGCTCCATAGGCAAAGTGCATTGCATCTCACCTAAATAAACTCTGTGGGTGCATTTCATTTCAAAAAATCCTTCTATGGGGTGCGATGGGCGAGAAGTGACAAATGGCAGTGTCAATCCGCGAGGTGGAGAGGCATGGAATCTTCCAGAAACTTCTCCTGTGACACTTACCTCTTTGAATTCGACCAAGGATGAGTAAGAGATCATAAATCTCCAAGTGGAAGCAAGAACTATCAGAGGGAAGACACTAATCAAATCACAAGCTGACTCATCTCCCTTACAGATATCTATATATGGATCCCTCATCCCAGAGATCCAGAGGCTGGAATTTTGCATCTTGTAAGGAATTGTTGTTGGTTTCTTGAGACAACATCATAGTGGTGGGTGATCTAAGTTTTGTATGAGGTGAAGAAGGGCGTACCTGCTGAGAGGATGATGTTGGGTCAGAACAACTGGTTGTAACTCTCTTGGCTCTTTCTTGATTATCAATAAAATCTATTCAAGTTTTCCTCCATACTCTTGTGTCGTTTATGTTTTATGCATTTGTATGGTCAATTTACATTTGATCCTAGATTGTTTATGATAATAGATCCATGTTCTTGTATAGTGTTATGCTACTTTGATTCTACAAGTACTCTATGAAGTTGGGTGTACAAGGAAGCAAGTAGCAAAGGACTATCAGAAGAGAGAGGAATCGAACTAGGAGCCAAGCGAAAGACAGAGGTTGGTCTCCTTTATTCTTCTCTCATCTATCTTTCATAAAGGAAAAACGAAAATAGCTTTACTTTGTTTGTTTCTAAGGTAGCTACCACACCTTAGTGGGATTAGCAGTTCTGCATAGACACTTTTCCCTGTAACAAGGTCTTACTCAAAAGTGATTGCAAATGCTTCATTGACCTCTTGCCACTTCAGTTTGATGTCCTTGTCTAGAAATAGTTCGGTATCTTCATAGATCAGTAGACTAGAGGGCACTCACTCAACTGCTGCTCCAACTCCATTCCCGTCAGTGTCCTGTGATCCTTCTCCCTTGGAAGCCATTGATCCTATACTACTAAGAGGTGGATGAAAACCTGAAATATCTGGAGACAAAGAAACATGCATGGTAAGAAATCTGTTAGTGAAAACCAAAGAAAATTTAGGGAAGGACATAGCACATACCTAGGGAACTGATAGGAAATATTGCGCAATTTCTTCAAGGAGACTCGGTGACTCGTTGCCAGAACTATGCAAAAGGAATTCTGGGCTATCTGGGAGGTAAGACTGGATGTTAGATTTGTGTAATGCGCAATCCAGACTAGCTGCTAACTGTTGGGATTGCGTAATGTACAATTCCAGTTGGGAGTGACTGCAAGCTCAGGGACTGCATTGTTCAATTTTCTGGGCCAGTAGTCACTATCCCTCAAAAATGTGCAAAACAGTCCTAGAGGACAGTTCCACGGAAGAAATGTGCATTTGTGGGGAGGAAGACAAAGCTTTCCTTCCCCAGATTGTGCAATGTTGTCTCGGTGAAGGCAGAGTCTGGGCCAAGGTTGGCCAGACTCTCTGATAGGAAACTGAAAGAAAATATGAAAATGAATGCATGGAGACACTAAGTGAAATAAGAAGTGATTGAAATTGCATGCAAACATGAATGAAAGATTCAGTAAACAAATCAACATGCATGTGGGTGAAGCGAGTCGCTGAATTGGCGACCGTTCATGCAAAACAATTTCATGCATGCGATAGTAGTGAGATATCACCAAAAACTGAAATAGTGCTAGGACAAGCTAGTATACATGTAAACAACAACAAGCGTTCAAATAAATCTAGCAAAAATCACTCACACAAGTGAAAACATAAAAAGCAACAGAAATATTGAAAAAGACAAGTTGAGGCCACTTACCCGTGAATAGTTGCGCTGGATGTGTCGAAAAGTCCTAGATGTGTTGTGGGATGTCAGAGATCCAAGATTGATGTGAAAGAATGAGCTCTGATGTGTTGAATAAATAAGTTTTGAGCTCATGACGCGCATGCCACAAATCTAGGAAAAAGCGACACTTGGAGGAAAGTTTCTAAAACAACTTTGCATGTAACCTCCAGCTGCTAAAAATAGCTCCCTGAATCATGGGATTCCTTTTTCATGTTTCCTTTTTCTATTCCAGGAAAAATCAAGCCATGCATGCAAGTCAAGTTTCCTTGGTCCTGGGTGGAACTAGTCAACCAAACTACTCATGCATGAAGCTGCTCAACTGCTGGAAGGAAATGCGCATTTCTGGCTAGGATCTGGGCTATATTCCTAGGAGATTTGTTCAATTTCTGGGTAGAGCAGTTGAAAATTGCCCAGGATTACACAATTCCTAGGCTTAGCAACCCTACTAGGGAAAATTGCACAATTTTCACCGTAAGGGTTGACTAGAAGAATTGTGCAATTCTGTAGCCCAGTAGGTTGCCAAACAGGATTGTACAATTTATGGAGGGAAGGATAGCTTCCCTCCATAACTGTGCAATTTATTGGGAGAGCTGCTAAGCCTGCAACTCGGCCAAGTCTAGGTGAACAACTTGTAAGGGGAATGCATCAAGTTGTGATCGACAAGCTGCCTTTGTGCAAGGAAAACATCGAAGCTTGTGTACTTGATGAAGCAAGACAAGGTGTTGTGAAAGGTTGGTAGGGAGGATTCAAAACGAAGCCAAGGAAAAATTTTGGAGGGTTTTTGTAGCCACTACAACACTTGGTGACACACTAGTATAACTCCAGCTCTTTGAACAAACCTTGTTCATGAAAAGAAATTCTAGCACCTATGGAAGTATTGTTCAGTTCTAAACTCATCTTGGTTTCACACTAGCTTGATTGTAAGAAGTAACATCTACCAAGCTCTTGGTCAATTGGCACACATTCCAAGACAATGAAACACATTTTTTTTTATTAGGGTTGAGGGGTATATTGGTGCACAAGCAGTATAGTCGTCAGAGTCTTAGTGTCATCTCTGGTGTTGCTTTGCTGCTTGCAGGCCTGGACAGTACCCTGGCATAGTCACATAGGAACACAAGCATGGCTTTGCTGTCAGTGATCCTAGTCAGTACCCTAGTGGAGTTACCTACATCACCTCTCTACATAAGAAGCCTTTCTTTTCTTTCACCTTATTCATTTTTCATTTTGAACTTTCTTACTTTTCAATTTTTCCATTTTTATTTTTTCAACTGTGCATAGCACTTATTAATTTCAGAGGTGGAAGGGGGATCCTGACTTATTGAGAGCAGAAGAGGTTGTTCCAGCAGAGAAGTAGTTTATTATATCTCTAACGTACTTGTTAAGGTTTTCCCCCTCACCTTACTCTACTTGACTGAGCTGATAAAGGTTAACCCAAAAAAAACCGACTAGAGTAGGTGACACTAGTTAGCACGCAAGCGTTGTGTTGTCACCAAGGTTCACATTGAACAATACGTATTTTCCTTCGCTGTATAATGGACTAAAAGTAACAAGTTTTTCATACATAGGCAAGATGGCAGATAACCAAGTAGTGATAGTTGTACATGCCCTCTTGTACTTTACCCAGCTTGTTTCAAGAGTCATACATGTTTTCATGCAAAACTAACGTGCGAACGAAACAAACTAACTAACAAATAACAAAGCAAAGCAAGAGAAGAAGAAAAAGCAAAAGCAAAGTGAGTAAGAAAACACACGAGAACACAAACAAACAAACAAATCAGGTAAGCAAACAAGCAAGCAGACAAACAAACAAACAAGGCAGGTAAGCAAAGAAACATGCAATACTACTCCTAAGCTAACGGTGAATGGCCCTGATCACGTGAAGTGATATTTCCAATACAGCCATCAGCGCATTGGTTGAGCCATGTTGGTGAAGGCATGGTCTGCGGGAAACCTAGTTGTGTGAACTAGCAAGCAATAAAGATACAACAATGAAGACAACCAGACTTCATGTTTCAAAGTGCGCATAGGACATAAGTGAGTACAAGTGAATGATGAGAAGTTCATGGAATTATCATGAAGTTGTGCGACACTACATGCAACTTTGAAGCATAAGCACACTCTTGACTATGGCATGCAAGCAAATTAAATAATGAAAGATAACTTGTGTCATGCATGTGTGCTTCCAATGTAAGATTCCTCCAATGCATGAGCGATAGGATCATGCAATTCGAGTGGAGGAAGCATGATCTGTGATGAGACTTATAGTTGCGTAATTTTATGGGCCTTAATTTAGCTTAGTCAAACCAACGTTTCCCATAACTTATTACATGTTTTTTATTATATTTTGTTTATGAGGTGAGTTAGAGTTGGATATTATGCTTTGTGGTCTAATATGAATTGAATGCATGATTAAAGCAGAAAATCAAGGAATTTTGGCAAAGACTAAGGTCAAAACTCGAATGGGACAAGGGAGATGGATTGTAGGAGGTAAATCCTCCTCATTTACTACTCCTCCATTCGAATATTCCTCCATTCATCACATCAGCTCGTAGCGCAAACAACCAAATCATGAGGACTAGAAGGCAACCGAGCAAGTGAGAGACAAAGCACCATTTTATCTTGAGTTTGGGAGCAGAGCCTCCCTAATTTTAAGGAAGTTGTTGTGGAATTTAGATGTATAAGTAGAGAGGCCTAGGACCTTAGTAGGATTCATATTTTTTATTGTAAAACGCTAATCTGTTTTCGAGCTGCAAAACTTATGACAGTTCTATTGATGTAATTTGGGTTTTTGGTAATAAGAATGAGTTTTGTTTTGAGCCAGCACTAAGTTAACTCAGAGGGCTGAAGCTCTTGGGTTAGGGCCCAACCCTAGCAGCCAAGGCTCCTCTTTATTGTACATGTATGTTTAGTGTAGATTCATAGCTTTATTGTTAATTTGCTTTTTAGATGCATTTCCATTACAAGTAGTGTAGATTAGATTGGTTGTTTAATAGTTTGCTTCCATTTGTGCCTTGTTTCAAGTAGTAGGTTAGCAAGAAGAAAAAGGATCACCACAAGGTTTTTAGTAGGTATTTCGACCTCACTTCCTCCCTCTGGGACCATGACTTGAAGAAGAGACTCTTAAGCAGCCCCAAAAACATGAATTTCTAGTTCTTTTATGAGTTTTGGAGTTTGTTGTCTTTAATTTAGTATTTGGTTAATGTTGCAAGGTAGATTTCATTGTCATATTTTTCATCTCCATTTCTGCAGTAGATCTCACTCATTCTTCAATTCCTTTCAGCAAATTTCTTCGTGCATAGTATAGGTAGTTGATTCATTAATTCTTCTTTTCTAGTTTATGAAAATGTATCTTGTTGCATAGCTTTTTGGAAGACACACATGTTTTATGCAGAGCAGGTGCTTCAAGAGGAGACTAAGACTTCATAGCTAGCAGCCACCTTCCACTTCATCCACCTTAGCCATCCCTTGTTTTCACCATCACTTTCACTAGTTTTCCATCATCTTTCATAAAAATTCTCCCAAGCACATTGAGCGAATCTAGCTATCTATCACCTTGGATATTGACTCCTGAGTGATCCTAGACCTTCTACCCCTCTATTCCACCCATCACACACCTCTCCTAAGCCTCGCATCACTTCCAACACCTCACAATTAGCTCTCCGTTATATCCTGTAGGTTTCCTCTAATTCTTACAGGATCATCTTGAAGTTTTTCCTGAAACGACCTGTTTTGAAGCCGAATTGATGGAAACCTCTAGGAAGTCACCAAAATCCTCGTAGGGACCCTCCACACCATCCAACCACTTCATAAACCTTCTATCCATCCTCAAACACCCTTAATCCACCTGCCACATCCACAAGAACAATTAGTTTGCATACTTGATTTTGCATAAAAAGACCAAAAAAGCAAAAATAGATTTAGTTTAGTCTCTTTACTTGCACATTAGTATTGTTTGATGCTTCTTACTTCTACAACTTAGATAGTAGCATTTGTTTTATGTTGATTTAGCATTTCTACCTAGCATAGCTTCTTAAATGGTTAATTAGGGAATGGTGTGATTTAGCATTACATGTTGACCTTCTCCATTAATGTAGTAGAGTAACTCTCTTAGAGTAGATTTACCTTTCTTCCATCAAAGAATCAAGCTTCTTCTGACTCCATAGAAGTCTGGCTTGGAACCCCAGTGGTCTCTCGCCAGCTGAATAGTGACAACAGGCAGGACCATCACTTTTACTTATGCATACAACACTGTCACCTCCAAGTTTGTACAAACCTCGGGTTGATAAGTAAAGCTGGTAGCCCAGGAGTTGCAACATCCTTGCTGCAATACTAGTGCTCATCACTTTTTGGCACCGTTGTCGGGGAGGTGTCTGAGTAGAATGTGATTACTACTTTCTTTTCTTCTATTTCTTATCTTCAATATTCTACCATTAGTTTATTTCTGCAAGAGTAATATAGTTGTTTCCTTTATTTCATTTTGCATTGTTTGCTTTCCTTTCCATTTTGCATGTAAGATTTCAATTCAACAAGTACCTTTTTCATTCTGTCAATAATTTTCATTCAATCAGCAATTTAAATTCTGCAAGTACTTTCCAAGTTTAAAAAAAAAATACAAAACCAAACCAAAATATTTCCATTCATGCCTCATAGGAATAGGGACAACTTAGGGAAATTTTTGCCAAATACCCCCACTGCTTCCAACATCCAACCTTCTCTCTTCTTCAGTGGCTGTGAACTGGAGGAACCCTTAGGTGAGAAACATGACATATTTGAAGAACCTATAGGGGCAGAAGAAGAAGAAGAACAACCCATTCCTACTGAACTAATGGCTAAAAACAGTAATGACAGAGGGAATAGAGAGAGAGTTGAGGGTGCCTTCCCCATCAGGGAAACCAATGGGGACACTAAGATGAAAAATATAAGCCCTCTACCCTACCTTATTTCCATGGCCTGACCATAGAGGACCCCGACACTTTCTTGTTTGAGTTTGCTATTATATGCCAAACCTATGACTATACAAATGATGAACAAAAGTTAAAGCTATTTCCATCTACTCTCAAGGATGCAACATTGCACTGGTTCATGGGTTTACCTAGAGATAGCATCACAATTTGGGCTCAGATGTAGCAAGCTTTTAACAACAAATATTGGGACTACTGTTGGTCAAAGGATACTAAAGAAGAAATTTTTAGGATTACCATAGGCAATGATGAATCCCTAGAGGATTATGAAGAAATATTCCAGCTTAGTTACAAAAGGGCCAAGTGCACACTTGACCCTGAGTCACTAAAGTTGGTCCTGCTTAGGGGATTAAGAGAAGATCTTCTGGATACCTTACATTTGTTAGCAAGAGGAGATATCTACCAATTACCCTATGAGGATATCAATACTGTCTTTAGAAACCATTCTAGGGCAGCCAGGTTATCCAAAATGGATCCTAAAAACCTCTAAGTCTTTCAATACTTAAACACTATCGCAAAGGATAAACCTTCAAGAATGGAGGAAAACACTATCAGATGGGAAAAACATGAAGAAAAGGCAAAATCATAGTCTATCAAAGGCTTAAACAACAACACACAGGATTTATCGGATCTGGCTGATCAACAGTCCAAATCTAATCGGCATATCACAATCAGAGGCGGCAAGCAGAGTAAATCAGAAGGGGCCTTATGGAAATCGCGATAGCGATCAAGCGTGATTAAACAAGGATTGTTGATCAAGCATGTAGATCAATGGTCTAGATCTACTCGTGCAATATCACATCTCTCATATGCATACACAGAAGGACTTCGCCCACAGTTTGAAATATTGGTGATATGCGATTACGATATATCGTATCGCAGCTTTGTAATGGGTGATGCCAAGAAGGCCAGCAACCATGCGATAGCAATGGGCCGATAGCCGATAAGGCCAGTGGCCATGCGATAGCAATGCGCCGATAGTTGATAAGGCCGATCGACGCAATCTGCGATCGGAAGTCAAAAGGGATATGCAACATGCGATATAGCCAGACTCGAAAGGGTTTATGAATGTGATATGATATATTTTGAAGTCCAATATGGAGCAATTTGTCGGGTTTTCCTGTGTATTTGGGGTTTTTCATTATAAACCCAAATACAAAGGAACCCGTGACTAGCGACTTGCGATAGCGATATAAAGGCAGACCCGATGGAGTTTAGGGCAGATTCAATAATATTTCAAGTCCGATAAAAGGCGTTTTGGCGAATTTTTCAGTGTTTCTATGTATTTCTCTGTGTAAATAGAGAAACGACTTTTTGAGGATTTCAACTTGCTAGTGGTCCTTTCCTTTTAAAAATACATGGCCACCATACCTAAAGACGTTACACCATGATTGGTTAACGCTCATATGGGATTTGAGCAAACAGAGGTCAGGAGCCACAGAGCCTGGAAGGGAAAATGAACAGACAACCACCGATAGGCTTAAAAGCCACTCAGTGTTAGAGACAGATATAGGCAGTGCTGAGACGGAGAGAAAACAGAGACAGAGAGAGAGAAGGAGAGTCTGTGTACTTCGAAAGACTTGAGGGATTCAAGAAAAACCCTGTTGTTGTTCCTGTTGTGTTGAGATTCAATTTGAGCTCACATTTGTAAAAAATCTGCTCTTAAAGACAGAATAGAGAGTTCACCACTGAAAGTTGGACTAGAAGACGTAGCCCAAGAGTTTTGGGTGAACTCCTTGATTATTTGTTGTGTTATGTGTGTGTGTCTATTATGTTTCTCTAACTGCTCATTGTCTATATTATTCGCAATATTTTCGATTCATTGCACTAAGTAATATAGGAAAATCCTACACATGAGTCTGTAATACCTTAATATTAGTCTAAGATCTCATTTTTAGATCAAGTGGTATCAGAGCTTTTGGTTTTGGTTTTGTTAAGGTTAGACAAGCTTGTGCTAGATTTTTTAATGCTAACTAGGTCAAAGCTCAAACTAGGAGAAGGAGAACTTGTTAAAGCTAATCCAGTGAATGGAAGAGACTATCCTAGGAGGAGAATGGCAGAAGAAACTTCATTGGAATCAGAATCTCAATTCATGGATAGTTTTATGGCCATGCGAGCCATGGTGGAAGAGATGTATCGGGAATTTAAGAAGGGTCGAGGTGAAAGCACTTCAACACCAAAACAAGACAAAGGAGCAGAGGAACCTTCTCTAGTTGCCCCTCTAGAGGGCAAAGGGAAATGGGAAAATCCTCCTCCCTCATCTCCTCCACCATCACTTCCATCATCCTCATCTCCTAGCCCTGATAAGTGAAAGAAGAAAACATCTTTGATTAAATTAGATGTGAAATTTGATTTGCCAGTTTATGATGGAGAACTAAATGCAGAAAAGCTAGATAACTGGATTAGATAGATTGATGTATATTGCAAGGTGCAGAACATGGATTCAGAAAGGAGAAATATTCAGCTGGCTAGCCTTCACCTTGGAGGAACTGCACTAGTGTGGTGTGAAGGAAAGACACAAGCTGATCTTAAGAGACATGGTAAAATTCTTTCTACCTGGAATGAATTTGTTTTTGCCATCAAAAAAAAATTCTATCCTCTAAATTATATGCAGCAAGCAATGATGAGTTGGCAAACTCTTCACCAATTAAAGGGCCAAAGTGTACAAAGTTATACCTAGGAATTTAGAAAAAGATCTTTAACTCTAGGCATATCTCTAGACTCACCTGAAACTTTGTTGAAGTATATAGGTGGTCTGCATAGCTATTTGAAGCACACCATTCTCATGTTTAATCCCACTAGCCTAGATGATGTATCAGTTCAGGCTACACATCTAGATGCTAGAGGAAAGAATGTGAACCCAGAGGTTAGGGGATCATCTAAACACTCCACAAGCAAGAACAAGGAAAAGAAGCTGAAATGGAAGGAGAGGAAGACAAACGTTGTACAGAAGGAAAAACCTTCATGCACTCATTGCAAGAAGGACGAACACGGTGATGCACATTGTTGGTCTTTGCATCCAGAGCTGAAACCTAAGAAGTTCGGTGGTAAGAAGAAGAATACTATTGCTACCGTTCAGAAAGACTTGGGGTCAGACTCAGGTGATGAAACAACAGTCACAACCACAGGTATAAAAGGTAAAAACTCTGAAGCATCTTCAAGTAATTTTGCACAACCTATTAATAATGAAGATAATGAGAGGAAAAGACATGAGCTTTTTCATATTAGAGTTATTTCCAAGCACCAAAAGATTGATACTTTATTTGATAGTGGATCACAAGTAAACTTGATTTTTGAAGCAATTGTAAAGAAGTTGGGATTACTAACAACACCTCACAAGAAGCCATATCCATTAGGTTGGGTATGTGATAAATCAAAGCTACAAGTGACAAGACAATGTAAACTTAGGTTTTCTATTGGGTCAACATTTGAATATGAGGTTGAGTTAGATAAATTTCCCTTGGATATATGTGGTATTGTTTTAGGAAGTCCTTACTTGTATGATAGAAAAGCCATTTTCTATAGAGCTGAAAATAATTATCAACTCACTAAAGATGGAATAGAATATATTGTAAGAGCTCATAAACTCAAAAATAACTATTCTCTCATAAACTCAGGGCAGATGAAAATAATTGTGAACTCTTGCAAGCAATTTTTACTAATGGTTATAAAGGAAAAGAACCCTGATAAAACCAATGTATTTGAAGGCTGTGATACTAAATAGAAAGATGATTTAGTTAAAGTTGTTTCAGAATATGATATCCTATTTCAAGAACCTAAAGGTCTGCCACCCAAAAGAGAAATAGTACATGATATTCATTTGCAGCAAGATGCTCCATTACCTAACATCGAAATGTACAGGTTATCCGCTTTAGAGAATGAAGAGATAAAGAAGTAGGTACAAGAGCTGCTCAATAAAGGGTTCATAAGACCAAGCACATCACCATGTGGATCTCTAATCGTGCTGGTGAGAAAGAAAGATGGTTCGTGGAGGATGTGCATTGATTATAGAGCAGTGAATAAAATAATGATCAAGAATCGTTATCCTCTTCCTCGCATTAATGATCTATTAGATCAGTTGAAAGAAGCAATTTACTTTTCCAAGTTAGACTTGTGTAGTGGCTATCATTAGGTCAAAGTTCTAGAACAAGATGCATGGAAGACTGCTTTCAAGACAAAGGAAGGGTTGTATGAATGGCTGGTTATGTCTTTTAGCTTAACTAATGCTCCTACCACTTTCATGAGATTTATGAATGATGTACTCAGACCTTTTATTGATGATTTTGTAATTGTATATTTATATGACATTCTTGTTTTCTAGTAAAACATGAGAAGACCATTTGAAGCATGTAAAGCAGACTTTAGATGTTTTGAAAAGAGAAAATCTCTATGTGAAGTTATCAAAATGTGAATTTGGAAAAACATCTTTAAATTATTTGGGTCATATTGTAGGGGCTGGTGAATTGAAGATAGATCCCTCTAAGGTTGAAGTCATTGTGAATTGGCCTAAACCCAAATCTGCTATACAAGTTAGGAGTTTCCTAGGAGCAGCACAATATTGGAGAAATTTTATTTCTAACTTTTCTTTGATTGCATCTCCATTACATGCTTTAACATGATTGAACAAGGTGTTTCAGTGGGGAGGTAAACTGTAGAAAGCCTTCAACACCTAAAAGAAAAAAATTAGTACATCACTAGTACTAGCACTGCTAGATCTTCAACGACCATTTGAGATTGAAACAAATGCCAGTGACTATGCCATGGGAGCAGTGTTGATGCAACACGGTAAACCCATATGCTATCATTCTGAGACATTTAATTCTGCAGTAGTTAATTATCCCACATATGATAAAGAATTGTATGCATTAGTATAGAGTGTGAAAAATTGGAAACATTACCTAATGGGCAAAGAAACAATCATACATACAGATCATCAACCACTTCAATATTTGCACTCACAAATTAAATTGCAACAATCAAGACATTATAGGTGGATGGGTTTCCTACAACAATTTCATCTTGTCATCAGATATAAGAAGGGAATACACAATAAGGTTGCAGATATGCTATCAAGACCAATCATAAATGCATCTACTATACTTAAGCATAACTCAGTAATGCATGAAAGTTACATTGAACAATATGCTCAAGATGTAGATTTTAAAGATGTATATGCAACTTTAAGTCATGGCAAGCAAGTAGAAGAATTGGATTATTATGTTAAGGACCAACTCTTATATCATTTGGGAAAGTTATGCATTCCACAAACTGAAAGAGTTAACATAATCCGAGAAGCACATACTTCTCTCATATCAGGTCATTTTGGTGTAAGTAAGATAGTAGCATAATTGCAAAGGTTCTGTTATTGGCCAAGAATGCATGAAACAGTTTCTAGATATATTAAAGGGTGTACTATGTGTGCTAAAAGCAAGCCCAGTAATAGAAAATTAGACTTGTACGCCCCACTTCCAATTCCTTCTCCTCCTTGGGAAAGTGTTTCCATGGACTTTGTTGGAGGATTTCCAAAATCTAGAAAAGGTCATGATTATTTGTATGTTATTGTGGATAGGTTCAACAAAATGTGTATTTTGATACCCTGTAAAAAATAGGTTACAACTGAAAAAACAACGAAGTTGTTCTTTTAGCATGTATGGGTTCATTTTGGGTTACCCACTTCTATTGTATCTGATCGAGATTCCTGATTTGTTGGGATGTTTTGATCAAGTCTATGGGAGTTTATGGAAACCACATTGAAGTAGAGCACAACATTTCATCCACAAATAGATGGTCAAATAGAGGTGGTCAATAGGACAGTGATCCAGTTGCTCAGAGGCTATTGCAGCAAGCATCCCAAGCTTTGGGATGAACATTTGTGTTATGTGCAACATGCTTACAACTGTGCCAAGCACTCTTCTACTCAGATATCTCCTTTTGAGACTTGTTTTGATTTTATACCAAAGTTTCCCTTGGATTTTTTCTCTGGTAAAGACATAGTAGTTGATGGATAGAGTGACGTGGACAAAGAAACCAAGTTCATTGAACAAATCCAAGAAATTCACCAGGTAGTGTAGGAATAGCTGGAAAGCAGCCAGGCCAAGTACAAGGCAAGGCATGACAAACATCGAATTGAGCATAGTTTCCAAGTTTGTGATCAAGTTTGGCTGTACATCAACAAAGATAGAATGCAAGGTGAAGGTAAGAAGCTGAAACCAGTAAGGTATGGGCCTTTCAAGATACTTGAGAAAATTGGTGAAATTGCTTTTCACCTTGATTTTCCAGCTTATATGCATATCTATTCAGTCGTTAATGTAGAGAACTTGAGGCTGTATGAACCTTCATTGATTGAAGATCCTAAAGAGAAAATTCAGTTGCCTTCTATCGATGATTTGTTGCCTAAATATCTTAATGTGTTGCAGGAAGACAAAGTTTTGGACAAGAAGGTGAGAACTATGCGCAGAAGGGACGTTGAGTACCTAAGGATCAGAGTCAAAGGTTCAAAACCAAGCAGTGCACGATGGATAGAAATTGGGCAAGTAAGGAAGCTGTATCCTCACTTGATCGATGCTTAAAAGCCAACTTTTAGTGGTCCAAAAGCTTTTCAGTGGGAAGGCGTGATCTAAAATGGATCCTAAAAACCTCTAAATCTTTTAATACTTAAACACTATCGCAAAGGATAAACCTTCAAGAATGGCGAAAAACACTATCAGATGGGAAAAACATGAAGAAATGGTGAAATAGAGTCTATTGGAGGTTTAAAAAACATCGTACAGGAGCCATCGAATCTGGCCAATCAATGGTCTAGATCTAATCGTCATATCACAATTGAAGGTTGCAAGCGGAGTTAATCAGAAGCAACCTTATGGAAATCAAAATAGTGATCAAACGTGATTAAACAAGGACCGTCGATCAAGCACACAGATCAGCGGCCCAGATCTACTCGTGCAATATCGCATCGCTCATATGCATACACAGAAGGACTTAGCCTGCGGTTTGAAGGGTTGACGATATGTGATTGCGATATATCACATCGCAATATCACATCACAGCTTTGTAAGGGGTGATGTCAAGAAGGCCAACGATCATTTAATAGCGATGTGTTGATAGCCGATAAGGCCAATCGGTGCAATCGGCAATTGGAAGTCAAAAGGGATATGCAACATGCGATATAGCCAGACCTGAAAGGGTTTATGAATGCGATATGATATATTTTGAAGTCCGATATGGAGAAATTTGTCAGGTTTTCCTGTGTATTTGGGGTTTTTCATTATAAACCCAAATACAAAGAAACCCGCGACTAGCAACTTGTGATAGCGATATAAAGGTAGACCCGATGGAGTTTAGGGTGGATTTAATAATATTTCAAGTCCTATAAAAGGTGTTTTAGCAAATTTTTCAATGTTTCTGTGTATTTCTCTGTTTAAATAGAGAAATGAATTTTTAAGGATTTCAATGTGCTAGTGGTCCTTTCCATTTAAAAATAGGTGGCCACCATACCTGAAGACGTTATAGCATGATTGGTTAACACTCAGAGGGGATTTGAGCGGACAGAGGACGGGAGCTAGAGAGACCGAAAGGGAAAAAAACAGACAAGCATCGATAGGCTTAAAAGCCACTCAGTGTCAAAGACAGAGACAGGCAATGCTGAGATAGAGAGAAAACAGAGACAGAGAGCGAGAGGGAGAGCCTGTGTATTCAAAAAGACGTGAGGGATTCAAGCAAAACCCTATTGTTTGTTCTTGCTGTGTTGAGACTCAATTTGAGCTCACATTTGTAAAAACTCTGCTCCTGAAGACATAATAGAGAGGTCACCAATGAAAGTTGGACCAGGAGACATAGCCCAAGAGTTTTGGTTGAACTCCTTGATTATTTGATGTGTTATGTGTGTGTGTCTGTTATGTTTCTCTAACTGCTCATTGTCTATATTATTCACAATCTTTTCGATCCGTTGCACTAAGTAATATAGACAAATCCTACACATGAGTCTGTAATAGCCTAATATTAGTCTAAGATCTCATTTTTAGATCACCAGGAAAAAGGGGAGGGGTAGTCAACCTATGGTCAGTACATCTTCTTCCAACTCATCCATCAAGGGTGAAATTGGAAACATGTTGGAAGATTTCAAAAGCGAGATGCTGCAAACCCTTGCCTTGCAAATGGACACCTTGAACATTAAGAGGAAGTAGGAGAAAGCAAAGAGAGCCTTGGCCATTTTTTGTCCTAGATGCACCAAGAGTGTTGGGTCCCTATAATACTAGTGATTACCCCATTACTATTGTATTTATACCCCTTATTTATATTGTTGTGCCCCTATTACCCCCATATTGTTATTTCTGTGCCCCTTAGAATCCCTCTATTGTTATTTTTGTGGCTTTATATTATTATTGTTAGGTCGGCTAGATTATATTGTGACTCCTTAGACTCCTATATATAGAAAGGAGGTTTTGTCATTTGTATCATCCAAGAATTGTTCATTTATGTAATGTAAAGGAGGTTGCCCCCTCGAAGAGGCTGAATTCTAAGGCGTGGATTTATCTTTTCTATCTTTTCTTGAGCTGGTTTCATAACATTTGGTATCAGAGCTTTGGATTCTAGGGTTTCGCTGCTCCAAACAGGTCATCGTGGCATTTTCGCTATAACTTTTTTTCTGTGACGTTTCAGAAGTCGTAAAAAAAACCCATTTGAGAAGAATTTTCGCTGAACCTTGGGTCCGAATTTCAGAGCTTTTCGCGTGATATTTTCGGAGATATGATCTGAGGAAGTTGGCCTTTTTGCAGACTCCTGAATTACATTCAAAACAGGTGACCTGGGGAAAATCGTCATAACTCTCTCTCTGAGGATCGGATTGAAATTTCGTAAAAAGGTACAGAAAGAGAACGGACTGTAGTTTCTTGTATGTGTGTTTCAGATTCAAAGGTTAAAACAGTGACTCGTGGCACGTCGTACAAGTTCACTCTACTGAACCAGTCTAAAAGCAAGTCACTGTGGGAGATTTCACATAACTCTTCCTTGGAGAATCCAATTTGGCTCAGACTTGTGGCATTGGAAAGAGGACATAGAAGGCTACTACAGGTAGCAATTTTAGAACTGGATGATTCGAAATTACAGAGATACATCAGATTGAATATCAAGCTTCTATAAAGTAGGTGTGTAGTTTTTTTTTAAATTTTTGTGTAAGCTTGGTTTAACGGAATTCAAAGGGCATAGTAAAGCATTATTATCGGTAACTGATGCCCCGAGGAAAGAAAATGCAAACACCTAGTAAGGAACCTGAAAGCTCTAGCATGACTCATGAAGAAGAGGAAGAAATGCTACATGATATATCAAAATTACAAGAACAAGTGCAACAAATGTCACGCTCACAAAAGCTAACAGAAGCTAAGATAAGTGGCGTGGAATCTAAGATAAAGGGCATGGAAGCTAAGATGGATGATTCAAAGACAGATTTGAAGAGAGACATGGCATATTTGAAGATAGATTTGAAGACAGATATGGAAGAATTGAAGAAGTTGCTACAAGAAAGTGTCACTAATGGTGAAAAGGTAGTAAAGGAAACTCATGATGAGAACAAAAGAAATGTTAATCATGATACCATAGACGCTAATGTTGGATCGAAGACTCACCATGTTCCAAAAATCGATATGAGGAAGTTTGATGGCAAGGATCCCGCCACATGGATATTACAGATGGAGCAATTCTTCGATCTCAATAATGTGCAAAACACACAAAAGGTACGTATGGCAACTTTATATTTGGAACCAAATCAGTTTGTATGGTATCAATGGCTTTGTTCTCGTAAACAATTTATCACTTGGGCAATTTTTACGGAAGAATTGATAGCACATTATGAGGATACAAAAAGCAACACTTTTTTTAGCCAATTGATAAGTCTCAAACAAAAGGGTTCAATAATGGAGCACATTGAGGAGTTCCAAAAATTGAACATAAGGGTAAAAGATATTCCAGAGGAGCATAGGATTGATGTGTTCATAGGGTCTTTAAAGGATAATATCCAACATGATGTGCGCCTTTGGGAACCTGATTCATTAGAGAAGGCATTCAGGTTAGCAAGAAAAATGGAAAGCAAAATTATGGCAACTAGGAAGCATACCATTCACAACTATAAAGATGGAAGTGTTGTTGCCCATAGTCTTCCACAACCTACAAGGTTGACACCACAACAATTGGAAGAAAAAAGAGCAAAAGGGCTTTGTTACAATTGTGATAGCAAATACACAAAAGGTCATAAGTGTGCTGAGAAGAAATTATTCTACATAGATTGTGAAGAGGAAGAAGAAAAGGAGCAAGAAAGGTCAAAAGAAGAGGATATATTCCAGGAACAAAGCCTAGATGAAGAACAAATAAATCCGACCATATCTTGTAATGCATTGGCGGGAATTACCACTCCTCAAACCATCAAGATAGAAGGACAAATCAAGAAGAAAAAGGTAATAGTGTTGATTGATTCAGGAAGCACCCACAATTTTATTCATTGTAGGGTAGCAAAAGAATTGAATTGCTTCCTATATCCAGCACCAGAGTGTCAAGTGATGATTGCAAATGGAGGAACAATAAATTGTTCTGGAAAGTGCCATAATATCAAGCTATCCATGGGAGAATATGTATTGACTAGCCCAATGCTTTCCATTCCAATGGGAGGTGCTGATGTTGTACTAGGAGTCCAATGGCTACAATCCTTGGGTACAATAGCTTTTAATTTTCAAGAACTTTTCATGAAATTTTCTGTGGAAGGAAAGGAAGTTGAATTAAGGGGTATTGCAGGGAAACCAGGAAAGATAATCAGCTCTAATGGCATGACAAAGCTTCTAAAAAAGGAGCAAAGAGGTGTAATTGCACAATTATGTTCGCTAGATGTTTCCACATTGGAATCATCTATTTCTCCAGATCTCCAAAAAGTCCTGGACAATCATTCCAAGGTATTTGAGACTCCCAAAGGTCTCCCACCTATGCGTGATCATGATCATGCTATTCATCTGATTCCAGGAAGTGTTCCTCCAAACATCAGGCCGTACAGATATCCATATGTCCAAAAAAGTGAAATTGAACGTATGGTTGCAGAAATGCTAGAGGCTGGTATAATTCAACCGAGTCAAAGTTCTTTCTCAGCTCCAGTAGTATTGGTGCACAAGAAGGATGGATCATGGCGCATGTGTCCAGATTATAGGGAGCTCAACAAGCTCACTATTAAAGATAAGTTCCCCATTCCTGTCATTGATGAATTACTGGATGAATTGCATGGATCAATTTACTTCACCAAGTTGGATCTTCGTTCGGGATATCATCAAATCAGAATGAAGATTGAAGACATTCCGAAAACGGCATTTAGAACTCATGAGGGTCATTATGAATTTTTGGTCATGCCTTTTGGCCTTACCAATGCACCTTCAACATTTCAAGGTTTGATGAATTCAATTTTCAAACCATTCCTTAGAAAATTTGTGTTAGTATTTTTTGATGATATACTAATCTACAGCAAGTCTTGGAAGGATCATGTTGAACATGTTGACAAGGTGCTACAACTATTGGAGGAGAAACAATTATATGCAAAAAGATCCAAATGTTTCTTTGGAGTCCAGGAGGTGGAATATTTGGGTCATATTGTATCTCATGAAGGAGTTAAGGTAGACCCTAGCAAAATTAAAGCCATTAAGGAATGGAAAATCCCCACATCCATAAAGCATCTGCGAGGATTTCTTGGGTTGACAGGGTATTATCGCAAGTTTGTTAAGAATTATGGGAGAATAGCAGCACCTCTAACAACATTATTGAAGAAAGATTCATTTTCATGGACTCCGGAAGCAACAAAGGCCTTTGAACATCTTAAAGAGGCAATGTGCCAAGCACCGGTCTTAGCTACACCGGACTTCACAAAAACCTTTATTGTGGAATGTGATGCTTCAGGAAATGGAATTGGTGCTGTTTTAATGCAAGATGAAAGACCCATTGCTTTTGAAAGTCGTCCAATCAAGGGAAAGTTTTTAAGCAAAGCTATTTATGAGAAGGAAATGTTGGCAATACTCCATGCACTTAAGAAATGGCGACCCTACCTAATGGGAAGACACTTCAAGGTAAAAACGGATCATGATAGCCTTAAATACTTTTTAGAACAAAGATTATCCTCTGAAGAGCAACAAAAGTGGGTCACAAAGATGTTGGGTTATGACTTTGAAATCATCTACAAAAAAGGGAAGCAAAATGTGGTGGCAGATGCACTCTCAAGAAAGGATGAGGATGTGGAAGCATTGTTGTGTGCCATTTCTATTATCCAACCAGATTGGATAAACGAAGCAAAGGAGGAATGGAAGAATGACGAAGAAGTGTGGGCACTTATTCGAAAGCTACAACAAGATTCCAGTACTTCTGATACATTTAGCTGGCAAAATGATTCGTTATGGTACAAAGATCGCTTATACCTCTGTAAGAATTCCCAGCTAAAACAAAAGATTCTTATGGAATTGCACACTTCTCCCTTAGGAGGGCACTCAGGATTTTTAAAAACTTACCACAGGGTTAAGAAGGAATTTTTTTGGGATGGCCTTAAATCAGATATTCAAAAGTTTGTGGCGGAATGTTTGGTTTGCCAACAAAATAAAGTTGAAACAATTAAGACACCGGGTCTATTACAACCTTTATCCATTCCAAGCCAACGTTGGGAGGAGGTTTCAATGGATTTTATCACAGGTTTACCCAAGTCTGAGGGAAAGAGTGTCATCATGGTGGTAGTTGACAGACTTACCAAGTATGCACACTTTTGTGCATTATCACATCCATTTAAAGCCAGTACAGTTTCTACTGCATTTATGGAAACAGTTCAAAAGCTACATGGAAACCCAAAGATTATTGTAAGTGACAGAGATCCCATTTTCACTGGAAATTTTTGGACAGAATTATTTTCTTGTCTTGGTACTCAGTTAGCTCATAGCTCATCTTATCATCCTCAATCTGATGGGCAAACTGAGATAGTAAACAAATGTTTGGAAGGATATCTTCGTTGCTTTGTATCTGATAAACAGACACAATGGGTCAAATGGTTGCCTCTGGCTGAATGGTGGTATAACACTTCCTTCCATACAGCAACAAAAATGACCCCATTTATGGCACTTTATGGGTACCAACCACCATCAATCACATCATATTTAAGAGAAAATTCTAAGGTTCAGGCAGTGGAACATCACATCGAACATCAACAACAAGTCCTCCAACTCTTAAAGGATAACCTCGTGTTGGCACAAAATAGAATGAAACAACAGGCAGATCAACATCGCAGTGAAAGAAGTTTTGATGTAGGTGATTGGGTATTCCTACGGCTACAACCATATAAGCAAATGTCCCTAAAGCAAGCTAAGAAGGATAATAAATTATCACCAAAGTATTATGGTCCGTACAAGGTGTTGGAAAAGATTGGTACTATGGCATACAAATTGGAGCTTCCTGCAGCTTCTCGATTGCACCCAGTTTTCCATGTTTCATGTTTAAAGAAGGTTATAGGCGACAAGCTCCCAGTTCAAACAATATTGCCAGAACTTGACGAGGAAGGAAAAATTATATTGGAACCGGAAGCAGTCACAGAAACAAGAACTCGACAGCTACGAAATCGATCAATTTCAGAGTATCTTATCAAGTGGAAGAACTTATCCGCTGAAGATTCCACATGGGAGGATGAGAATTTTATGCAGAAGTATCCAGAACTGCTCAAGCGTTGAGGACAACACTTTTTTGAAGGAGAGGGGCATGTTGGGTCCCTATAATACTAGTGATTACCCCATTACTATTGTAGTTATACCCCTTATTTATATTGTTGTGCCCCTATTACCCCCATATTGTTATTTTTGTGCCCCATAGAATCCCTCTATTGTTATTTTTGTGGCTTTATATTATTATTGTTAGGTCGGCTGCATTATATTGTGACTCCTTAGACTCCTATATATAGAAAGGAGGTTTTGTCATTTGTATCATCCAAGAATTGTTCATTTATGTAATGTAAAGGAGGTTGCCCCCTCGAAGAGGCTGAATTCTAAGGCGTGGATTTATCTTTTCTATCTTTTCTTGAGCTGGTTTCATAACAAAGAGGCATCCTAGGAATGAATTTCCATTGAAATCTATTGAAATTTGCTCAGTCTATGAAGAAAACCACTCCACAGACAAGTGCCCTTCTTTGCGCAGACTCAAAGCTATATATCAAGGAGCTGAAGGGGTCACTGAGTAGCTTTGCTACATTAACCAAAGGAGACCTCATGGGCCTAGACCATACCAGAAGGGCATGCAACGGTCATTCCATGCATATTACAACCCAAATCAAACCACAACCATACCTTCTTGGGGACCTCCTCCTCAATCTTCCTGGTTTCCACCCCCTCCTTGGTCCTATACATCTCAGTATCACTCCCAGCCGGCTAGCTAGTCATTTCAACCTTATGCTCCACCACGACCTCAGTGGAATGCACCACTTCAGTGGTGGAGGCCCCAATACAACAATGCTCTAGCTCTATTTCCTCCAACACCTGCCCAACCAAATTTCCTACACTCTGCTCCACCCAAGCAACCCTAGATGCCTGCCCAGCCAAATCTGAACCTGACCAATAGGTAGGCTAAACATGTATACAGTGGAGAGACATCATATCTAGCTTATGTTGTGGAAATCTAGGAGATTAACCTAAGATTTGGGATAGTTCTCCCGGATAACCAACCTCCACCTCCACCTAGGGAGGTTGAGAAAGAAAGAGAGGAAAGAAACCTTAAATTAAATCCACCCTTTCCTGAGAGATTAGCCCAACCACTCTAGCCTACCCTAGAAGAAACTGGGCTTCTGGGAGAATTGAAAATATATGTGTAAAGATCCCACTTTTCCAAGCAATAAAAGATGTTCCTATTTATAATAAGTTGATTAAGGAGAAGTGCTTCAAGCATCTAGGGAGGCGAAAAAGGGATGCCCCTACCATTAATGTCATTGGGAAGCTGTCTGACTTAATGCTTGGGCAGGTAATCTGTCCAAAATATTTGGACCCTAGAAGCCCTATAGTAGATGTGCACATCAATGGAACCATTGTCCCAGACACTCTGATCGATCTTGGGGCTGCCATTAATGTGATGACTAAGGACACCATGCTCAAGCTCAACCTCCAAGGTTCATTGAGGAAGACCACAATAGTTATGCAACTTGCAGACTGTTCCACAGTAATCCCTGAGGGAATTGTGGAGGATGTGATGGTCTCCATTGACTCTTGGGAGTACCCTACAAATTTCCTAGTTCTCCAGCCTAAGGATAATCTTACTGGTTACCCTCTCATCCTTGGGAGGCCATGGTTGGCCACTTCCAATGCTTACATTAGCTGCAGAGTTGGGAATATGACCATCAATAATGGGCATATGTACAATCAATAAGTCCTATACCCTCCTACTCAACCTTCTCTAGAGGATGACTTACCTTTATGGTTGGAGGAGGAGGAAGAAGATGAATTTTATTCTACCCAACTTTATGCTTTAGAAGTAACCATGGGAGGAGGACAATAGGATGAGGATGACTTGATTGAACACCTACTCCAAAGTCCAACTCCCAGTTCATTGCCCTTAGAAGAAGCAGTAAAGGAAACCCAGAAAAATCATCCAATTTACTTATGCTTGGCCAATTCCAACCCACTCTATGTCAAAATCATAGAATTCAGCCTAGAGAGAACCTTGAAAATCAATCCATCTCTTTCTGCTCTCCAGGAAGAGAAGTTATGCAACATGTTAAAATAAAATCTAGAAGCCTTCGCTTGGAGTTACAAAGAAATTAAGGGAGTACACCCCTTAGTGTGTACTCACCACATATACCAAAGAAATTTGCAAGCTAGTCCAGCAACCATAAAGGAGGATGAATCCATCTCTTAAAGGTGTAGTTAAAGAAGAACCGCAAAAATTGCTAGATGCAGGATTCATTTACCCTATCTCTGACAGTGAGTGGGTCTCTCCTTTGGTGTTAGTTCCCAAGAAAAATGGTAAGTGGAGAATTTTTGTTGATTACAGGGATTTGAACAAAGCCACAAAGAAGGAGCATTTTCCTCTACCCTCCCTTGACCAAGTGCTAGATGACCTGGCAGGGAAAAGGTTTTTCTCTTTCCTAGATGGATTCAGTGGGTACAACCAAATCTAGATCTGCCCAGAAGACCAGGATAAGACCACATTCACTTGTCCTTGGGGTACTTTTGCCTATAGGGTCCTTCCATTTGGCCTATGCAATGCACCTGCCACTTTCCAAAGAGTAGTGTTGAGTATTTTCGCCGAATTAGTCCATGATGCAGTGGATATTTATATGGATGATTTTGCACCTTATGGTTATGATTTTCAAGAAGCCCTGTCTAACCTATGCAAATTACTACAAAAATGCATTGAAATGAACCTATCTCTCAGCCCTAAAAAATGTGAATTCTTAATGACTACAAGGACCATGCTAGGTCATTCAATATCTTAGCAAGGATTGCAGGTGGACCCAAACAAAATAACTATCATCCAAAGGGTCCCACCTCCTCAAAAGCAGAGAGATGTTAGAAGTTTACTAGGGTTAGCTGGATACTACCGAAGGTTCATAAAGGACTTTAGCAAGTTGGCCTCTCCTTTATTTGGTTTGTTGACCAAAGACTGTGAGTTTATATGGTCAAAAAGCTGTCAAGAGGCCCTAGACATCCTAAAGGATAAGTTAACCGCTGCAGCGATTCTCCAAGGCCCAAATTGGCCCCTTCCCTTTCATATTCATGTTGATGCCTCACACAAAGCCATAGGAGCAGCCCTAGGTCAAATAGATGAAAAACTACCTTATGCTATCTATTTTGTCAATAAGAATTTATCAAAGGTTGAACTAAATTATACAGTGATTGAAAAGGAACTCTTGGTTGTTGTGCATTCATTAAACAAATTTAGGAATTATATTAAAGGCTATAAAACATTTGTGCATATTGACCATGCTGCAATCAAATATTTAATGAACAAACCAAATGTGAATGCTCGAATTATAAGATGGTTACTTTTATTACCGCAGTTTGATCTAACCATTGTGGATAAGCCTAGTAAGGAAAATGTTGTTGCATACTTCTTGTTTAGAGTAAATTTTCTTGCAGGTGAAGAAGGAATAGTGGATGACCAGTTACCAGACAAGAACTTATTTTCTATTTCAGTTCTCTCTCTAAGGCTTGCTGATATAGCGAACTATTTGGTATCAGCATAGTTCCCACCAAACTTGTCCTCCAAAGAAAAGAGCAAGATAGTCAGGAAAAGCATCCCCTTCACTTGGATTGGGGGCAATATTTTCAAACTCGGCCTAGATCAAATCTTGAGAAGGTGTCAGGGAGGAGGAAGTCTTTGACATCATTCTGACCTATCATGATGGGCCTTGTGGAGGTCACTTTGCAACAAAGAGTACAACATTCAAAGTGTAACAAGCAGGCTATTATTGGCCCACTCTTCATCACAATGTGAAAAAATACACTAGTCAGTGTGATCGGTGCTAGAGGATGGGAAGGCCTACTCCAAGAGATGAAATGCCTCTGCAACCTCAAGTGACTTTTGAGTCATTTGACAAGTGGGGCATGGAATTCATTGGGTCTATTGACCCTCCTTCAAAGAAAAAACAATACATTATTGTGTGCACTGGTTATTTGACTAAATGGGCTATAACCAAGGCAATTAAGGTAGCAACAAAAGAGAAGGTGGCTGAGTTCCTAAGGGAGAATGTATTCTACAAATTTGAGTATCCTACAGAGCTGGTCACAGACTAAGACAACCAGTTTACCTCCAAAATGATTGAAGCCTTGCTCAGCCATCACAAGATCAAGCATAGAACCTCCACTCCCTATGATCCACAAGCTAATGGGAAAGTGGAGGTGATAAACAGAGCACTAGAGGGCATCTTGACCAAAGTGGTGAGTAGCAGTAGGAAGGATTCAGTAGAAAGACTATTTGAGGCCCTCTGGGCCTATAATACCACATGGAAGACCACCACTCGATTCACACCCTATGAGCTGGTCTATGGGAAAAAGGCCTTGTTGTCCATTGAATTTGAATATAACACATTAAGGATGACAGCCCAACTAGATATGGATCTCAACAATACACAATACGAGATATTGTTCCAGTTGAATGGTTTGGATGAATACAGAATGCAGGCCCTCCTACACACAGAGGTAGTTCAACTTCAGAGTAAGATCTGGAATGATAAAAATATCAAGGAGAAGTAATTTCAGGAAGGTGATTGGGTGTTGTTATATGTTTCTAGGTATAAATACTTCAAGGGAAATTTAAGGACAAGATGGCTCGGACCTTATGTTGTGGAAAAATGCCATGATAATGGTTCAGTGCAAATTGGAACCATAGATGAAGAAGCCATTCCTTTTCTTGTTAATGTACACCAATTGAAAATTTACAAGAGACCTTTATCAAAACAAGAGTTCATTGATGATCTTAATAAAACAATGAGGATAGTGGAGCAAGTTCCAGCTCCTCCCTCATCAAATCACTGAGAAAAAGAGAAAATAATAAGGACTCAAGTGAAAACCTCCATGAGGCGCCTGAGTCCCATCATTGGATTGAAAACCTCTTGAGGCAGTTCAATGGTGTCAAAAAAAGAAAAAATAAAAAAAAAGAGAGAGAATAAGAAAGATCCCTGGGTGAAAACCTCTCTTGAGGCACCGAGGGCAAATAGCCAGGGTGAAAACCTCTCAGAGGTAGCCTAGTTTTTTTTCAAAAAAAAAAAAATAATAATCATGAAATTTCCATTTGCAGGTCGTTAAGAAGGACAGTCAAGGAGCAAAGGAGGATCCCAAAGAGACCCCTGTCACTCACATATTTATTTTTCCACTCATTACCATGCATCCCTCCACCATTTCTGTCGTTTTTTTCACTCCATTGCTTCATTTAATAAAAAGACTGTGTTTTCTACAGGATCCCTTGTATTCATACAAGATCCCCTGAAAACCTATAGCATGATCCTATAGGAATTATAGTGACCTAGAAATTGTATAGGAAGTAGTCTGAAGGAAAATAATGGACTTGTTAGGCCCCTAAAATTCACCCTCTTCATCATCAATCACCACACCTTGTCCACTATCATTATCCCCGCACTCACCATTAGAAAAAAATCAGTTTCAAGAGTATTTTTTTTCTCGAGTCTTCGAAAAAAGGGAAACATAGAGGAATAAAGAGCATCACCTTAATATTCATTGCTCTCCACACTCAAACTCCTTCTTTTCATCCATGTCACCATCCTCACAGCCCTAGCAAGAAGAATGATTAAAGAGTTCTGAGGGAGAAGCAACTATAAGAAATCTTGTAGGAAATCCTGTAGCAGCCTATCCCACTTCATCATGATGATCCAAGAGCTCCAAAGCGGCATCATCATATCTTCAACCACAGGTACCTGCAAAAACAAATAAGCCATTAGTAGACATCAAGTGGAGGAAGAAGAATAACATGCAGCAAATACACACAACAACATCTCTGGTCTTCGACAACTGCAGTATAGCATTAGAACCACAGGTAAGTATCCCGCTTGCTCTCTTATATGCATCATGTAGTCAAAAAAATGTAAGGTTTATGAGATGGTTGGTTCATAAGTGAAAAGGTGGCCAGTTAACTTGGCCACCTTCGTTCAATCAACACATGCACAATCGGGTGTCCTCTCACACATGGCTACAGTCAACTCAAAGATAGAGAAGGAGTAGGATAAAAGCGGTGAAAACTACAGATCCATAAGGTGGGAGTTGATTACGAGGGGTGGGAAATGATGAGGTGGTAGTGGGGACCAATGGTCCAAAAATGGAAATGTCCTTTTGTTGCCACCGCACCACCTCACCCCGAATCACCATAGGAGGAAATAAAACACCATTCCCATGAATTCATGCATTTCACTTCCTCAAAACTTCCTCACTCAAGTCGCTCTCATACCCAGGAAACCCACTAGAATAAAAACGACATCGTTTCACTGTACAAGAATTCCTACAGGATTACACAGGAATTCCTACAGGATCATGCATAAGAATTCCTACGGGATACACAAAGACTGTCTACAGGATTGGTAGAGAAGAGTTCAGAAGGGATATCATGGGAGTTGGCCACTACAAACAATATAAAGAGGTAGGCTCTATAACTACATCCCTCTTTGCAAGTAAATGAACTAGAAATCCTCTAAGTTTGAGTGAATTTAGCAACTGTGTAAGGGAATTACATACACAGTCATCTCTGTTTTGGTTCTGCATTTGAAAAATTGTTTCAACCCTCTCATTTTCTCCTCAAACTTCACCAGCAAGATGACAAGAGGGTTTAATAGGAGAGAGCCCACCAACACTGTGAGAATCCAACAACACCCCCAAGTGCTTCAAATCTTCACAAGTCATAATTGGATGGGGTTCTTTGAAAAATTCAGAGGGTATGATGATGAGGTGGCTCAAGAATTTTCTCTCTCCCTCACTCCACTCACTAGAATCCATGCCACTATTGTAATAAGGGGCCCCACTATAGATCTCACCCCTGAGCTCATTAGCAGAGTCACGACACTTCCCCTAGGAATACCATGGAGAAAATAAGACAAAGGAGATAGCCATGTTTCAGAAAGAAATTTCTTTTTAGAAGGTGAGGAACCCACTAAGGACAAAAATGGAGTAAGGAGGGAAAGTCTGCCATATCCATGGAATGAGGTGGGCTACCAACTGATTAAATACATTTCATGTGAGGGTAGGTATAGTGTGGTCTATGGCTATCATTTCAGGATCCTTGAAGAATTAAGATTTGGAGCAGAAACACCACCTCACTAAAGGCTCAGCATACCATACTTCATGTTTCAATCACTCATATACCCAAGCATCAAAGTGAAGGAGGGAAATTCCCAACAGTTATCTCACCATGGGTTGATTAGGATCCTCATAAAATATGCCCTCCAAAACCTCATAACTCCTATAACATGGTAAGTTTTCAGAGACATACCAGCAGAGGATGACATCAAAGCTCTCACTTATGATGTTAGCCCCACTGTCAGTGAAGAGGAAGTGAAATAGGAAGAGAAAGTTACAGAAGGAGATAACGATGAGATGGATGAAGAAGGAGCTAACACAGAGGAACATGATGAAGATGAAGAAGAAGAGGGAGAAGAGAAGGAGGATGATGAAGAAACAGAGGAGGAAACTGATAGAGATGATGAAGATCTACAAGAAGAAGAAGATAGGAAGGACATAGAGGAAGAAGGAAATTGAAAAGAGGGGATAGAAAACAAGGAGGAGTCACCTAGGGTGTCTTTAGAAGCCACTAAGAGAGAGGCAACAACTGCCCTCACTGCTCTTAGCACCCCAATCAAGCAAAAAGGAAAAAGGCAGAGGTAGACCCCATTATATTTCAGGACAAGAAAAAGCACAAGAATAAGACAGGGGAAGCCCCAAGCATCAACCAAAATTCCTATTGTGATTGAAGACTCCCCTACACAAAAAGACAAAATTCCTTCCCCTAAGTCCCCTATCACCTATGTGAGGAGGCCTACTACTAGATCAACTTCCTCCAAGGGAAAGGAAATCCTACAGGATACACAACAAAATCTACAAGAAGCAAAAACAGTCCTACAGGATACTCTGCTGAATCTATAAGAGGCACAGAAATTGGAAAGGAAGGTAGGGGAGCAGCAAGAAACTAAATAAGAGGACCCAGAGACAAAAGAACCCAGCCCCCAACCTAACATGGACTCCTATTACCAGTTTATTGAAGGAGGCAGGGTCACACCTCAAAAATTTTCCATCCCACTATTCTTTGAGCTTGAGAAGGAGAGGGCCAAAACTCACTGATGGATGTAGATCGCCAAATCAAAGGGGGTGGAAAAAATTGGGCACATGGAAGAGAAACACAAGGAGATGGGCAGAGATCTAAGTGGCTTGAGGGACAGAGAAGCTATAATGAGAAATCAACTAGAGACAAAAAATGCATGGTTGAGGGGACAAGTGCAAGAAAGAGAGAATCAATTGGCATGTATGACCAGTCTCTCTTTGGAAGCAATCCAGTGGAGGATGCCAGCTCAATCATATGCTCTCTACCTCAAAGAATAATGGCTGTAGTTTTAGATTAAGACCCTAGCATAGAGAGGCACCGTGCCATTTCAGGACTACATGCAGTTTATTGATCTTTGTGATCAAATTACACTAGAAGATAGGGCCAAAATGGCTGAGTTTTATTTGCACAACATGGTCCTCACATACATGAATGTATGGGACCCTAATGCCAAGCTAGGAGATCTACAATTAATGGCTTTGGCATCATGGATGAACCATGAGGAGTCAAGAGATGCAGAGGTGAAAAGGATATTGGCAAGAGAGCGAATTGAACCTCTTCTGATTAGAGATGAACAATCAAATCCCTTGGCCCTCGTCAGTACCGATAATTTGATTGCAAATGATCCTTAGCTGGCACCTTGATATCTTGTTGCCCAAGAGCAAGCAATTTCACATTTTGAGGACATGTTCAGGTTGCTAGGAGATGATAGTATACATGCTTGCCTAAGGAGATGGACCGCACTGCCATACAGCTTAAAGAGAAGAGAACATCACTCTCCTCAAAGGTTGAGAGAGGCACTCAATAGGACACCTATGTATAATAAATCTATGCAAAGGTTTAAGGTCAATTGGATGGGCGTAAAACTCAGTCCACCACTACTCTTAGGGATGTTATAAGGGAGAAAAGAAGAAGAAGAAAAGAGGCAGTGGGAAGAGGTAGAAAAGAAACCAAGCTTCTATGAACAATAAGGATATGGATATTGATTAACTTTCTCAGAGGATGAGCAACACTTTCAGTAGAGGGGTGATGATGAGCCTCATCATTGGGTAATTATATGGGCCTTAATTCACCTCCTAGCTTGTTCAAACCAAATTTTCTCATAAATTATTACATGTTTTTTATTGTATTTTGTTTATGAGGTGATTTAGAGTTCGATATTATGCTTTGTGGTCTAATATGCATTGAATGCAGGATTAAAGGATAAAATCAAGGAATTTTGGCAAAGACTAAGGTCAAAACTAGAATGGGACAAGGGAGAGGGATTGTAGGAGGTAAATCCTCCTCATTTACTACTCCTCCATCTGAATATTCCTCCATTCATCACATCATCTCAGAGTGAAAACAACCAAATCATGAGGACTAGAAGGTAGTCGAGCAAGTGAGAGACAAAGCACCAGTTTATCTCAAGTTTGGGAGCTGGGCCTCCCTAATTTTAAGGAATTCGTTGGGGATTTTATATGTATAAGTAGAGAGGCCTAGGACCTCAGTAGCATTCATATTTTTGATTGTAAAACTCTAATCTATTTTCGAGCTGCAAAACTTATGACAGTTCTATTGATGTAATTTGTTGTTTTGGTAACAAGAATGAGTTTTGTTTTGAGCCAACATTGAGTTAAATAAGAGGGCTGAAGCTCTTGGGTTAGGGTCCAACCCTAGCATCCAACACTCCTCTTTATTGTACATTTATGTTTAGTGTAGATTCATAGCTTCATTGTTAATTTTATTTTTAGATGCATTTCCATTACAAGTAGTGAAGTTTAGATTTGTTTTTTAATAGTTTGCTTCCATTTGTGCCTTGTTTCAATTAGCAGGTTAGTAAGGAGAAAAAGGATCATCACAAGCTTGTTAATAGGTGTCTTGGCATCACTTCCTCCCTCTGGGACCATGACTTGAGGAAGGGACCCTTAAGGAGCCCCAAAAACACAGGTTTCTAGTTTTTTTATGAGCTTTGGAGTTTGATGTCTTTAATTTAGTATTTGGTTAATGTTGCAAGGTAGATTTCATTGACATCTTTTTCATCTCCATTTCTGTAGTAGATCTCACTCATGCTTTCATTCCTTTCAGAAACTTTCTTCATGCATATTATAGGCAATTGATTCATTAATTTTTCTTTTCTAGTTTATGAAAATGTATTTTGTTGCATAGATTTTTGGAAGACACACATGTTTTATGCATAGCAGGTGCTTCAAGAGGAGACTAAGACTTCATAGCTAGAAGCAACCTTCCACTTCATCCGCCTTAGCAATCCCTTTTTTTCACCATCACTTTCACTATGTTTCCATCATTTTTCATAGAAATTCTCCCAAGCACATTGAGCGAATCTAGCCATCTATTACCTTGGATATTGACTCCTTAGTGATCCTAGGCATTATACCACTCCATTCCACCCATAGCACACCTTTCCTAAGCCTCCCATCACCTCCAACACCTCACATTTAGCTCTCGCTTGTATCTTGTATGTTTCCTGTAATTCCTATAGGATCATCCTATAGGTTTCTAGTACATCCTGTAGGTTTTCCTGAAACGACCTGTTTTGAGGCCAAATTGATGGAAAACCTCTAGGAAGTCAAAAGCCTCCTAGGGACCCTCCACATCATCCAACCACTTCATAAACCTTCTATCCATCCTCAAACACCCTTAATCCACCTGCCACATCCACAAGAACAATTAGTTTGCAAACTTGATTTTGCATAAAAAGACCAAAAAGAAAAAACAGATTTAGTTTAGTCTCTTTACTTACACATTAGTATTTTTTTATGCTTCTTACTTCTACAACTTAGATAGTAGCATTTGTTTTATGTTGATTTAGAATTTCTGCCTAGCATATCTTCTTAAATGGTTAATTAGGGAATGGTGTGATCTAGCATTACATGTTGACCTTCTCCATTAATGCAGTAGAGTAACTCTCTTAGAGTAGATTTACCTTTCTTCCATCAAAGAATCAAGCTTCTTCTGACTCTGTAGAAGTATGGCTTGGAACCCCAGTGGTCTCTCGCCAACTGAAAAGTGACAACATGTAGGACCATCACTTTTACTTATGCATACAACACTGTCACCTCCAAGTTTGTACAAACCTCGAGTTGATAAGTAAAGTTGGTAACCCAAGAGTTGCAGCATCCTTGCTACAATACTAGCACTCAACACTTTGTGTGTGAGATTGATCTTCAATGCATATAGATGATTGATAAGGAGCCTTGGGTGACTGAATGGTTTCCTTATTGTAAGTGAGACTAACCCTAAGAGAGAGAGAGGGCCTGACATAACCATCAGCTTGGGTTGAAGTGCCTCGACAGTCTTGGGTGTTTCAACTTCATCGTCAGATAAATCATCATAGACTGGTGGCTTTGAAAGATCAATCACGATAGAGTCATGGTCGTGATCGAATATGGGAGTAAATGAATCATGACAGCCACAATCATAAAAATCAATGATTTCACCAGCATCCTCATCATCAGATGGCTCAAATAGAGGGGTAGATGAAATGCGAACAAACTCATCCTCTGTGGTTCCAGAAAAGGCAAATGAAATATCAAGTGGATTTTCAATGAATAACTTATCCTCTCCATTGTTGAATGATGGAAAAACATTCGGTGTTTCCTGCGAGTGATAAAAAATGGGTGTATCCGTTGATGGAGATACACATGCGAAATAATGGATGGAAGTTTCACCAAAGATGTCAGGAAAGAACAGAGGAGGCTTGGATGGAAGAGAGTCATCCTTCACCGAGTGTTGATGCTCAAGCTCCCGCTCATACTCTTCATGAATGACATCGCATGTTGATTGTGCAACACCAACTCTGTCAATGGCATGTTCCTCGTTCATAACAAGTGAAGAGTTCGGAATGGAAGAACACAAGATAGTATCATTCGGAGGAACAACTGAGTGTGAAGACAGAGGTTGCGGAACAAAATGCATATGAAAACTCGATGGAATCACAACCAAATTTGCGTGGAAATTGAACAAAGTGATGTTCGGAGGATGTGAAAGTTGAACAAGTGTTTGAGCATGATCCTCAACATCACTCGGTAGTGGTGGAGTTGTTTGATGAGGGGATGGCAGACAGTCACTTGCGATAGTGACTAGATCTATTTGAGATTGTGTAGCTCCCTCACTGAAGAATGTCGAGCGAGGATTTATTTCGAAATTATTCTTCATACGAGCATATTCCTTAATGTAATACTCAAATCGGTCCCAAAGATAGAGAAATTTCATCTGGCTCTTTGAAGTTTGAAACTTCAAATCACGGAAGCGCTACGAAAAATCCATAATTGATTCATGTGGAGACTTCCATTGTTGTAATAGTTTTTGCTCAAGATGGTCTGGCTCAAAATGATAGAAAGTGTCTTCAATGAGATCACAGAAGTGCTCAAGTGAGTGCATGCTATCAGCGGGTAGGCTGCACAGCCATAGAAGTGGAAATTTGCGAAGTGTGTATGCATGCAGCAAGTTGGCTTGCTCGTCCAAATAGCCATATTCCTCATGAAGCATGGAAAGAAAGCCATGTAAGTACTTAGGCCAAACCACTTTGCCTTCACCATCATATGTGTAAGTGGGCAAGTGATAAAAAAACTCCTTCATGATGGTGACATCTTCATGATTCGAAAAAAAGTCATGGAGGGAGAAGAGTGCAATAATCCATGAAAGATATGCAAAGGTTCAAAATCGGATGAGAGGACACAACTTGTCATCTAGCCCTCCTTCTAGCACCAAAATGTTGACAGTGTTGGACCCGCCAACATGTCAGGGTATCTCCTTGGTAAGAATTCCCAATTAGACCTTACACCGTTTAGTGTAGGAGTCCCAACAGTGGGTCGTACGATAAAGCCTTGACTTGATTTCACACAGAGGAAAGTAAGATAACTATGTTGGTAGCAAGGGTGTGACAGCTGCAATGATTCAAGGAAGGTGCATGAGAGGTTCTAACACATGGGGTTTGAGATGAGTACACCCCTTCAAAAGTTGTCATAGCACTCGACTTGGAAGGGAACACACGACCAAAGATAAATCACAACATGGAAGGCCAGTTAGTGAGAAATGCAAAGTGATGGTTAAACCAACAACACATTTCTGAATGATTCATACATACTTATACATAATATTCTATACATGCATGCGTAAGCAAACTAATACATATATCATTTAGAGTAATAAGATACATATAATACAATACAACATATGCATGAAATGTGTTGGCTCTTATTATATAAAGAAGTGTAAGTTCTAGTCATACAATACCTCCATTTCCAACCACTAGTCCTAATAGTGGAACATTACAGCCACAACCACCTGCTCCTCCAAAGAGATGTGCTAGCTTTGTGCAGTGGAGAAGACAAGGCTCGTTAAAATACTGTCCAAGCTCTCTCGAATATGGTCTTATCGGAAGCTTGGCTAACCAAAATAATGTACAATGAGTTATGAGGGACTATTTACAGCAAAGGGTGGGGTGACCCTTGACATTCCCCTTTGTGACAGTTCAACTACCCTCGTGACTCTTCATCTACTCTATGACTGTTACATCCAACTATCGACACTTGACTTACACTTGACAAGGCATTACATTACAATGCACATGTACACGTGTGAAACAAAATGGCTTGAGAAAGCCATGCTAGACATCACTCTAACTTAGACAGCCATGGAATTCCATCCCCTCAACATCCTCATGCTGATCGACATTAACATACTAATGCCAAGATCAGTAGTCCTTGATGGTGTTTGTGAGCTCCGTGGTGACGTCTGCCTGAAACCTGACTCTTGCCTCCATAACATATGGGTACATTGCTCGGGCTCCTCTGTCCAACTTGTTTGAAAGCATGTGCATCATTGTCTTCAATGTGGTCAGACCAACCACACTTGTGCATGATTTCTACATTGATGCGCAAGTCTAGGTTGGTGGAAATGTGCATCAATTCATCAAAGTACAAGTTAAACTCTAGTCGGACCTATGCCTTTGTATTTTCCTAGCTGAGAGTCCCAATAGATGGGATTTCATGTGTGTGCACTACAAAATCCATAGTCTTGAATACTCGTATATGCAAAGTTGTATTCTAGTGACGAGTTGCAGGAGCTCTCCATAGTTCTGGATCTGACTCCGGATACATGCTTTCAGCTCGACCATATTAGCCCTCATCATCTTAGGCAGGTGAAGTGGGGCTCCCTTTTATTTCATCGTCCATGTTTGCATGTCATCAACAACAACATGCAAGTTCGTCAAGGTATGTGCTCTTCTAGCACATCATTGCTGCCATTCATTGAGATGGACGACTGCCTTATGCATGGTACCAAACTTAGAGTACAATGCCCGCATAACTATGTCAAGGGATAATACTTCATCTAGTATTTCCTTCTTTAGTTTAGCTTGGGAAGATGTTGTCACCAACTCTCCTCCTTGCTTGGTCATCTGTAGTTCCTTTGCTATTCGCTCATTCTCAGCTATCAGAAAGTGAACACTTGAGCTAGTGGCTTCAACATACACTCTGGTTGCATTGGCCAAGGTTGTTGGATGTTTGCGCACATCAATCACCATCACTCATTCTTCAACTTACGCAAGAGATGTATGATCCTCCGAAGTTGACACTCTGCGAGACTACGCAACTCTATGTTGAGATTCATTGAATTTGATGTTGTGCATCTCTCCTTCCAGCTGATCACCAAGGATCTTAGTGCCTCCTTGGTCACTTGAGACTTTCTCATCATCTAGATGCAATGAAGTGGGCAAGTCGACCTCTTGGTGATGAGGCATGATGTCAATGTCCTGTTCTAACTCCTGCTACTCCATGTCTGCATCCAACTATTGAAGTGTTGTTCTATCTCATGAGCGAAGTCTTGCTCCTGCAATGTTTCAGCCTATCTACCTAATGTCATCTCTTCTGATGAATCCGCTACCTGTACGAGAGTTTTTTCATCTGTTTTCACATGTTACATCCCCTGTTCTTCCTATTGCTATTGCGCTTCCCTCTCCTATTTGCGCAACTCTTGTTCCTTTCGGGGTTGCTCCTTCAGCTCATGCAATTCCTTCTATGCTTCTTCCATTCTTCTCTTATCCCTCTGCCTTCGTGCGATTCACTTGTCGCACTGGTGCGTATTTTCCTCTATAGCCATAGCTACTTTCTCTACTAATGGATCTGCTCGAAACTTGTAGCTTTTCTCCTCCTCCATGCAATCGACAATCTTCCTCTTACCTTTGTTGCGCACTGGTATGCTTGCCTCTGCTGCTACTATTGTTTCTAGTGCTGGTGCTCTCTAAGATGCTGCTTCATGTCGCTTCACTAACCACTCCACAACAAATCCAACCTATTCATTAGGTCTGGAGTAACTGTATAAATATCTCCATGGGTCCTCCTTGGCCCAATGAAATTCCCCATGGATCCAGTTGAACAGAACTCTCGTACAATGATATTTCACAATACAATGTGGGTCATATGCATTGTAACTTCAGAGGTTGAATGGATACTTCTTCATCTATTCTGCTTTGACATCTCCTTGCTTGATGCTTTGGATCTCATATAACCCAATCCACAATAGAAGAGCGGGCCAAGGTGCCTTCTTCTTCCAGTGCAGTCTAGCTATCAATCCTGTTGAGATGTGATATGATACTTTCTGCATGACAAGTATGTCCAAGGAAAACTTTGGTAGAACATTTGGAGGCTTCTCCACGCTAAACATTCGGATGAAGGTGTCAGATGGTGAGGCATACCAATCAACAATGTCTATCAGTGCCTCCATTACTTCCTTTGACATGCAGGGTGGATCCTGTTCGAATATCATCTTGTAAACTGGGGTGAAAAAATGATCGAACAGCCATGTGATTACTCCTTTAAAGCTGCATTCAGACAACAACTTGAAATATGTTTTCACATGAGTCTTCGCTAGTGACCATGCCCACTCCAAGCCCGGGAACTCCTGTCGGGCACAAATTGCATCTAAGATATAGGTAGACATGTAAATATCTTCATGCATACCTCTGGGTGACTGTCGAGCCTTCGTTATTGGTTCCTTCAGCTGATGAGCCAACATGCTAGACCAGTTACATGGTTTTCCTTCTCTAGCCAGTTGGTCAAGCACGATCACCCAACTTTGTGGGAAGGTTTTCGTGCTATCTTGGCCATATATTTGACATGCAAATATGAGAAAGTATTGATATGCCTTCCGTAGTATCTTCGTCTTGTAGATATGGTTGGGTGTCAACCTGAATCGAGCTGACTCCTTTATCGAGTTCTTTAGAATGTCTCTGGAGTTAGAACTACTATTGGGTAAGATAAAGGGATTCTTCATGATAGTCACAGCTCTGACATTTGATACATCTCATCATAATCTCGTGCCCAAAAGGTTGCAAGCTTCATCCCACTGGCACTGCTCAAGGTCATCATCTAGGGATCAGTGTGAGGGACGATCCAATGTATCATGTCCGCGCATGGGAATGAGGGATATCTGCATGTAATCCGGTGCAAGCTAGACTTTTGAATGTCCACATACACATTACCATCTTCGAGGGCCCCCTCAAAAGTGCCTACAAATGATTCACTGACCTCTTGCCACTTTAGCTTGATTTCCTTGTCTAGAAATAGTTTGGTATCTTCATAGATCGATAGACTAGAGGGCAGTCACTCAACTGCTGCTCCAGCAGCATTTCCTTCAGTGTCCTATGATCCTGCTCTCTTGGAGGCCATTGATCCTATACTGCTAAGAGGTGGATGAGCACCTGAAAGATCTAGAGACAAAGCAACATGCATGGTAAGAAATCTATCAGCGAAAACCAAAGAAAATTCAAGGAATGACATAGAATATACGTGGGGAACTAATAGGAAAGATTACATAATTTCTTCTAGGAGACTGGGTGACTGGCTTCTAGAATTGCATAAAAGGCATTCTGGGCTGTCTGGGAAGTAAGGCTAGTTGCAGGATTTGCGCAATGCGCAATCTAGACTGGCTACTAGCTATTGGGATTGTGAAATGCACAATTCCAAGTGGGAGTGACTGCAGGCTCAGGGACTACATTGCACAATTTTCTACGCCAGGAATCACTATCCCTCAGAAATGTGAAAAATAGTCTTGGAGGAAAGTGCCTCGGCAAAAATGCGCATTTCTGGAGAGGAAGATAGAGCTTTCCTTCCCCAAATTGCACAATGATGTCTTGGTGAAGGCAGAGTCTGGGCCAAGGTTGGCTAGACTCGTCGACGGGAAACTGAAAGCAAATATGAAAATGAATGCATGGCAACACTAAGTGAAAGTATAAGTGATTGACATTGCATGAAAACATGAATGAAATATTCAACAAACAAATCAACATGCATGTGGGTGAAGCGAGTCGCTGAATCGACGACTGTTCGTGCAAAACAGTTTCATGCATTCGAGAGCAGTGAGATAGAAAAGAAAACTAAAGTAGTGCTAGGACAAGCTAGTATACATGTAAATAACAACAAGCATTCAAATAAATCAAGCAAACAACAATCACAAAAGCGAAAACACAAAAGGCAACAGAAATACTGAAAAAGACAAGTTGAGGCCACTTACTCGTAAATAGATAAGCCAGATGTGTCGAAGAGTACTGGATATGTTGTGGGATGTCAGAGCTCCAAGATCGATGTGAAAGAATGAGCTCTGATGCATCAAATAAATAAGTTTTAATCTCATGATGCGCATGCCACAAATCTAGGAAAAAGCGACACTTGGAGGAAAGTTTCTAAAACAACTTTGCGTGTAACCTACAGCTATTAAAAATAGCTCCCTGAATCATGGAATTCGTTTTGCATGCTTCATTTTTCTATTTTGCGAAAAAGCAAGCCATGCATGCAAGTCAAGTTTCCTTGGTCCTGGGTGGAACTAGTCAACCAAATTTCTCATGCATGAAGCAACTCAACTGTTGGAAGGATATGCGCATTTCTGGCTAGGAGTTGGGCTGGCTGCCCAGGAGATTTGTGCAATTTCTAGGCAGAGCAATTGATTCCTGCCCAAGATTACGTAATTCCTAGGCTGAGTAGCCCTGCTGGGGAAAATTTTGCAATTAAGGTTTTCCCCCTCACCTTACTCTACTTGACTGAGTTGATAACGGTTAACCCAAAAGCAACTGACTAGAGTAGGTGACACTAGTTAGCATGCAAGTATTGTGTTTTCACCAAGGTTCACTTTGAACAATACGTATTTTCCTTCGGCATATCATGGACTAAAAGTGACAATTTATTCATACAGAGGAAAGATGGCAGATAACCAAGTAATGATAGTTGTACAGGACCTCTTGTACTTTACCCAACTTGTTTCAAGAGTCATACATGGTTTCATGTAAAACTAACCTTTGAACGAAAAAAGCAACTGACAAACAATAAAACAAATCAAGAGAAAAAGGAAAAGTGAATGCAAAGTGAGTAAGAAAACAATCAAGCAAACAAAAAAACAAACAAATAAAGCAAGTAAGAAAACAAGCATGCAAGAAAATTGACTGAAAGCAAACACTACTCCTACTCCTAAGCTAATGGTGCATGCGCCTGATCATGTGAAGTGATATTTTCAATGCAACCACCGGTGCATTGGTTGACCCATTTTGGTGAAGGCTTGGTCTATAAGCAATGTAGTTGTGTGAACCGACAAGAAAGAAAGATACAACAATGAAGACAACCAGAATTCATGTTTCAAAGTGTCCACGAGACATAAGTGAGTACAAATGCATGACGAGTAGTCCGTTGACTTATCATGAAGTTGTGTGACACTATGTGAAACTTTGAAGCATAAGCACACTCTTGACTGTGACATGCAAGAAAACAAAAGAAACAAAGATAACTTGCGTCGTGCACATGTTCTTGCAACGTAAGGTTCCTCCAATGCATGAGTGATACGATCATGCAATTTGAGTGGAGGAAGAATGATCTGTGTGTGAGATTGATCTTCAATGCATACAAATGAGTGATGAGGAGCCTTGGGTGATTGAATGGTTTGCTGATCGGAAGTGAGACTAACCCCAAGAGAGCAAGGGCCTGACGTAACCATCAGCTCAGGCTGAAGTGCTTCGACAGTCTTGGGTGTTTCAACTTCATCGTCAGATAAATCATCATAGACTGGTGTCTTTGAAAGATCAATCACGATAGAGTCATGGTTGTGATTGAATATGTGAGTAAATGGATCATGACAACCATGATCAGAAACATCAATGATTTCACTGGCGTCCTCATGATCAGATGAATCAAATAGAGGGGTAGATGAAAAAAGAACAAACCCATCCGCTGTGGTTCTGTAAAATGCAGATGAAATATCAACTAGATTTTCAATGAATAACTTATCCTCTCCATTGTCGAATGATGGGCCAACATTCGGTGTGTCCTGTGATTGATCAACAATGGGTGTATCCATGGATGGAGATACACATGCGAAATAATGGATGGTAGTTTTACCAAAGATTTCAGGACAAAATGGAGGAGTCTCGGATGGAAGGGAGTCATCCTTCACCGATTTTTGATGCTCAAGATCTCACTCATACTCTTCATGAATGAAAACGCATGTTGGTTGTGCAATACCAACTTCGTCAATGGGTTGTTCCTTGTTCACAACAAGTGAAGAGTCTGGAATGGAAGAACACAAGATAGTATCATCCGGAGGAACAACCGAGTGCAAAGACAGAGGTTGCGGAACAAAATGCATGTGACGACTCAATGGACTCACAACCAAATTTGTGCGAAAATTGAGCGAAGTGATGTTGGGAGGATGTGAAAGCTAAAAAAGTGTGTGAGCATGATCCTCAACATCACTCGGTACTGGTGGATTTGTTTGATGAGGGGATGGCGAACAGTCACTTGTGACAGTGACTGCATCCATCTGAGATTGGGCAGCTCCCCCACTGAGGAATGTCGAGTGAGGCCTGATTTCAAACTTCTTCTTGGGATGAGAATATTTGGTGTAGGAGTCCCAGCAGTGGGTCATATGGTAAGATAACTCTGTTGGTAGCAAGGGTGTGACAGTTGTAGTGATTCAAGGAAGGTGCATGACATATTCTAACACATGGGGGTTGAGATGAGTGTGCCCCTTTGAAACCTATGATAGAACTCGGCTTGGAAGGGAACACACAAGCAAAGATACATCACAACATGGAAGGAAAGTTAGCAAGCAATCCAAAGTGATGGTTAAACCAACAACACATTTAAGAAAGATTCATACATACTTATAAAGAATAGTCTATACATGCGTGCGTAAGAAAACCAATACATATATCATTTAGAGTAAACCAAATAGCATAGAATACAATACAACATATACATGAAATGTGTTGGCTCTTATTATATAAAGAAGTGTAAGTTCTAGTCATACAATACATCCATTTCCAACCACTAGTCCCGATAGCAGAACATTACAGCCACAACCACCTACTTCTCCAAAGAGATGTACTAGCTATGTGTAGTGGAGAAGCCAAGGCTCGTTACAATATTGTCTAATCTCTCTCCAAGATATTCTTATTGGAAGCTTGGCTGACCAAAAGCACATACAATGAGTTATGAGGGACTATTTATAGCAAAGGGTGGGGTGACCCTTGACATTTCCCTTTGTGACAGTTCACCTACACTCAGGAATCAATCACGATCACTCATTCTTCAACTTGCGCAGGACATGTATGATCCTCCGGAGTTGATACTCTGCGAGACTGCACAATTCTATGTTGAGGTTCGTTGAATGAGATGTTATGCACCTCTCCTTCCGGCTGATCACCAAGGATCTCAGTGCCTCCTCATTCATTTGAGACTTTCTCATCATTTGGATGCGATCAAGCGAGTAAGTCGACCTCTTGGTGATGAGGCATTAGGTCGATGTCCTATTCCAACTCTTACTACTCTATGTCTGCATCCAACTGTTCAAGTGCGTGTTCTCTCTCATGAGTGAAGTCTTACTCCTACAATGGTTCACCCTATCTACTTGATGCTAGTTGTTCTGATGAATCCACTACTTGTATGGGCATTGTTTCATCTGTTTGGACATGTTGCTTCCCTTGTTGTTCATGTTGTTGTTGCACTTCCCTCTCCTGTTTGCGCAGCTCTTGTTCCTTCCAGAGTTGCTCCTTTAGCTCATGTAATTCCTTCTCCACTTCTTCCATTCTTCTCTTATCCCTCCACCTTCACGTGATTCCCTTGTCGCACTGGTGCCTTTTTGCCTATACATCCATAACTGCTTTCTCTACTAATGGATATGCTCGAAACTTGCAGCTTTTCTCCTCCTCTATGTGATCGATAATCTTTCTCTTACCTTTGTCGCGCACTAGTATGCTTGCCTCTACTGCTACTGTTGGTGCTAGTGCTAGTGCTCTCCGAGATGCTGCTTCATGTAGCTTCGCTAACCACTCCAGAGCAAAGCCGACTTGTTCATTGGGTCTGGATAAATTGTAGCAATATCTACATGGGTCCTCCTCAGCCCAATGAAATGCCCCATGGATCCAGTTGAAGTGAACTATCATGTAATGATATTTCACAATATAATGCGGGTCATACGGATTGTAACTTCAGAGATCGAATGGATACTTCTTCATCTGTTCTTCTTCGACATCTCCTTTCTTAATACTTCATATCTCATATAAACCAATATGCACTGGAAGAGCGGGCCAAGGTTCCTTCCTCTTCTGGTGTAGTCTAGTTGTCAATCCTGCCAAGATGTGATATGCCACTTTTTTCATGAAGAGTATGTCCATGGCAAACATTGGTAGAACATGGGGAGGCTTCTCCGCGCTAAAAATTCAGATGAAGGTACCAGAAGGTGAGGCATACCAATCAGCAATGTCTTTCAATGCCTCCATTGCTTCCTTTGAAATGCAAGGTGGATCCTATTCAAATATCATCTTGTAAACTAGGGTGACAAAATGATCGGACAACCATGTGATTACTCCTCTAAAGCTTCATTTAGAAAAAAACTTGAAATATATGTTCACATCAGTCTCCACCGGTGACCATGCCCACTCCAAGCCCGGGAACTCCTGTCGGGAACAGATTCCATCTAAGATGTAGTTGGACATGTAAATATCTGCATACGTACCTCCGGGTGACTGTCGAGCCTTCATTACTTGTTCCTTCAATTGATGAGCCAACATGTCAGACCAATTACATGGTTTTCCTTCTCTAGCTAGTTGGTCCAACGCGATCACCCAACTCTGTGGGAAGGTTTCCATGCTTTCTTGGCCATACGGTTGACACGCAAATATGACCAAGTATTGATACGCCTTCTGCAGTATCTTTGTCTTGTAGATATTGTTGGGTGTCAATCTAAATCGAGCCAGCTCCTTTACCCAGTTCTTCAGAATGTCTTTGGAGTTAGCACTAATGTTGGGTAAGCTGAAGGGAGTCTTCATGATAGTCACGGGCTCTGACATCTAATACATCTCATCATAATATTGTGCCCAAAAGGTTGCAAGCTTCATCCCACTGACACTACCGATAGGAAAGATTACGCAATTTCTTCTGGGAGGCTACGTGATTGGTTGCAAGAACTGTGCAAAATATAGTCTGGGTTGTTTGGGAGGCAATACTACCTACTAGATTTGCAATGCGCAATCCAGACTGGGTGTTGAATGCAGGGTTTGCGCAATGCAGAACTCCAGCTGGGAGTGACTGCAGGCTCAGGGACTACATTGCGCAATTTTTTGGGCCAATAGTCATTGTCCCTCAGAAATGCGTAAAAAATTCTTAGAGGATAGTTCCTGAGTAGAAATGCGCATTTCTAGAGAGGAAGATAGAGCCTTCCTTCCCGAGATTGGGCAATGCTGTCTCGATGAAGGCAGAGTTCAGGCCAAGGTTGTCCAGACTCGTTAAAGGGAAACTAAAAGAAAATATGAAAATGAATGAATGGTGACACTAAGTGAAAGCAGAAGTGATTGACAGTGCATCCAAACATGAATGAAAGATTCAATAAACAAAGCAACATGCATGTGGGTGAAGCGAGTTTCCGAATCAGCAACTGTTTGTGCAAAACAATTTCATGCATGCGAGAGCAGTGAGATAGCAACGAAAACTAAAACAGTGCTAGGACAAGCTAGTATACATGTAAATGACAACAAGCATTCAAATAAATAAAGAAAACAACACTCACACACGCGAAAACACAAAAAACAACAGAAATGCTGAAAAAGACAAGTTGAGGCCATTTACCCATGAATAGCTGAGTCAGATGTGTCGAAGAGTCCTGGATGTGTTGTGGGATGTCAGAGATCCAAGATCGATGTGAAAGAATGAGCTCTGATGCACCGAATAAATAATTTTTAAGCTCATGATGCACATGCCACAAATCTAGGAAAAAACGACACTTGGAGGAAAGTTTCTAAAACAACTTTGCATGTAACCTCAAGTTGCTAAAAATAGTTCCCTGAATCATTGGATGCCTTTTTCATGTTTCCTTTTTCTATTCTGGGAAAAATAAATCCATGCATGCAAGTCAAGCTTCCTTGGTCCTGTCTGGAACTGGTCAACCAAACTACTCATGCATGAAGCTGCTCAACTGTTGGAAGGAAATGTGCATTTTTGGCTGGGAGTTGGGCTTGATGCCTGATGCAGGAGCATCCAAACTTAGCCAACAATGTGATTGTATGTTCACATGTTGTGGCTAATAAGAGATGAATTTCATTGACCTGAGTGGTCAAAAATCAGTTTTAGTAGAGAGGGTTGGATCTCTCAAATTAATCTTTATCTCAATTATTGTAATAATTGGATTACTGTATTCTTTTTAGAAAAGGAAGATAAGTTCTTAGTATAGGTGTGTATCAAAGCTTGAGAATAGGGATTTAATGGTTGAGTTGATAAAATTAGAGATTGAGTTGTCAATGTAGTTATGATAAGATTTGATTCATAAAGAAGAAAGAATGTAATGACAGAGAGATGAGATGATCAAGGATAGAGTAAGTGAGAGTTTGAGTGAGAGATAGAGTTTGATATTGAAAAATAGGTCACACAAACTATTGTAATCGATCCGAGAGGGCCAAGACTCTGTAATTTCGATATTGTTCAATAATTGATTAAAGTGTGGTGTGGATGCACTATTTTGGCGCAGAAGTTCATTTGTAGTTGTGTATCAGCGTTCTGGACCCTATTCAGGTATTTTTCTCTATTCATACATTTTATTGAATATCACAGTTGATTAATATTAATGACTGATATCAAGCTTAAGCATTAAACTTTCCTTAAGCATCTTTATTAAGATTTTGAATTAAGCACGTGGTAGTATTCGATAAGTGGGAAGTGGTATCTTGTGCGCCCTAAAGGTGGTAAGCGGTATTCCTAAATTTCACGCAATTAACCTTAGCAGGTGACACGTAGCAAGGGAAATCTACTTTTCTCCCACTCTCTTGACATGATATTGGTTGTGCAAGAATCTGTGCGAGATTGCGCGACATCTGTTCGAGTGGACGAATCACATTGACGGTGGAGATCATTCAGGTTAGTTGGTGAGGGGACCACGTGATATCCGTTGGATCTGGAGAAGTGAGATCAATGACACGGATTGAAGCACTTGATATAAGGAGAAGTCAACAAGGGACCGACAATGATTAGTCAGATAAGCAGGACCCTTAGGGGGAAAATCCACGTACATAATCTGTTTGTGCACAGTTGATTGGTTACAAAGTTAACCAGTAGTCTAATTCTAGATTACCACCCCATTTCATCAACCTCTTATGTCATTTTTGGTATCAAAGCACAAAGATTAAGTTTTTCTATAGTAAACATGGCCCCGAGGAGAGAAGGAGGCATAGGTTGGGGAGACCTGTAGCAAATGCATTTCTGCTGGATGAGATCCGAAATCTACACACAAGGATGGAGACAATGGAGACTTCTCAGAGGAGAGCACCTGATGAAGGAGATGCCAGTGCTATAGAAGAATATTCTGAGGAAGAAGAAGAGGATAAAAGTGGAGCTGCCAAAGTTATCAAGATATTGGCCCAAGCAAGTGGAAGACCATAGGTGGACATACCTTTGTATGATGGGAATCTCAATGTAGAAGAAATGATGGATTTTATCAATTCATTAGACAAGTATTTTGACTATGAGGAGGTTGATGACAAAAAGAAGGTGAAATTTGCAGTTACGAGATTGAAGGATCATGTAGCTATCTGATGGGATGAATTACAAATATCCAAAGCAAGAAAAGGGAAGTCCAAGATGAAACAATGGGATAAAATGGTAAGTAGATTGAAAGCCAAATTTATGCCAAAAGATTATCAGTTAAATATTTTAGAACAGTTACAAAATTTGAGGCAAAAAGGAATGACTGTCAAAGAATACATAGAAGAGTTTTATAAGCTGAGCATTAGAGCAAGACATGCAGAGGATGATGTAGAAAAGGTAGCCAGATACATAAATGGGTTGAGATATGACATACATGATGAAATCAACTTGCTGAGTCTAAAGACAATTGAAGATGCCTATCAAGTAGCTTTGAAGGCAGAAGAGAAGATGTTGAGGAAGCAAAATCAGAGGAATAGAGGAAAAAGTTCAGCAAGAGGTAGAGGAACTACCAGATCAAGATTTCAACACCCTCAGGGTGAAGCAGGAGGTTCAAGTAGTAGACCACCACAGAGAGGAGAATTTAGTAGAGGAAGATTTTCACCCAGAGGAAGAGGTCGAGGAAGAGAAATTCGGTGTTACACATGTGGAGAATGGGGACATGGATCATGGGACTGTCCTCATAATAAAGTAACAAATTAGAGGAATGTGAATGTGCCTAAGGCAATGGAATAAAAACCTCAAATTGCAAACAAGGAAGAATCACCTAAAGTAGGAGAATACTTGTTGTTGAAAAGGGTATTGCTTAAGGCAGAGAAAAAGATAGGAGAATCAACTCAAAGAAAGAGTTTATTCAGAACTACATGCAAGTCGAAAGGAAAAATATGTTGTAAAGTGATAATTGATAGTAGAAGCACTGATAACCTTGTTTCTACAGAAATGGTGGACAAGTTAGGACTAGTGAAAATAATACACCCTACTCCTTACAAAGTATCATGGCTACAAAAAGGACATCAGCTTATTGTGATAGAACAATGCAAGGTAGAGATACAGATTGGTACTTATAAGGATGTGATATTGTGTGATGTAATGCCAATGGATGTATGCCATGTGTTGCTGGGAAGACCTTGGAAATTTGATCGGAAAGCTATTCATGATGGGAGAAGGAATACTTACACTTTGGAGAAGGATGGAAATAAACACACACTGCTGCCATTGAAGGATGAATGAGGCAAATAAGCACCTGGAAATAGTGTTATGCTAATGAGTGGGAAAGAATTGCGGCAAGAAGTCAAGAAGGATGAACAGATGTATTTTGTTGTCATAAGGAGACCTAAGGTAATTTTAACTTCCACAAAATTAGATTATTTATCTAAAGAAATCAAAACTCTGTTGAATGATTTTGTTGATATTATTGTGGATGAGTTGCCAAATGCATTACCATCCATTAGGAGTATTAGCCATCATATTGATCTAATACCTAGAGCAAGTTTGCCAAACAAAGGAGCATACAAGTTAACTCCTCAAGAAAATGCAGAAGTTGGAAGACAAGTACAAGAACTGATGGATAAGGGATTAATTAGAGAGAGTCTTAGTCCATGTGTTGTACCAACAATACTCAATCCAAAGAAAGGTGGTGAATGGCGTATGTGTACAAATTCCAGAGCCATAAACAAGATTACTATCAGGTATATATTTCCTTTACCACACATGGATGATTTGATGGATTGTTTAAGTGGGTCAAAGTATTTTTCTAAAATAGATCTGAAGAGTGGATATCATCAAATAAGGATTAGAGAGGGAGATGAATGGAAGACTGCATTTAAAACAAATAGTGGATTGTATGAATGGTTAGTGATGCCTTTTGGACTCACTAATGCACCTAGCACATTCATGAGATTAATGAATGAAGTCTTGAAGGAATATGCAGGAAAGTTTTTCATTGTTTATCTTGATGTTATTCTGGTTTTCAGTAGAAGAAAAGAAGACCATCTGGAGCATCTTAAGTTGATTTTAAGAACTCTGCAGAAAGAGAAATTGCTGATAAATCTGAAGAAATGTAGTTTCATATTCTTAATCTATTTGGTATTTGTAGTTTCTAAGGAAGGTTTGAAAATGGATCCAGAGAATGTCCAAGCAATTTGGAACTGGGCTACTCCAAGAAACATATTTTAGGTAAGAAGCTTTCATGGTCTTGCAATTTTTATAGAAAATTTATTAGAATTTTTAGTCAGATTTTTGCACCAATTATTGAAAAAATCAAAGAGACTAATCAACCATTAAAGTGGACAGAAGCAGAAGACCGAAATTTTAAGTTGCTGAAGAAGAAAATTACAGAGAAACCAGTTTTAGATTTACCTAATTTTAGGAAAGTTTTCCAAGTTGAAATTGATGCTAGTGGTGTTGCAATTGGAGCAGTTTTGAGTCAAGAATAGAGACCAATAGCCTAATTTAGTGAGAAACTAAATGAATCTAAGAAGAAGTATTCTTCTTATGGTAAAGAATTTTACGCTATTGTGCAAGCTTTAAAAAAATGGAGACATTATTTTCTACCAAAGGAGTTTGTATTATATTCTGAAAATCATGCATTACAGTTCATAAACAACCAGCCAAAATTGAACCAGAAACATGCCAAGTGGGTAGAGTTTTTACAGAGTTTTACTTTTGTGATAAAACACACAAGCGGTAAGTTGAACAAAGTTATTGATGCTTGGAGAAAAGTAAAGTTCATTGTACAAGAATTAAGATTTGGTGTTGTAGGATTTGAAGAAATGGTTGATATGTATAAAGATGATGCAGAATTCAAAGATATTTATGCAGTTGTAAAAAATCCAATAGTTCATAACAGAAGTTAGTGGTTAGATTATCTTATCCAAGGAGGTTTACTATTTAAAGGTAACAAATTGTGCATTCCCAAATGTTCTATGAGGGAAAACATAATCAAGGAGAAACATAGTGGAGGATTATCTGGTCACTTTGGACAAGACAAAACCTTTGCTCAAGTAAATATTTTTTACTGTTGGCCAACGATGAAAACTGAGGTTAATAAATTTGTTGAGAAGTGTAGAATCTGTCAGCATGCTAAAGGGAGAAGCCAAAATACAGGATTGTACCAGCCATTGCCAATACCAGACCGACCATGGGATGCAATTAGTATGGACTTTGTTTTGGGGTTACCTAGAACTCAAAGAGGGAATGATTCCATTTATGTTGTGGTAGATAGATTTTCCAAAATGGCACATTTCATTGCATGTAAAAAGACTAGTGATGCAACACATATTGCTAATCTGTTTTTTCAGAGGTTGTAAGGTTACATGGATTTCCTGTAAGTATTATGTCTGATAGGGATACAAAGTTTGTTGGGAATTTCTCGAGAATTTTTTGGAAGAAATTAGGTGCCAACCTTAGTTTCAGTTTAGCATATCATCCTCAAACAGATGGACAGACCAAAGTGGTAAACAGAAGCTTGGGAAACATATTGAGAAGTTTAGTGTATAACAATCCTAAGTAGTGGGATTTAGCACTTGCTCAAGCTAAGTTTTCTTATAATGACACTCCAAACTGAAGTACTGGGATGAGTCCATTTCAGATTGTTTTTGGAATGAATCCAAGATATGTGTATGAACTCGGGAATTTGGGTAAATAGGAGACAAGAAGTGCAAAATTTGAAGAGTTTGCAGAGTAGATGCAGAGACTACAAGAAGATGTCAAAGACATATTGCAGGAAAGCAGTGGCAAATACAAACAGAGAGCTGATATGAGGAGGAGAGAAAAAGAATTCCAAGTGGGAGATCTAGTGATGGTATACTTGAGAAAAGAAATATTTCTTGTTGGGACTTACAATAAACTAAAGACGAAAAAGATAGGACCATGCAGAATTGTGAGGAAGTTTTCAACTAATGCTTATGAAATTGAATTGTGAAAAGGGATTGGAATATCACCTATCTTCAATGTTGCAGATTTGTATCCATACAAGGAGACAGAGTCAGAGCTACAGAAGGAACCTGCAGGAGATGAAGTTAAAACTTTAAATTGGGAAGAAAAAATGCCAAAGATAGTCAAGAAAGAGGTGGAAGCTGTTTTGGAGAAAAGAGTATCCAAAAGAACTAGAGGACAGGTTTATTTTTAGTATCTAGTCAAATGGAAGGGACAGCCAGTGGAGGATGCTAGTTGGATAACAACAACAAAATTACAGAAGTATGGAGTAAATCCTGAAAGTTTGATGAAGGATTCTTTTCTTCCCTGGGAGTCTGATGCAGGAGCATCCAAACTTAGCTAGCAATGTGATTGTATGTTAACATGTTGTGGCTAACAAGAGATGAATTTCATTGACCTGAGTGGTCAAAAATAAATTTTAGTAGAGAGGGCTGGATCTCTCGAATTAATCTTTATCTCAATTATTGTAATAATTGGATTACTTTATTATTTTCAGAGTAGGAGATAAGTTGTTAGTATAGGTGTGTACCAAAGCTTGAGAATAGGGATTTAATGGTTGAGTTGATAAAAATAGAGATTTAGCTTTCAATGGAGTTAGGATAGGATTTGATTCATAAAAGAAGAAAGAATGTAATGACAGAGAGATGAGATGATCAAGGATAGAGTGAGTAAGCAAGAGTTTGAGTGAGAGATAGAGTTTGAGATTGAAACAGAGGTCAGACAAACTGTTGTAATTGAGCCAAGAGGGCCAAGACTCTGTAATTTCCATTTTGTTGAATAGTGGATTGAAGTGTGGTGTGGACGCACTGTTCTGGTGCAGAAATTCATTTGTAGCTGTGTATCGGCGTTCTAGACCCTATTCGGGTATTTTTCTATGTCCATACATTTTATTGAATATCACAGTCAATTAATATTAATGATTAGCATTGAGCTTAAGCATTAAACTTTCCTTAGCGTCTTTATTAAGATTGTGAATTTAGCACATGGTAGTATTCGATAAGTGGGAAGTGGTATCTCACGTGCCCTAAAGGTGGTAAGTGGAATTCCTAAATTTCGTGCGACTAACCTTACTGGGTGACACGTAGCACGAGAAAACTACTTTTCTCACGTGCTCTCGACCTGATATCAGTCGTGCAAGAATGTGTGCGAGATTGCACGACAACCGTTCGATTAGACGGGTCACATTGGCGGTGGAGATCGTCCGGGTTAGTTGGTGAGCGGACGATGCGATATCCGTTGGATCTGGACAAGTGAGATCAACAGCGCAGATTGAAGCACTTGTTTTAAGGGGAAGTCAATGAGGGACCAACAGTGATTGGTCAGATAAGCGGGACCCTTAGGGGGAAAATCCACGTACGGAATCTATTTGTGCACAACTGGTTGGTTACAAAGTAAACAAGTAGATTTAATTCCAGACTACCACCCCATTTCATCAACCTCCTATGTCAATGCCCAAGAGATTTTCACCATTTCTGGGTGGAGCAGCTGATTGCTCCCTAGGATTCCCTAGCTGTGCAATTTTCATTGTGAAGGTTGACTAGCAGGATTGTGCAATTCTGGAGCCCAACAGGTTGCCAAACAGGATTGTACAATTTCTGGAGGGAAGGCTGGTTTCCCTCCAAAATTGCACAATTTCTTGGGGGAGTTGCTCAACCTGCAGCTAGGCCAAGTCTGGACCAACAACTTGTGAGGGGAATGCATCAAGCTGTGATCGACAGACTACCTTTATGCCAGAAAAATGTTGAAGCTTGTGTACTCGATGAAGCAAGACAACGTGCTGTGAAAGGTTGGTAGGGAGGCTCTAAAATGAAACTAAGGCAAAATTTTTGAGGGTGTTTGTAGCCGCTACAACACTAGGACAATCACGATTAATGTCCCTGTAATCGACACACACATGAATTGTTCCATGTTTCCTCATTACAGTAAAAATGTTTGACACCCAATCAATTAGACGTATTGGGTAGATGAAACCAGTGCGTAGAATATTTTCAACTTCAGCCTTAATAGTGGAAACCTTCTTAGGATGGACCAGACGTAGATGTTGTCGAAATGGCTTAGCATCAGGATGTGTTTTGATTTCATGTACAACAATGTTTGGGTCAATACCTGGCATCTTTTCATAAGACCAGGAAAAAACATATCTAAACTCCTGGAAAAGGGCTTTATATGTCTTGATCTCATCAAGAGAGAAATATGCACCAATATGTACATTCTCAAAAATTCAGGGTTTGATTGAAATATTGAGAGGAATATTCTCTTCAATATTCAAAAAATTATTCTTAGAATCGATATCATGGATAGATACGGAATTCAAATAAATCTCAATGAAATTAGGCCAATAGAGATAACTAATATTATCCTCAAAGGAATCTGGCAAGGAGCAATGATGGTGATGGTCATCCCACAGTGCATCATTTGTCATCATTATCTCCATGATGCTCTCATCAGTAGAAATGTACCAAAGAAGGGATCAGAGGACGTGCCAAAATCTAAGGAATGATAAACCCAATTGATCGAACAGGAGAAATCAAAATGCATCACACATGTCGAATAAATGGCTTCATAGTTGAGGTTAATGGGATTGAGTGGCATGCGATCACCAAAGGTATCAATATTAGATTCATTTGGTACTACCCAAGGATCAGATGGAGTGGAACAATAACATATCATGTTGACATAGGAAACAATATTAGAGTTGTTGGGAAGGGGCTGAGGAAAAGTAGGAGGAAGTGAAAAGGTTCCCGTGAGAGAAGAATCCTTAAGCAGTCCAACCCCGACATGCTAGTCTGGATGTGGGGTTTCCCCCACAAGAGAGATGCTTCTAGTAACTTGAGAATTTGTGGCAAAGAAAGTGATTTGATCAATGGCTACTATACCCCCCTTATGAGGGAAATCTATCATTCTGAAATATGTCGAAACAACATCAGCCATAACATAAACCCATGTATGACCCAGTAGAAGGTTATAATATAACAGTCTGTCGATAACTTTGAATTCTACTGACACCATCTTGCCACCTAATTCAACTTGTAATGAATTCAAAATTCCATAATCCTTGAAGCATCTTCCATAAAAGGCCTTTAGAGTAGTCAATGATTGATTTAATTTAGGAAAACCAATGGCCTTCCAGCAAGAAAATGACATGATACAGGTTGAAGCTCCTTCGTCCACAATTGTGCGATGGATGGTGTTACTTCGAATGACAACCTGAATCATGAAATCTAATTGGGCTGGAAGTCAAGGCATATGATTCTCATGGTTAAAAACTATAAGGTTAGAATCTGAGGGATCAATACATCCAATTGTGGAAAGTAAAGTCTTATTCTAGGTAGGACAATTTTGTGACACCTAGAGAGTTGACATAGCTGAAGGAGCTTGAGCTAGATCCTCAACTATGTTATAATTATGAGTAGCTCTCGCACAAGGGTTAAATGTGGATTTATGGATAATTTCCTTGGGAGATTTAATCATTAATTTAGTAGGAACCTCATTTGCAGTAGGATACACTGGAGATGTGGTAAAACTAGCAGGTTGATCAGTAGCCTGACCAGTCGAGGGATTTGAATTATCATATTATTTATTCTTGGTTGCTACCATAACATCATTTTTAGGCTTAGTGGAGGAAAGCATCATAACCGAGAAAGAGGAAGTGAGATCCCGAGCTACCATGTTAGTCTCTTTATTAGGAAAGGGATCTATCAACACAATGGGTGTAGCAAATGACTTAAGGAATTGATTTACTTCCACTTGATGTGGACAGTCATGAGTGAAATGCTCCTCATTACAAATTAACCATGGATAATGAGGTTTTCTCTTTTCATCAGAAGACTAGTTATTTTGTTTGTCCTGCGGAGTATTATCTTTCTTCTTTTTACCTTTTCCTTTCTTCTTACTTTCTGGTTGCTTAGATTTTCCTTTTGTGGATTGAAAAACATTGATCTCAGAAGTAGAATCCACAATAGTAATGGAGGAGGGGTTTTGGGTAGCCACAAAAAGATTCAAAATGGATGGTTTACTCATAGACTTCTGGCTAGAAGAACCAATCATGCAATCAACGACATGTGATTCTTTACCGGAAGATGGGGGAATAGTTTGTCTAGGTCATGGAGCATTTGGTATTTTATCGTAAAGCATGCCAGATTGTGTATAAAAAAGATGCAAATATTGGGCACAAGCAATTACTTTCTCTTCGTTCACAACTTCACCCTTAGCGACATCTTCAGTGATAGGTGCTAATAAAGAATTAGTGAATCATTCGACTAATAGTTGATCAGGAACAAAGGTTTTAACCAAACAATGGTGACATCGCCACTCATGAATGTGATAAAAAATGTGAGTGGAATCAAATTGTTTGAAATTGGTCAAAATTTTAGTTCCAGTCTCATATCGAATGGGTAATTGAAAATGAGTTAAGAATGTGGTTGCTAAGGCACTTAAATTATTGAAGGAATCTCGTGGTAGTTCCAAATACCATTTTGTTATCGTACCAGCAAGTGTGCACTCGACAAGACGTAAACGGATAGATTCATCATTTAGAGAGTTCTAAGAACACCATAAATGATAAGTCATAACATGTGTAGATGGGTCTTATCCAAGATTTCCATTGAACTTAGGGATATCACTAGGAAATTTCATAAGAATAATCGACCACCAACGAGAATGGAAAATGGGATTATTTGTAAGTTAGGTTAGATCTGGAAATTCAAGAGTTTGTGCAAACGAAAATTTCCTATTGAAGTCTGGTAGAGGATACCCAGGGTAATATGGGATGACCTGAACAACAGGCATCTGTGCTTCGGGATACGAAGGATTCTGATAACCCGGATACACATAACCTTGCTACGCAACTCTAGGATAACCTTGTAAAGGTTGAAATGGTTGGGTTTGTATTTGATGTCCTTGGTAAGGAATTTGAGGGATACCTTGATATAGTTTCCTTGTGGGATTTTTCATCACCCCAACATAAGGTTGGCTAGGTTGCACTTGCGCCATACCATATACAGGTTGACCTACTTGGATTTGAGGAATAACCTGACCAAGCAGTGGGGGTTGTAAGATACTTTGAAGAGGTTAGGTAAATGGGGTCTGGGAGGCTCTAGATAATGGTAGAATAGGTTGAGTCAAAGATGCAACTTGCAAAGGTCTACTTACATTAACTTGAGCTTGAACAGGTTGATGTATAGGTTGATAAGTAGGAATCTGAGATGTAGATGGAACATGTTGAGAGGTTTGAACTTGATTCACAATCGAGCTAGGTTATACGGGCAATGTAGGTTGAAAAGAATTGACAACCATTCCTGGATATGGAGGACTTGAATGAGGTTGATCACTAACTTGTGATGTTTGATGAGGATGTGGGAATATTCCAACAATAGGTTTTCCGCCTATTGGAAGAGGAGGGGAATATGGAGGCAAATGCCCCCCAAGAGGAGGGTTCCCAATATGAGGTGGATTGGGTTGTTGTAGGTGTCCATACCCATTGATATAAGGACCAAACAAATTCTCAATTGTAGGTTGATATGGATGAGAAAGAGAAAACTATGTAGCGCTCATCAAATAAGTGTCAGATAGGATTCTAGAAGAGGATGACATGGGAGAAGTCCATGGACTTGATGTCTCAATAGAAAATGTACCAAATAATGATTGGTAACCAAGTGGGATGGATGGGCCACTATATAAATGTGTCTCTAGCAATGTTGCAAACATGGATGAAGTTGCAACATGGGTTGTCTCAGTCATAGTGGTAGATGCAGGCTGAGAAACCATTGCGGACTCAGTCATGGTTAACTATCCCAAAGAGGATTTCCAAGGCAAATTCAAGGGTGAGTTGAAAGGAGATGAACCAAACAAAGGAGTTGGTGATGGAGTATGAGGAGAAGGAAAAGGATGAGCCTAGTAAATAGGATTCCCCGTCAAATGGATAGGAGAGGAGGGTCGAGGCTCTTCATGAGGAATCTCCTTAATGCTCAAAAGACCAAGTGGAATTTGTTCATTGTTGGGTCCAAGATATATGGGTTGTGGTTGGATCTAAGACAGAGGAAGATAATAAGAAGGTCCTGAACTAACAAGTGTAGTTAACTAAGGTGCCTCAAGTTGTATAACCTTAGGTTGTAATTTTTTGATTCAAGTAATAAAATAACAGGTGCTTCTATTTCGACTGTGTCGGATTCACCAGGAAATGAAGAAGTAATCTCAGGTTCAACACTCACAAGAAGAAAGGATTCTAGTGGATCTATTTCAAATGGAGGACTAGAAGGAGTATCTCCCGAAGTACTAGATTTAGTAGTCTGTGTATTTTTGTTCTTTTGACGAAGTCCAAGAGTTTCCTCAAGAGGAATAGGAGGCAATCTTTGCATCCTATGCAAACGACATGGTTGAGGAGGTTTTTCTTCCACGTTGGTTTAATAAATTTTAAAAATTAACAACAAAAAATAAATCAAAAGGGGTAATTTAGGCAAAAGGGTTTACCAAGCAACTGTGAATTGCAATATACCACCTTGGGGAACCAAGGATTTATGTACGAGTAGGAAATATCCCCAAATGTTATGTTTGGTGTATCACAGTATACAAGGCATCCGACTCAGTTACCTAAGGTCAGGATAACAACCTAGTGTGGAATTTTAATGTAATGTAAAACGTAAAATGTAAAATGATGATATTTTTCTTTTCAACCCTCTTAATTTCCAAATGAAATGAAAACTAAGATGCCTTCTAAATAAATGATAAGAGAAACAATACAGAATGATGACTATAATATCAATTCTTTCAAATAATCAATGATCAAGGAAAGGTTTGGCAATGGCCTAATTGATAAGAACAAAGAAAAATCCAAACAAATTCTTATCAAAGGCTATTAAAACCAGAATCAAATAAAGTGAATTATTTTCAGAGACCAAGACACACTTAGCAATAGAAGGAAAACCAACTGGAACAAATAAAATCAGAGAGCAAGGAAAATGAGGCATTTTTTACATCTTATAGGGATTAGCGCAAGTGAAGAATAAGAACTAGTGCTTTGTATCTCTGGTGTATACAAGGAGGAGGCACGCTGAAGCACTTTGTAGGAAAGCAATATACTCTTTGTATTAATAGAAATAGGAGAGAGTTTACAACCAAGAATAGTAACTGTTCTTGTAGAAATCTCCCCAAGTTGACTTTTCCTTCCTTATCACAAAGCACACCTCAATATCACCCTAATGCATGAATATGATGACTCCTTTATATTCAAGGCAACAACATGAGGGCATAATTAGTCTCCAAAATCCAACCTTGATGCTATGAATGGAAGTAAATTTATAGGAGAGGGATGGTAGTTTAGGATTTATGATAATGAGCTTGAGATCCACTTATGATGGGAGGATGAGCTCAACGGATAAGAAGTGAAGTCTCAAATGTAGGATCAGATAGGAATTTAGCTTCTTATCTAAGGTAAATGGTTAAAACAACCCCTTGAAGCTTTTGGAAGAGGAAACTTCAAAAATATTTTTAATTTTCCCTAATTTCTAGAATCATCACACCCCTAGCAAGGATCAACTAGTGTTGACCAACACTGGTGCAAAAGGAAGCAACCAATGCTAAACACAGGTGTTTAAAGGGGCAAGGTGCCCTCATGCCAAAAACATTTATTTTGAGCAATTAATCCCAGAAACTCAGACTTTTTAGAAAGTTCATGCTTAAATATTTGTGTAGGGATGATGACAATGTGTTCACGGATGTGGATTGATCTGATTTGTAAGCCTATTGACTAGATGCAAAAAAATGGCCTATAACACACCCAACCATAGACAATTGAAACCACACTTACTTGCAGTTGTCACCCCCGAGCCATATTCCAGAGTATGGGGGGGTGCTTTCTTAAGGGAATCGAACACCAACTGAAAACAAGTAATCCTAGAGGACCTCTTACTCAATCCCACTAGTTGATTGCTACCATCTTCTTCAACATAGGGAGTCCAAAGGTTCTCTACCTCACCCCAAGTGCACACACATGGGTTCACTTCCTCCTAGGAAGTCCAGAATCCACTATGACAGTAAGGAAATAACCAAAGGTCTTCAATCAAGTATTCCTTTGATGTTGCTTCAAGAATAACCTCTTCCTAAACCGTCCAAGGCTCCAGAACCTTCTATGTGAATCCACAGCCTCCAGGGGACACAAGTTGTTAGAGGGAACCAGAAATTACATCCCAACCCACAACCTCTAGGGAGCCAAGTTGTTATGGGGCTCCAACGACTTTGTCTCAACCCACAGCCTCCAGGGACCCAAGATATTATAGGGCTCCAAGGATATTATCTCAAACCATAGCCTACAGGGAACCCAAGTTGTTACAGGGCCCCAGGAACTAGCAACTCAACCCACAACCTCCAGGGAACCTGAGGACCAATCCCCTTCTCTTCTCTTCACATCTAATCTGCTTGTTGATTGAACCAAACTCTTCCTTCTCTCTTGACTTCCTACTTAATGCTCTTTGTTGGATGCTCCAAGGTAGTGCATTTTCCAATTGTTGCCCACATGCCTTCGAATGCCTTTTTTACGTTATTTTCCTTATTTTGCAGGGATTATTCATCCTCATCATGGCTTCCTTGCTTGGTCTTGTGCTATCATATTTTCCTTGCTAAGGTTACCCAATGTATGGCCCTATGTCTTTTCTTTTGCAGCTCATTTAATTTAAGAGTCAACCCATTAAAATCATGCACCCACCAACCTTTAATGGTTGTCCAAACAATTCAAATTTCTCATTTGCACAAGAAAACCTCAATCATCCCAAGTAAGTAATCCTCCTCCCCAACTCTGGAATCTGTATCCCTTTGACTCAGTCCCTTTTTTAAATTTCACATATTTGTAAAAATATTTACAATGCATTTTATGAGAGAACCATGGGTGGGGTTTTCACACTAGACTAGTAGCAATAGGATTTGCACAACACAAAACATATTGAAAGTTCACCAAATGGATGTAAAGTTGGCATTCTTGAATGGAATTTTGGAAGAAGAAGTATATGTGAATCAACCACTAGGATATGAGATAAAATGTCTTGAAAATAAGGTTTACAAGTTGAAGAAAGATCTCTATGGACTTGAGAAATCTCCTAGAGCTTGGTATAATAGGATTGATTCGTATATAATCAACATTGGATTTAGTAGAAACAACAATGAACCTACATTGTATACAAAGGTAAATGAGAAATGACAAATTCTATTTTTTTCCATATGTTGATTATATGATATTCATATGGAATCTATCAGTGGGTGAGTTTAAAGCAACTATGAAGAAAGATCTTGAAGACTGATTTGGGTTTGATGAGATTTTTTATTGGTATTGAAGTCACCCAATCAGATTCATGTATTTTTTTGTTTTGGGCAACGTATTCCATGGATGTACTGAAGAGGTTCAAGATGATGAATAGTAAACCAACACCAATTCTAATTGCAATAGGAATAAAGGTCAGCAAAGCAGATATATGATCCAATGTAGATCCAACTCTATTCAAGAGATTGATTGGTAGTCTTATGTATTGTATTTCCAGTAGACCAGAATTTATGTATGCAATTACTTTGATTTCCAGGTTCATGGAGTCTCCAAAAGACTCGCATCAACAAGTAGGAAAATGAATTTTGAGATATATTATTGGAACAAGAGGATATGGCATACTATACCTCAACACTACTAGTGATGTTTTAGCTAGATACATTGATAGTGACTTTACAAGTAACGTAGATGACATGAAGAGTACTTCAAGATATGTTTTTCATATTGGTTTAGGTGTGATTTCATGGGCATCCAAGAAGCAACCCATTGTGACTATCTCATCAGTAGAAGTTGAGTATGTAACAAAAAAAAATAGCTTGTCAAGAAGTTTGGTTAAGAAATGTATTAGATGATCTACAATGAAAAAAAGAGGGACCTACTACTCTGTATTGTAACAACAAATAAACAGTAACCTAGTAAATGAACCATGTTTTTCATCAAAAAAGCAAAAATATTGATATGAAATATCACTTTGTTAGATAACTTATAAACAATGGAGAAATCCCCTTGGAATCTTTTACATCAAAAGTACAATTGGAAAACATATTTTTAAAACCATTGGCAAGATATGTATTTGAGTTTCTTATAAAAAAATTAGGTGTTGTAAGTCTAGCTGATAGTTAGACCAATATGAATTAGCGGTCAAAATTAAAGGAGAATGTTAGAAAATAATATGAGTCCATTAGTTGTCAGCTCAATTTATTTTTAGAAAGATAAATTTAATTGTCAGTCATGTGTGTGTCTTGTAAATGTGAGCTAAGATTAACATGACTCTTCTTGATAATTTTGAGTAGACTTTATAATGTTGTAATCATAAACAATTGAATCAACCAATCCACTTAACACCAGCTCATTGCTCATATTTTAGTATATTATTTTATGATTTCCTCATCTATTGATTTCTTAGAAAGCACCAAAGCCAAACACATGGGTGGGTAGGCTCAATAGCTCTATCCTATTATGTTTAAAAATAAAAATAATTCTTATTTTAGGTCAGAAAATGGAGAGGCGAATATTTCCACTCCTTACAGAGGCCTTCTACCATGGAAGTGAAGTTGTAATTTCATTTGAATTGACATCGTCACGATGGTGAACTGGTTGAGATTTGTTTCTTAATTTGTTTGCTTTATAAGTTTGTCATTTTAAAGTGTAAGTGTATACAGAGAAGTAACCAAGAAATATTTGTTTGAAATCACATATTTGTTTAGTAGGCAAGGCAGAAATTTTTTTATCATCACGTTTAAATAAATGATTTGTTTAATATCTCAGACTCATGAAGTAACAATCACGATTGGGGGGTGATCAACTTTTGTTTGAGATATTTGGGCATTACTCTAGATTTTCCCACTTCACATTCTATGGAGCTTGGAAACTAACATAATTCTCTGCAATTTCTAGCTATAGTATACCCCTACCGCATGCACAATTACCATCTGATTACTCTTATATTATGTTATGTCTCATCCTTGACTCTTCATTTAAAAAAAAATATGTGTCTGCAATTCTCGCAATATGTTATAAAGCCCACCACTTCTCTCTCTCTCAATCTTCATTGTAATTCATTTTCAGTGCTCTGGGGCTTGTGTTAATCAAACATTTCCTCTGTGGTTTTTCAGTTTCAGAATGGGCGTTATACACTTGTAGTAGTGGCTTATTCAGCTCACTAATTCCCTTTTCCAAGAGGGATTCCTCAATGAGAAAATCACAAAGTTGCAATAGCTACATGACCATAAAAACCCATATTTTGTCACCGAAGTGGTTGTATTGTTCTTTGAGGATTCTTAGAAGTTTCTCCATAACTTAACAAACACACTAGGATACTAGCATCTAATTAACTTGAATGTGACTTAAGGCCATTTTCTCTCTCAATTCTAGCAATAAGGGCATTCCTTGATTTTGGTTGACAAATAAGCTTTGTGTTAACAATGAAATGGAATAATTTTTATGAGATTTGAGGAGCCTCTGAAGAGGAGCTCGCGCAAGCCCACACATAGGCAGTAGATAGGATCCTCTGAAGAGGAGCTCGTGTAACTAAAGATAATCATGCAATGTTTAGGTTTCAACTCTCAAATTTTTCTGCATGAGGTGATTGATCATGGCGTAGGGTAGGAAGCACCAGTTGGAAATAGTCTGGAGTAGAAGAGTATTCGTTTATTTCTTCTGTGGTTTTCTTGGGTTTATTTCTAGAGCCATAGGTTTAGGTTTTTGAAAGGAGCATGATGTTGTTCAAAAACATAAGTTTTTGATCTATCCCCATGACTATGAGAGAAGGTTTATATGCTCAGTAGCATGACAGAAATATTTCTCATTGTCTTCTACATTTTTCCTATGGGGATTTTGTAGTTTATGGGTTCCGTCTATTTCGTTATGGTTTTAGATAGACCTTTGTATAGGGTGTCTTCACGGAAGGGTGCTATATTAAGATTTTGGTAGTTCTCAAATGTGCAGTTATTTTGAGTTGATACAAGAGCGAGTTCCATCTTTATTATTATCTGGTTCTTCATTCTCTTCCGTTACGGAGGATTGAGGACTCACTCAGATTTCTGGATACAGATTCGAACCTAGGTCAGAACTTGGAGCAACCCGAGTATTTTTATTTTAATCAGCACTAATTTCATTCGGTGGGGGTGGCAGTATAATTAGAGTGATGTAATGACATCTAAGTCCTAGTGATGAGTTGGGATCTCGGCGGGGTTGGTGTGCGGATCTGGGTAATAATGTAGTTTATTTTTCAGATCTAGAGGGGTCTCTTGATCTATTTGGTACTACCGCATGTGGATTTTTATGACATCGCAATATTTGGCATTTTGGTACATCTAATTTTTTAGGGCTTTAAAGATGATTTTAACTCCATTGATTTTGATTTTTGGATAATTATTTTGGGACTAGAGTCCTGAGACCATCTGGAGACTATGGGTCATGGGTTTCTGGTAGATTCAAAGGTTCCTGGGTCATTAGGTACAAGTGGTCTTCCATGGAGGGGATCTTGTGTTGAGTTGGCTTCCTACTCGTCATTCAGTCCGTGCTTCCCGTTTTCGGTCCTCGGTCATTAGGTACAGGTGGTTTTCCTTGGAAGGGATCTCGTGCTGAGTTGGAACTCCAACTAGATATCATGTACGTCCTCTCTGTATTCTCATCTGCGCTTGTGTTTCCATCAGATTTCTAGTTGGGTGGATTTTCTATATCCCATCAGACAGATGGTAGACATGCGCGACTCACTATCCATCTCCTGGAAAGATTAATCAAAGCCACTTTGCATGTCGAGTAAGAGGCTCTTTCATAATACATTCATCCTCATTTTTTTATTGTTACAGAACCTGGGAAATCTTCGATGTTTAACAGGAGGTTTACATGGAATACGATCATTGATGTTACAAATGTTACAAAGGATATGTGCAGAGTTCATAATTGAAAAAAGGTTCCTATTGTTGCCATGCATGGAGAACCTCCTATGGTAATGGCCATTGATTCATATTTGTATAGCATAGAAAGATTAAGACATAAGGTTCTGATTGGCAAGTGGAACCACCTGAAGATGTCTAGAGAACAAATAAAGAAGTGGGTTGAGCTTAAATGGTTCCTGATCTTGCAATATTGGCCAAAGGTTAGCATATTATACAATGGTTGGACCTGTTTTCATTTTCTAGAGCTGGAGGATGAGCAACAAATTCTTAAGGAGGCTTGGGTAAATGGTAGGGGTTTCCTTATCCTCCAGCAATGGAAGGCGAGTTTCAACCCTGCCATGATGATTCAGAGTTAGAATTTGATTTGGGAAAAAATTCTTGGTCTTCCACTGGAATTATGGAACTAGATGGCCATTAAGGAGATAGCCAATAGAATTAGCAAATATTATTATTGGGATGAAGCTAGTTTCAGGAAATTGGATAAACGAATGGTATGGTTCTTGGTGGAGGTTGAGATGGGTTAGGGGTTTCTCGTGGAATTGGACATAAAATGGAGAAATTTCTCATCCAGGTCATCTATTGACTACCAGGGGGTCTTGTATCAGTGTTTACAGTGTCATGATACGGGAAATTTATTTCATTAATGTCCACGGTTTTTTTATTCTTCAAAGGGCTGTAGAGTTGGTGGGGAAAGTAGTTTCTAAAAGTCCTATCCCTCGGAGAAGTCAGTGACAGTCGCAAGGGAAAATGTTGGAATTTTATTCCCAGGCAACTTTGTTCCCATCGAAAGGAATTTGGATGCTTGCCACACTAATATTTCTACATTGAAGTATGATTTATTAAAGTCTGTTTCTGAGGAATTTTTTTGTTTTAGAGAAGTTTCCTTCTGTATGTACTTCTCATCATGACTTTTTAGATATTGATGGTGATAAGAGGGTTTCGGTGTCACATTTGGGCACTACTCATAACCAGGATTATTCCCATGCTCTGTCACCTCTTGGTCCATTGTCAGGACCCCCTCGATGGATCCACCTAGGGTGTCGATAAATAGTTTCTTAGGATCCCTGCATAAGGAAATTGAGGCACTTATAACCTCTTTGGAAGGGATGGAACCCCTTTCAATCAAAAGATATTTTCAAGACATGTCGACTCCACTTGGTCATTCTTCCCATCAAAATGTGACTCACCAGAAAAAGAAACCTCCCAGATATAGGAAAGTTTTGACATATGTTAAGTCTGAGTTCTCCTTGGTTAAGGGGTCAAGTGAGACATATGATTTTTTTGACATTGATGCTCCATCTCTAATTTAGATAGTCACTAAATCCCTAGAGGGGATACACTCCTTTTTGCGGAGTCCCCATGATTATGTTGTCCATGAATATAAGAGGGATGGGGGCGGCCAATAAAATTTGCTCCATCAAGGATCTTATTAGATTATATAACCCCTGTATGATTTTGTTCTAGGAAACTGTGGAAATTTCTAAATCTGACACATCAGAAATCCCTACTGCATTATTTGGTTTATTATCTCCTACTTGTTCTTTCCATTAACAAGTTATTTGTTAATATAAATACTGAAATAAACACAAATGCATCCTTCACACATATATAGATCAAAAACTGAAATAACTGAGACAACACAAGGGACACCATTATTTTTGGACAATCATCCCCGGAAAAACCCAAAGCAAGAAAACCGGTGCAACAGATGAAGGTTTTATTATTATGTAGTTTTCTGAATACAACTAGGGTGCTAGAAATGGTTCACCCTTCAGATATTTTCCTTGGCAGAAGTACTTTGCTTTGGAGATAGATATTCCAGTTGATCGGCAACTGGATGATGAGCCCCATAGTAACTTCGATTGTTCCTTAGCTGGACAATGAAAGTTGCTCCAAGCTTCTCTTTGAAACTACGTCACCCTCCAAGGTCTACGTAACCCTCTATGGCTCTGTGTCTGCCTCTCATCTCTTAGTCTTCCCCATGAAAACACCACAACACAACTCTTTCTGCCCACCGTTAGTTCTGCTAGCCTCTACATCTTCCTACGTCATCTTTGCATCATTTTCTCGGCCTCATGTGTCCTCAACATTGGCCCTCTAAGCCTCTACATCAGCTCTAGCTAACGCTTCGTCAGCCCAGGCTGCCTCTTCGCTATCTCTCCGACACTCTCTCTGTCTCTCTGTTATGTATTCTCGGCCTTCTGCCAAACTGCCCCTCGCTGCAACAGATCACTAACTCGATTTCTCAACAAACCCTGCCCCAGGAAATCGAATTGACTAATCAATTTGGTGTATCTCCAACTAACCCTCAAGCCTCCTCTTATACTTTTCCTGTTGATGAATCAATAGTCGAGATTAGGTCCCTAATCAATGAATAAGATTAGATCTGGCTTGATCCTCATTATTTAGAACTTTCTCACCCATATTATATTAATATACATTAATATTTTAATTTTCCTAAGTTTATACTTAGGAAGCCCATTAAGAAAATTAATTATTTTAATATCGAATTTCCCCAAATGATTTCTGAGTCTTGGAGATCTCATGTGCCTTAGCCTCTCCACCAATTTTCATGGCTAGAGCACATCTGATGCTACAAAAAATCAGTAGAAACTATGATCTCAAAGGAAAATTATTGGGAATCCATGTTATCTATTTGTTCTGAGTGGCATGTTTGTGCCACTAGAGCATTAGACTTGTCTCGATAACTTGGGATTATGTGGAATCCAAGTAATATTTCGTTGAAAGCCTACCAATGTGTTGTAGGGATTATTTGTATTGGCCATCAAGTGGGATCTAATCAGAGGATTCATATTATTAATAATTATGGTCCTTATTCCGACAGAAAAACTTTTTGGGAAAGGATTTCCACCTTCGAGATTTTAGGGCTTAGCTTGCTATTTCTCACTAGAGATCTTAATTTTTCTCTGGGCCCAGGAGAGATCTGGGGGAACAGAGCTCAGGTGGATGCATTATCTCATTTTTTCTTTGGATTAATTGTGGCACATGATCTCGTAAACATGACCTTAATTTTTCTCTAGGCCCAGGAGAGATCTGGGGGAACAAAGCTCGGGTGGATGCATTATCTCATTTTTTCTTTGGATTAACTGCGGCACATGATCTCATAAAAATTATTCCTTCACTTTGTAGGTTTTAACCCTATACAGAAATTACCTGCATACGAATTCTAAAAACCAGAAAATAAACAATGGCGAGAGCATGAAACATAAAACAAATATACATAGAAATTTTCCCCTGGATCCCAAAAACGGGACTACCAGTTTGATTTTTCATTATGTTCCTCTCAATTTTACAATACATATCTATCCATGTCGAAGCATCCATAAACCCCAATCAGTTAACCCTGTATTAGAACATAATCATAGTTCCATTGACCAGATCTATAAAATACCATGGACCAAAAACCATCATGCCCAAAACCATGTGTGAAAGCCATGCACAAAACCATAGGTAGGTCCACCCACCTAATATGGTGTCCAAAAAAAAAATCTTGGGGCGTTGCCACAGATCCCTTGTAGGGGGGCTACCACCCCCCTGCTTACCCCCTGACAGAGAAAGAATATAAGACAACCCAACATTCTCCCACTTGTTGTTTTATTTCCACATGGTGCCACAGGAGAGCTTAGTCATTGATCCATCCCTACAATGCCCATTGTTTCTCTACACCAAGAGAACTCCTCAGTGCTCATAGACTTTGTCAATGCATCTACAATATTCTTCAAGGTGTCCACCTTTACCAGCAACACCTTTTTGTCCTCAACCATATCCCTCACAAAGTGATACTGAACATCAATGTGCTTTTTCTTTGAATGATAAGCAGGGTTCTTTGCCAATAAAATTGCACTTTGGTCATCACATTCTATCCTTATAGCTCGTTGTACTAACACAATACTTGAACACAATCTCTGAAACCAAACTGCTTCCTTTCTTGCATGAGTGGTTGCCATGTATTCTGTCTCTGTAGTTGAAATTTCCACTACAGACTGTCTCTTACTCATCCAAATAACTGCACCTCCAAATAGGTTAAACACATACCCACTTGTATATCTTCTCTAATCCAGATCTCCATCCCACTTTGCATCAACAAAGCCACGGATGTCCAAAACTCTTTCCAATCCTAGTCTTCCTTGGCAGCACAAACCATAAGCACTAGTGCCATGCGAATACCTAAAAACCCACTTCACTGTCGTCCAATTTTCCTTTCCTGGTTTTGACATAAACATGATCAATACTCCCACTACATGTGCAATGTCTAGTCTAGTATAGACCATCGCATACATCAGGCTACCGACTTCACTTGCATATGGAACATGGGAAATGTCCTCTTCCTATTCTTGTGTCTTGGGACACTATTCAACAGATAACTTTACACCTACAAGAATAGGAAACTTCACCTGTTTACTATCCTGCATATTAAACCTCTGTAGTATTATCTCGACATACTTCCTCCAGTTTAACTAGAGCTTCCTTCTTTCTCGATCTCGTTTAATTTCCATGCCCAAAATATAGTTTGTAGCACCAAGAACTTTCATGTTGAATTTGGAGGACAATTGGGTCTTCAAATCCTGGATAATTTCTTTGTCATTTACAACCAGTAACATATCATCCACATACAAGACCAGATAAATAACACGGTCACTAATTAATTTAAAATACACATAGTGATTTGATTTTCTTTTGGTGAAGCCAAGTCCTCGTATAAATGTATCAAATTTCTGATACCACATCCTTGGTGATTGTTTTAACCCATACAGAGACTTTTTTAACTTTCGTACCAGTTCTTTCTTACCCTTCATTGCAAAGCCTTCAGTTTACTTCATGTAGATCTCTTCTTCCAGATCCCCATGAAGAAATTTTGTCTTCACATCCATCTATTTTACCTCAAAATCAAAAGCAACAGCAAGAGATAAAAGTAACCTAATAGAAGCTACCTTGGAAACAGGAGAAAAAATATCACCAAAATCAATTCCCGGCACGTGGGAATAACCTTTTTCTACCAACCTGTTGTGGCCACCAACAACCCCCCTCATTTAGTATTAGGAATAAGACTATGTAAGTGGGGACCCTTAGTAAAAACATTCAAAAAATCAATTAGAACTCATATATGTTGCTCCTTAAGAAATATCGCATCGCGTAAAGAATGGTAGGGTATTTTCTTATGAGTCAAAATGGTAAAATGCGAGATCTCGATGCGAACTCCATCGCATCGAACGCATTAAGAAAATCTCATGTTAGAAAACCTTAAAAATTGCCGATATGCGATATCGCATATCGCATCTCACAAAATTGCATGAAAGACACATAATTATTTAATGACAAAGTGATCTGCGAACATGCGATGCTGCGATCTGCGATCTTGCGATGGCACGATCAAGCAACCTTGCGATAGCATAGCACGATGAAGTTGCGGTAATGTGATACAGCGAAATGTGATACTGCGATGCAGATCACAGAAACATTTCATCGCAGATTTTCCTGGCTCAATATTCAAGAAAAGGTTTTCCATAAATTAAGAACTGGTTACGCGCTTTAATGATAATTAATATGTTATATGCCAGTTGTTAATAAAATATGGTTTTGTGTTGTTCGAAGAGCCAGTTCACATCAGGTGGCATGCTTTTGCATATCCGTAGCATTTAAAACTTTCCTATCATTCTTTATTATCATTACTGTCTCCTCACCTGTGAACTGCAGGAACGAAAAACAAAAGTTACACAAAGCAATGTGCAGGAAGCTATGAGGTAGAAGGGTAAAGCTCCAATGTTGAAAGACAGAGAAAAGACGCCCTCATAAATAGATACCACATGCAACAGAGTCGCAGATTCACAGAATGCTGCTGAGCCATCCATTACAGATCTTTCATATACAGCCATGGTTGAATGAGTACTAAAGTATGCTGATATCAACAGGCAGTTTAATGCTCAGGGTCAAGAGCTCACAAGGACATTATTTTTACAAATTTTTAAGCTTTATACCCGATAAAGATGAAGAGGCACAAAAGGAGAAAAACGCATCAGAAAAGCCCAGATCAAAGAACGGAGGTAGTTATCATTGAGAAAAATTGTTCGAGAAGGAAAGCCTCTAACTACTCAGTCACCTGTAAGCTAAAGAAAAGGCAGAAGCAATCCAAAGGGTTAAACAAGTGAACTGAGATTATTACTGGGCATACATAGTAAATCCACATAGTCAGAGGATGACTCTCGAGTATATCATCGACTTTGCTGAGAAGATGGTGCCAGCTCTTACCAATTCTATTTTCTTAGCTCAACCAAAAGCAGAAGACAGTCAGCCGACTCTACCTAGGCCAATACTGAATGCTTGCAACATTAAGGAGAAAATGCAGAAATAGTTAGATATTAGATTTAATTTTTAGAAATAGTTTTGCTTAGAAAAAGGGCGGTCATTTAAACCGTATCTTGAATCTGTGTAATTAAGTTAGTAAGTTAGTAGTATTTAAACCCTTCTCATGCATTTAGAGAAGGGTCCAGAAATTTATCAAAAACTCGTCCTCAGAACATGCACTTTTGCACCCTCAGAGGGGGTTTTGGTGAATGAATGGATCAAGATTTGTTTATGTTTGCATTTGATATTTGCTACTAATGTTGCACTTCTGTACTCTTAGTGGATGTTAGAGCAAGGAGAGATAAATCATTGTCGCTTGAAGCTTATGAGTAGGACTAGTCATAAATGGTACTTTTATCTCTTGACCATTTCTGCTTATATGTTAAAGTGATATACAGTTTTTAGTTGTTTATGTATTATTGCATGAATGCCTGAGTTATCATTTGGCACTTTTGTACGGTGATAGCTATTTATTTATGCTTAATGTATGAATATCTCATTATGCGATATGTTTTTCACAACTGTTTCGTCTAACTTTTTATGCGAAGTGGTTCATCCTTATTGATTTCCTTTCTTATAATAGTTGAATGATCTTTATTACCAGTCGTTATTTGAAATCTTTTTAGATCGCATAACAAAATAATTACATCCTGGGTTAGTATAGACTTAGATGTTGCTGCTTATTAGATTACAATAGCATAGCATTAGATTACAATTAGAATTAGAATATCTTAAATTAGGAACTGTTAGACCAGGAACATCAAATTCTACACACACACACACTCATAGAATCGGAAAATGGTCCCATATCCCCAGTCGGACCCACTATACCAAACGGATAAGGAGCTGCCAACCAAGGTCTGGACCGGGCGGGTATCCCCCTTGTTGTAGACCCGATTTTCGGGGCCTCAACATATTTGGCGCTAGAAGGAGGGCCTGAATTGTGAATGGCAAATAAATCCAAATCTGAATACCATTCTAAGAGTAAATCACCCTCACCATCTCCCCCAACTTCTCCATTACACTTAAACCCAGAGTTAGAAGTCGCTCGAGTATCAACCGCTGCTACAAACCCTGACATTTCAAAACAATCTACCGTTGAACTTCTTGAAGTTGAATCTCTGATTCACAAACTTCAACGATTTTCCATTTCTCCTCAAAGGTCTGATAAATCTCAAGGCAGCGTGACTTTGTAGTATAACCCCGCTCATCCCCTGACCAAGCTAAAGAGTGAAAAGTTTGGCGTTCAGCCAACCGAATTACCTCTTCCCACCAGGAAAAGAGCAAGGAAATCACCTAAAGGGTCCGACAGCGAGACTCTTTCGTCAACATCATCCATCTCAACTTCTTCACCGCAAAGTCAACCATCCACCCCACCTCTTCAGATCATCGTCCATCCATCCACTGGAACCCCCACAACTCTTCCTCAATCATCTACAATCGTAGTATCCTCATCTTCCCAGCCACAGGGATCATCTTCTGCACTTTCCACTGTTAGCAGTTCAGCAATGGCCCAGTCTCCATGGAATAACCCTGGGGCAGTCTTAATGCCTGCACCCTTGAGTCAAATGCCGACCCATCCTAATAAATTGCTGCCTAAATTTAATCCAGACGCAGGCATGCTAGCAGAAGAGCACATAAACAAATTTATGCTATCCATTAATCTTAATGGGGTTACTAATGAAGATGCTATTTTTCGACTCTTTCCTTATACTCTGCAAGGAATAGCTGGATCATGGTATTTTTCATTACCCTCCAGATCTATCACTAGTTGGGATATCTTCCAGGAGCAATTCCTGACCAAGTTTGGTGATGACAGGTCTACGACAATGTTAATCAATGACCTATCCAACCTTAGGGCCGAATCTAGAGAGCCTATCAAATATTTCAATTTACATTTCAACAAAATCCTAAACAAAATTCCTACTACTTCCAAGCCCAATGAAGAAGTACGAAGTGAATGGTATATCACCACTCTACCATCAAACATAGCAATCTTCATGGACAGGGATAATAAAACAACCTTAGCCGAAAACATGAAAGAAGCAATAGCAGTAGAGAAACGTATAATAGCCCTGGAAAAGAAATCCTCGATAGAGGAACGTAAATCCAAGAAAGTCACCTTCAAGGAAGACTCCAAGAAGAAACAAGAAAAAGATCCATTCGATTTGGAAGGATTGCAGAAAGTTCTAAAGACCATGTCCAATGAAATGGTCGACATAAAAAAGCAAGTAGCAGAAACTTCTTCAAAAAAGCCCTACAGAGCTTTTAAAAGAGGCCCTTCAACGGATTCAAAGCCACGCAATGCTATTTCAAATGCTGAATCTGAAGAAGAGGAAGAGGAGATTGCCACTGAAGGGCAAAATGATGAGGAAGAAGTTGTGGAATTACAAGGAATGTGGGATTTCATCCTCCCACAAGAAGAAGATCAAGAAGTATTTCCAGTTAGCACACGAAGCAAAAATCAGCTTGATCCTCCCCAAACTATCCCTATGCTAAAAAGTGCAAGCTCTGCAATAAAGGATAAAGTCGCAACAAAGAAAACGACATCTAAAGCGACTCAAACTAGCCCAGTCCAAACAGATGAATCAACTCCATCTAAAACATTGATTGCGTCGGATGAAATGGAGTACAATATTATAGAAGACATGAAAAAGACTAGGGCCAACATCACCCTTTACGAATGGAGCAAGTTAAAGCATCAACAGAAGATAATGATGAAAGAATTACATGCCATGCCAGTTGCACCTTTGCCTGCTGCTGTACTTTATCAAGCTTCTCAAAACATGGGAAGACCTCCAACTAACGCGATCAATAAGATTGATCCAAATGACATCGCTCTAATTGGAGGAAGATCGAGATCTCATACTCCCCCGTTTCTCCTTACTTATGAAATTTTCAATAAAAATGTGCACAATTGTTTGGTAGATTCTGGCGCTTCATTCAATATTTTACCAAAGTCCATATGTGCCAAGTTAAACGTTCAGCCGCAAAAATCCATTGTGCACATAGTTCAGCTAGATCGATCTCAAGTTGAAGTGATTGGCGAACTAAATCAAGTAATCATAAGGCTGTCATCCAACCTAAAGGTATGTCAAGTTATTGACATTCTAGTTGCTGATATTCCAAAATTCTATGGCTTAATTCTTAGCAGGGATTGGTCAGAAAAACTTCACGGATACTTCGCAACTGACTGGTCGCACATGTGGCTGCCCTACAATGGTAAACCAAATCAAATAAAAGTTGAACGAGAACTACACTAGAAATACATAGTAACGGAGTTAGAGGGGGAAAATGAACCAGTAGCATACAACAGTAGCATTATTGGCAATTACTCGGTAGATTCTTTCCTCAGAAATTTCAATGCTCATGCATCACCCTATTTAGAACACTCTGTTTTATCCCAAGTCAAAAATTTTTCTCGAACTGATAGTTTGAAATGTATCAATTTTTTAGATAAACCTGTAAATAAATCTTTGTTTTGGAAATTATTTTTTGATGGTTCTAGATCTAACGAAGGAGCAGGAGCAGGATACTTTCTGATTAGTCCAGAAGGAGATAAAATCATGCTCACATGCAGACTCGAATTCGATTGCACCAACAATACAGTAGAATATGATGCTTTGGTCCAAGGGTTGTACAAAGCAATCGGGTTAGACGTAAAGTATCTTCAAGTTTTCGGAGACTCTGAGATTGTGGTTAAATGTAACACTATACATTGCTTATCAGGTCATTTAAAAATTATCAATCCTTAGTTCAAGATCTGACTGAGCATTTCATAGCGTTTAATATCTCTTCAATCCCCAGACTCCAAAACACAAGTGCAGACCTTTTGGCTAACGTAGCTTCTAAGCTTATTCCTTCAAAAGATTTTAGTCCAGATAGATTCTCAATAGAATTAATCTTTAGACCATCCATTCCTGATAACATCACAAATCGGAGAGTATTCAATGATGATCCTGATATTGTAAATTTTCTCACATCTGAAGGATCCTACTCCAATCAAATAATTGACGAAGACCAACACAATCGACAATTGCAACAAGATAGCACTAACAATGTTATACCTAAGTTGGTAATCAAGTTAGAAGACTTGTATGATTTGAAGGATTGGTTTAAAAGGTCTACCAATTCAAAAATCCAAAGTTCAACCTTGAACTACGAATTAGTAAACCTAGGAACCGATGCTAAACCACAAAACATTAATCTAGGTCTTGGCCTAGCCCCTGAAGAAAAACTATCGTATATTCGTCTTTTGAGACAATATAAAAATGATTTTGCCTGGAATTATGACGAACTGAAAGCATACGACACTTCCATCATCCAACATACTATTCCCATGATCGATAATGAAAAACTTGTCCAACAAAAGCTGAGAAAGATCCATCCCAATTTAGAAAATCAGATAAAAACTGAGCTCAATAAGTTATTGAAAGCCAGAATAATTTTTCCCGTCAGACATTCCAAATGGGTCTCCAATATGGTACCTGTTAGAAAGAAAAACAGAGATATTAGGAACTGCATTGACTTTTGAAACCTTAACAAGGCCTGCCAAAAAGATAATTTTCCTTTACCACCTATGGAACAGATACTACAGGCAGTGGCGGGCTCAGAATTATTGTCTTTCTTGGATGGATTTTCAGGATATAATCAAGTGTTGGTACATCCTGATGATAAATTGAAAACCACATTCAGAACTAAATGGGGCACATACGCATATCGAAAGATGCCATTTGATTTGATTAATGCTGGTGCCACGTTTTAGAGAGCCATGGACATCGCATTCAAAGGTTTAGTCAATAAATCTATTGTAGTTTATTTGGATGATATAACAGTGTATTCAAAGAAACGAAGCAACCATCTTAAAGACTTGAAACAAATCTTCCAACGGTGTTTAAGGTATGGAATTTCACTTAATCCAAAGAAATCTTTTTTCACATTAAGTGAAGGGAAACTTCTAGGATTCATAGTGTCAAAATCCAGTATTCACATCGATTCCGACAGAATCAAAGAAATTTCTGAAATATCCCTACCTCATAACAAAAAAGCCATGCAATCTTTCCTTGGTCAGATCAACTTTGTAAAGAGATTCGTTCCAGATTTTTCACGAATCGTCTCTCCTTTGCAAACCATGATTAAAAAGAACTCAAATTTTAAATGGGGCCAAGATGAACACGAAGCATTCAACCTGATCAAACAAGCTATTATTAATGCTCCATCTTTAGCAACTCCAAAATTTTCAAAGCCTTTTATTTTATACACATTTGCCTCAGATAGGTCATATGCTGCAATTCTCACTCAAGCAAATCAAGAAAAAGCAGAAGCCCCAATTGCGTTTTTTAGTTCAAATTTACAGGGTGCTGAATTAAATTATTCAGATGTGGAGAAACAGGTTTATGTTGTTTTCAAAGCGGTCAAATACTTCAGACCTTTCTTACTCAAAACCCATACTAAGATTATAGTATTGTTTCTAGCAGTAAGGAACCTTCTATTACAGAAGTATGTGGGTGAGAAAAGGGCCAATTGGGTTACTACCTTACAGGAATATGACATTGAGATTAAACCATCAAACATTGTAAGAGGTCAAGGCTTCTGCAAAATGCTGGTTGGAGCATCACAAATTTCTGAAATTCCATCTGAAGAGGTAAAAATGTGCGAGGTAAGCCTAAACGATGCAGAGTCATTATATGCTGATATCATTTATTATCTTAAGAATGGGTATTCTCCTTCACACCTCGATCATACTAAGAAAAGAGCTCTAAGATTAAAAGCCAAACAATATCAGCTCATAAACAATATTATTTTTAGAATAAATTATGATTATGTTCTTCTTAGGTGTCTTGAGAAATATGAAGCTGAAAAAGTTTTGCAGGAACTCCACGATGGGCCAGCAGGCAAACACTATGCTGGAGATGCTACTGCACATAAAATCTTGCGTGCAGGATATTACTGGCCCACGTTATTTAAAGACTCGCACAGTTACGTGAGGAGATGTCAAGTCTGCCAAACTACTGCTGGAAGACAAAAGAAGCCATCCTTGCTACTACAGCCGGTTAACATTGACCAACCTTTCAGTCAGTGGGGATTGGACATAATAGGTGAGATTGTTCCTCACTCTTCTAAGCAGCATAGATACATCCTCACAGCAACAGATTATTTTACTAAATGGGTAGAAGCAGTTCCACTCAAGACGGCTAATGCTAAAAATATCATTGAGTTCATAGATCAATTTATAATCACTAGGTTTGGATTGCCTTCCGCTTTAATGTTTGATAATGCATCATACTTTTCTGGAAATGCAATGATTGAATTTGCACTTAAAAGAGGATTCAAACTTAAATATTCAGCCAATTATTACCCACAAGGCAATGGGTTAGCTGAGTCCACAAATAAAAACCTAATCAGGATTATCAAGAGAACAGTTGACCAAATCATAAAATTTGGCACAAGGCTTTGATATATGCTTTATGGGCAGACTGAATAACGCAAAAAGCTTCTATCGGCACTTCTCCCTTTAATTTAGTTTATGGGAAAGAAGTGGTTCTTCCGACTCATTTATCAATTCCCTCTTTGTCTCTAGTTCAATACATTGATGAAGTACCCACTTCCTCCTTACAACTGAGACAAATGGAAATAATCAAATTAGAAGAACAACGAGAACAAGCTAGGAAAACGCATGCTCATCATCAAGCACTAGTAAAATCCTCTTTTGATTCAAACATAATGACCAGAAAAGATTTTCAGATGGGAGACTTAGTTTTAAAGTGGGACAAAGCTCATGAAGAGAAAGGAAAACACACAAAATTTCAAAGAATGTGGCTTGGTCCTTTTCAAATTGTAGAAGTCATAGGTCCATCAACGTTTGTGTTACAGGATTTAGCAGGTAAGAGAGACTCTTTGCCTGTTAACGGACAAATTCTCAAGAAATATTTTCCATAGAAGATTATTCTTCTATTTTTTGTAGAGTAGTTATTTTTCTTTTCAAAATAAAACCAGTTGTGAGTAGTTACATTAGGCATTTACGAAAAAGACACCAACTCTCTTTCAGATTTTGAACTTTTCGCTTATATAAATAGCAAATCTTTTGGAAAATTAATCTCTATTATTGATAGATACAGTTAAAGACTCTAGCTCAGATATGATACTAGTTTCAACTTCAAAAATTTTGATGAAAACAACCTTTAGTGAAGAAATTGTTTTATCTGAGTACAATGAAAGGTATCAATAACAAAATAAAGGTTCTCTATAGAACAGCTGTTTCCAAAAACTCTATTATTGTCATCCAGAGATATCTTAAGGAAACAATGACTTCCTCCCTAATAAGGAAATCACAAATTTCAGAGGAACAACCCAAAGATACACTTTATCTTGAAGAATAAGAGGTCTCATCACGAGCCAGCTTATCGTAATCACAGATATTATAACTTGTTGACTTTGCCGATACTGTACACCACAACAGGGCAATGACTCAAGATTGTTGCAATCAAAAGACAAGGGGTCTCATCACGAGCCAGCTTGTTCAGCAAGGTTATAAATCAAGTGAATGACAGTGTCATAATTTGGCTACCAAACCAAGACATTGTTATTTAAGAGTAAAAAAGAAAATCAAAGCAATAAGTGTGGATATGGAGTTTTCTTTGAAAAGTTGTAGGTTTCCTTAAGTATGATACAGGATCATTGCTGGGTAACAGGTAACCCTGTCGAGGCTATAAACGCATGCTGGTAGCAGAGCCTCTACCTACGACAAATGAGCATATTTAAAACTGGTTTACAGAGAAGACTTTGTTTTATCTTTACAAGGCCAAGTAATGACTGATGTAAATACACGTACTAGCCTGAGGAAGAAAATAATCAAAGTGGAAAATAGTTGAAACAAAATATCATTGACAGTTTAGAGCATAATTTACTTTATCTTTCCATAATAAAGTTTAATTTTCTGAAATTTTTTTTGTTTTGGAAGTTTAGAAAATTCAATAGAATTACAGAGATAACTGGTTCTTCCAAGTGAATTTCCAATTGTTGTGGCCACCAACAACCCCCCTCCTTATTTAGTATTAGCAATAAGACTATGTAAGTGGGGACCCTTAGTAAAAAAATTCAAAAAATCAATTAGAACTCATATATGTTACTCCTTAAGAAATATCGCATCGCGCAAAGAATGATAGGGTATTTTCTTATGAGTCAAAATGGTAAAATGCGAGATCGCGATGCGAACTCCATCACATCACACACATTAAGAAAATCTCACGTTAGAAAACCTTAAAAAATGCTGATATGCGAAAACGCCGATATGCGATATCGCATATCACATCTCGCAAAATTGCATGAAAGACACATAACGATTTAACGATAAAGCGATCTGTGATCATGCGATGCTGCGATCTACGATCTTGTGATGGCACAATCAAGAAACCTTGCGATGGAACAGCACGATGAAGTTGCGGTAATGCGATACAGCGAAATGCGATACTACCATGCAGATCGCAGAAACATTCCATCGCAAATTTTCCTAGCTCAATATCCAAGAAAAAGTTTTCCATAAATTAAGAACTGGTTACGCGCTTTAATGATAATTAATATGTTATATGTCAGTTGTTAATAAAATATGGTTTTATGTTGTTCGAAGATCTAGTTCACATCAGGTGGCGTGCTTTTGCATATCCGTAGCATTTAAAACTTTCCTGTCGTTATTTATTATCATTACTCTCTCCTCACCTGTGAACTGCAGGAACGAAAAACAAAAGTTACACAAAGCAATGTGAAGGAAGCTATGAGGAAGAAGGGTAAAGCTCCAATGTTCAAAGATAGAGAAAAGACTCCCTCATAAACGGATACCGCATGCAACAAAGCCGCAGATTCACAGAATGCTACTAAGCCATCCATTACAGATCTTTCATATACAACCATGGTTGAATGAGTACTGAAGGATGCTAATATCAACAGGCAGTTTAATGCTTAGGGTCAAGAGCTCACAAGGACATTATTTTTACAAATTTTTAAGCTTTATACCCGATAAATATGAAGAGGCGCAAAAGGAGAAAGACGCATCAGAGAAGCCTGGATCAAAGAACGGAGGCAGTTTCCGATGCGCGATTAGCGCCTAGCGCTAATCATGCATCGCTGAGAAAATTGTTCGAGAAGGAAAGCCTCTAACTGCTCAGTCACCTGTAAGCTAAAGAAAAGGCAGAAGCAATCCAAAGGGTTAAACAAGTGAACTGAGATTATTACTGGGCATACGCAGTAAATCCACATAGTCAGAGGATGACTCTCGAGTATATCATCGACTTTGCTGAGAAGATGGTGCCAGCTCTTACCAATTCTGTTTGCTTAGCTCAACCAAAAGCGGAAGGCAGTCAGCCGACTCTACCCAGGCCAATACTAAATGCTTGCAACATTAAGGAGCAAATGCAGAAATAGTTAGATATTAGATTTAATTTTTAGAAATAGTTTTGCTTAGAAAAAGGGTGGTCATTTAAACCGTATCCTGAATTTGTGTAATTAAGTTAGTAAGTTAGTACTATTTAAAACCTTCTCATGCATTTAGAGAAGGGTCCAAAAATTTATCAAAAACTCGTCCTCAGAATATGCACTTTTGCACCCTCAGAGGAGGTTTTGGTGAATGAACGGATCAATATTTGTTTATGTTTGCATTTGATATATGTTACTAATGTTTCACTTCTATACTCTTAGTGGATGTTAGAGCAAGGAGAGATAAATCATTTTCGCTTGAAGCTTATGAGTAGGACTAGCCATAAATGTTACTTTTATCTCTTGACCATGTATGCTTATATGTTAAAGTGATATACAATTTTTAGTTGTTTATGTATTATTGCATGAATGCCTGAGTTATCATTTGGCACTTTTGTACGGTGATAGCTATTTATTTATGCTTAATGTATGAATAACTCATTACGCGATATGTTTTTCACAACTGTTTCATCTAACTTTTTTATGCGAAGTGGTTCATCCTTATTGATTTCCTTTCTTATAATAGCTGAATGATCTTTATTACTAGTTGTTATTTGAAATCTTTTTATATCGCATAACAGAAGAATTACATCCCGGGTTAGTATAGACTTAGATGTTGCTGCTTATTAGATTACAATAGCATAGCATTAGATTACAATTAGAATTAGAATACCTTATATTAGGAACTCTTAGACTAGGAACATCAAATTCTACACACACACACTCATAGATTGGGAAACTGGTCCCATATCCCCAGTCGGACCCGCTATACCAAATGGATAAGGAGTTGCCAACCAAGGTCCGGACCGGGCGGGTATCCCCCTTGTTGTAGACCCAATTTTCGAGGCCTCAACACAACCGAGCTTTGTATTTCTCCACCTTTCCTTCTGCATTCATCTTCCTCTTAAACACACATTTTCTACCAATGGGTTTCTTCCCAACCGACAACTCCACTAGATCCCAAGCCTCATTTTTTTGTGAATATTCCATTTCATCAACCATGGCCTCTTTCTATAGTTTTCCATCCTTTGAATCTACTACCTCCCTCACAGTTCTCAAATGATCATCAGTAATAGATAAAGCAAAATTTGAACAAAAAGTAGATGGACTATACCTTTTTGGCTACGTTCTTTCTCGAACTGATATTCTCACAGTCGGGGCTTGTGACTCTTCATCTTCTGATTCCACTTCTGCTGTAGAGTCTGATTCTTCCTCCTTTAGCTCAAACTCTATATTCTCAGGTTGCTTTGGTATGACTTTATGTTTAATAACATCTTTCACCTCTCTAAACATCACATCTGAGTTGTACACAACCTTCCTTGTTTCTGGATTCCAAAGCTTATAACCTTTTAAACCATCCTTGTACCCAATAAAAATGCGTTTTTTAGATTTACTATCCAACTTTGTTATTTTCTCCTTTGGAACATATACATATGCATCACATCCAAATATCCTCAAATGTGAAATAGAATGTTTCTTACCAGTCCATACCTCTTGTGGAGTCTTATCCTCCAACACTGATGAAGGTGATTTGTTGACCAGGCAACATGCAGTCTCCACCACCTCTACCCATAATTCCTGTCCTAACCCGACACCACTACACATGCTTCTTTCCCTTTCCATCAACGTCTTGTTCATTCTTTCTGTAACTCCATTTTTCTCAGGTGTGTATGGAGTATTATTTTGTCATGCTATACCACACTTCTTACAGAACTCTACAAATTCCTTCTTGCAAAACTCTCCACCATTATATGTCCTCAACACCTTTATCTTCTTCTCTGTCTAGTTTTCCACTAGAGCCTTAAATTCTTTAAAACAACCAAAGACTTCGGATTTCTTCTAGAGGAAATATATTCATGTATTCCTTGAGAAGTCATATATAAATGATACATAGTACACAGATTTTCCCAGTGATGGAACTGACACATGTCCAAACACATCACTGTGCATAGGCTCTAATATATGTTTTTCCCTCTTACCACCAGAGGGGAAACTCATCCGATTCTGCTTCCCATATACATAATTTTCACAGAAATCAAAATACAGAGAGATATTAGACATACCTTCTACCATACCGTTACCATGAAGTATTTGAAGGTCCTTCTCTCCAATATGTCCAAGCCTTTGATGCCATAGCATGGTCTTTTCTCCAGAGACCACTAAATTTTTTGCTCCACTTTCAGGAACCACAAAACTATTTCACCCATTAATAATAGTGCTACCTTGAAGCTTGTACATAATTCCAATCTAAACTCCTCGCATCAATACTAGTTCTCCCCAAACCATCTTGTAGGTATCTTTCTTGAACACTGCTTTTACACCTGCATCATCCAACTTGCTTACAAAAATCAGATTTCTGGAAAATGTAGGAATATGCAGAACACCCAGAAGTGTTCTAATCCTTCCACTTTGCAACTTCAAGTTGACTTTTCTGCGACCAATGATTCTAGCCTTCTTGTCATCCCCATAGAAGACATCACCACCATCATATTTCTCACACCCGCAAAACCACTCTCTATGGGGGGTGAAATGAAAGGATGCACATGAGTCAATCAAACATGCCTCATGATCTAAATGTGTAGTTGAAGAAGAAGTCAAGTACCCATCCCCAACTTCATCTGAGGTTGTTTTCACCTCTACAAAAGGAGCATCATCAAATCCCTTTCCTTTCTCAAGAGATTTAGATTTACAATCCCTTTTGAAGTGCCTTTCCTTTCCACATTTCCAATACACCTTTACAGGTTTTCCTGGAGATTTAGATCTCCCTCTAGATTTAGATCTCCCACTCGAGGACTTATTTTTTGTTTATGTTCTGGGACCGTCCTCGTACAGACAAGGCATCACCATTATAGCCCTCCATATTTTTCTATCTCATCTCTTCCGACAGCAAGGATGAGACTATTTCATCAAACTGCAAGGCAGTTGCATTGCTACCTATTGCCACAACCAAACTATCCCATGAATATGGTAGAGAACACAAAAAACTGATGCACTTATCTTCATATGAAATTTTAATATAAATAGATATTAACTGGCTTAGCACAATATTAAATGCGTTCAGATGCTCTGCCATCGAGTCTCCATCTTTCATCCTCAGGTTATACAGATTTTCTCGTAGGAACAATCTATTCACCAGAGACTTATATTGGTACAAAGTCCCTAACTTGTCCCACATAGTCTTTGCTGAAGATTCCCCTGATACATTCAGTAATACTTAATCTGAGACACACAATCGTATTGTTCTCTTTGCCTTCCAATCCAACTTCGCCCAATCTTCAGTTAACATTGTTGTTAGTTTAGTACTTGAATCTACCGCGATCCGCTGATCTTTATCCACCAACAGATCCTCCATCTTGAGTTTCCAGAGCTCAAAACTCTGAAGATTAAATTTGCCGATCTTTATCTTTCCACTGCTCACCATCTTCTTTATCCACAAGAATCGATCCCGCAGATCTCCCACTGAATAGTTTCTACCACAGGCCCGAGGAGAAAACCCTCAGCAACAAAGGCTTCCCCTTGAATCCAAAACAACTTTGATACCGATGTAGGTTTTAACCCTATACAAAAATTACCTGCATACGAACTCAAAAAAACATAAAATAAATAATGGCGAGAGCATAAAACATATATACACAGAGATTTTCCCCTGGATCCCAAAAGCAGGACTACCAGATTGACTTTTCATTATGTTCCTTTCAATGTTACAATACATATATATACATGTCGAAGCATTCATTAAACATGTATTAGAACATAATTGTACTTCCTTTGATCGGATCTACAAAATACCATGGACAAAAAACCATCATGCCCAAAACTGCTTGAAAAATCCATGAACAAAATCATAGGCAGGTCTGCCCACCTAATATAGGGTCCAAAAAAAGAAAATTCCCAGGGCCTGTCTTAGACCCCATTCAGGGGGGCTACCGCCCCCTTTCTTACCCCCTGACGCAACATATAAGGGGGGCTACTACCCCCCCACCCCCCTGCATGTGGGGCAGTCGTGGAAAGAATATAACACAACCCAACACACTTATTAGTCCAACTTGGTGGAATGGGTGTGAAGGGGTACAAGAGATATCTAAGAGGTTGGATTGATTTATGTTGAGTCATACTCTGTCTAATCTTCTGGTGGGCATGAGATCTGTAATCATCCCATCCTTTATGTCTGATCATTAACCTATTGTTCTTAGGTGTGAGGGTATGATGAATGGATGGATATTTCCTTTTAAGTTCAACCCGAAATGACTTCAGTTGGAGGCTTTCCAGAATTTGGTGAATAGGAGTTGGAAAGTGCCACAAAAGACACATGCATCAAATGGGATGGCTCTTATATGCCATAAACTTAATAGACTGAAGAGAGAGGCTCGATCTTGGATTAAGTCAATGCAAGAGGCAGATATAAAATACTTGAGGGAGATTGAGCATAAGCTCAGGTACCTAAATGACCCAAGGGATCCAATGTTTTTTTCGGCTACGTACAAGACCCAGATCATAGATCTAGAAGAAAGGAGGAACAATATTTTGTGCTCACAAGAAGATGATATTAGAATGAAAAGCATAGCTATTTGGATCAAGGTTGGTGACAAGATTACCAGATACTTCCACTCACAATTCAACCTCAGAAAGAAGTGCAATGTGATCAAGAAGATCTGGGATTCAGTGGGTAATAGATGCAATACACAAAACTTGATCGAAGAGGTGACAGTGGCACATTTTAGAGGACAGTTTGCAGTGTAGGAACAAGACTTCTTGGCATAGATGGAACTTATTAATTTGGTGCTAAATATGTTCAGTGAGGCAGACAATGCACTTCTCAGTTGGTCGATCACGAAAGTAGAGATTTCAGAGACTTTAAGGGTATGTGCAAAAGAAAAATGCTCGGGACCGAACGGGTGGGGGATAGAACTTTTTTGTCACTTCAAAGAGTTAATGCTATCATATTTGTTGGCAGTAGTAGAAGAGTACAGGATTAAAGGATATGTCGCAAAAGCTGTTAATGCGACTTTCATCATATTAATCCCCAAAAAGGAGCTCACAAATGCCTTTGTAGACCGATTTTGTTGTGTAAATCAATTTACAAGTTGATCTCCAAGTTGATTGAGTGTAGAATCAAACCTATTTTGTCTAGGTTCGTTTCAAAGGAACAATTTGGGTTCCTGGAAAGCGGGCAAATTCAAGACAATATCAATATTACACAGCAAATTATGCATTTTGTAAAGTGTAGAAAGATGAGTGCCTTTTTGATGAAAGTAGACCTCTCTAAGGATTATGATGGTATTGGTGGGCTCTAGTATTGCAGCAATAATGCTGCAACCCCTGGGACTCTATTCTTTACTCTTATCAACCCGGTAGTTCATAACAAACTTGGAAGCGACGGTGTTGTATGCACAAGTACTAGCTCTTGCCGCAGCCGTCACTTGGTCAGCTGGCACAATTCTGCTAGGAGCTTAAGCCAACTTCTATGAGCTCTGAGAAGAAGATTTCTAACTGATGGATGGAAGCTAACTCAAAGGAGGCTAATCTACTTGCAGAAAGAAACTGAAAAGCTAAAAGGAAATGAAAACCCTAGCAAACCCTAATTTCCCCAGCTAATCCTACTGATGCAGGAAAGAGGACGAAATCTACTAAAAGAGATTCCATTGACTTCTAAGAAGGTGAAATGCATGTGTCTAAGCTACTTCTATAGTAAAATATGAAAAAGAAAAAAAAAAGAAAAAAAAAAAACATCTTTTTGTATTTTTAAGTAAAGTGTCAGAATTGTCACGCATGTGCTTTAACTTGTTTTTGACTATCAAGAGGTGGATTGGTGAGAGGAAATGCTTGTAGGAGGTTGGGAAGGTTGGGAGGGAGCCTAAGGGGTCCCTACCACTCTTCCATAGAGTTTCATAGAGTTTGGCTATCAAGAAACCGCTTTCATGAGCTTCTACAGGAAGTCTGCAGGGGTTCTACAGGATGTTTTGCGTTTTCTATAGGATGTTCAGAAATGGGATTTTGGAGAGTGGATGGAGAGAGAAAGGTGTAGAAGTGAGTGTGTGGGTAGGATAAGGGTGTGAGGAGGTCCAGGACTTGGTGGATGGAGCTGAGGAGTGATGAGGATGGCTGGATTTGTTCAAGGAGGAGTAGAGCAATGTTGCACAAAAATATGGAAAATAGGTCAAAGTGAGGGAACGTAGCAAATTTGAGGCAAGAATCAGAGTTATGGGATGGAATAGATGGGATTGATGGAGTATGGGTATATGGAGAGGTATTACAGGCGCTCTGCAAGTTATTTCTCAAACTGAACAAACAATGACTTGGAAAACCAATGACCTAGCTACTTTACTCTAATCTGACCTGAGTAACAGCAAAGGAAATGAACAGAAGTTTATTTGCAATGAAATCACGTGAAATAGCTATGCAAACTAAGCAATCATGAACCTGAACGCGTAACCACAACTGGTATCAACTTCTACAAATGAGAATCTACACTAATAATTTCATGATGAAGCAAAGATAGTGTTTTTGGTAGCTGCAAGGACACCTTGGTCTCAGCTCATGGTCCCACTAAGGGAGAGGTGAGATCAGAGGTGCTTGATGGCCTGTTTCTGAATATCTTCCTTATTATTAACCTATCAACTTAATCTGAACATAGAAAGCCTTTCTAATCATCAACAATGACCTAGGTAACCAGCAAGATTTCAATCTACTTAACAGAAATTATTTTGCAAGGACATAAAAAACAAATAATAGTACACAAAGGAAGCCTTGGCACTTGGGTTCGGCCCAAACCCAAGAGATATAGGCTCCGAAGAAAAACTTAGAAGTGATGCCAAATAAAACTGCTTTTCATTACTCAGAAATAACCATGTCACAAGAAAGTTATACAAGAGTAGCTACGAAAATGAGCTGAGAAAATGACAGCACTATAGTGCAAAACCCAACAGTTCAAAAAGTAACCTACGAAGGCTGAAAGCCTTCCTATTTATGCACTATGAGGGTCCTCAGTAGCCCTCCTTAACTCAAGGGGCTCGGCTGTTCAAACTGCCAGTAAACAGTCACTTTTCACAAAGTTGCTCGGCTACCTTTAGGATTCATTTTGGTGGCCTGCTGAGCTCCGAGTTGAGGGTGGAGATTTCGAGGAAGGGCCATTTAATGCAAGAGACACCCTTCCTACAAATCCTCACCCTTATTCCTTCATGCTTGGCTGTCATCTGGCTCATAATTTATTGGCCTTGTTCCAAAATTTGTCCAAAAAAACTTGAAATAACCATGTACTACCCTTCTTGGTAAAGTGACCACTCTTATTCGTTCAAATAACATAAACATACTCAAAAGACATGCATAAAATATGAAAAATGGTGGATTGATGAAGAACAGTAGGCAAAATGAGCCCAATAAGTTACCCATTTTTGGGGCTCATCATCACCCCCCTGCTAAATGGGTTGCTCATCCTTTGAGCAACTAATCTAGCTCATCATCCTTGATAGCTTTAATTGCCTCCCTCACGTCCCAGGGCTCCACGGTGATATCTTCTTCTCGGTCGTGAAACCCTGCTTTCCTTTCCACTTCCTCCCACTGTCTGTTTTCCTCCTCTTCCTTAACTCCTTCTAGCAATCCCAAAAGCAAGGGAGGACTAAATTTCAGACCAATCCAATTGGCTTGCAGATTTTGCATCGACTGTTTGTAGAGGGGTACCCTTGCCATGGCCTCCCTCATCCTAGTGGGAGAGTGGTATTCTCTTATCTTCAAGCTATGGGGTAGTGTGTTCCACCGCCTTGTGCAGGCATGAAGGCAGTTATCTCCCAACAGCCTCTCCATGTCCTCAAAGTGGGCAATAGCTTGAGCCTGTTGCTCAATGTACTCTGGTAAATCCTGAGGGCTGTTGGCCAAGTGCTAGTGGGCGCTTATCACTACTGAGGGATCCTCCGGCTCTGCTCTGATTATTAGTGGCTCACTGAGTTCCCTGCTCATAATATTTCAGACCTCTGCTGCTCTTTTTTCCTCATGATTTATCCAAGAGGCCATGGCCATAAGTTGGACGTCTCCTACCATACTATTGGCATCCCATGAATTCATATTTGGAAGGACTAAGTTGTGCAAATAAAACTCTGATAATTTAGCCTTGTCCTCTGATGAGCTACTGTCACATAAAGCCACAAATTGATGATAAATGGAGTGATGCCCCTTTGGGCCAAGGTGTTAATCTGAAACTGCAACCACTGATCCTTAAGATATAGGGTGTATGATTTGGTAGGTTTCCTACACTACAGAGCTTCCATCACCCAGTTGGCCATTCAGGCTAGGCTAGCCTCCTTTTCTTGCACCTGTTGTTTCAAAGACTGTATCTCCTGGGCTGCTTGCAAGTCCTTCTCCTGTAGCTGTCTAGTTAGTGTCTCAATTTTAGCCTGCAACCCATCTCTTCTCTGCTATTCATCAGGGGTTTCTTTGTTTGTTGTGGGCTCCTCCTGTTGTTGTTGTTCTCCCAAGATGTGGGGCCTGTCTTCCTTATACTGTCCCTGTAGCTGTAGCTGCTATTTAAGTAGCTCGTTTTCTTCCTGTAGCTTGGCCCGCTGGCTGCTTTCCACATGTCATACCATAGCCAATTTCTTTCTAGCCTCTTTGAGTTGTTCCTCCAGGGGCCCTATATCTTCCACACCCTTGGGCTTAGCGATCTTCATCCAAGTGTGGGTCCTCACTCTCTCTTCTTCTAGTGCAAGGAAAAGTGGCACTGCGAATTTTTGGGGAATGATCTTTCTGGCCTCTAACAAGTTATAGTAGGAGCCCAAGCTGGGTTGGGGGCTTGGTTCCACAATGTTCTCTGCCTTTTCTTCCTCCTGTGATGATTTAGCTGCCCTTCCTTACAATTCTTCGATCTCCTTTAGCCTAGCCAGCATTTCCTGTAAAACAGTCTCAGCATCCTCTAGAGAGGTCTTTGTGTCTAACATTTTCATCCTTTCTCTCCAGGTGGATGTCTTGGGGCTTCCCCGTTCATAGGTGATGGATGCCTTTGAAGGCGACCTTTCCTTTTGTTTAGCTGGGGTATCCACAATCGTAATTGGCTCCGTTGACTGTGGCTGGGGTCTGCCAGTTTTTATCCGCATGCTCCTTCTTGCCTTAAAATACATGGAAGGCTCCCTTTTTTGCTTCCCTTTTTTGGTTTGGAGATGTGCTTAAGGCAGCCAGCACAGCTGCCGCCTCCCTGGCCAAAATCTCAGGTGATTTTTCCTTTTGCTACTCCGTTTCCATACTTCCTGTAGAAAGTCCTGTGTCGACTATTTTCATGCTTCCTGTAGAAACTGTTTTCATGCTTCCTGTAGAAACTGTTCCAACTGTTTCAGTCTGCTTGGCTGGATGTGTCTTTCCTTTTAATTTCTATGTGGTTGCCTTGGTTGTGCCCTCCTTTTTTTGGACTTTTTCAGTCCTCTCCACTCTACTCTGCAATCGTTTCTCCCTAGGTGTTTGTGCCATTGTTCCTCCCACAGTTTTAGGCTCAACAACTTGGACTTTCCCTCATTTCTCTTCTTGTTCTTTCTGTGGTGGTCTGTCCTATGTTTATTTACCACTGGATTTCTCTCTTGCCTTAGTGTGTTCCCTTTCTTCACTGCTGGATGAGGTGATTTCCTCGGCCAGAATTCGAATATCGTCATCTCTGGTCATGTTGCAGAAAATCTCCCAGGAGAGAGAGACAGTGTAGGTGTGGAGGGCATCTTCCACTAAAAGCTTGATGAGCCCATGATGGGCTAGCTGATCCGGTGTCCCTTCCTTCAGTTTTGTGCCAAACTCAATTAATGATTGCGGAAGAAAATAAGGGATGCTTAACTTCTATTTTGGAGGTAAATCCATCCCATGTCTGAGTTCACTCAACAACCGGAAATGATAGTCGTTGACAATACTGAACTGCCCCTCACAGGTAATTTATTTCATGATCTGGAAACTGACTTTGCTCCAAAAAGGATGTAGGCTGGCTCTCCGAACCCTGTTCTTGTATTCTGCAAACTGTTCCTCTGGTAGGAAGAATTCTTTCTTGGCTTTTTGGCCTAATTCCCTCTCCTCTTTGCTCCAGGGTATCCTTAATGGCAGATAAGTAACTCGACTAATGAGTTGTGGGGTAAGCTTTAGGGTCAACCCTCTCAAATTCACAGTGGCCAGTATCTTTGATTTAGGTTGCAGGGACATTAAGAACTCCTCCGTTATCTCATCCTCATGACCCTGAATTCTGTCACAAAAGGTCATCCAATTGGCACGGGTGAAGAGGTTCACCACCTCGAGATGTTCATGCAATTTTCTGGAATCCGAGGGTTCCTTCCTGATAAACACCCCAGGCATGGTGAGAGTGCTCTATTTTATGCTCTGAGCAGAGAGGGACTGCTGTTTTATGGATTCCTCCTTTGAACTTCAAGATAGTATCTCTCAGGTGTTTATATTTTACTTTTCACCAATTCCCTGGTTCTAATGCTTTTTCTGCCCAAAACGCGATTGTCCGTGTATAAAAGGAAGAAGTAGGTTTCCTCAGACAGAGTGCAGAGCTCAATTTTCATCCCCAACATACATACGACGATGTAAAATTCACATCCTTCATACACAAGTTAGCCCTAACAGTGCTTTATCTTTTCTAGAGGAGGAATTTTCTTAACAAGAACTATGGAGGAGAATTTGGACGCAGAACCAACGAAGAAATTCCGTGCAACACACAAGTAAACTGCTATTTTCGACTCAAAGGCAGACTTGTCTCTAACCCTTAAATTCAAGACAACTCAATTCACCATTTTTTCGAAATATACCATGCATGGAGGAGTGTTTTTGAGCCTACCTCTCTCGGAACTCCAAATTTGACGAAGAAAAGTCTAGACTTCTCTGCTCTGGAAGGCTATGCCATATTTCCTATAGAGATTCTTCCTGTAGAACTCTTGCCAGCTTCTGTAGGATGCCACTGAGCTTCTGAACGAGCCCGGTACACTGGAGAATTTTGAAACAGGCCAAAAATCTTGATGGAGGACGATGGGTTAATAGATTGTGGGAGCAAAGGACGCGTACTTTGGCCGAGAACGGTTGCAAGTGCAAATGAATAGTGGTTAACGCGAGTCTTCAGCCGAGCATTTTTGAACTACGACGCAATTCGTGGCGAGGGGGTGAGGTGGCCGGGCCGAACCGTTAGCTAACATCATGGCCATCATTCCTCTGCATGTCCCTAACCGCCATTACCTCTCCTCTGTCATTAACCATCGCCACCACTGCCAATCCCGCTAATTTTCGTCGACTGGACACTCCACACGTGTCGGCTACACGTCTCGTTGGAAAATTCGAACGTAACCGAGCTTGTTCGGATCCCACGAAGCTATGTGACTGGTTGTGGGTGGCTAGTTGACTGGCCACCGAATTCGTTCAATTCGAACCATTTTCACAGACATGCAGTTTTCGAAATATAGTTTATGCAATTTGACGAATGAGGTTAGACACTTACCTGCATGGTTGTGGACACGTTATGAAGACTTCGGGACTTGGAACGACTACTCCGCTTGCTGCTGCCTCATGCACAGGTGCTAGAACCCATTCTTTCATTTGTTGATGTTGTATGCACGGCTTTGGAACCTGATCCTTTGGTTGGAAAAAATGCATGCATAGGTTTTGTTTGGTTTCAGCTGTCGAGGATGTTTTCACGTCCAGCAGGAGCCTTTTGACATGTTTCCTTTTGTTGGTTTCAGCTGCCCCGACCTCTAGAGTATGTCTTCCAGAGGGATCAGCCACTACAGGATTCCTGTAGGATGTCCTGTAGCTGCTTGTCCTCCTGGGATGCAAGCTAAACGAGCAGGGCTATATTCGTTGATGAAGAGTCTAGGTAGAGCTTGAATAGGTAGAGTGTATGGGCCTTCGCTACTTGATTTGTCACTTGAATTTTTTTTTTGTCCATCTGAAGAAAATAGGGTTTCTTGTATGACTGTGCAGGAACACATAACCAGGTGGGTGCAATGGAGGTGGAAAGAGATGAAACAGGGGTGACATACGATGATGGATGGAATAGAGGGGTGGCTACAGGCCTAACCAATAGATTCCAAGCTCCAGATCCCTTTCCAAAATCGAATTTGGCCCACCTGAAGGTTCTACAGGATGTTTCCTGTAGAAATACAGAACTTCCTGTAGAAAGCCCAAAACTTCCTGTAGAAAGCCCAAAACTTCCTGTAGGAGGTGGAATCTCCACCCGAATGTGATCGAATCTTAGGAAAGGTGAGTGGCCATGGAAGGAGTGTTTCTAAGGATGTCTTGTAGCCTGGTATAGACCCTTGTCCTCGTTTTGCGCGACCTTCTTTACCTGCAATGTATTCCATGCAACTTGCAATAATTTTACAGAGATTAGAACTGTTTTTTTTTTTTCTTTTCTCTTTTTTCTTCCCCCCTTTTTTTTTTGAGAGACAGCTGGGGTGCCTCCATGAGGTTTTCACCCCCACTGTCTACCCTGGGCACCTTAGAGAGGTTTTCACCCAAGGATCTTTTTATTCTTGTTTTTTTTTTTTTTGATGATCAAGGTGTGGGTGGAATAGAGGCAGAGCCCTGCTCCACTACCAGCGCTGATTTTTCCAAAGTTTGAATGAACTCCTGCCTCGAAAGGGGTTTCCTATAGATTTTCAATCAATGCCCATCGACAAGCATGGGGATGGCTTCTTCATCAATGGTCTTGATAAGGACTAAACCGTTGTCATTGCATTTTTCCACTATATATGGTCCTAACCATCTTGTCCTCAGCTTCCTTTTGAAATCCTTGTATCTTGAGTCATACAACAGCGCCCAATCTCTTGGCCTGAATGTTATTCATTAAGGTGTCAGTCATGCCATATCTTCCTCTGGAGTTGAACTACTTCTAAGTGGAGGAGGGCCTGCATTCTTTGTTCATCTAATCTGTTCAGCTGTAGTAATCTTTCACGTTGAGCATGGCTGAGATCTAAGTCTAGCTGAGCTACCACCCTCAATGTGTTGTACTCAAACTCTATGGACATCTAAGCTTTCTTCTCATAGACCAGCTCATAAGGTGTGAAACCTATTGTAGTCTTCCAAGTGGTGTTGTAGGCCCAGGTGGCCTCAACTAGGCGATCTGCCCAATCCTTTCTGCTGCTACTCACTACCTTAGCCAAAATCCCTTCCAATGATCTATTAATGACTTCCACCTACCCATTTGCTTGTGGATGATACGGGGTGGAAGTTCTGTGCTTGATCTTGTGATGAGCGAGCAAGTCTTCAATCAAGTTAGAGGTGAACTAGCTTCCTTGATCGGTGACTAACTCTCTTGGGTAGCCAAACTTGTAGAAGATATTTTCCCTTAAAAACTTAGCCACCTTTTCTTTTGTCGCTTCTTTGATTGCCTTTGTTTCTGCCCACTTTGTCGGGTAGTCGGTGCACACAATGATGTAAGACCTTTGCTTTGAAAGAGGGTTGATAGGACCCACAAAATCCATGCTCCACTTCTCAAATGGCTTAAAGGTCACTTGAGGTTGGAGAGGCATTTCATCCCTTGGAGTTGGTTTCCCCATCCTCTGACATTGGTCACACTAGCTGATGTATCTTCTAACATCTTGATGAAGAGTAGGCCAATAGTAGCCTGCCTGTAGAATTTTGAAGCCAGTCCTTTTTGCTACAAAGTGGCCTCCACAAGGCCCATCGTGACAGGTTAGGAGGATGTCAAAGACTTCCTCCTCCCTAACACAATGGGTCAAGATCTGATCTGGGCCAAGTTTGAATAGGTTGCCCCCGATCCAAGTGAACGGGGCACTCTTCCTCACAATTCTGCTCTTCTCCTTTGAGGATAGATGCGGAGGGAACTGTGCTGAGACCAAGTAATTTGCTATATCAGCAAACCATGGAGAGAGTACTGAGATAGCAAACATGTGTTCATCTGGCATCTGGTCATCCACTATCCCTTCTTCACCTACAAGCAAATCCAATCTAGACAAGAAGTCAGCAACAACATTTTCCTTACCTGGCTTGTCGACAATAATCAAATCAAATTGCTGCAACAAAAGTAACCATCTAATGATATGAGCATTTACATCAGGCTTATTCATTAAATATCTAATCGCAGCACGATCAGTGTGTACGAATGTTTGATAGCCAGTAATGTAGTGTCTGAACTTGTTTAGGGAATGGACTACGGCCATGAACTCTTTCTCGGTTACAGTATAGTTCATGTCTTCCTTGGACAGGTTTTTGCTGACGAAGTATATGGCATTTGGTAGTTTCTCCTCAACTTGTCCTAAGGCTACCCCTATGGCTTTGTTCGAGGCATCAGTGTGGATGTGGAAAGGTAGGGCCTAGTTTGGACCTCTCAAGATCGAGGCGAACACCAGCTTATCTTTCAACTCATCTAGAGCCCCTTGACAGTCGTCAGTCCATTTGAACTCAACATCTTTCCCTAAGAGGCCAAACAATGGTGAGGCTAGCTTACTGAAATATTTAATGAATCTTCTATAATATCCTACTAAGCCTAGGAAACTCCGAACATCTCTTACCTTTTGAGGAGGTGGGACATTCTGGATGATAGCAATCTTGTTAGGATCCACCTGTAATCCTTGCTGAGAAATTGTATGACCTAGCACAGTCCCTTCAGTCATCAGGAATTCACATTTTTCAGGATTGAGGGACAGGTTCATCTCAATACACTTGGTTAAAACTTTTCCCAGGTTAGTTAATGCTTCTTGGAACTTAGACCCATAAGGAGTAAATTCATCCATATAGATTTCTACCAAATCATGGACCAACTCAGAAAATATGCTCAATACTGCTCTATGGAAAGTAGTAGGAGCGTTGCATAGCCTAAAGGGAAGGACTCGGTAGGCAAAGGTACCCCATGGACAAGTGAAGTTGGTCTTATCTTGGTCCTCCGGGCTGATTTGGATCTGATTATACCCACTGAACCCATCTAGGAAAGAGAAGAACTTCTTCCATGCCAATCCATCCAACACTTGATCTATGAAAGGCAAAGGGAAATGGTCTTTCTTGGTGGCTTTGTTAAGTTCTCGGTAATCTACACAGATTCTCCACTTCCCATTTTTCTTGGGCACAAGCACTAGAGGTGAGACCCACTCACTGTCGGAGATGGGGTAGATGAATCCTGCATCCAACAATTTTTGCAATTCTTCTTTGACGGTGTCTTTAAGGGCTAGATTCATTATCCTCTGAGGCTGCCTGACTGGTTTACAATATTCTTTAACGTAAATGTGATGGGTACAGACCGAAGGGTGGACTCCTTTCATCTCCTTATAGCTCCAAGCGAAAGCATCCAGATGATTGTTTAGTAAGCTACATAGCTCCTTCTCCTGGAAGGGAGATAGGGAGGAGCTGATATTTAAGGTTCTTTCGGGGTGAAATTCCACATTCTTAACTCTAGGAGAGGTCGTATCAGTCACACAGAGGTCCACTAAAGCGCTGGCTTGGGTACCTTCCACCAACTCCTCCAAGGACAGTGCACTGGGAGGTGGATTTTGAATCAAATTCTCAATCAAGTCATCCTTGGTTTGAGGGCCTCCCCTGGTGGTTTCTACTATGCACAATGGTGCAGAGTAGACCTCATCCTCATCTCCCTCTTCCAACCAGAGTGGTAAGTCATGTTCTAGCAGAGGTTTGGCAGGAGGGTATAGGACTAGCTGTTTGGACATAGGCCCATTCTTGATGGTCATGCTTCCAGCTCAACAACTGATGTAAGCATCCGCAGTAGCTAACCAAGGCCTTCCCAAAATGAGAGGGTATCCAGTGAGCTTTCCCTTTGGCTGAAGGACCAAGAAGTCTGCAGGGTACTCCCAAGATTCAACAGAGACTAAGACATCTTCCACAATCCCTTTGGGAGTCACGGTGGAGCGGTCTGCTAACTGCAGTACTGTCGAGGTCTTCCTTAAGGAACTTTGAAGGTTGAGTTTAAGCATAGTGTCCCTAGTCATCACATTAATGGTAGCCCCTAGATCGATCAAGGTATGGGGGATTATGGTGCCATTGATGTGGACATCAACTACAGGACTCCGAGGGTCCAAATACTTTGGACAGATTACTTGCCCCAACATTAGATCAGACAGTTGTCCTATGACATTGATAGTCGAGGCATCTCTCTTTCGCCTTCCTGGGTGCCTGAAACACTTCTCCTTGATCAATTTGTTGTATATTGGTACATCTTTTATGGCCTGGAGAAGTGGTATTTTCACAAACAACTGTTTAAGTTCTCCTAGAAGTTCAGTCTCCTATGGGTTTGGTTGCATGGTTACTATTAGTCGCTCAAGAAAGGGTGGAATGGCTTTGGGTTCACTTTCCTGTTTCTCTTCCTCATCCTCCGGGGGAGGAGGTTGGCGATCTAGAAGGACCTTCCTAGATCGCAGGTTGATCTCCTAGATCTCCACAGCATAGGTAGGGCATGTTGTCTCCCCAGTGTATACCTGCTGGGCCTAACTGTTGTTGGGGTTCGGGTTTGGTTGAGCAGGCATCTGGGGTTGTCTTGGAGGAGCAAGAGGTAATGGTTGTGGTTGAGCCGTGGTGGAGGCAGAATGGCAGGAGAAGAGTTGTATTGGGGCCTCCACGCCGGTTGAGGAGGTGCATTCCACTGAGGTTGTGGCTAGACATGTGAGTGAAACGAATGAGCAGTGGGTTGAGTATGGTATTGAGATGGATAAGACCACAGAGGAGGTGTGGACCAGGAAGGATGAGCAGGGGGGCCCCAAGAAGGTATGTGAGCAGATTGGTTGGGGCTATAATAAGCTTGGGGTGTCCCTTGCATCCCCTACTGGTAAGGCCTGGGCCCATGCGGCCTCCTTTGGTTGAGGAAGTAGAGAGTTTCAGTGGTTGCCTCAGTCCCTTGGTACATGGCTTTAAATCCAAGTAAGGTTGGGCATTGGTTTGTGGGGTGATCTTCCTCACAAACGAAACATACCTCTACTGAGTGCAATGGACACTCGTTCTTAGTGTGCTTCCTTGTACATATGGGAAAGAAAATGGCCAAAGCAATCTCAGCTTCCTCTTTATTTTGTTGGATTCAGAAAGTATCAAATTGTATGGCAATGGCCTGTCTCATCTCACTTTTGAGGTCTTCCATCTGATTAGCAAACTCAAGCTTGGAGAAGGTGGAACTAGCTCAAAGCGGATTCCCCCTACCTCTTTTCTAGGCTGCCTTAGAATGGTTTCTAAACACAGTCTTTATGTCCTCATAAGGTAGCTAGTAGATGTCCCTTCCAGCTAGCGAATGAAGGGTATCTAGAAGGTCTTCAGGGACTCCTTGGATAAGAACCAACTTCAGAGATTCAGGGTCAAGTGTGCACCTGGCCCGTTTATAACTAAGTTGGAACCTTTCCTCGTAGTCTTCTAAAGACTCATCATTTCCCATGGTCATCCAGAAGATTTCTCCCTTTGTTTCCTTGGAACTACAATAGTCCTGGTATTTGCTGTTAAAGGCTTGCTGCATCTGAGCCCAAGTGGTGATACTGTTTCCAGGTAACCCCATGAACCAGCGTAGTGTTGCATCCTTGAGGGTAGAAGGAAAGAGTTTCAAATTTTGCTCGTCCTCAGCATAGTCATAAGTCCGAAAAAGGACAACAAACTCAAACAGGAAGGTATCAGGGTCTTCAGTAGTCAATCCATGGAAGTGAGGTAAGGCTGAGGGACTTCTGTTTTTCATTTTCATGTCCCCATTGGTCTCTCGGATGGGGAAGGCACCTTCTATTCTCTCATCATCCTCTCTACCATTTCTGTTTTCAGCCATGGTCTTGAAAGGAATGTTTTCTTGCTCTTCTTCTATTATAGGATCTTCGTATATCTCAGGAGGTTCGCCTATAGGTTCTTCTGGATCACTGCCACCAAAGAAGAGAGAAGGGTGACTCAGTGATGTGGTGGGGGTGTTGGGCAGGAATTTTCCGGTATTATCTCTGTTCCTACGAGGCATGAAAATATTTTTGGTTGCTTTTGCTTTTTTCTATTTGTACCTGCAAAACTGAAACAGATGGAATTGCAACTAATTAAAATCTATCTTGCGGAAATGAAAATGTGAAATTGAAATGAAAGTAGGAAAGGACTAATCTATTTTGCTGAAATGAAACTACGGAATTGAAATGTTAATCTATGCTTACAGAATTGAAATGCTAATCTATGCTTGCAGAATTGAAATTGCAGAATTGAAATGATAATCTATGAAAGCAGTAAATGTCTAATCTACTTTTGTGGAAATGAAATTGCAGAATGGAAATGAAATAAACTACTTAGCAGAAGGTTGGAGTAGAAAAATAGAAGAAAAGAAGCAATCACAAATACTCTAACGCTTCCCCGGCAACGACGCAAAAAAGATGCTCCAGTATTGCAGCAATACTGTTGCAATTCCTGGGACTCCCTTCTTTACGCTTATCAACCCGGTAGTTTGTAACAAACTTGGAAGCGATGGTGCTGTATGCACAAGTACTAGTTCTTGTCGCAGCTGTCACTTGGTCAGCTGGCACAAGTCCGCTAGGAGCTTAAGCCAACTTCTATGAGCTCTGAGAAGAAGCTTTCTAACTGATGGATGGAAGCTAACTCAAAGGAGGCTAATCTACTTGCAGAAAGAAACTGAAAAGCTAAAAGGAAATGCAAACCCTAGCAAACCCTAATTTCCCCAGCTAATCCTACTGATGCAGGAAAGAGGATGAAAGCTACTGAAAGAGATGCCATTGACTTCTAAGAAGGTGAAATTCATGTGTCTAAGCTACTTCTACAGTAAAATCTGAAAAAACATCTTTTTGTATTTTTAAGTAAAGTGTCAGAATTGTCACGCATGTGCTTTAACTAGTTTTTGACTGTGTAGAGGTGGATTGGTGAGAGGAAATGCTTGGAGGAGGTTTGGAAGGTTTGGAGAGAGCCTAAGGGGTCCCTAGCACTCTTCTAGAGAGTTTGGCTATCAAGAAACCGCATTCGTGAGCTTCTACAGGAAGTCTGCAGGGGTTCTACAGGATGTTTTGTACTTTCTACAGGATGTTCAGAAATGAGATTTTGGAGAGTGGATGGAGAGAGAAAGGTGTAGAAGTGAGTGTGTGGGTAGGATAAGGATGTGAGGAGGTCTAGTACTAGGTGGATGGAGCTGAGGAGTGATGAGGATGGCTGGATTTGTTCAAGGAGGAGTTGAGCAATGTTGCACAAAAATATGGAAATTAGGTCAAAGTGAGGGAACGTAGCAAATGTGAGGCAAGAATCAGAGTTAGGGGATGGAACAGATGGGATTGATGGAGCATAGGTAGATGGAGAGGTATTACAGTCGCTCTGCAAGTTATTTCTCAAACTTAACAAACAATGACTTGGAAAACCAATGACCTAGCTACTTTACTCTAATCTGACCTAAGTAACAGCAAAGGAAATGAACAGGCCTTTATTTGCAATGAAATCACGTGAAATAGCTATGCAAACTAAGAAATCATGAACCTGAACGTGTAACCACAACTGGTATCAACTTCTGCAAATGAGAATCTACACTAATAATTGCATGATGAAGCAAAGAAAGTGTTTTTGGTAGCTGCAAGGACACCATGGTCTCAGTTCATGGTCCCACTAAGGGAGAGGTGAGATCAGAGGTGATTGATGGCATTTTTATGAAGATCTTCCTTGTTATTAACCTATCAACTTAATCTAAACATAAAAATCCTTTCTAATCATCAACAATGACCTAGGTAACCAGCAAGATTTCAATCTAATTAACAGAAATTATTTTGCAAGGACATAAAAAACAAATAACAGTACACAAAGGAAGCCTTGGAACTTGGGTTCGGCCCAACCCCAAGAGCTATAGGTTCCTAAGAAAAACTCAGAACTGATGCCAAATAAAGCTGCTTTTCATTACTTAGAAATAACCATGTCACAAGAAAGTTATACAACAGTAGCTATGAAAATGAGCTGAGAAAATGACAGCACTATAGTGCAAAGCCCAACAGTTCAAAAAGTAACCTACAAAGGCTGAAATCCTTCCTATTTATGCACTATGAGGGTCCTCAGTAGCCCTCCTTAACTCAAGGGGCTTAGCTGTTCAAATTGCAAGTAAACAGTCATTTTTCACAAAGCTGCTCGGCTGCCTTTAGGATTCATTTTGGTGGCCTGCTGAGCTCCGAGTTGAGGGTGCAGATTTCGAGGAAGGGCCACTTAATGCAAGTGACACCCTTCGTACGGATCCTCACCCTTTTTTCTTCATGCTTGGCTGTCATCTGGCTAATAATTTCTTGGCCTTGTTCCAAAATTTGTCCAAAAAACTTGAAATAACCATGTATTAGCCTTCTTGGTAAAGTGACCACCCTCATTCGTTCAAATAACATAAACATACTCAAAAAACATGTATAAACTATGAAAAATGGTGGATTTATGAAGAACAGTAGGCAAAATGAGCCCAATAAGTTACCCATTTTTGGGGCTCATCAAGTATCAACTGGGATTTCCTGAAAATGGTTTTGATTAAAGTTGGTATGTCACAGACTCTCATCATATGGATAATGGCATGCATTCAAACAAAAAAATTTGTGGTTATTATCAATGGGCCACCGACGAGATTCTTTAATGCTCAAAGAGGAATTAGGCAGGGATGTGCCCTCTCGCCATTACTATTCTTGTTACTAATCGATTGTCTTAGTTGAAAGATGCGGGAGGCTAAAGAGAAAGGAATTATAGTTGGGATTAAGGTATACAAAAATTAGTGGTTCACTCATATGATGTTTGTTGATGATATTTTGTTTGGGGGGGGAGACTTCGGTGACCGAATGACACCACATTCACAATATTCTAGTTAGTTTCAGTTCAGCTATAGGCTTATATATGAATGGTGGTAAATCAATGTTATTACATGATAATATAGATCGGGTTGTGGAATCAGAATTTAGAACACTATTTGGGATTTCGACTAAGCACGTTGACGAAGGGGTAAGTTATCTTGGTTATAATATTAAACCTTCATAATATTATATTTAGGACTGGGAGTGGTTGTTAAGAAGGTTTCAGAAGAATTTTGTATGTTGGAAACATAGATGGTTATCCATGGGTGGAAAAATGATCATGCTGAAAGCGGTGTTACATAATTTAACAGTTTATTGGATGCATTTTATATCTCCTACCAAAGAATATTATTTATATTATGGAGGCCATTATGGGTTTTTTTCTTTGGGTGGGTGTACAGGAGAAGAATAAGTACCATTTGATTAAGTGAGAGGTGATAGCTAGGCCGATAGAAGAAGGAGGATTGGGCATTATTGATATATCTAGATTAAACAAAGCTCTAATTATGAATAATATGTGGAGGACAACTATAGGACAAGGTATATGGTCTCTCATCATAAAGGACAAATATATGTTTGATAATTGTTTTTTGTTGTGAATATCCTAGGGGGCCAGGAACAAAACTACTAAATCATACATTTGGCATTGCATGATGAAATTACTTCCCTGTACAATGAGTTTCATCATATGGGAGACTGGTGATGGGCATATGAGTTCTATGGGAACCATTGCCAAAGAATTTTGTACGACCACCTAGGGTGATTATTTATCAAAATCAAAGATTTCTTATACATGGGCTCTTTTTGTGCCCCTAATACTATCTAAAATCTACATACTAACAGGAATAGGGTCCTACTGAATTTGTACAAATAATCCTTTTGGTCGCTGGGAGGCCTCTTCTGACATATCTAGAGAGAACCATATTTCCTACATCATGTTGGGAGTCAGGATTCTCTATAATTTCTTCTTCTTTCTCACAAGGGACTGACTCTAAAAATCACCATCCTTTTGGATGATTGGGTTGCCTATTTTTCTTTTCTGGTGTTTTCTTAGCTTACAAGAAAGTATTATGCAAATGACATATTTGAAAACGTTCACGACATGTGAATGTCATGTTTTTTTAGTCCAAGACCTATGATCACTAGAAGTTATTGTGCTTCAAGGTTGTATGGTATTGAAGTCCTTTGTGCAGGTATATTTCCACACATATTTTGGTAAAGGTGAAGAGACATTTTCCTGTTTTTTCCATATCCCATCTTTTGAATTTACCCAATGCATTTCCTATGTCTTCAAGAAATTTATGGTGGCAAAAAGGAAGAGGAAAGTTTGGATGCCTCACCCAAATCGGCATGGAAGTGACTACCATTTTTGAGGCATCAAACTCTAGAAACCATGGGGTGGTGAATAAACCTGCATTTCCCCAAAATGATGGTCCTTCTTGTAAAACAAAATACAAGTCCTTTTGAGTGTCTGATTGGACTATGAAGAATCCTTTAGAGCACAGGTATATGCCAAAATTTGGTGTCCAAAACAAGAATATCCATTGGGTAAGAACTTTTGGTTTTGGCCAAAAAGCCATTGAATCTACAAATAATTTCCCATTTCGAAAGGGAAAAAAAAAGAGCAAAGACCTCTACATTGTTAAACTCCACAGATGGGACATTCCATTTGGTCAACAATATAGGCATCGAGGACAATTGGGACTGATTTGCAAATCCAAAAGCCCCTCCTTGTTGAAAATGCAGTAAGAAATTCCTAATTTAATTTTATCCTTAATTAAATTAGGAAAAAATCGAAATTCCACATCAGCAGACAACTTGAATGAGTTAAATGAGTTATAATCACTTAGTTAGCTTAGTTAATTCAAGTTGCAACGAGAAATTGAGTCGTATACAGTGATTCATAAATTTTAGGGGCCTAAGTTGAGTTAATTTCAGTTGTAGCAATTTAATTTAGTTATTTAGTTATGGTTAGTTAAACTAGTTCCAACTGTTGAAGGAACTAGTTGGAGGTCTAGTGATGGGGTGCAACTTCAGTGTTTAACCAGTTAATTGATCAATCAACCTAAATTAAGTCATGCATGCACAAAATTTGAGTTACCCATTTGAGATTGGAGTTCAATGGTAGTGTACTATAAGTTGTAGAATATTCCAAATTGTACGAGTCATGCATGCAGTCAAAGGAAGGCCTAAAGGTATTGTACAATTCTCACTGAGGAAATTCCTATTTAATAGGGGCTAATTTCCTAGAGAAAAAGCCAAGGAGATAGGAGCTTGGAGGCTTTGAAATTTGACTAAGTATTGGCCAAAGGTAGTCAATCACGCAGAGGATAGAAAACACTTGTTCAGGTTGAGCTCAATGTTGAGTGGAGCATATTGTATTCATCCATATTCTTTGATATATGCAATACAGATAGTAAGGAGTTTTGAGCAGTCACTTTCCCCTAGATAAAATTCTAAGTATGTGTGTTGAATCTTGTTTCATCTTTATGTTGTGATTTCACAATCGATTAATTTATTTCCACTAATGAGTAGAGTAGATTCAAGTCTTTTGTTTTAGAAAATTACATAAGTAGTTTGAATCTACAAGGAATTTCTACATGCTATCAAAGTAGGAGTCACAGTAGAGAAGACAATTCGAAGTTGTCTTTGTAGGTGGATTGAATTTCTAGGATCAATTCTTCAGAGCTAGTAGGATGTCTTTCTATGAACTGAGACTCGAGTATGCCCTTGAGGGTTTCTTGAATTATGTTTCTTGGAAGGACAGGATGGAGGCCATGTTGGAAGATAATGGGATGAAGGAATTCATAGATAAAGATATCCTGAAGCCTCCAACATCTAATGCTCAAGATCTAGCAAAATGGAAGAAGTGTGTATCTAAGGCGACGAGGATCATATTGGAGGCAGTTCGAGATCATATTGTCTCAAATCTCCAAGTGAAAGAGAATCCATATGTAATGTGGGAAGCATTGACAGATCTAATCCAAAACATGAGTGACCACACAAAGCTGGAACTCAAGGACAAACTTCGAAGCATAAATATGCAAAAGAATGACACCATTCTACAGTATCTAAGCAAGTTTACACGACGAACTTGTCAGGGTAGGTGTTACTGCCCCTAAAGAATATTTGGTAGCTCTAGCTTTGTTGGGTCTTCCCAAGAGCTAGCACAATTATCAAGATTCAGTAGATGGTAGAGAGAAACTACCACGATGGGAGTGGTTATGGTCTTATCTAGTGCAGGAAGAAATAAGGTGGAACAATAGAGATGGGACTTCATCCAAAGAAGAATAAGAGGACTTTGTATTAGTCTACAAAGGAATGAAGGCCAAGGGGAAGAATTCCCAAGGTGAGGTTGATTCTTGACAAGAGGGAAAGAATAAATACTTGTTGAAAATTAAGTGTTTTCACTGTCATGAATTCAGGCACTATGCCACGAAGTGTCCACTCAAGACGGAAAGGAATAAGGAACCTGCAGTAGCAGGAATAGGTGAAGCCTTGGCTTCATAGTTCAAGCTTGATTTTACTCTCATTGCATGCATGACAAGCACATTAATGGGAATCATGTGGTATCTAGATAGTGGTGCCTCGTTCCACATGACGGGGAATAGAGATTTCTTTAGTGACTTGGAGGAGAAAGACCTAAATTAACTCATGCATGCACAAAATTCGAGTTACCTAGTTGAGATTGGAGTTCAAGGGTAGTGTACTATCAGTTGTAGAATATTCCAAATTGTACAGGTCATGCATGTAGTCAAATGAATTCCTAAAGGTATTGCACAATTCTCATTGAGGAAATTCCTATTTAATAAGGGCTAATTTCCTAGAGGAACATTAAAAGGATATAATGGCTTGAAGGCTTGAAAATTTGGCTAAGTATTGGCCTAAGGAAGTTAGTCAGGTAGAGGATAGAAAATACTTGTGCAGGTTGAGTTCAAGGTTGAGTAGTGCATATTATATTCATCCATACTCTTTGATTAATGCAATATAGATAGTAAGGGGTTTCGAGTAGTTGCTTTCCCTTAGATAAAATTTTGAGTATGTGCGTTGAATCTTGTCTCATGTTTATGTTGTGATTTTACGATCGATTAATTGCTTTCCGCTGATGAGTAGAATAGATTCAAGTCTTTTGCTTTAGAAAATTACATAAGTAGTTTGAATCTATAAGGAATTTCTACACTCCTTGGACTACTTCTTTGAATGTTACAATTGTTCCATTTGATGTCTTGGTACCAGGAGCACCTCCTCATAGTATCAAGTTCAATATTGTTTTTGAATTTCTAAATAAATGGTTTCTTTGAGAAAGGAGAAGTCATGGACCACCTTCCCCTCATATTGGAGACATTGAAATTTTATGGGTATGCCCCATTTCTCTTCAATGTTCCTTTTAAGGGATAAAACCAAGTTTAGGGGTTTTGGCCATACAATAATAGATTTACCCCTGATGTTCTTGATGAAATGTGAAAGTTTATTTCCTTTTCTTTTTAAGTTGGTAACATTTGAAATGTGTAGAGTAAAGGGAATTCCCTGGTGCAAAAAACACCAAGGCTACACAAAATCATGGGGAGGTAGAACTGCAAATGAAGGTATTTCATAGGGTTTGGTCGACCCCAACAATGACATGGGCCTCATATCACTAAGGATAAAAATGCGGTACATTCCAAATGATACATATTGCATATAATACGAAAAGTGGAGGAACAAGGGAGCATATCCAAGGAATCTAAACTTTGACTAGCCCATACCCAAAATGAAAAATTCAAGCCTCCTTCTGTGTCAGTGACGAGGCACCTGGAGTCATATTTGAGAAAAAAATTCACCCACAATTGAGACCCCTCGAAATAGGCTACCTCAAACCCGAAACCTCCTATGATTTCATCATGCCTCTGCATTTTTGCATCCTAAACAAACAAATAACTAAAGTTACACATTAAATCACATGATTTAGTGGAAAAATGCCTAGGATTGTAGCATCCCATGTGAAAGAGGCTACCACTCCATGGCACAACCTTAGGACGACAAGATAAACCCAGAATCGTAGTAGCAATGTGGGAAGGAAGACAAGAACAAGGAAGAAACCTAGACGCCATCCTCAATATCCCCTCTTCATATACATGTTGTATAAATATATATATATATATCTATATATATATATATATATATATATATATATATATATATATATATATATATATATATATTTGTAAGTTCAACATTAATGAGGCTACTACATGGTCATGTCCAAGAATAACACCCGAATAGGGAGAGGAGTTGAACCTGTGACTTAACATCTAGGAGTGCCTTAATAATGCACCTTATCACTGTTTATCCAAGACCTCATGGATGGTCTATTTTATAAATATTATTTGAAAGAAATTTTACATATTCAACGTAATACCCTAATTTTGACACTTAAATTATAATATGGAATAATTACGTATTAAGTATATGATGTGGTTTGTTATATAGAAGTCAAGTTATTTGGATTGATTTGTAATGATCTCATTTTACATTGTACACATTCCTAATGTGGAGGTCGAGGCAAAGCCTAACTAGTGAATGCATATGGATACAAGTGTAAGGCTATGTTTATATTGTGGTTGGAATATTTTCCATGATATGCTCATGATTTTTGTATAAGCATACACGAAGAGTAAAAATGCCTAATAATATAATATCCTCCAAAATGCTTTCTTATGGAAGTAACAAGGGCACTATGATATCGTAAGAGGTGAAGAGAAGATGGGGTTGCTAGGTGATTTGAGCTTGACCTTTGTCCTTTGAAAGTAATAACCTTTTGTTCCCATGATTTCTTACAAGTTTTCCCATAGATATTTGATTTGTGGGTCTCGTAAAATAATAATTTTCATATTTATCATATCCTTTGGAGGGACATCAGTTTTATGTAGATAAAGGTATTACTTTAGTTTTTTGATATAGATTCTAGATATCATGGTTTGAATGAGTATATAATGGGTTGGGTACAAGATTTAGTGGTACAATAACTTTGAGTTTCAATATTGGAGCTATTGCAGTTATTGGTTTCAAGACAAGAATTTTTATGTGCATAAAGTTTGAGTGCTAAGGAAGAAATGTTGCATGTCAACTATTTGGAAAAATCCCCGATGAATGTTATGTTAATTATGTTATTTTAAACTCTAATAATGATGATCTAATGGTTAATATTCATAATATAGGCCAACACTAAGCTTGTGGGATTACTCATGGAGTGAAGATTCTCATACAACCATGAGATGTCAGTGATTGAATCCATGGAAAAGGAGAATATGTATTTTCATGTATCTTACTCATGATATTTACAAATTAAAATCTATTAGTTATATAATATTTTAGTCATTAAGAATGATTAAATATTAAATGTTCCTATAGTAAGTTGTGAGATCAAAGGATCAATTTTGGACAAGCAAATCATGATCACAGATATTCAAGAACGTGTAATGTAATTCAATGAAAAATAATGGATGACACGGGAAGAATCAAATCTATAAAATCTTGTAGTACTCGGAGAGATATTTTCAACGAGGTATTTTATGCGCCAAATGGAGATAATATGACCAAGTTATGACCCCGGGAAGTTGGTTGCCCAACTAACCCCAATGGGGCCCACTAACTCTTGGTGTTCCATTTCCTAGGTTTAGGGTTTTGGCTTTTCAGGGTTTTCCCTTGCTGTGAAATAATAAAAAGGCCCTTGAGCCTCATTGTAACACAGTTCAGAGGCATGTAGCCCCCACATCTCTTCTTAGAGATACGCTACTATCACTCGAGCTAGTTTATTTCCATTTCTGTATGTAAGCATATTTCAATTATTTTATATTAATGAAATGAAGTTTTATTTCTGCTACATATTTGTGTTATGTGTATAACTGTATTTTTTTGCATTCCTACATAAGTTTGGATCATTATCATATAAGGCTACAAAATGGGTACCTTCATCAATAGACAATAAATCATAGCTCCTTTTGAATCTTCATATAGGTCTTAAACCATCTAGCTTTAAACCCATGCCCGAACAACTATAAACATGTAAGCAAAGGATCATCAAAATTCTAAATGAATACCAACCACTGACCAGACTTGAGGGCCATCACTTTTAGTATTCGTTCTACTTTAGGGTCAAAGGACAACAAATCAAATTGATCAATGCAGGTTGGAGTGATCAGAAACCAAATCCTCCAAATCATTTTTCCTTGGCATCATCTAAGAAATCCTCCATGCAGGGCTAGGATTCTCAGGTCTTTGGTTGAAACCTTCATATTTAGCTGCTCTTACATGCAAGGGATCCGATAACCCTACAAGTACAAAAAATGAGAAATCTAGACTTCACAATCTATGATGAACCTGCATACTAGTTTCCCTATCATGAATGGCATCTCACATTTTATTTTTCAAAGGAATTTGTCTTCTTTTGAATTTCAGTTCTGCCATAAAAGTAGGGAGTTGAGGCCCTCAAAAAAAATATTCCCAATCATTATCTATATTTAACATATATGGTATTTCAAATCATTATCTATACGTAAGATGTGTTATCCTATGAGCAAAATCGCCAGTCATCACAGACTTTCCTCTGCTAGAAATGCCTTTACAAGTCAATGAATCTAGGAGGGAGATACTCCTTTTCTACACCCCTGCTAACTTCGTTGAGTAATGAACCTAGATCCCCAGAACAAGCTTGCTTGGACAATTGATCAACTTCATGATTAAATTTTCTGAAAATGTGATCGTTGTAAAATATTTTGTTAACTTTACCAGATGAAAATTATCATGAAGAGATTGAACCCTATATCCAATCTTTGACCAACTTAGGATATTTGTATGCTATCCATTCCAAAGTGTAAGGCACTTAAGAGTAAATAATTAGGGCAATGGAGTGGAAATCTAGGTCAATATTACCTATAGAAACATGGACGAAGCCTTAATTTCAGAGAGGAAAGGATGCATCGACTTCACCAATTGAGGCAATATAATGACACTCAAAGATACAAACGTGGGTTTAATCTGGCCTTTTTGTGAAAAATACATGAAAATTATTCAAGTGGGTTTGAATGTTTTATTGGAGTGTGATGTATCTGTGTGTTGGTCTTTTAGTAGGTGCAGTTACAAGAATAATTAATGATTCTTATCAAAGCCAGATTTCCTCATGTATGCTTTACATTCTATGGAAATCTTAATTTGACACATTTGAATGATTAAATGATGGCTATTCTTTACCGTGGAAAACATGGTTTCTTCTCGATAACATTCCTTGACAATTCCGTTTGAATATTGTATTCTTTTTCAAGACTATTTTTATGCTTTGGGGCATAAATTTGAAAATGCAGTAATATTAAACCATAATTATCTTAATTTTTCAATCCATATTACTACCTTTTCCCATAATGACACGAAACTTGGACATGCATTTGAAAATGCACTAAAATCCAAACTTGATTATCTTAATTTTTCCTTCAACACTACTTTTCGCCACCATGGAAATATATTTGTACAAGCTCCTCAGTGTCATAATTTTTATCTAGGATTTTCATAACGACATTTAAATAGTGCTTAGACTATGGTATTATATATATCATGGTTTTATCAAAGAACTTTGAAATGGTCTCAAGGAACAAATGTCCTAAGAATTTAGGAATGGGTCAACTTACTAAGAAGATATAATTATAATAAGTTCCTATTAAACTATGCATTAATGCATTAAATATTTCAATGATAAATGCTCAAATTAGCAATAATGACATATCCAATCCCACAGATTCTGCTTTCAGTTAGCCCTTACTAATAGACTATGCCTTGATGCATAAAACATTTCAATGATACATGATCAAATTAGCGATAATGGCATATCAAATCCTGAAGATTATGTTATCAATTAGTCCTTACGCATAGAATATGGAGGCCTCTATGAGACATAGTTTACCTATGGGTCTAAATTTTCAGTGAGTAAAATGTTGGATGCTTTGATATCTCTATGAATAATACATCTTTGACAACCCTCACGAAGGTAAATAAGACCTTGAGTGTGCCCAGAGCAACTTTGTAACAAATGTTCCAATCTACTAGATGAGACTTTTTGTCTAGACAAAACAATACAAAACTCATGGATACATAAATATAAAACACAATTGAGGCGGGTAATGAATTATTTTAAGTGTTTTTCTCTTTAGATGCCCCTGGCTTGAGAAACCACAACCCAGGGGCATCTAAGTCATCAAAATCAACCCACAGGCATCTAAATCGTCAAAATCACCAGGAGATCGCATCTAGCCTATGCCACAGATCCTTAACATGCTTGGATTTTTTCCCATGAACTTTTGAACAGGTAACCCTCACATCACACGGTGCCATAAGAGTACATCCCATCAACTCTCTATTCTGTACTCCATGGGCAACATGGATTCAAATTTTAAACTAAACAAAATACCATAATTATTTTGAAAAACAAGTGAAATATTGGAAATATCATTTCCATTCCTTTTTTAATAGAAATGACCATCTTATCTTTTCATATATATATATATATATATATATATATATATATATATATATATATATATATATATATATATATATATATATATATATTTACTATTTTATTTAATAATTTGTTAATAATATAATACATTTATACACTTAATTAATTATGTGAAAATAAATTACATATTTTTAAATACTTTTTTCATTAATATTTAATAAAAATATTTTAAATAAATTGTGATTTTCAATAGTTATTGGAAAATTGTAATTAGAAAATGCCAGATACCATATTACATAATATCAAAATCTTTTTGGGTTAGTTAGATATCAAATAACATAATATCAAAAATCCTTTTGGGTTAGTTTGTCAGATTGAAAACCACACCTCCTACAAAAGTTAATATCATTATGCAATACATTATGTCATTGGTAAATTCCAAATGAAGTAAAAAGAGTTAACAAAAACGATCAAGAAGATGACATGAAAATATCAATAATGACCAAAATGGTTGGATTGATAGAAGGTACACAATTTGGTTTGATGCAAAGATGTTCATAAATGCTACCTAATCCTTGTGTTCTTCCACCCAACAAAATTTCAATTCATTGAATATTAAACCAATCAATTTATTTATTTATTTTTTAAATATAAAATTCTAAACAATAATTTTCATTCATAATAATTTGAATTTGAATAGTTTATATATATATATATATATATATATATATTATAAAAATTATATACTAAATATAATTGATATAATAAATATTGATATGTCCACATGGGGTAGCTCAAGCGGCAAGGGCCGTGGAAATGAAGTCTCACCGAACCGGAAGTCTTGGGTTCAAATCTTGGGCTACCCCTCCCTCGTAGAGGGGTACATAATGGACATGTAAATCAGAGAGTCCCGCCCCAGCTTACAAAAAAAAAAAAATATTGATATTAATATTATTTAAAAATTATAAAAATGACATAAGGAATATAATTGATATAATAAATACTTATCAAATTAGTATATGATAAATATGATTAGAATATGATTTTTTTTTTTTGCTTTTATTTTTATTTTTAGAAGCTTGGAGCTCGTTCCATTTTCATTAAAATATAATCAAGTTACATCTACATGTGAATAGTTAGGTGGCCTAAACTTGCCCAAAAGGAAACCAAGTCTGTTGGCTACCTAACAGCACCTAATAGCATGATAAGCCATCCAATAGCAAAAAATAATTAGTCTTTCTACCCAAGCTATATAAGTTTGTATGTCTTTGCCTTGCCCAAATACTATTTTCCTATGAACATAAAAAACAACATTCTGGAAATTAAAAGCTATCCGCATATATAATAATAAAAAACTGAAACCATCTAGCAGACTACTCCTCTACCTCAGCAGTCGCAAAATCTACTGGAGCTAGATCCTTAACATTGGACCGACAACACTGTCTGTGAGAGAAGGTAGGGGAGGTGATCCTCGATTCAATAAAGGCGTCCATCTTGTTTTTGCAGCTGAAACTGTACCGTTGTTGTCATATTACAAAGATCTGCTCCACGGCATTTCCCACGATACTTTTCATGGACCAGTACAGGTACAATGTCTATTTAAACTAGGTAACGCGACAACGGGTGTGCCTAGGATACGGCACCATAGCCCACCAATCCTCCACCTCAATGTCCATCGAGCCATCCTGTCTATTCAAATCAGCTTCCCACTCCTCAATTAACTGCCTAATTTCTTCTCTTGTCCCTTCATGGTATGTTGTGGCTGCATCGTTTATGATGCTGGCGGTTGGTTTGTGGCCCCTCATTTTCCTCCCAGAAGAGTTGGACTACTCTTCCTTCATAGTCACCCAGGTTCTCTTGCCACGGACTCTAGCAGACAGAACCCAGGCCATTTCCACGAACTCACAATGTGCAATGAAAAGGTAGGTATGACGAATTGCTTGTACAGGTGTTGGCCCTAGCCCAAAATATTTTCGCTTCCAGGTGACCCTACTGCCCCGCACACCTACCATGAGAGAAGCATGACATGGTAATTTCCATGACAAAATTCAATGAATTTTCTCTGGTCTCTTCTCATGCACCCCATCCTTGCCTGCCAACCCAAACAGAGACTCAACTTCCTCAACCCAGAGCCAATTATCATAGTATTCAGAAGAAAAATTTAAGAGACCAACGAGACTTACACCATAAGTGCAGTTGCCATACCCAGACTGTCGCAAACCCTCGTATCTAACCCCGCAAGGACTTCAATAGAGGCAGAGAGCATGAGAATTGGCAGGATAGATAGAGAAACACTTATGGTTTTGTGGCCAATAAGCATGCAGGGAGAAAAACTTCAACCCATCCCCAGGAAATACATTAAAACTAAGACCAGAGACAAAGTTGCTGACAACCCATTCATGAGTCCAGGGATTATCAAACCAATCTAGAAGAAGAAGGTTCCATGGATTGACCATAGAGGCACAAATCCCATATAACCCAATCCGAGAAAGAATAATTTTGAACCGAACAAACACAGAGACCATGCCGGTCAACAGGACATATTGCATCAAGGATACAAGCACCGACAACTTCCTAAAACCCCGCTTTCTCAGAATGTCAGACAAGTCGACCCCATGCAAACCCAATTCCCATAACCAGATAAGTTGATGCATGGAGGAGGGAGAGAAGAAACAGGTCACATACCAGTTTACCCTCACCAGGAGTAGATTAGCCCACTGTCTCACCTGGAGCCATGTCATTTCTCTGCACTCGGCATCACCCTTCCACACTTCTTTCCCTTGGACAAAAAACCTACCACCAATTCTCGCAAAGCGCTTGACACAATGCTAGACCCAAGAGACAAAGTTGTTGCCACCTCCTGCAAGAGTATTAACCTCTTGCATGCATGGAGCCACCGTACCTATCGCCTCAAGCATGTGGAGGGTGGTGGGTTTGAACCCCAAGGCCCTTTGCATTTAACTACCTTGATGGGAGTGTTGTCAAACTTTGTTGCAGAACAAAGTTTTTTTTTTCCCATTTCTACTCCCCTAAAAGACATGTTGGTGGATGAGGTCTCTCTTCTGGAACGCCATGTTCCATATTGTTGATCCTTTGGCAAGGTCCCAATATCTGAGGATATCTTTAGTTTGAGTTGACAAGTCATATTTATGGGTCCAGATTTGTTTCCAAAGGTTGACTTCTCCTCTTATCTAGTGCCACAAAAGTTTGGCTCCTATTATTTGATTCAAAATATAGGGGTCATAGAGACTCAATCCTCCTTCCATCTTAGTCCAAATTTCTTTATTTGTAAGATAATTATAATTAAGTTTAGATTTTTTTTAATTATTGTAATTTTTTTAAATAATAAAATAAGAAATTTTAACCCATAATTACCTAAACCATTTCAAAATTTTAATTGTTTTAAATTTTTATTTTTTAATTATAATTAATTTACATAACTTTCAATTACAACCATTTTTAAAATATTAAAAAAAAAACTAAATAAATATATCTCCTCTATCTGCCCATAAAAGAAAAGGAGAAAAATATTGAATCTTTATAAATATTGAAATAAATAAATAATTCCATATTTTGCATTTGGAAATGTTTCCACTCGTTACAGAGGCAGTCTACCAGAGAAGTGAACATTGCATTTGAAATGACATTGTCAGGATGATGAAGTGGTTGCGTAGAGGTCTTTCATGGAGTTGTTTCTTTGGGTCCCTTAATGATTCCTTTGTAAGTTTGTTGTTTCAAAAGAGTAAGTGTATGTCAAATCAAGAACCAGGAAATCTCTGTTTGAAGCCAAGCCACAAATTTGTTTAATAGGCAAGGCAGAGCAGGACCCAGGTTTTATCGTCACGTTTCAATAGATGATTTGTTTACCATCACAATCACGACTTACCATCTGTGTATAAAGATTCATCACTGCCCTGGACTCTTCATGCCTGCCCACCCACGTCTTTCTCTTTCCGTGGAGCCGAGTACCATCTCCACTTATTTCTCCGCTCCGGTCACTACAACCCTTCAAAAGGTACTGTTCCACACAAATTTATTTTCAGTAGTTTCTCAATATTCTGAGTGTTTATCAATAGTGTTCAAGAAATATAAAACTAGCGTATATATTCATCTTAGATATAGTCCAAGGAATCAAATCCTCAACACACCAAAAAAACTTAGAAAAAAGAGAGTAGAGATTTCATTTATACTTGATATTTGATAGATATGAAGAAATAAATATCTAGGAATAATTCAGGGAAATTGCTTATTATTGTTTACCCAGAATGACAATTTCCTCCATACCCAGATTGCTTATTATTATTACCCACCCAGATTGAATGACAATTTCTTCCATACCCAGATTGCTTATTATTATTATTACCCTACCGAGTTGTATCGAGTAGCTCTTTGCAAAAGGGTACTATTCCACGAAATTTATTTTCCGGCGACACATAATGTTTCAGTAGTTTATCAATATTCTGAGCGTTTATCAAGAGTTGTCAAGAAAGAAAGAAATAAAAACACTAGCGTATATTCTCTGCTTTTTTGCAAAAACATTTTTAATGGTGTAGGATTTGATTAGCCACTTTCATTAGTTTTTTAACTATTTTAAACCAAAAAAAATCCTATATCAATGCTCGAAGATATTTGAAGAATTCATCATCTTTGTTTTTGTTTTTTTTAAATATGTAAGATGAGCTGGGATTTTTTTTTTTTCACATTAAATTTTAAAGAATTTTTCCGGTGTAAAATCGTACCCGAATCCAATTTTGAATTCGAATCCAAATTCGAAATCGAAATTGTTAACTGTCGTTGAAATTTGCGGCATGATAACTTTCCACAGTTGATGGTATGCATATCGTCGTTAGAAACTAACAAAATACTTTCTTGCCAGGTTTGATCACGGATATTCAAGGACGCGTAAAAAATAATGGAAGACACAGGAAGGATCCTGGTCTTCGTAGCCTTCATCATCGCAACAGCGAGCAACGTTAATGCAATTTATCCCAGAGAAGCCGCCGGAGAGGTCCAGACGTACATAGTTCACATGAACCCAACGAAGGTTCAAATACCCGATTCTATGAATCCTGCGACCTGGTATGCATCGTTCATTCGTGATGCAGTTGTGAAAGCGGGACAATTAAATGACGAAGAATTGGTAGATTCGAGTATATTGTACACATACGATACTGTTCTCACTGGATTCGCAGCGAAGTTGAGCGGCAATCAGGTGGCCGCAATCAAAGCCATGGAGAGCTGCATGGGAGCTTATCCAGACAAACTTCTGAAGCTCCACACAACGTATACTCCCCATTTCCTGGGCTTGAAAAGAGGGCAAGGCCTCTGGTCTGAGTCCACGGGCTACGCTACGAATGTAATAATAGGCGTTCTCGACACCGGAGTGTGGCCTGAGCACCCCAGCTTTGCAGATCATAAAAACCAGTCGCCGGTGCCGTCCAAGTGGAAGGGGCATTGCGAGGCTGGTAAAGCATTCAACGCTTCCAACTGCAACAAGAAACTCATCGGCGCGCGCTTCTTCTACAAAGGGTACGAGTCCCACTACGGTCCTATAAATGAAACGCTGGAATATAAATCCCCGCGGGACTCGGAAGGGCATGGGACCCACACTGCATCCACAGCGGCAGGCAACGTTACGCCGGGAGCCGACGTTCTGGGTTATGCCAAGGGCACGGCCACGGGTATGGCACCCGGAGCACGAGTGGCCGTGTATAAGGTCTGCTGGTCTCAAGATTGCTCCGAATCCGACATCATGGCGGCAATGGACACAGCGGTGTCGGATGGAGTGGACGTCTTATCTATATCCCTTGCAGAAAACTTGTACTACACTCCGTTTTATGCACAGAGCATAGCGGTTGGGGCATTCGGTGCGGTGGCCAAAGGGGTTTTCGTTTCTTGCTCTGCGGGGAATGCGGGACCTAGTGCGTCATCGTTGTCCAACGAGGCGCCGTGGATAATGACAGTGGGGGCAAGTTCCGTGGACCGAAGTTTTCCCGCAATTGCCGTGTTGGGAAACGGTCGCGCCTACCGTGGCGCATCTCTCTACAGAGGAAAGCCTCTCGGAACCAAACCCAATTTGGCACTCGTGTACGGAGATTTCTGTTTGGATGACTCTCTGGAACCCGAGATGGTCCGACAGAAAATCGTGATCTGCGAACGAGGAATCACAGCTAGAACCGAAAAGGGGCAAGTGGTGGCCATGGCCGGAGGAATTGGCATGATACTTCTCACTCCCGACGGAGGCGGAGAAGAACTCATAGCCGACGCGCACGTTTTGCCCGCTACGTGTGTCGGTAACAAGGCCGCCAAGGCAATAAGAGATTACTTGAATTCCAACACCAGCCTTAGCCCATCGGGAACAATTGTTTTCTATGGCACCACTTACCACAGAGAAGAGGCGCCAATTTTGAGCTCCTTTTCGTCCCGTGGTCCGAATTCCGTAAGCCCAGACATTCTGAAGCCCGATGTAATCGCCCCGGGGCTCAACATTCTAGCAGCTTGGCCCCTCAACTTGAGCCCCACAGGGCTGCCCTCTGATAAACGAAGAACAAAATTCAATCTCATGTCTGGCACTTCCATGTCCTGTCCCCATGTCAGTGGATTGGCTGCTCTGCTGAAAGCCGCGCATCCAGATTGGAGCCCGGCTGCTCTCAAGTCTGCTCTCATGACCACGGCTTATGTTACCAATAACAAGGGGAAACCTATAACGGACGCCTCGCTACCAGGCTCCCCTGCCACTCCTTTGGACATGGGTGCGGGCCACGTAAATCCTGAGAAAGCACGAGAACCCGGGCTTGTCTACGATATCGGCACTGAAGATTACATTAACTATCTTTGCAGCTTGAACTATTCGTCTTCTCAGATTCGTATGCTGACAAAGAGACGGGTTTCCTGTCCAAAACAAATTCCAAAGCCGGGCGACCTCAATTATCCTTCCTTTTCGGTGCTGTTTTATTCCTCTGGCAAAGCCTCTGCTACTTTCACAAGAAAGGTCACCAATGTGGGGCCTCATAATTCAACTTACTCTGTACAAGTTGTGGAGCCGTTGGGAGTGAAGGTGACTGTGAAGCCCAAAACGTTGGTGTTCACGAAGAAGAATCAAAGACATCTGTATACTGTAAGCTTTGGTGTTGAGAGGTCCTCTGCCTCTGGAGCTTATGGTTCGATCACTTGGTCGTCTGGCCTCTATACAGTTCGGAGCCCGGTCGCTGTTATATGGGTGGATTGATCATTAAGCTTCCGGGATGATGATGGCCTGGTCGCTTAGATATTTAGATATTGTTGTTTATCTACGCCACTCTCATGGCGACTTACCTATAATAAGTAGTGTGCATCATATGGAAAATAACCCAATAAAATACATTTATTAGACGATCAATATGGGTTCTAAAAGCATGAATATTAGATGATGTTAATATATGTAACACATATAATATACTAGTATATCTTAATAAACATATATTATCAAGTGCATTTACTTAAAAATTTGCAAGCCTGGTTCCGGATAAGAAAAATATGATATATAACTAAATATAAACCATAAATTCCTATAATTTTAATAATCTAAATTGTTTACCATTCTAAATTGTTTACCATCTATAAATAAATAGATAATTAATTAATTTTAAATATATATTTTTTTTTCACAACTAAGAAATATTATAATTTAGTTGTCAAACTCATCACAGTTATTTAAGGAAAACTATCCTACCTAGAATAACTTGCTAGTAATTCATAAAATGGCAAGCTTTCACTCTTGCCATAAGCCTTTAGGTCCTCAGTTTTCTTACGTCCCAAGAAGACTCATCACCCTTATTCAAGGAAAACCACGCCAAACCATGCTACATAGAATAACCCGCTGGTAATCCATAAAAGGGCAAGCTTTCACTCTTGTCATATGCCTCTAAATTGTTAACCGGTTTCCTTACGTCCCAATAAAACAAAATCTAAACCAAACAAAAACAATTTTAAACCATATTCAAAACCCACTTGATTTAATATTAAAATAAAATTATATAAAATTTATAATATTATATTTAAACTAAAATTATAAAATCTAATTAAATTTAAAATTAATATATATTTTTATAAATTTAGAATTTAAAAACTAATAAAATTATTAAATTAAATTATAATTAATAATTATAATTATATTATATTATATTATGATTATAATTTTCATAATATAATTATAAATTTTATATTGAATTAAACTCTAGCCCTACGTAATATAGGCAACAATGTTTCATATCCACGAACAAATCATGATAGTATAAACTTTTGATTTAGATAGTTTAATTATCTATAAAAATTAAAATTAACAATAAATGTTAAATACCATTCAAATTTGCTTATAATTTTAATTAAATGATTATTATCAGATTTAATATGGTTATATCTTGATAGTTATTGGTAGATATTAACCTCATGGTCTGCCTTAGATGGCAGTAAGATTGAAACTCCTTCCACATTTCCACCTTATAAAGGGATCATCCTTGGAGAAGCTCAGAACTCAGCAAAAGCTATCCCTTTAGTACTTAAGGATGATAGTGCTTTAGGCATTGATGGTAGAATTCAAAAGGCCAGTGAACAATTAAACTGGACTAACATAGCCATCAAAGGATTGGAAATGAGTTCTGCAAAATCTTCTGTTGTAAAAGAACAGTTTGATAATCTTCAAGTTTCAATCAACAATGTAAATAATTGTCTGAATGATGTACAGTTTTCTTCTTCAGTAGTAAAGAGTTATGTTAGAGAATCTTTGAATAAATTGGAAGAAGTAGAAGATAAAATTGTAGATCAAATGCATTCTACAAAAGGACTCATAATAGACTTAGCTGGAAAATTTGATAAGATACATATATCTAAGTCTAAGAAGCCAATTCCTACTTCCTTCCTATATAAAAGGAACATCCAAATCCAAGATCCTGTCAAGCTAGTTGACAGATTTCCTCATCTATTCCCGAAAGAAGTCTCACAGTCTTTACCAGAATCTTCTAAAGAAAAGACTGATACTTCTGACCAAATTTCTATTGCCTCCTTATTCAAGGAACCATAGAAAGAACTAGAGTCTCAAATCTTCCCAATATATGAGCTGCTGGAAAGTCAGTTCAGCAAATACTCAACTCCTGGTCTTAGTGGTAAAGGAAAGGTTCCAAAGACCCATACCTTTTTTCCAGATTCTCATCGAGAATGGAATATTGATAATCTCAGTGTGGGACAAATAAGGCAAATGAATGATATGATTTTCACTGAGTATAAGCTTATGTTCCTGAGAGGGAAAGATGAAATAGAACCCTACAAAACTATCATTCAGTGTTTTACAGGAACTCTCCTACGATGGTGGGAAATTGAATCATCCCCATCCCTACTAGAAGAAATGGAAAAAGAATTGCTCAAAGATGAAGTTGGAGATATAATTCACAACACTCATGGTACAACTCAAAATAATATGATTGGAGCCCTCACCTCCATGATCCTAGAGAATTGGTGTGGCTCAGAGACAAAAATTGCAAACAAACATGAAATAATTTTGATGAATCTTAAATGTAGTAAGATGTATCAATATGAAGACTTTCATAGAGATTGGATGCAGCGCATCTATGAGGTTAAAGATTCCAAAAATCTACTCTAGAAACAAGTATACCTTGCAGCTCTTCCTTCCAGATTTGTAGATTATATTCGCCTACAGGAAGTCTTCCAGTTACCATTTGAATCTTTTACTTGGGGCAAAATTTATTCTATCATGACTAAATCTTTGTTTGGTCTTTGCACAAGCTCTAATGTAAATAGATCTTCAGAAAAACTCTCAAAATTGCTTGACAGTAAATCCGTCTGCAAAAAATATGGATTAAATGTTGAAGATCCTCTAGTCAAGAGGAGAAAAGCCAAAAGAAAAGAAAAGAAGGAAAAGAAAAAGACAACCAAGATTGACAAAGGTAAAACAAAGTCCCCATGGAAGTCCAAAAGAGGATATTACAAATATATCCCAAAGACCCAATACTACAAGCCATCTGACATCCATCTCCATCCAAAGTGGAGAAATGGAATAAATTAGCTTGCTCGTTATGTGGCCAGACAGACCATACTTCAAATAAATGCCCAGTAGGTGAAGAATCTAAAAGAAACAGAGGTAAGAAATCTCAGCCTCTAAATATTCAGAAAAAGGTTGTCAAAATAGAATCTCCAATGTTGTGCATGAAATGCGGGTCTAGAGGTCATAAAACAGATTATTGTCCTAATGTTGTAACCCGTGAACAAATACAACAACAACAGCTTGAAGACTCATCTACAAATTCTTTCAGTTCCTCTTCTTATGATTCATCAGTCGAAGAGCTTAATGCTCATATTCAACCATGTTTTTGTTCCGAATCAGATGATTTTCAATGTCATTATTCCTCAGATTATGATTCTGATTCTTCTATTGATCCCTCTAATGATGAATCACCTACAAAACAGCTCAAGGAGAAAGTATTGATGGCTTAGACAACAGAAGAAGAAGAACTCAAGCTTCTTGCACAAATCTGCTCTATGGAAGAAGGAGACATGAAGAATCAGCGACTTAAAGCTTTTCTGGATCAACTTCATTCTTCAAAGCCTTCCAAAAATTCTAAGAAGCCGCTCTTTGTCGATGCCTCCTATGAACGGAATACAAAATCATTTCAAAGACATCAACCTCAAGGCAAAGTTTGTTCACTCACTTTGGGGGAGTTAAGCAGAGAAATCCATTGTCTTAAAGCAAAAATATCTGCTTTAAAATCCAAAGTAGAACAGCTAGAGAAAGGAAAACAACCTCAAAATATTTCTGCACATACAAATGCATATACATTGCATACTGCACCATTTTCCAGTGAATCAAAGATTGAGATTGGTGAAGGGAAAAGGGATGCCACAACAAGTTTCAGAGAAATGAGAATTCTAACAATTGAATATTAGCAGCATCATGTTCTTATAGATATCTGTATCCAAAGTGAAATATTTTCTTTGACTGTGCTAATTGACTCAGGTGCAGATGTGAACATTCTCAATACTAAAGTTATCCCAGCTAAGTATTGGGTTGTAGCCAATAGAAAGGTTATTGTCCTCAGAAACAAAACTCTCAAGTATGAGGTTCCTAAAGCCTCCATATGTTTTGATCATCATTGCAAACTCAAATCTGCAGTCGCAGACATTCCTGTTGATTGCATCTTAGGAAATGTCTTCTTAGCAGCTATAGAACCACATGGTTCTCTCAGGTTAAAAGGAAATAAAGCCGGACACTTCATTACTGTCCCTACCTCACATGGAGGACCCAAGAGAATTGAACTGCGATATGTTTCAAGTCCTAGAGTATCTATTATGGTTCAAGCCATGCAAGAATTGGATAAAGCTATCTCTAAGTTGCTTGAATTCAAAAATGTGAAATCCTCAATTCGAGTAGAAGAACAATTAAAGAATCCTCTGAATCAGAAGAAAATTTATGAACTTCAGAAAAGGATTGAAACAAAATGTTGTTCCGAAGAACGAAATGCCTTCTGGCACAGAAAACAATATTCTGTCGAATTGCCTTATAAACCAGAGTATGGAGGAAGACCCTGCAAAAGTAGAGCTATTCCTATGAATAAGGAATACAGAGATCTCTGTGAGAAAGAAATAAATCAGCTATTGGATAAAATACTGATCAGAGAATCTGACAGTCCTTGGAATTGTTACGGCTTTTATGTTAATAAAAGGTCTGAACAGATTAGAGGAATCCCCAGGTTGGCTATAAATTACAAACCTCTAAATTTTGTTATAGCAGATAATACTTATCCAATTCCACATAAAGGAGATCTCTTAAGTAGAATTACAGGAGCAAAGGTATTCTCAAAATTTGATCTCAAGTCAGGTTTCTGGTAGGTAGCTATTGCAGAAAAGGATAAATTCAAAACAGCCTTCAGTGTGCCTGCTGGACACTACGAATGGAATGTCATGCCATTTGGTCTAAAACATGCCCCATCAAAGTTTCATAAAGTCATGGATTCCTTCTTCAAACCTTATTTTGATTGGTTGTTAGTATACATAGATGATATTCTTATTTTCTCCAAGAATATTTAGGATCATTTCAAGCATGTACAGATTTTACTCCAAGTAATCAAAAGGAATGGGCTGGTTTTGAGCAAAAAGAAGATTGAATTATTTCAAACTTCTATCAAGTTCCTTGGCCATACAATCCAGAATGGCCAGATATCTCTACAGAAGCATGCCCTTGATTTTGCAGACAAATTTCCAGATACAATTACAGACAAAACATAGCTTCAGAGATTTCTTAGTTGTCTAAATTACGTTAGCAATTTCTATCAAGATTGTGCTAAGGACTGAAATCTGTTAAACCAGAGATTGAAGAAAAATCCTACACCCTGGATTGATGCTCATACAAATGTTGTAAGAAACATCAAAGCCAAGGTAAAATCTCTTCCTATTTTATATGTTGTTGATGACAATGCTTTTAAAATTGTTGAATCAGATGCCAGTGACCTTGGATGGGGAGGTATACTCAAACAAAAGAAAGATGGTGAAGAACAAATAGTTCAATTTGCTTTCGGAACTTGGAATCCTGTTGAAAGAAATTACTCCACAATTGAAAGAGAAGTAAAAGTTGCATGGAATTCTATTGACAAATTTGAAATCCATTTGGTCAATAAGAATTTCTTATTAAGAACAGATGCTTCTGCCTTAAAGAAAGTCCTAACTAAAGACATCAAGAAGCCTGGTGAAGCAAAATTTGCTAGATGGCAAGCATTATTTGCTAATTTTGATTTTCAAGTTGAACATATCAAAGGATCAATAAATTGTTTGCCTGACTTCCTTAGCAGAGAATATATACAACAACAACATGTCATGATAATAGTCACAGAGTGGGATCAAAATCAGCAACAGGAAGTATTAAGATCCATTCCTGAAGATAAAAGTTGGTCAGAATATAGAGATAATTGGAAACCAACTTGGCAGCTGAGAAACACCAAAGTGTTAGATGCAAATCTTCAAGCCCACACAGACATTCTACATTTGGTTCTAGAAAGGAAAGTATACCCAAAAGGGAGCAAATGGATCCATGATATGGTATACTCAAGAAGTATGAATGCAACACGTCTAGCAAAAGAATCACTGAGAAGTGATTTTCATGATATCAACATGATTTGGTCAAAAGGAGGTGATAGACACAAAATCTATCACAAATATTTTTGTATAAACCGAACCAGGAATATCCACTGGCCTATCATAACAAACAATGCTGCTCTATGGCTAGGAAATGATCCAAATCTTATATTTCCTGATATTGTTTACAATTTTTCAGGATATAAGCAGCTATGGTGGGATCTCCTAAATGTTGATGGTAAAAATGAAACCCACTATACCAAACTAAAATTTGGGACAACGTGGGCCATGCAAAGAAATCAACAATGTGAATGGTTACAGGCTTAGTGGATAGACTATGGTGTCAATAGAACAGCTATTGACCCTCTCTATTATGAGTCCCACTATAGAATGCAGTGCGACAGATGTTTTGAAAATAATGTTTTTGATTGTTTCCATACTCCTTGTAAGATTGTCAGAGAACTGCAACATCTTTCTGATTGTGAGATACTGAACCAGCACATGACTAGACATCATGAATGTCTAGTTATGACTAAAATAAAACATCAGATTGTACTAAACAAGCCCATGATAGTCAAAAGAATCTATACAAAAGCATGGGATGATTGTCTGTATGAAAAATTCCATTTTACAGGAATCACAGTCTTCAATGACCCGGCCTAAAGCAGTCCTCGTGGACCCCACTATGTAATGTCTAGTCACAGACTTAAAGTGACCAGTTTTCTCGTGGGCTTTCTGGTAAAAATATGTATTTACCTTTAATAATGGATTCAATACAAGATTTGATATCATTAGGAGACTCAGAGCACTTCTTCGACCATTGGTGGGGTTTGACCCCACATCTACCTGACTAATTGATGGAGGTACACAGATTCCTTTTGTACATAGAGACTCGATCATCAAATGCTTCTCCCCTCTCTTTCCTATATAAGAAGGAGGGTAAGGCTCATTTGAGGGGGAGGCGGGTGTGAGAAGTGTGAGTGTGTGAAGAAGATCTTTCTTTCCTTCCTGCTCTGCAACTACAGACATCTGTTTGATTTGCTTGCAACACGAAGAAAGATTGATATTTTAAGAGAGCCTTAGGAGATCTGAGAAGCCTATGTGTATAGATTATGTGTTCATGGTCTATGTATTCGCTGTTTCTGGGGAACACAGTCCATTCTGTAAACCTTTTATGAAATAAATAAAGAGAGTGTTTTCATGTTCCACATATGAGTACTTGTATTGTGCATCAAAAATCTGTTGAGGTAGTATCTGTCTCATTCATTCTTGCTTGAGGTTCGCCAGAGGTTCGCCAAAAGATAGAAAGGATGCCAAGACCGTAAGAAGGCGAGGGAAGCTGTGAAAAAAGGTCGCTAGAGTGTGAAATACCTGAGTAGATTCATGTATGGGTTTGTGTAAAGAAGGATAAGTGATAAAGATAGAGAAGAGACTCGACAAGGCCAATCAGCCGTGTTGTTGTTGCAAGCTTCATCGAAGCCCCTGCATAAAAATTGGCTTATTTAGAGGAGGGTGAAATAATGTTTATTCAGAGAGCCATGTGCTCTTTGTTTTGATTTATTATTTTTTAATAAAATATATATATTGTGTTATTAAAAGTAAATAAATTGATTTTAATGTGATTTTTTTGGATTTTTTGGTGTCAGAAAAAATTGAAGTAAAATTTCGATTTGTGTTATTTAAGTTATTTTTTTATTGTAACTATGGATTTAGTGCCTTAAAAACCTTAATACATTTCGATTGTACAAGAATTACTTATCAAATTTGTGATTTCAATAAATTCATAATTTTAAAGAAATTAAACAGAAAATCCCACTAAAAATAACTCAACTTAAAATCCAAAAAAATATATATATTATATTAACTTATTCGCCAAAATGTTGCCACATAACCCCGTACAACAACCTTTGCCGGTGTGAAACTAACGGGTAATCCCCCTACGACTCCACTTCCATTCCTGTCTTTCAACTTCGAGGTGACGGGAATTTCAATCGCCGAGCCTCGACAAAACAATGACGGATCACTTCACCAACTTCGTTGCAATTCCTTCAATGGCAAGGATTTTAAGAGGAGTGGTGAAGGGGCTATTTCTTTCTTAATATGCGGTTGGACAATCCAAAGTACAAATAAAAGTCAAAAGTATCATTAACGCTTTTCAATAAGAAAAATATTTAATATTTATCACTATTTTGTTTGTTAAATGCATGTGTTTTTTTTAAAGAGGTTAAAGGTTTAAAACGAGAGGGGTGGAGTATTTATGCCTTCGTAGATTTAGTAGTTAAATAACTACTTGGAGGTGGATCTCTTGTCTCACAAAAAAAAGGTCTCATACATCAATTTGGTGTTTGGTTGTGACCTTAAAATTATATAATAATAATAATCAAGCTTCTTGGTGGATTTAACTTGAAGTGTCATTTTAAATTTTCATCTATGTTTAAAGGATTACAAAGAGTGAATTTTTTACTATGAAAATGTGTGCTTCAAGGTCTTGAGTTGGGTAATTGTGTAATTTTAATTATATTTTAAATGTCAATCTCATTTTTTACAACCAACCCTTTCACATTGGTTTGAAGTCATCTCTTGCTTTTTTTTTCTCACTTGTAAGTATTATTTGGGACTTTTCCTCATATAAAGCTTCAATCCCTTTTAAACAAACTTTTTTTTAAATCAATTCCCTCTAACTTAAAATCCAACTCAAGTTTTATACCTGCGTCAATAAAATTAGTATTATTATTTAAAATTATTAATTACTAGCTAGTCTTTTTGCCCTTCTTTTTTTGCACCTTGTGCCAAACATCTGAAATCGGTTCTGAAGGAACCATTGTCTCTACGACCACCTAGGTTGATTCTTTATCATAATCGGAGATTTCTCATACATGGGCTCTTTTTGTGCCCCCAATACTATCTAAAATCTACATGCTAACATGAATAGGGTCCTACTAAATTTGTACAACTAATCCTTTCAGTGGCTAGGAGGCCTCTTCCGACTCATATCTAGTGTGAACCATATTTCCTACATCATGATGGGCTTAAGGATTATCTATAATTTCTTCTTCTTTATTTCTTAGAAGGGATTGGCTCTGAAAAGTGTCATCCTTTTAGATGGCTGGGTTACCTATTTTTCTTTTCTAGTGTTTTCTTAGCCTACAAGAAACTATTATGCAAATGACCTATTTGAAAACATTCACGACATGGGAATGTCATGTTTTCTTAGTCTAGGACCTCTGATCACTAAAAGTTATTATGCTTCAAGGTTATATGGTATTGAAGTCCTTTGCATAGGTATATTTCCACACATATTCTGGCAAAGGTGAAGATACATTTTTATGTTCTTTCCATATCCCATCTCTTGAATTTACCCAATGCATTTCTTATGTCTTCAAGAAATTTATGGTGCCAAAAAGGAAGGGGAAATTTTGGACACTTCACCCAAATTGGCATGGAAGTGACCACCATTTTTTAGGCATCAAACTCCAGAAACCATGGGGTGGTGAATAAACCTACACTTCCCCAAAACGATGGCCCTTCTTGTAAAAAAAAATAAAAGTCCTTTTGTGTGTCTGATTGGACTATGAAGAATCCTTTAGAGCACAGGTATATGCCACAATTTGGTATCCAAAACGAGAAGATACATTGGGTAAGAACTTTTGGTTTTGGCCATAAGATATTGAATCTAAAACTGATTTCCCTTTTTAGAAGGAAAAAACAAAGAGCAAAGATCTCTGCATTGTTAACCTCCACAAATGGGACATTCCATTTGGTCAACAATATAGGGACTGAGGACAATTTTGGACTGATTTGTAGATCCAAAAGCCCCTCCTTGTTGAAAATGCAGCAATAAATTCCTAAGTTATTTTTATCTTTATAATTAAATTAGGAAAAAATCAAAATTCCACATCAGCAGACAACTTGAATGAGTTAACCAAGTTATTATCACTCGATTAGCTTAGTTAATTCGAGTTGGAGGGAGAAATTGAGTTGTTTACAGTGATTCCTAAATTTTAGGAGCCTAGGTTGAGTTAATTTTAGTGTAGCAATTTAATTCAGTTAAATTGAGTTATGGTCAGTTAAACTAGTTCCAACTGTTGGAAGAACTAGTTGGAGGTCTAGTAGTGGGGTGCAACTTTAGTGTTTAACCAGTTAGTTGATCAATCAACCTAAATTAACTCATGCATGCACAAAATTTGAGTTACCCATTTGAGATTGGAGTTCAATGGAAGTTTTCTATCAGTTATAGAATATTTCAAATTGTAAAGGTCATGCATGCTGTCAAAGGAATGCTTAAAGGTATAGTGAAATTCTCATTGAGGAAATTCCTATTTAATAGGGGCTAATTTCTTGGAGGAACAGGATAAGGAAAGAGGAGCTTGGAGGCTTGAAAATTTGGCTAAGTATTGGCCAAAGGCAGTCATTCATGTAGAGGATAGAGAAACTTGTGTAAGTTGAGCTCAATTTTGAGCGAAGCATATTGGATTAATCCATATTCTTTGATTAATGCAATACACATAGTAAGTTGTTTTGAGCAGTCACTTTCCCCTAGATAAAATTCAAAGTATGTGTGTTGAATATTATCTCATATTTATGTTGTGATTTAACGATCGATTAATTTATTTCCGCTAATGAGTAGAGTAGATTCAAGTCATTTGTTTTAGAAAATTACATAAGTAGTTTGAATCTACAAAGAATTTTTACATGGTATTAGAGTAGGAATCATAGTAGAGAAGACAATTCGAAGTTGTCTTTGTAGGTGGATTGAATTTACAAGATCAATTCTTCGGAGCTAGCAAGATGGCTTTCTGTGGAATGAGACTTGAGTATGCCCTTGAGGGTAGCTTGAATTACGTTGCTTGGAAGGACAAGATGGAGGCAGTGTCAGGAGATAATAGGTTCAAGGAATTCATAGATAAAGATATCCAGAAGCCTCCAACATCTGATTCTCAAGATTTAGTAGAATGGAAGAAGTGTGTATCGAAGGTGAGGAGGTTCATATTGGAGGCAGTTCAAGGGCATATTGTCTCGAATCTCCACGTGAAAGAGACTCCCTATGTAATGTGGGAAGCATTGAAAAATATAATCGAAAACATGAGTAACCACAGGAAGTTGGCACTCAAGGACAAGCTTCGAAGCATAAAGATGCAAAAGAATGAAACAATTCCGTAGTATCTAAGCAAGTTCACATAGTGTTGTGATGAACTTGGCGGGGTCGGTGTTACTGCCCTTGAAGAAGATTTGGTAGCTCTAACTTTGTTGGGTCTTCCCAAGAGTTGGAATAGTTATCAAGATTCAGTGAATGGTAGAGAGAAACTACCACAATGGGAGTGGTTATGGTCCTATCTAGTGCAGGAAGAAATAAGGTGGAACAACAGAGATGAGATCTCATCCAAACAAGAGGAAGAGGACTTTGCATTAGTTTTCAAAGGAATGAAGGCCAAGAGGAAGAAGTCGCAAGGTGAGCATGATTCCTGCCAAGAGGGAAAGAATAAAGACTTGTTGGAAATCAAGTGTTTTCACTATCATGAATTCAAGCACTATCATTAGGGGAATTTTGAGGTCTAAATGGGCCTCTTAAGAAAAATGTACAACCAAAATAAACTTTATTAGAACCAATAGGATTCAAGATGATGATGTAAACCATGGGGGATTATTCAACATTTTTGGAGTAAAAAAGTAAAAAGATTAAAAAATAATAAAATAATAAAACTAATTTTTCAACTTATCTCCTTAAGGTTTTACTCAAGTTTCGAGTGGGAAAACTTGTTGGATGAAAAATTTAATTCCTCATCCAAGGTGTATCCATGTTGCATACTTTCGATGGACCCTACTACACTAAAAATGAGAAAAACATGAAAAAATATGAAATCGCGTTTTTTTCATGTTTTTCTCATTTTAGTGTAGCAGGGTCCATCGAAAGTATGCAACATGGGTAATCCTTGGATGAGGAGTCAAATTTTGCATCCAATGAGTATTTTCACTTGAAATTTGAGTAAACCCATAGGAAGCCATGTTGAAACTATGAGTTGAAAAAATAGTTTTTCTTTTTTCCTTATAAAATTTGATGATGTAATCTAATATTATTTTATTATTTCCACTATTATTTTATAATTTCCTTAGGAGGTCCATTTTAGACCTCAAAATTCCCCTAATGGTCATGGACTGTCCACTCAAGATGGGAAGGAAGAAAGAGCCTACAATAGCAGCAATAGGTGAAGCTTTGGCTTCATAGTTCAAGCTTGATTTCACTCTCATTTCATGCACGACAAGCACATTAATGGGAATCATGTGGTATCTAGATAGTGGTGCCTTGTTCCACATGACGTGGAACAGATATTTGTTCAGTGACTTGGAGGAGAAAGGCCTCAAGAAGAACATTGAGTTTGGAGACGACAAAAGGTATAATGTGATCAATAATGGTACAATTATTTTTCAAAGGGAGTCAAGCTCCCCTCTCAGACTCAAGGATGTGATGTTTGTTTTGGGACTAAAGAAGGATCTTGTTTTCATCGTGGTGTTGGAAAATTGTGGCTACGATGTGATATTCAGCAAAGGAAAGACATTCCTAAGACGCATCACCATGTGACAAGTGAAGCAGATTGGTGTGCGAGTCAAGATCCTTTATGCACTTGAGGTAGAATATGCATGTAAAGCCTTGAGGAGGAAGGAAAATGTTAGAGACCTGGTGGTTGAGAGGGAACATGATTTACCTCTCAAAATGAAGCCTCAGGGGCAACTTTAGCAAGTTGGGGAGAAACCACAAATGGAGAAGAAGAGAGACATCCATTAGGGAGATATTTCGAGCTAAGTGGGCAAAGGGAGCACATGCAACCATACCTCCATGTGTGAGGTGGGGCAATGTGAAGCAATAGTCCCAGGAGTGCAAAAATTTGGGCAGGGTCCATTTAGGTGTTTTTTTGTCTCATGGATCATTACCTTGCCATGGGGACCCATAGTATTCAGTAACAGAAGGATCATTGTCATTTAGATAATGAGTGTCAAGGAGTGTTGACAACAGATAAGGAGGATCATTAGCAGAGTCAACAACAACACAATTCCCCCAGTAGACAATTACAGACACAATGGATTCAGTTTATTTTTTTTTTTATGCTTTTCAGTTTAAGATGTTGCAGTAGAAACAACAACAGTGAGAAGTTTTTCATGCAGTACATTCCAAAGATGTTGGATCAAGGTAGATGTGAATCCCTTTCTTGCTAAGAGGGAGTGTTGAAAATGCAGCAAGAAATTCCTAATTTAATTTTGTCCTTAATTAAATTAGGAGAAAATCAAAATTCCACATCAGCAGACAACTTGAATGAGTTAACTGAGTTATTATCACTCAGTTAGCTTAGTTAATTCGAGTTGGAGGAAGAACTTGAGTTGTGTACAATGATTCCTAAATTTTAGGAGCCTAGGTTTATTTAATTTCAGTTGTAGCATTTTAATTCAGTTAAATTGACTTATGGTCAATTAAACAAGTTCCAACTATTGGAGGAACTACTTGGAGGTCTAACAGTGGGGTGAAACTTTAGTGTTTAACTAGTTAACTGATCAATCAGCCTAAATTAACTCATACATGCACAAAATTCAAGTTACCCTGTTGAGATTGGATTTCAAGGGTAGTGTACTATCAGTTGTAGAATATTCCAAATTGTACATTTCATGCATGTAGTTAAAGGAATGCCTAAAGTTATTGCGTAATTCTCATTGAGAAAATTCCTATTAGGGGCTAATTTCCTAGAGGAATAGTGCAACGAAATAGGAGCTTGGAGGCTTGAAAATTTGACTAAGTATTGGCCAAAAGTAGTTAGTCAAACAAAGGATTAAAAATACTTGTGGAGGTTGAGCTCAAGATTGAGTAGAGAATATTATGTTCATCCATATTATTTGATTAATGCAATACATATAGTAAGGGGTTTTGATTAGTTGCTTTCTCCTAGATAAAATTATGAGTATGTGTGTTGAATCTTGTCTCATGTTTATGTTGTGATTTTTCGATCAATTAATTTCTTTCCGTTGATGAGTAGAATAGATTCAAATATTTTGTTTTAGTAGATTATGTAACTGGTTTGAATCTATAAGGAATTTCTACACTCCTTGGACTACTTCTTTGAAAGCTACAATTGTTCCAATTGATGTCCTAGTACCAGGAGCACCTCCTCATAGTCTCGAGTTCAATATTATTGTTGAATTTCTAGATATAATGGTTTCTTTAAGCAAGGAGAAGTCATGGACCACCTTCCCCTCATTTTGCATAGATTGGAATTTTATGGGTATGACCCATTTCTCTTAAATGTTCCTTTTAAGGGATAAAACCAAGTCTGGGGTTTTTGGCCATACGATAATAGATCTACCCTCGATGTTCTTAATGAAGATGTGAAATTTTATTACCTTTTCTTGTTAAATTTGGTGTGAGGTGGTAACATTTGAAATGGGCAGAGTAAATGGGATTCCCTAGTGCAAAAAACACCAAGACTACACAAAATCAAGGGGAGGTAGAACTGCAAATGAAGGTATTTCATAGGGGTTGGTCAACCCCAACAATTACATGGGCCTCATATCGCTAAGGAAAAAAAACGCAGTACATTCCAAATGATACATATTTCAAATAATAAGAAAAATAGAGGAACGAGGGACCACATCCATGAATCTAAACTTTGACTAGCCCATACCCAAAATGAAAAATGCAAACGTCCTTCCATGTCAGCAATGAGGCACCTTGAGTCATATTCGAGAAAACATTTCACCCACAATATAGACCCCTTACAATAGGCTACCTCAAACCCGAAACCTCCTCTGATTTCATCATGCCTATGCATTTTTTCATCCTCAACAAACAAATAACTAATGTGACACATTAAATCACATGATTCAGGGGAAAAAGGCCTTGGATTGTAGCATCCCATGTGAAAGAGGCTACCACTCCATGGCACAACCTTAGGAGGACAAGACAAACTTAGAATAGCAGTAGCAACGTGGGAAGGAAGACAAGAATAAGGAGGAAACCTAGACGCCATCCTCAATATCCCCTCTTCATATATATATATATATATATATATATATATATATATATATATATATATATATATATATATATATATATATTGTAAGTTCAACATTTATGAGGCTACATCATGGTCATGTCCAAGAATAACACCCGAATAGGGCAAGGAATTGAATTGGTGACTTAACATCTAGGAGTGCATTAACAGTGCACCTAATCACTGTCTATCCAAGACCTCGTGGATGGTCTATTGTGTAAATATTATTTGAAAGCAATTTTACATATTCAACATAATAACCTAATTTTGACACATAAATTATAACATGTAATAATTACGTATTAAGTATATGATGTGGTTTTTCACACAGAAGTCAAGTTATTTGGGTTAATTTGTAATGGTCTCATTTTACATTGTAAGCATTCCTAATGTGGAGCTCAAGGCAAAGCCTAACTAGTGAATGCATATGGATACAAGTGAAAGGCTATGCATATAATGTGGTGGGAATATTTTCCATGATATTCTCATGATTTTTGTATAAGCATAGATGAAGAGTAAAAATACCTAATAATATAATATCCTCCAAAATGCTATCTTATGGAAGTAACAAGGGCACTATGATACCATGAGAGATGAAGAGAAAATGGGGTTGCTAGGTGATATGAGCTTTCCCTTTGTCCTTTGAAAGTAATAACTTTTTTCCACATGATTTCCTACAATTTTTCCCATAGATATTTGATTTGTGGGTCTCATCTAAAAATAAGTTTCATATTTATCATATCGTTTGGAGGGACATCGCTTTTATGTAGATAAAGGTCTTACTTCAGTGTTTCGATATAGATTCTAGATATCATGATTTGAATGAGTAATAATGGGTTGGGTACAAGATGTAGGGGTAGCGTAACTTTTAGTTTCAATATTGGAGCTATTACAGATATTGGTTTCAAGAGAAGAATTGTTGTGTGCATAAACTTGTTTGAGTGCTCGGGAAGAAATATTGCATGTCAACTAGTTGGAAAAATCCTCAATGAATGCTATGCTAATTATGTTAGTTTAAACTCTAATAATCATGATATAATGGTTAATATTCATAATATATGCCAACACTAATCTTGTGGGATTACTTACGAAGTGAAGATTCTCATACAGTCATGACAAGTTAGTGATCAAATCCATGGAAAAGGGGAATATGTATTTTCATGTAGCTTACTCATGATATTTAAAAATTAAAATCTATTAGTTTTATAATATTTTAGACATTACGAATGATTAGATATAAAATGTTCCTATAGTAAGTTGTGAGATCAAAGGATCAATTTTGGGAAAGAAAATCATGATCACTGATATTCAGGAACATGCAATTTAATTCAATGAAAAATAATGGAGGACATGGGAAGAACAAAATCTATAAAATCTTGTAGTACTCGGACATATATCTCTAACGAGGTATTGTAAGTGCCAAACAGAGATAATATGACCAAGTTACGACCTCGGGAAGTTGGTTACCCAACTAACCCCAACGGGGCCCACTAACTCTTGGTGTTGCATCTCCTGGGGTCAAGGTTTTGGTTTTTTATGGTTTTCCCTTGTTGTTAAATAATAAAAAGGCCCTTGAGCCTCATTTTTACATGGTTAAGAGGCATGTAGCCCTCACATCTCTTCTCAGAGATAAGCTACCATCGCTCGAGCTAGTTTATTTCCATTTCTATATGTAAGCATATTTCAATTCTTTGATATTAATGAAATGAAGTTTTATTTCTGTTGCATCTCCGTGCTTATGTGTATATCTGTATTTTGTTGTGTTCCTGCATAAGCCTGGATCATTATCATATAAGGCTACAAAATGGGTACCTTCATCAACATACCATAAATCATCGCTCCTTTTGAATCTTCATATAGGTCTTAAACCATCTAGCTTTAAACCCATGTCCAGACAACTATAAACATGTAAGCAAGGATCATCAAAATTATGAATGAATACCAACCATTGAGTAGATTTGAGGGCCATCACTTTTAGTATTCATTCTACCTTAGGGTCAAAGGAAAACAAATCAAATTGATCAATGCAGGTTGGAGTGATCGCAAACTAAATCCTCCAAATCATTTTTCCTTGGCATCATCTAAGAAATCCTCCATGCAGTGCTAAGATTCCCAGGTATTTTGGTTGAAACCTTCATATTTAGTTGCTCTGACATGTAAGGGATCTGATAACCCTACAAGTAAGAAAACTAAGAAATCTGGACTTCACAATCCTGGATGAACCTGCATACTAGTTTCCCTATCATGACAAGCATCTCATGTTTTATTTTTCAAAGGAATTTGTCTTCTTTTGATTGTTGGTTCTGCCATAAAACTAGGGAGTCGAGGCTCTCAAAAACAATATTCCAAATCATTATCTATATTTAATATATATGGTATTTCAAATCATTATCTATACATAAGATGTGTTATCCTATGAGAAAAATCGCCGGTGATTAAAAAATTTGCTCTGCTAGAAATGCATTTACAAGTCAATGAATATAGGAGGGAGAGGTTCCTTTTCTACGCCCCTACTAACTCCGTTGAGCAGTGAACCTGGATCCCCAGAACAAGCTTTCTTGGACAACTAATTAACTTCATGATTAAATTTTCTGAAAATGTGATTTTTGTAAAACCTTTTGTTTACTCTACCAGAAGAAAATTATCATGAAGAGATTGAACCCTACCTCCAATCTTTGACCAGCATAGGATATTTGTATGCTATCCATTCTAATGTGTAAGGCACTTAAAAGTAAATAATTAGGGCAATGGAGTGGAAATCTAGGCCAATATTACATATGAAAACATGGAAGGAGCCTTAGTTTCAAAGAGGAAATGATGCATTTACTTCACCAATTGAGGCAATATAATGACACTCAAAGCTACAAATGTGGGTTTAATCTAGCTTTTAATCCTTGTGAAAAATACATGAAAATTATTCGAGTGGGTTTGAATGTTTATTGCAGTGTGATGTATATGTGTGTTGGTCTTTTAGTAGGTGAAGGTCTAGGAAAACTTAATGATTCTTTTCAAAGTTAGATTTCGTCATGTATGCTTTACATTCTATTGAAATGTTAATTTGACACATTTGAATGATTAAACGATGGCTATGCTTTACTGTTGAAAACATGGTTTCTTTTAGATAACATTCCTTGACAATTCCTTTTGAATATTGATATGAAATTAATTGCTAGTTAATGTTGTCTAGTATCATTTCCAGATATAAAATTTTCTTTGCTTTGGTTTGCCTATCCTTAAAGATTTTATCCATGAGCATGTTATTGTCCATTCATCTAACTTAGTGAAATTTAGTGTTTTGCATGAACTTAAAAGCATGAATCTAAATGGCCAAACAAAAACATATAAAAACACATCAAGCACAAATAAAAAAGCTCAATACACAATTTTTTGTTGAAGGAGTTCACCCCTCTTGGGCTACATCTCCTTGGTCCAACTTCATAGTGTGGGCCTTTTTATTAGCTTCAATAGTGCTCAAATTGATGTTACATGCATACAATTCTCTTGGAACCTGTTCCAATGAGTTTAAAAAATTTAAATCTATCAGAAATGATTATTTGTTTACTTAATTTGGTTACCAACTGCTCTGGGAATGGCCTCCAACACTTGGTGGCCCTAAGCTTCAAAAATCATCAAGTGACCAAAAACACCTGTATATGACCTATTCTACCTCTAAAATCCACTTCAATGAGTTCCTAGCATGCCAATTAGTCAAAAATGACTATTCATTTTCGAAATTTTGCTGAGAATTGAGTAAGTTATGGCTCAAACAGTTTTTCCTAGAAAACCTCCGCTAAATCTGGAGAGACTCCAGTTAAGTCCACCAAGTTTGGTGGTAGTTCCGGATTTGGTGTCTCTGCCATAAATTCCGCCAACTTAATCAACAGATTAATTAACTACTAATCTTGATTATGGCGCTAATCGCGCTTAATGCTGGTGCTGGCCCTTGGTTTTGATTTGGTGGTCATATGGAGAGGGGGGTGGCTCCCTCCTCTCTGTCGTCAGTCAACGTTTAAGGCTTAAATATAAATACCTGCACCCTCATTTTTAGTTGCTTACCCATGGTTGGCTAGTAAAGCTTGGGAAATATGAGGGAGAGGTCATAGGTTCAAACTCGCCCTCCCCCATCATGCTTTTTTAAACACCATAACACCGTAATTATATGTCATTCAAAAAAATCTATGTGAATTCGTATTCGAAAATATTTACATGACTTGGTATTTTGGGATATGAAATTTGAAATTCAACTTTGGATATATATATATATATATATATATATATATATATATATATATATATATATATATATATATATAGATATAATATTTAACTAATATATTAAGAAATATAATATAACACAAAAATTATATATATAATATATTTAATAATATTTAATTAAATAATAAAAAAAATCAAATTCCACTTTAAAGCTAACTAGGCAATTTTACCTTCTCTAAGCCAAACTGGTGAATTTGAAGATGACACTTGTCATAGTGTCACTGGCTAAAACTGGAGAATATTCTTTGCATGCTGACTGGGCATCCAGTCAATGCTAATCAAACTTTGACTTTGACTTTTTTTTACTAAACTTTCAAAAGCTCTAACTTTTGCATACGATATCGATTTTTTGAACCATTTGTGGCGTTGGAATCCTAGCGAGGAACTATATCCATCCATTCAGGTCTGCAACAATTCTGAGCACTTTCATTTTTTAACTAAAATACTAATCCCTAATCATTCCTCCCCACTAGAAGCCTTCTAGACCCCAAAAGCTCTCTTGATCATTGATTATGTTGATGAGGGGACTGTTCCCTCATCTTTATAGTCTTTATCCATTGAATTTTTCTTAATTTCATCATTTGGAGCTTTTCATAAAAGGTCAAAACTTTCCTTGATTCCAACAATCATCTAATTTTGTCTTTAACACCGTCATGCTACAATATTTCTGAATTTGTGGAACAATGTCCCTACCTTGGTCATCAATCAAAGGAAACTTGGAATCTTTCTCACCTTGCACTTTGTCTCTATGGCAATTTTTAGCTGCTTTTGCCTTATACTTGTGTTGACTCTTGCCCAAGTTTCTTTGCCATTGTAATGTACCTTTTTCAAACCAACAATGAACATTTGTGAAACCCATTCCTTCTTTTCCAAGTTGCTTTGTCCTCTTCTCTTTGACCTTTGCAACTTCTTGCACCGACACTTTGTTTTCAACACCACTCAACACCAATGTTGGCTGCTGCAAATTTTTTTCACCTTCTTTCAAAGGCAACCTGTTATCATTCTGAAACAACTCATTACAAATATAAGCATATTTATGAAAAGTATGATTCAAAACATCTCTTTGTTTGATCATCAACAATGTCAATTCTAAATTTCATTCACTAGCCTCTTTATTTTCCCTGCATTAACTAAAGAAATGTTCAGTTTCTTGCGATGAGCTCTCACAATATACTTCACCCCATATTTAAGAAAATGATATTTGTGCTCATAGAGATGAAACACCGCTTTCCTTTCATACAAATATGGACTTCCCAAGATAATTCCAGAAATTTCAAGTGGAACCATGTCTAACTCGACTTCATCAACAAAGTTTACAGTAATAGGAAATCTAAAAATGCATTTCCTTGAAACTTGTAAATTGACATCCTTAGCGATCCAACCCAAACGGTATGGTTTATGATGTGGTACGGTTTCAAGTTTAAGCTCTTTAACTGAGTCTTATGAAATCAGGTTTGCTTGTGATCCACTATCAAAGAGTGCATCAATCTTGGCATGATTGGAGATTACTATGACAGTGAACAACTCTTCCCTTTTGTCTTCATTTGGAGTGTTGTTGTGACTATTTGAGGAACTACTACTTTCAACATGTTGACCTTTCAAACCCATAGCTGTAATTTTTGTCTCATCTCCTAAATCTGAACTTAAGTCTTTTTCAGATATAGCAACAATTTTTCCCTTCTCTTTGGCTTTTAGCCTATCTAGTTTTAATTCTGGATGAAGTTGCCAACAGTGGTCTTCATCATGGCCAGTCTTTGAACATTTTTTGCATGTGATTTTTTCCTTCTCTTTTTTTATACTTGCATTCTTCTTTCCCTTCTCTTTTCCCTTTCTCTCACTTTCACCTTTCTCCTCTATGTTTTGTTTTACCCTTGCCTCAACATGCGTGGCTTGCACACATACTTCACCTAAGTTGCTTGGGTTAAACATAAGGATAGTATGCTGCAAATAGGAATGTAAGACTCCAATATATTTCAAGAGTGTGTCTTGTGAATTCAAGTTTACTCCCAACAATAAAGCCCTTTTCCTAAACTCTTGTGTATAATCTTGGACTATTTGACCTTTAAGCTACCTAAAATTATGCCAACTCATAATGGATTTTTGCATATAGGCTAAAGGATAAAATTGTCGTTTAATTGCAAAAAAAAATTCAACCCAAGAAGTGGATATCTTACCATGTATTTGCATTTCCTCTTGAGTCTTTGCTTCCCACCAAACTAGTGCAACTCCTTCTAGCCTTAGTGAAGCCACCCGGATCTTTATGTCATCTTCTTGAATGTTTTGAATTCTGTAGTATACCTCCAACATTCAAATCCAATTGTCCAACATTTATACATTCACTTCTCCATTGTACATGGGAAGTTCGAATTTTATGTCCAATTTCAGTAATAGAGTTTTTCCTTTTGGTGTTTTCGAATGAGTATGGGTAGTGGTGGTAGTGGAAGATGATGTTGTGTGAGATGGTGAAGATGATGAGGATGATGGAGATGGAGGTGGATTTCCACCATTCCCTTTGGAATCCTTTTTCTCATCTTTTTTGTCCTCTGAGCTTCCTTATCCATGTGGAGGTTTAGTACTCTCTCCCACCATTCTGGTGTTCCTCTCTTCATAGAGGACTTTAACCATCACAGTCAAAGTATAGAAAGATTTCTTGAATTCTTCTTCTTCTGAAGGGGGACCTTCATGCTCTCTTTCTACAGACATAATGGTTATGGATTCAGGCTCAAAAATTTGTATTGATTGTACCTCTTCAATCACTTCAGCCTCTTGTGCAATCTGTGTCTCTTCTATCTAAACTGATGGAGATGGAACTTGAGCTGATTCAGGTGCTGCCTTGAGTGATCCTTTAGGTGAGGATGGTGCTTTGTCAGCCTTCTTCCTTCTTGTCCTAATCTCAGGACTAGCTATCCATAGCTTCCCTTCTCCTCTCTGCAACTTCAACCTTGTAATCATAACAATAATTTCAACTATTAAACTCTTCAAGCAAATCAGGTAAGAAACCTTATGCTCTGATACCAACTTGATCTAAAATTGATTGCTAGTTAATGTCGTGATAGTATCATTTTTAGATATAAAATTTCCTTTGCTTTGATTTTCTTATCCATAAAGGTTTTATCCATGAGCATGTGATTGTCCATTCATCTAACTTGGTGAAATTTAGTGTTTTGCATAAACTTAAAAGCATGAATTTAAATAGTTGAACAACATCATATAAAAACACAACAAACACAAATAATAGAGCTTAATACACAATTTTTTTTGAAGGAGTTCACCCCTCCTGGGCTACATCTCCTTGGTCCAGGTTCATAGTGTAGGTCTTTGTATTAGCTTCAATAGTGCTCAAATTACTATTACATGAATCCAATAATCTTGGAAGCTATTCCAATGAGTTTAAAACATTCAAATCTATCTGAAATGACTATTTTTTTACTCAATTTGGTTATCAACTACTCTAGGAATGGCTCCAACAACTAGTGGCACTAAGCTTAAAAAATCTTGAAGTGACCAAAACCACTTGTATATGACCTCTTATACCTCTGAAACCTGCTCCAATGAGTTCCTAGAATTGCAATTAGTCAAAAATGACTATTCATTTTCAAAATTTAGCTCAGAATTGAGTAAGCTATGGCTCAAACAATTTTTCGTAGAAAACCTCTACTAAATCTAGAGAGACTTGAGTTATGTCCACCAAGTTTTGTGGCAGTTCCAGATTTGGTGGTTCCGCCATAAATTCCACCAACTTAATCAATGGATTAATTAACTGCTAATCTTGATTATGGCACTAATCACGCTTAATGTTGGTCCTGGCCCTTGGTTTTCATTTGGTGGTCATATGGAGAGGGTGTTGGCTCCCTCCTCTCTATCGTTAGTCAACCTTTAAGGCTTAAATATAAATGCCCACACTATCCTTTTTAGTTGTGCCCCCATGGTTGGTTGGTAAATCTTGGGAAATATGAGGGGGAGGTCACGGGTTCAAACCTGCCCTCCCCCATCTCATTTTTTTAAACACCATAACACCATAATTATATGCCATTCAAAAATATTTACGTGACTTGGTATTTTGGGATATGAAATTTGAAATTCGACTTTGGATATATATATGTGTGTGTGTGTGTGTGTGTGTGTGGAATATCTCATATATATATATATATATATATTAATTATATTATAATATATAATTATATAATATAACCTAAAAATTATATATAAAATATATTTAGTAATATTTAATTAAATAATAATAAAAATCAAATTCCACTTTAAAGCCAACTAGACAATTTTACCTTCTGTAAGCCAAATTGGAGAATCTGAAGATGACACTTGTCACAGTGTCACTCGCTAAAACTGGAGAATATTCTCTACATGTTGATTGAGCATCCAATGAACTCTAGTCAAACTTTGACTTTGACTTTTTTGCAGCAAACTTTTAGAAGCTATAACTTTTGCAACAAATGTCAGTTTTTTGAACTGTTCACGATGTTGGAATCCTGGCAATAAACTCTATCTATTCATTCAGGTCTGAATCAATTCTTAGCAATTTCATTTTTTTAGCTAAAATACTAATCCCTGATCAAATATTGTATCCTTTTTCAGGAATATTTTTATGCTTTGGGGCAACAATTTGAAAATGTGGTAATATTAAACCATAATTATCTTAATATTCAATCCAAATTACTACTTTTTTCCCATAATGACACGAAGCTTGGACATGCATTTGAAAATGCACCAAAATCCAAACTTAATTATCTTAATTTTTCCTTCAACACTACTTTTCCCCATCTTGGAAAGATATTTGTACAATTGTACAAGCTCATGAGTATCATAATTTTTATCTGATATTTTCAAATGACATTTAAATAATGCTTAGACTATGGTATTATATATACCCCAGTTTTATCAATAAACTTTGAAATGGTCTCAAGGAAAAAATGTGCTAAGAATTTAGGAACAGGTCAACTTACTAAGAAGATATAATTATAATAAGTTCCTATTAAAATATGCCTTAATGCATTAAATATTTCAATGATATATGTTCAAATTAGCAATAATGACATATCCAACCCCGCAGATTTTGCCTCCAGTTAGCCCTTACTCATAGACTATGCCTTAATGCATGAAATATTTCAATGATACATGATCAAATTAGCAGTAATGACATATCCAACCCTAAAGATTCTGTTATCAGTTAGACCTTACGTATATAATATTGAGGCCTCTATGAGACATAGTTTACCTATGGGTCAAAATTCTCAGTGATTAAAATGTTGGATGCTTTGATATCTCTATGAATAATACATCTTTGACAACTCTCACGAAGGTAAAGAAGACCTCCAGTGTGCCCAAACCAACTTTATACCAAATGTTCCAATCTAGTAGATGAGACTTTTTGTCTAGACAGAACAATACAAAACTCATGGATACATAAATCTAAAACACAATTGAGGCGAGTAATGAATTGTTTTAAGAGTTTTTCTCTTTAGATGCACCTAGCTTGATAAATCACAACCTAGGGGCATCTAAGTCATCAAAATCGACCCACAGACATCTAAACCGTCAAAATCACCAGGAGATCACACCTAACCTATGCTACTGATCCTTAACATGGTTGGATTTTTTCCCATGGACTTTCGAATTAGTGACCTTCACATCACACAGTACCTTAGGAGTACATCTCATCAACTCTCTATTCTATACTCCGTGGGCAACATGGATTCAAATTTTAAACTAAATAAAATGCCAACATTATTTCGAAAAACAAATGCAATATTGGAAATATCATTTCCATTCATTTTTAATAAAAATGACCATCTTATCTTTTCAAACACACACACACACACACATATATATATCTATATAGTTTTTTTTTACTATTTTATTTAATAATTTCGTAATCATATAATATATTTATACACTTAATTAATTATGCAAAAGTAAAGTACATATTTTTAAATACTTTTTAATTGATATTTAATCAAAAATATTTTAAATAAATTGTGATTTTCAATAGTTATCTGGAAATTGTAATTAGAAAATACCATATTACATAATACCAAAATCCTTTTGGGTTAGTTAGATACCAGATTACATAAGATCAAAATCCTTTTGGGTTAGTTTGTCAGATTGAAAACCACACCAACTACAAAAGTTAATATCATTATGCAATACATTATGTCATTGCACTGGTAAATTCCAAATAAAGTAAAAAAAGTTAACTAAAACGATCAAGAAAATGACATGGAAATATCAATAATGACCAGAATGGTTGGATTGATAGAAGGAACATAATTTGTTTTGATGAAAATGTGTTCATAAATGCTACCAAATCCTTCATGTTCTTCCACCCAACAAAATTTCAATTCATTGAATATTAAACCAATCAGTTTTTATTTATTTATTTATTAAATATAAAAGTCTAAACAATAATTTTCATTCATAATAATTTGTATTGGAATAGTTTGTTTATATATATATATATATTGAAAATTATAAAAATGATATAGTGAATATAATTGATATAATAAATATTGATATTAATATTATTTAAAAATTATAAAAATGATATAAGGAATATAATTGATATAATAAATATTTATCAAATTAGTATATCATAAATATAATTAGAATATGATTTTTTTTTGTTTTTATTTTTATTTTTATAAGCTTGGTAGCTCCTTCCATTTTCATTAAAATATAAGCAAGTTAAATCTACATGTGAATAGTTAGGTGGCCTCAACTTGCCCAAAGGGAAACCAAGTCTGTTGGCCACCTAACAACATGATAAGCCATATAGTAGCAAAAAATAATTAGTCTTTCTACCCAAGCTATATAAGTCTCTATGTCTTTGCCTTGCCCAAATACTATTTTCCTATGAAAATAAAAAACAACATTCGGGAAATTAAAAGCTATCCGAATATATAATAATAAAAAATTGAAACCATCTAGCAGACTACTCCTCTCCCTCGGTAGTCGCAGACTCTACTAGAGCTATATCCTTAACATTGGAACCTGAGAGTATTGTCTGTGAGAGAAGGTAGGGGAGGTGATCCTCAATTCAACGAAGGCGTCCATCTTATTTTTGCAGTTGAAATTGTAGTTTCTAGAAGTCTTTCTTGTAGTTGGGGAAGTCTTGCACCGTTGTTGCCATATTCACAAATATCTACTCCAAGGCCTTTCCCAGGATACTTTTCGTGGACCAGTATAGGTACAAAGTCTATTTAAACTAGGTAATGTGACAACGGGTGTGCCCAAGATTCAACACCATAACCTGTTAATCCTCCACCTCAATGTCCATCGAGCCAGCCTGTCGGTTCAAATAAACTTCCCACTCCTCAATTAACTACCTAATTTCTTCAATTGTCCCTTTATGGTATGTTGTGGCTACATCGTTTATGATGCTGGCGGCCGATTTTTGGCCTCTCAGTTTCCCACCCAGAAGAGCTAGACTGCTCTTCCTTTACAGTCACCCATTTTCTCTTGCCGTGGCCTCTAACAAACGTAGCCCATGCCATTTCAATGAACTCATTGTGTGCAATGAAAAGGTAGGTATGACGAATTGCTTGTACAGGTGGTGGCTCGAGCCTAGAATATTTTTGTTTCCAGGTGACCCTACCACCCCACACGCATATCATGAGAGAAGCATGAAACGGTAATTTCCATGACAAAATCCAATGAACTTCCTTTGGTATTTTCTCATGCACCCCATCCTTGCCTTACAACCCAAATAGAGACTCATTTTCCACAACCTGAAACCAATTATCATAGTAATCAGAAGAAGAATTTAATATACCAATGAGACTTACACCATAAGTGCAGTTGCCATACCTAGACTATCGCAAACCCTTGTATATAACCCTGCAAGGACTTCCACAGAGGCAAAGAGCATGAGAATTGGCAGGATAGATAGAGAAACACTTACAGTTCTGAGGCCAATAGAAATGTAGGGAGAAAAACTTCAACCCATCCCTAGGAAATACATTAAAACTAAGGCCATAGATAGAGTTTATGACAACCCATCCCTAAGCACCAGGATTATCAAACCAAGCTAGAAGAAGAAGGTCTTAGGGGCCGACCATAGAGGCAAAAATCGCATATAACCCAATCTAAGAAAGAATAATTTCAAACCGAACAGACATAGAGACCATGCCGGTCAATAGGACATACTACATCAAGGATACAAGCACCGATAACTTCTTGAAACCCCACTTGCTCACAATCTCAAGCAAGTCAACCCCATGCAAACACAATTCCCATAACCAGATAAGATGATGCATGGAGGAGGTAGAGAAGAAACAGGTCACATACCAGTTTACCCTCGCTAGGAGTAGATTAGCCCACCACCTTACCTATATCTATGTCCTTCCTCTGCACTTGGTGTCACCCTTCCACACATCTTTACCCTGGAAAAAGAACCTACCATCAACTCTTGCAGAGTGCTTCACACAATGCTAGACCCAAGACACAAAGTCGTTTCCACCTCCTGTTGGAGTATTAACCTCTTGCATGCATGGAGCCACCACATATATCACCTTGAGCGTGTGGAGGGTGGTGGGTTTGAACCCTAAGGCCCTTTGTATTTAACTGCTTTGATGGGAGTGTTGAAAAAATCACACTTGGATCGGGGGTCTAGTCAGATGTTTGGAGACTCTAAGACTTGTGCCTCCTGTCTTGTTCCAGGATCACTTCCATGGAGTTGAACCTACCATCCGTGGATTAAGGTGGCCAAGTAAACTCGAGAGGGTCATTTCGATGTGAAAAAACCCAATTTTCTAGGAAATTTGTTGCTCTATTTCCATCTCGTCTAACATGGTTGGTGATAATATAATCATAATTTTGAAGAAGATCACATATCTCTTGCACTAATGTTGCAGTTCTCCAGTTGTGGCTAAGTTTGTCCCATTTAGCCCCTTGGCTCAATTTTTTAACTGTGTTGATTACAAGCTTGAAGTCTCCTTCCACCACAATGTTCCTGTACCCTAATTTGATAGCCTTGAGAAGACCTTGTCGAACAACTACAAATTCTACTTCATTGTTACTCGCATAACCATAGGGTTCATCATATATTAGACGAGATTTTCCCCAGAATCTCAAAAGACCCCTCCTAGTCCTGCTGGACCTGGATTACCTTCCAAGGCTTTGTCAAAACTCAACTTGATGAATCCTTCCGGGGGTGTAGTGAAGTGTTATAGTGAATCCACTCCCCTTGTGATGAGTTTCCAGGAATTCAGGGAAATCATCGAAGGTGAGAGGTTCAAGCAGTGGAGGATTATAGCCTCATGAGGGGAAACTTGCTAGTCATTCGGGTTCCATTTCTCTGCCAAGATTGTTTCCTAGATGTTCTGGATGATCCCTTCCCAAAAAACTTCCTAAGGTAGATGGTTATTCTTAAAAATTATGTGGTTCCTTTCTTTCCATATAGCCCAGAGCGTTGCACCTATAACAAGCCCCCAAGCTCTGTTGAGGACTGGGTTGGAGAAGAGGCATGTTGGCCAAAGAAGAATGGTTTCTCTAATTCTCTGATGGTATTTATCCATTCTTCCAAAAAGTTCTTCCACTTGGTGCCATTTTTGATCTGCAAAAGGACAAGAATTTAACAGATGTTTTAGATCCTCATTATGATGGCTACAGATGATACAATATGAGGGTCCATAGATACCCCATTTTTGTAGCTAGTCCCAGGTGAGTATTCTACCCCTGCATACTAGCCAAAGAAAGTAGGCAACTTGTGGCCACCATCCTCCTTTCCAGATCTTCTTCCAAATGGGATTTTGTTGCCTCTGGTCCCATCCTGCCTTAAGGCCATATGCCTCCTTAATGGTTAAAATGCCCTTTATAGTATATCCCCATCAAAGGATGTCTCATCCATTTAGGACAAAGAGCTTCCTATATTCTAACTCTTTGTCCAGTTGTTTCCATTGTTCTAATTTTGGGGGTTGAGGCTAGTCCTGATGCTCCTTCCATTTCCTCCATACATCAGTAGTCAAATCTTATTTCCAATAATGATCCAATGTATGGAAGTTCCTAGCAGTTGTGTACAAAAAGAGATCGCTCAAATCCTATCTCCCAAATAGTTTTCCTCTCCATTTCCATGAGTCCTGCCAGAACAAAGTTGTTTTCCCATTTCTGATCTCCCAAAAGACATGTTGGTGGATGAGGTCTCTATTCTGGACTGTCATGTTCCATATTGCTGATCCTTTGGGAGGGTTACGATATCTAAGGATATCTTCAATCCGAGTTGTCATATCATATTTACGAATCCAAATTTGTTTCCAAAAGTCGAGTCCTCCTCTTATCCAGCGCCACCAAATTTTGGCTCTCACCTCCATCTTAGGCTTTGATGAAATTTCTTTGTTTGTAAAATAATTATAATTAGATTTAAATTATTTTTTTTAATTATTATAATTTTTTTAAATAGTAAAATAAGAAATTTTAGCAAATAATTAGCTAAACCATTTCAAATTTTTAATTGTGCTAAAATTTTATTTTTTAAGTTTAATATATCATTTCTTTTCCCAACTAATTTTTTAAATATATAAATAAATTCAAAACATTATAATTAATTTACATAACTTTCAATTACAACATTTTTAAAATAATTAAAAATAAAAAACTAAATCAATATATCTCCTCTCTTGGAAAAAATAAATAAATAAGTAATAGTGAACGAACCTTGATCCATATTTTTCATTTATAAATGTTTCCACTCGTTACACAAGCAATCCACCAGACAAGTGAATACTGCATTTGAAATGACATCATCAGGATGATGAAGTGGTTGCGTAGAGGTCTTTCATGGAGTTATTTCTTTGGGTCCCTTGATTTCTTTCCTTTCCTTTCTAACTTTGTTGTTTTAAAGTGTGAGGTTATGTCAAAACAATAACTAGGGAATCTTTCCTTTCTTTCTTTTACCAATGTGAGTTTGGGTCCCTTAGTTTCTTTCCTTTCGATTATTTTACCAATGATGATCCCTGGTGATTTCAGAGGCGAGACATATAATGTTCCATTAGTCTACCAATATTCTGAGTGTTTATCAATAGTTGTCAAGAAATAAAAAAACTAGCGTATATTCATCTTAGATATAGTACAAGGAATCAAATCCTTAAGACACTGAAAAAGAAACTTAAAAAAGTTTGTATTCAGAGAGATTTCATTTATACTTGATATTTGATAGATATGAACAAAGAAATATCTAGGAATAATTTAGGGGAATTGCTTATTATTGTTACCTAGATTGATGTTGGAAAGGCAAAGGAGACAAAGCATAAAATTCATACACAAATAACATGAGATGTGGCTCTTCTATTGATAACACAAAACTTGATACTTACAATGAACTTGGTGAAGGGTATTTAACCTTTTTCAACTAGCGACTTGCTTAAAATATCTTGGCATGCAACCACATGCAACCACACACTAAAATGCATCTATCATTTAACTCGACTTGACTCAACACTCAAATAATCAAACACTCAATTACTCAGTTAATTGACTCTCTAAGTTTAGCCAACTCCTCATGCAGAACTGATTAGCTTATTTTAACACTCCCCCTTAATTACAACCGCTAAACTAAAACATGACACATGACAACTCAAACATGTCTGTTGGTCTATGTCTCGACTAGGCTTACAACACCCAAGTTTCTTATATGAAACTTAAACAAATCTTGTGCTAAAGACTTAGTAAATATATCAGCCAATTGATCATTAGATTTACAAGGCTTCAAGTGAACTTCTCAATTTCTCACAAGTTCTCTAATAAAGTGATATCTAGTATCAATATGCTTTCTCTTTGCATGAATCACACTATTATTGGATATTGCAATCTTTGATGTGTTGTTATAATATATTATTGTCGATCCTTATTGTTTCTGCTTGGGTCCATCAAATACTCTTTTTAACCACACTGCTTGACATGATTTTGATGTTTCTGCTACATATTCTACTTCTGCTGATGAAAGTGTCACAATGGGCTACTTCTTAGATTCCCATGAAATCACACCTGAACGAGGATGGAACACAAAACCAGAAGTGCTCTTCCTATCATCCAAACCACCTGCAAAATCATTGTCTGTGTATCCAATCAAATCTTTATTTTCTATTCTTGCATACATTATGCCACAATCTCTAGTTCCTTCTATGTATCTCATAATTCTTTTTCGTGCACTCCAATGTGTGCCTTTTGGAGTCTCCATAAACCTAGAAATCAAACTCACTCCTTGCATAATATCCAGTCTTGTAGCTATGAGAGACATGAGGTTGCCAACCAATCTTTTGAATAGAGTTGGATTGACATCTGATCCTTCATCATCCTTTCTTAACTTTGTACCTGTTGAAACTAGTGTAGGTACAGGTTTGCAGTTTTCCATCCTGAATCTTTTCAACAAATATTTGGCATATTTATTTTAACCAACAAAAATTCGTTTTTCAGATTGCTCAACTTCTATGCCAAGAAAATATTTCATGAGACCAAGACCTGTCATCTCAAATTCCTTCATCATGGCTGCTTTAAATTCATCTATCTCAAAATCACCTATAAAAATCATGTCATCAACATATAAGCAAACAATCAAAATCTATCCATGCTCATTTACCTTTGTGTATAAGGTAGGCTCAATGTTGCTTCGGCAAAATCCATTCTTAATCATGTAGTTGTTGATTATGCTATACCAAGCTCTAGGCACTTGCTTCATTCCATAGAGCACTTTCTTCAACCTGTAACTTTCTTTTCGTTACTTTCAAATTCATATCTTGGAAGCTGCTACAAATAAATTTATTCTTCTAGAATTCCATTCAAGAAAGCTGATTTCACATACATCTGATATAGTTTCCAGTTGTTCTGAGTTTTTGTGGCTAGAACCACTCTTACAGTATCCAATCTAGCTATCGGAGCAAATGTTTCCCCAAAATCTATTCCTAGTTGCTACGAGAATCCTTTTGCTACAAGTCTTGCTTTAAATCTGTCAATTTCACCTTTTCATTCAACTTTTTCTTGTACACCCACCTTACACCAATGAGATTTTTTTCCTTTGGTAAATCAACCAAAACTCATGTATCATTCTTTTCAATAGCTTCAATTTCTTCATCCATGGCTTGCACCCAATTTTCATCTATGATTGCTTCTTCAAACGAAGAAGGTTGGAATGACAACAATGTAAAATTTGAACTAATAACATCCAAATCATCATAAATATCTTTCAAACTTCTCATCTTTCTCTTACCATTGTTTAATTCATCACCTGATTGATTGCTGGGAGAATATCAATCTGTTGATCTGCTTGAGGATCCATGCTGCTCTGAAAATAATGGAGTCCTTTTTGGTGTGTCTTTGTTTGGTGTCTTCACCTGTGATTCTTTCTCCTCCTTTTCTGCTACATCATCTTCTTCCATCAGTGGCACTTGTGCATCAACTGTTTTGTCTATAGTTCCATTGCATTACTCTTGTTCTTTGAACACAACATCTCTGTTAATTATGGTCCTGTTTGTGACAAGGATATACAATTTGTAAGCTTTTGATTGCTCACTATAATCAGTAAATATGAATTTTTCACTTTTATTGTCCAATTTTCCTCTTTGCTCTTTAGGCACATGTGCATAAGCTACACATCAAAACACTTTGAGATGAGATAAGCTGCAACACATACCTAACCATGCTTGTTTTGGTACTCTGTTCATCACACTCTTTGTAGGAGATCTGTTGATCACATAAATAACACATGCAACTGCTTCTGCCCAATACTCATTAGACAAGTTTCTACCTTTCAACATGCTTGTTACCATGTTCATAATTGTCTCGTTCTTTCTCTTTGCTACACCATTCTGCTACAGTGTGTACCTGGTTGTAAACTATCTTCTGATTCCATGTTGTTCGCAGTAATCATGGAATGCCTTTGAATCATATTGTCCACCATGATCTCACCTCAATACCTTGATCTATCGATCACTTTGTTTCTCTGCTAAGGCTTTGAATTCCTTGAACTTTGTGAAAGTTTCAGACTTCTTCTTCAAGAAGTAAACCCAAGTCTTTTTGTTGTAGTCATCAATGAAAGTGAGGAAGTAACAACTTCAACCAATCGACTGTTTCCTCATAGGTCCACATAAGTTTGTATGCACTAGTTCAAGGGGTTGCTTTGCCCTATATGCAATGCGACTCTTTACTGAGCCCTGGTGCATTATAATGCGTTGTATATAACCTTCAAGGTGTGTTATAGCACATATGCCATGAGAAAAATTATATTTCCCCTCTCACACAGATTGTTGCTAATCCGTTCTCCCTTGCTCTTTGTAACTTCACTCTCACACCAATTTGTTGGAAAGGTGAAGGAGAAAAATCGTAAAATTCATACACAAATCACATGAGCTGTGGCTCTTCTATTGATCACACAAAAGTTGATACTTACAATGAGCTAGGTGAAGGGTCTTTAACCTTTTCCAACTAGCGACTTGCCTAAAATATCTTAACATGCAATCACACATTAAAAGTCGTCTATCACTTAACTCGACTTTTCTCAACACTCAAATACTGAATCACTTAGTTAACTGACTCTCTAAGTTTAGCCAAATCCTCATGCATGAGTAATTAGCTTATTTTAACAATTGAATGACAATTTCTTCCATACCGAGTTGTATCGTATTGAAAATAATTTATTATTATTGTTACCCAGATTGAATGAAAATTTCTTCCCTACCGAGTTGTATCGAGCGGTGCTTTGCAAATCAGAATATCTGGTCGAAAACATACTTACCAAATTTGGCCGAATTGGCCCCAAAAATATGAAAAATATGAATTAATACAACAATTTCAATTGAGAATACCGACTTGAGCAAGTATTTTGTCTTTAAAAAATTGTAAAAAATGTTTCTCTGCGTTTTTGCAAAAACATATGTTTCGGGGGGATGATAGCGATTACCACACTCTTGTTTAATGTGAAACAGTGAGCATGGTGTAGGATTTGATTAGCCAGCTCCATTTTCAATGAACCATAATAAACAAAATTTTGGAATATAACCATTATAATGTGTCTCTAAATTATAGTGAAACATGGCGTAAGATTTGACTAGCCAATTTCATTTTGAATTGTTAATTTGTTGATTCCAATCCTATTAGTGTTAAATATATTTAAATGTAACAACTTGAAAGTTTTAATATCAGTAGGCTAATATGAATTGGTTTAATGTTTGTATTTGAAACTTATTTTTTATATTTATAAATCTCACTCTTTACATTAAATTCTAATTTTGAATTTCTGTTATTAATATTATTAATTTTCTTTTAGTATTTTTCCCTTCTATAATATATATAAATTTCATTAATTTTGTTTCTCATTGTTTTTGAACTATTTTAAATCAGGAACTTTTTAACTATGGTTAAAATTTGCGACAGTATAACTTTCCATAGTTGATGGTATCCATGTCATCGTTAGCAACTAATAAAATTGTTAAGTTATGGTATGTTCTATGCTTATAACAGTTTACTTCTTTTTCTTATTATGTTCCACATATTAGCAATCACATGTACATAAAGTAAAGTGCAGATAGAACATTAAACAGTAGACATAAAACAAGCCAAGACCAGAGACACAAGATGTGGCGGCTAGCTAGGGAGAAACCCCACGATGTGTGGGGAAAACCTTTGATCAAATCTTCTTTTATATTCAATAATTTAGCAAAGAGAAATAGCACAATAAATCTGATTTATATCAGGAGTAGCAAACCCTAGATCAGGCATCAACATTAGCGGCTTCATCATCAAACTAGGGCAGACGATATCTCACAAACCGACCATTGGATCGACTTGATTCCACCACCAAAAGCTGCAGCTTCCAAAGGAGGTTCAGATGAACCTACATCATATTTTAGATGAGGAGATCTTCTGGTACACGTAGGTCAAACTTCACTTCTACAGTTGCAGCTTCAGTTTTAGCATCTTCCTTCAAACTAGGGCAGTGGATAGCTTGCAAACCGTCTGTAGGATTGACTTGATTCCACCACCAAAAGTTGCAGCTTTCAAAGGAGGTTCATATGAACATACGACATAGTTTAAATGAGGATATCTTCTGGTACATGCAGGTCAAAGTTTACTTCTGCAGTTGCAACTTCAGTTTCAGCAGCGTCCTTTAAACTAGGGCAGTCGATATCTTGCAAATCATCTATCGGATTGACTTGATTCCACCACCAAAAGTTGCGGCTTTCAGAGGAGGTTCAAATGAACCTACAACATAGTTCATATGAGGAGATCTTCTAGTCCATATAGGTCAAACTTTACTTCTGCAGTTGCAGCTTCAGTTTCAGTAGCTTCCGGCTTCACATGTGTGAGAGAGAGACCCTTTTCTGCGCAGTAGAGAAGAGACTCTTTTCTGCACAATAGAGAGAGAGAGAGAGATGTGATGAGATGAGTGAGTGCAAATGAGGAAAATTCCTCTTGTATTTATACACAAATGATGGTGTTTGAATAGATGCGACTGTTGGGCTTTTGAGCCTACATGAGTTGTTGGTCGGCTTGATAATAATTCCATAATCAAAATAAATTCATATCTCCATGAATACTTATCGGAATCGAATAATCTTTATATAAATCTTACACCTCTCGATGAGAGGAATCTGATAAAAAAATTATCAGCCATGAATAAGATGACCCACATGAAGTTTGGCCCTAGTTGTCAATTTTAACACTCCCTCTCAACTACGGAGAACTTCATCTGCAATCTGTCTATCAGTCATTACTATTCATCCATCAAATTCACTACCCTATACAGCCTAACCCTTGCCCTACTCTGCTCTATTATGCCTATTCTACTTTGTCTTGTTCTGCCCAGTATTGATCTGTAATGTTCTGCTCTATTCTGCTCCACTCTTGCATTGTTCTGTTATGCTCTTCTTTTGTCTGAATTATGAAGAAGAAGAAATGATCAAGGATGTATCATACTGACTCAAAGTCAGTCTCAGAGTATGTACCACTGGTCATAGACCAGTCTCAACCGACCCAAAGTCAGCGTCATATTATGTACAACTCCTACCACTGGTCCCAAACCAGTAACATCCTCCACTGACTCAAAGTCAGTCTCGGAGTGCATACCACTGGTCCCAGACCAGTCTCAACTGACCCAAAGTCAGTGTCGTAGAATGTACCACTTCTACCACTGGTCCTAGACCAGTATCATTGATCCCAGATCAATGGAGGTAATTCTAGTGTAGGGAGTGCGGTAGATACAACGATGCATCCATCGGTACTACTATGGTCCCTAACTTCATTTCCCTGCTCATTGATCAGATGAGAGGTACTTCCAATGAGTCCCAGACTACATGGGTAGGATGCCTCAACAGGAGAACTAATCAATCTTGTCCTCACAGGAGAACACATCAATCCTGCTACAATTTCCATGGAGAACACATCAATCTAGGCCACCATGGAGAACAAATCAATCCAGGCCTCACAGAAGAAAACATCAATCCTGCTACAATCACCATGGAGAACACATCAATCCAGGCCTCACAGGAGAACACATCAATCCTGCTACAATCGCCATGGAGAACACATCAATCCGGGGTTCACAGGAGAACACATCAATCCTGCTACAATCGCCATGGAGAACACATCAATCCGGGCCTCACAGGAGAGCACATCAATCCTGCTACAATTGCCATGGAGAACACATCAATCCAGGCCTCACAGGAGAACTAATCATCCTACTACAGAAGAGAGAAAATCATCTTGTTCCACAAGATAGCGAATCATCTTGTCCCACAAGAGAGCGAATCATCTTGTTCCAGTGCGCACCACCACGGGAGGGTGAGTCACCCTATGGTCGTATGTTGCTCCACTAAGAACCGCAAGCCCTCAGAACTCCCAGAGCTCAATGTATGAAACATGCAAGACCCTTGTACAAGGGTTTTCTGACGACTCCATGCAGGGAAAATTTTAAGAACCCCCCTTAAATTTATAAATATAATAAATGGGCGAATCTCCATGGTATATAGGAAAAATGGAAGGCGATTTTATCAATAATATAATATGTATATATAATTTTTTGGCGAATCTCTCACCAGGCATGGCAAATATTTTACTCAATTATAAAATCTTGTAAGATCTTGGCGAGTCTTTCACTAAATAATAAAACTTTGTAAAGTCCTAGTGAATCTTAGCATAGGCTACATGCTGGTTTAATTCCCCCATTTAAATAGGCTACATTCCAGGTGAATACCATGGGTCAATACCATGTGCCATTTTGGTGAATACCATGGGTCAATACCATGTGCCATTTTTATTTTTATTAATTCTAATATTAGGGTTAATAATGGTTTTTTGCATGGTATTAATAACAGTCTAGTTCATGGTATTTGTCCCATAGTATTTTGGCCATAGGTTTCACCTAAATATAACCCATTTTTTGAGTGTTCGTAAATATAAGGTGACTTATGGAGTAAATATAAAAAAATGTTTTATTTGTTTACCATACCTCTCGTTTATTTATATTTTTATTAATTTACCATACCTCTTTTACAAATATGGTATTTGGCCCATAGGATTCACTTAAATAAAACCTCTTTCTTGAGCCTTCATAAATAGAACGAGGGTTATGGACTAAATATAAAAAGAGGTTTTATTTATTTACTATACGTCTAGTTTATTTATATTTTTATTTATTTACCATACCTTTTGAGTAAGTATAAAAAGACGTTTTATTCATTTACCATACCTCCACTTTACTTATATTTTTATTTGTTTACACCCTTACATGTATATAAGGTGACTTATGGAGTAAATATAAAAAATGTTTTATTTATTTACCATACCTCTCATTTATTTATAATTTTATGAATTTACCATACCTCTTTTATAAATATGCTATTTGGCCCATAAGATTCACTTAAATTAAACCTATTCTTGAAAATGGGCGAATGGATTCACTTAAATAAAACCTATTCTTGAAAATGGGCGAATGGAAGGTTGTAAGTCCTAATTTCAAGGGCTAAATTTACCTTTTTTACCCTCTCCCTTAAAATAAGGTGGGCTATTTGAGGTGATTTGTAAAAATGTACTATGATACAAATATTCGCCCACTAAAAATTTAAAACCCCTTAATTTCGCCAAAGGGCGAACATTCGCCCCTAAAATTATCCTTGACTCCAAGTCATTTGGGAAAATCACAAATTAGATCTTTGCTCAGGGCTTTGACAAGGTGTATCGACCTGTACATCATCTTAATGCAATGGAGCCTCCTTTCTCATCGACTTACCATAACCCAGATGATGTCTATCTGCTGGAGCAATCAACGAATATGAGATTCCTCAGTAATCGAATCCAACCTTTGGTTGTTACAGAGAATCACAGTGGTATGTGTTCAAACAACTCACTGAAGAGCTTTACCAACCAGGCAGCTTCATATGAGATCATACTCGTAGATATGTATCTGGTCTCGATGATGCTTATGGCAACTGACTTCTACTTCCTGCTCATCCATTATATTGAAGCAGAATCCAAAGAGAAACAACACTAAAAGTGCTCCAGTGATCCTCCACACTACCTGCCTAATTAGCATTCGAATAATCATGCAGTTTCATATTTCTGGCAGTGTATCTCAATCCATGAGAGATTGTGTCCTGAAGACATCTCAGAAGATTCTTGGCACCAATCTCGTGAGGCTCAACCAAATATGAGCTCACAATGCTAATTGCAAAACATATGTTCGAACGACGGTTCACCAAGAACATCAATGCCAATGAGTTTTTGAAACTCAGAGGCATTTCCCAAATGTGGTCCAACATCACGACCATATAACTTCCGAAAGTTAAGATCCTTGAGGTAGTCACAAGCTTGCAGTCCATCATACCAAATCTTTTCAGAATCTTCACCACATATTTTCCTTGAGGTAGGAAAATTTCCCTTGGCTTCTGCCACACTTCAAGTCCTTGGTTCTTCATTTCAAATTCAGAAGCCAACTCCCTCTTAAATTTGTGAATGAGAGGGTATGCACCTGTTAGAAAGAGGTCATCCACGTATAGCACTAGTCTGAGAGGTTTGTCATTTTCAACCTTAAAGTAAAGGTTAGGATCGGCTTCACTCCTAGTGAACCCCAGCTTCATCAAGTAGCTATCAATCCTCTCATACCATGCTCGGGGTGCTTGCTTCAACCCATAGAGAGCCTTCTTCAACCTGCATACATGAGATTTTCAATCATAAATCTCAAATCTTTTGGGTTTCTCCACATAGACGTCTTCTTCGATTGAACCATGCAAGAACATGGTCTTGACATCCATCTAATGTAGGTTCCATCCTTGTGAAGCCACAAGGACTATGATCAAGTGGATGGTCGTATATCTGGCAACAGGTGCAAATATCATAGTCTATACCTTCCTTCTCGGAGAAACCACGAGCAACAAAACGAGCCTTATACTTTTCCGTACTTCCATCTACTGCATGATTTATCCCGTAAAGCCATTTAGAAGTGACAATTGTCTTGTCCTGGGGTCTGGGAACTACTTCCCAACATCATTCTCCATAATATACTCATATTCTATGGTCATAGCATCCTTCCATCCTTGATGCTTGACAACATCTGAGAATGATGAAGGCTCATTTTGTATGATCCTGTTCATGATGGTTAGGTATCCCTGATACCTATTAGGTTTATTAATTTGACATAAGGTTCCTCGGGGTGCAGCACGTCCCTCAGCATCATCAAGTATCCCCCTAAGCCATGAAGGCCTCTTCCTAGAAGAGGAAGACTCAGGTGGATAAATAGGATCCATGGGTTCCTCCAAATTAGGCATTGTTGCATCATCTACCCATAGAGACAGCTTCCACAATCGTACAGTTCTTCCTTTCCACCACACCATTCTGCTCAGGAGTATGTGGTGTAGTAGTCTCCCTCTTAATGCTAGCCTCAACTATGCTTGAGTGAACCAACTGTAATATATCGAAGGTCTTGCTTTGGATTGAGGGGAATGGTCCCCCTTTGAGCTTTCCTTCGGCACATCCTGGACATACACCTTCTTTCTCTACTCAGAATTTGGGCATCCCTGTCACCATTTGTCTTAAACCGAGTAGAGCCTTATAATGAAGGTGGGAAAACCTCTGATGCTAAAGTTCGGACTAAAGAGATGTGTCATAAGACATGACACCTAGCAGACTTCAATCAACTTGATATAATGAATCAACACAAAACCCAAGAGTAAAGGCATCTTTAACATTATTTTTCAATACACATACCTTTCCATTGCTGAAGGTTACCTTGTAGCCTTTGTCTTCCATTACTAAGATGGACACCAGGTTCTTTCGGAGGTCAGGTGCATTTAATACATCCTGGAATTTCTAGCCTTCTTGAATGCTTGTCCTATTCCTTGATTCCCAGCTCTCCTCTTACCTTTGCTATTGAATTTGTCATTCCTTTGATTTCCATCAGAGGGATTTTAATCATTGTCCCGGTGTGAGTCCTTTCTATAAGGGGCACTCCCTTACATAGTGACCTACTTTATCACAGATGTAACATCGTCCTTTTCTTCCACCCTTAGGTCCAGCCTTTCCTTTTGATTTAGTCCCAGAATTATTTCTTTTCTTAGAATGAGAAGAAAAGGTAGCAAGAGGACCTTTAGGCATGGGCATTTCTTGCTCTTCTACCCTTGTTTCTTCTTGAATGCATCTAGCCATTAATTCCTTGAAACTAGGAATTATATTATTGTTCAGAAGAGTAGTCCTGAACACGTACCATTCAGATGGTAATCCTCCAAGAGTTGTGAGTGCCCTTTCTCTGTCAGTAATAGTCTCCCCAATAGATAGGGGATCGTTCTTGATCTCAATGATTCTTAAGAAGTATGCTTGCATACTCTCATTTTTACCCTTCTTGATTTTCCTCAGTTTATTTATAAGAAACGAAACTTGATTTGCATCATTAACTTTAAATAAACTCACTAGTCTATCGTAGATTTCCTTGGAGGTGTCCAGTTCAGAGATGTAGGCCACCAAGTGCTTGTTGATAGAGTCTTGGATGATCTTCTTTGTTTTGACTTCTCCGTTTTTCCATTTGTTCCAGGCAGCAGTGGATGCATTTGATGGAGGCTCAACAATATTTCCTCTTACATTGTCCAACACTCCTTGATCTTCTAGGGTTAGATCGATAGACATCTTCCATCTGTGATAGTCAGCTTTCTCACAGAGCTTTTCTTCGGTAGGAAAGAGTGTTGAGGACCCCATAGTTATTTTAGAATAGCCTTGCCAATCTTCTCTTCGATGATTGCTCTTGCTCTTGCTCGGGCTTTGTCTTCACCTCAGCTCTGATACCATGTTAAGTTATGGTATGTTCTATGCTTATAACAATTTACTTATTTTTCTTATTATATTCCACAGATTAGCAATCACATGTACATAAAGTAAAGTGAAGATAGAACATTAAACAATCGACAGAAAACAAGCCAAGACAAGAGACACAAGATGTGGCGGCTAACCAGGGACAAACCCCACAATGTGTGGGGAAACCCTTTGATCAAATTTTATTTTATCTTCAATAATTCAGCAGAGAGAAATAGTACAATAAATCTGATTTATATCAAGAGTAGCAAACCCTAGATCAGCAGCATTAGCATTAGCAGCTTCATCGTCAAACTAGGGCAGACGATATCTCACAAACCGACCGTCGGATTAGCTTGATTCCACCACCAAAAGTTGTGGCTTCTAGAGGAGGTTTAGATGAACCTACAACACAATTTAGATGAGGAGATCTTCTAGTCCACACAGGTCAAACTTCACTTCTACAGTTGCAGCTTCAGTTTCAGTAGCTTCCTTCAAACTAGGGCAATGGATATCTTGCAAACCATCCGTCGGATTGACTTGATTCCACCACCAAAAGTTGTGGCTTTCCGAGGAGGTTCAGATGAACCTACAACACAGTTTAGATGAGGAGATCTTCTGGTCCACGTAGTTCAAACTATACTTCTGTAGTTGCAGCTTCAGTTTCAGCAGCTTCCTTTAAACTAGTGCAGTCAATATCTTGCAAACCATCTGTCGGATTGACTTTATTCCACCACCAAAAGTTACGGCTTTCAAAGGAGGTTCAGATGAACCTACAACGCAATTCAGATGAGGAGATCTTCTAGTCCACGTAGGTCAAACTTTACTTCTACAGTTGCAGCTTCAGTTTCAGTAGCTTCTGGCTTCACATGAGTGAGAGAGAGACCCTTTTCCGCGCAGTAGAGAAGAGACTCTTTTCTGCATAGTAGAGAGAGAGAGAGATGTGATGAGATGAGTGAGTGCAAATGAGGAAAAGTCCTCTTGTATTTATACACAAATTATGATGTTTGAATAGATGCGACTGTTGGGCTTCTGAGCCTACATGAGTTGTAGGTCGGCTTGATAATAATTCCATAATCAAAATAAATTCATATCTCCATGAATACTTATCGGAATCAGATGATCTTTATATCAATCTTACACCTCTCAACGAGAGGAATCTAATAAAAATATTATCAGCCATGAATAAGATGACCCACATGAAGCTTGGCCCTAGTTGCCAATTTTAACAAAAATACTTTCTTGCCAGATTTGGTGACGCATATTCAAGAATGCATAATGTAATTAAGAGAAAAAATAATGAGGACATGGGAAGGATCCTGCTCTTCGTAGCCTTGATCGTCACAACAATGAGAAATGTTAATGCAATTTATCCCAAAGAAGCCTTTGGACAGCTCAAGACTTTCATAGTTTACATGAACCCAACGATGGTTCAAATCCCCGATTCGATGAACCCGCAACCTCGTATGCATCGTTCATTTGATATGCAATCCAATGAAGAATTTTTCCTGGCAAATACTTTTAGATTGTTAACTTGTTTCCTTACATTTCAAAAAGGAAAACTCTTAAACCTAGATAGTTTTAAGCCATACTCCAAATTTACTAATTTTAAATATAATATTAAAATAAAATTATATAAAATTTATAATATTATATTTAAAATAAAATTATAACATCTAATTAAATTTAAATTTAAAATATAAAAAAATATTAAATTAAACTATAATTAATAATCAATATCATATTATAATTTTCTTAATATAATTATAAATTTTAAATTGAATTAAACAATGTTTCATATCCATGAACAAATCATGATAGTATAAACATTTGATTTAGGTAATTTAATTATCTATAAAAATTAAAATTAACAATAAATGTGAAATAACATTCAAATTTGTCTAGAATTTTAATCAAATGATTATTATCAGATTTAATATGTAATAATAAATGTAAAATAACATTCAAATTTGTCTATAATTTTAATCAAAGGATATTATCAGATTTAATATTTTATATCTTGATAGTTATTGTTAGATATCAACAACAATCATAACAACCTATTTTGGGAGACTTTACAGAAGTTGCCTTTTGTTTTTCTCTCTCGATCATTTTTATCTTGGAATCCAACCACTTGATTGTCATGGTTCAACGTTAAAATCTCCAGAATAGTGATCAAATGTCAATGATTTCCCAAAATTCTTAGTTTTTATCCACATAGGACAGACCCACTTGCCAATTGGAGCAATGTCCGATATATTTATGCGGATAGACGTTTTTCTATTGGAATTGGGCACTTTAATATTTTTCTTAATTAATTTTTTGGGCACTTTAATCTTTTTCTTGATTAATTTTTTTGATCGAATGGTATAAAATTAAAGATGTCAGTATATTCTCGTCGTGGCCACTCCATCAATGGATGGAATTCACACCACTAACTTTCTTTCATATCTAAATCATATGTTTAAACCTCATTTAAATTATTTTTTTACAAATCACTATTAAAAATTTACCATACAAGTTAGTTTTGGAGAAATAGAATTAAAAACAAAAATGTTAAAACTTTTATATTATTGAAATGTAGTTGCACATTGTTGTGCATTACTTTTTTAAAGTGTGCATTTCAAAAGGCTTCATGGTCCAAATATTTGTCTATTCAATTCATCGGTCTTCATTAATTGCAGTTTATTCAAACTGCAAAACTTTAACATGGTTTTATAACAAAAATTAATGGTTTTAAATTATAATAGTATTTTTAGATTTTAGATTTTAAATATTAATATAATTTATATAATATCAGGTTTTAGTATTGTTAATATAATATATAATATAATATTCTCAATATAATATTAGATATTAGTATTAAATTTAATATAACTAATTGGTTTTAACAATAAATTTTAATGATATTTCTTCTTAATCGTTATGTTTTTTCTCTTCAACATCTTTCTTAGCCCATCACATTTTTTTTACTAAATTTCAATTAAATTTGTTTGATTTAAAATAAAAGTGAATTTGAAATGTGTTTCATTTAAATTCAATAAAAATGCAAATATATATATATATATATATATATATATATATATAAACTTTGTAGACCATGAGATGCTCTCTTGCTTAACTATGAAATGCTCTCTTGGACAAATTCAAATAATGTAAAGCCCTCATGCCCCTTCATCTAAGCCTTGAATTCATTAATTTGATTGAATCCCTCTTTACTAAGTGCAAAATGAATTTGTTATACCAGGATATTGCTCAAATGAATATTTTATATCCCCATATTTCTTTTCACTTGAACATGCCTCAATCATACATATTTTAGTTTATATTAATATAATATTATAATATTAGGTTTAGGATTTTAATGAGTTGCCAATGAATGAGTTTCATGAAGTGTTTGAATCTTCAGATTTTTAAATCCATTTCACTTACAAATGTTTGAAATAAATAAGGTTATTTTATTTTAAATTCGCTATTTCTTTTCACTTGAACATGCCTCAATCATACATATTTTAATTTATATTAAAATAATATTATAATATTAGGTTTTGGATTTTAATGAGTTGCCAATGAATGAGTTCCATGAAGTGTTTGATCTTAGAATTTTAAATCCATTTCACTTACAAATGTTTGAAATAAATAAGGTTATTTTATTTTAAATTCGCTATAATAAAGATATATATATATATATATATATATATATATATATATATATATATATATATATATATATATAAGTTTTACTTTAAAATTTTGATAAAAAAAGATAAATTTTAACCTAAGCAGCAATTCCAATAGCATTTGATGAACCTAAATGGAAGACAATAAAAATAGTAATGGTGAAGCAAAAACAAGAGATAGTAGCCAATGGTCAAAAAGAAAAGAAAATGAATCAAGAGACAAGTAATTAATCAAATAATTAAGAAATAAAGCAAGACTTATAGTACTGGAATTAAAATCCATGCATTTTCATGAGATATTTTACCTATTGTTTCATTGGGAAGAAAGTGCTCTCAAAATAATTTTTTAGGGTTTTGCACCCTAACTCTTAAAGTCAAGTCTCATTACAAATATGCATTACACTTATGATCAAAGGTAATTCAAGGTGAAAGGATCTTAAAAAATAGTAGATGGCATAGGCACAGTGAAGGCATAATTAACAAAATCACAGAGATGACAAGAGACAAAGAAAAAAATAATGAATGTTGACACCTCCGTACATAATATTGACACCTTAAAGGCACAATGAAGAGCGTTATAAATTGGAGAATGTACAACATTAGACAGTGTTTTTATTATGTAACATTTAACGTTCAACGTTTATTTTGGTGGAGAGCATTCAAAATAAACTAGACATGTGTTTCTTCTTCATTTAAAGTCAATGTTTCTTCATTGAATGGCATCTTTTATTCATTTAATACTAACTTTCAATATATAATTGCAAAGTTATGCAGTGTTAATATATTTGCAATACATTAATATTTTTGGAGAAACATTAATAGTTTGGAGCAACACTCCAACGTTTATATTGTGCCATAATCTAAGCCATTGGGTAGCGTATTGGAATTTGGTACATTGTTTTTATATTAGCAACATTTGTTTTGCCATTGCTTAGAGTTATTGTGTTAATATTGTGTTCATTGGGGAGTGTTCAGTAGTATGCTAATTGGCATCTAGTCAACACTAATCAAACTTTGACTTTGACTTTTTTTTACCAAAATTTTAAAAGCTCTAACTTTTGCATACGATATCAATTTTTTGAACCGTTCATAACGTTGGAATCCTGGCGATGGACTCTATCCATTCATTCAGGTCTAAAGTAATTCTGAGCACTTTCAATTTTTTAGCTAAAATATTGATCCCTGATCATTCCTCCCCACTAGAAGCCTTTTGGACCCCAAAATCTCTCTTGATCACTGGTTATGTTGATGAGGGGACTATTCCCTCATCTTTACAGCCTTTATCCATTGAAATTTTCTTAATTTCATCATTTGGAGCTTTTCATAAAAAGTAAAAAATTTCCTTGATTCTGACGACCATCTATTGTTGTCTTTGACACTGTCATGCTACAATATTTCTGAATTTGCGGAACAACAATCTAAGTTTATAGAAAAAATCTTGTTCCTACCTTGGTCAACAAGCAAAGGAAATTTGGAATCTTTCTCACCTTGCACTTTGTCTCTATGGCGATTTTTAGCTACGTTTGCCTTGTACTTGTGTCAACTCTTGCCCAAGTTTCTTCGCCATTGTAATGTGCCTTTTGGAAACAATCAATGAACATTTGTGAAACCCATGCCTTCTTTTCCAATTTGCTTTGTCCTCTTCTCTTTGACGTTTGCAACTTCTTGCACCAACACCTTGTTTTCAACACTGCTCAACACCAATGTTGTCTGCTGCAAATGTTTTTCACCTTCTTTCAAAGGCAACCTGTTATCATTCTAAAATAACTCATAACAAATATAAGCATCTTTATGAAAAGTATGATTCAAAACGTCTCTTTGTTTGGAATTTCAAGTTCCAACTTGCATTCACTAGCCTCTTCATTTGCCCTGCATTAACTAAAGAAATGTTCAGTTTCTTGCGATGTGCTCTCACAATATACTTCACCCCATCTTTAAGCAAATGATATTTGTGCTCGTAGCGGTGAAACACCGCTTTCTTGCCATACAAATATGGACTTCCCAAGATAATTCCAGAAATGTCAAGTGGAACCACGTCTAACATGACTTTATCAACAAAGTTTGTAGTAATAGGAAATCTACAAATGCATTTCCTTGAAACCTGTAAATTGGCATCCTTAACTATGCAACCCAAAGGGTATGGTTTATGATGTGGTACGATTTCAAGTTTAACCTCTTTAACTAAGTCTTCTGAAATCAGGTTTTCTTGTGATCCACTATCAAAGAGTGCATCAATCTTGGTATGATTTGAGATTACTCTTACAATGAACAACTATTCCCTTTTGTCTTCATTTGGAGTGTTGTAGTGACTATATGAGGAACTAGTACTTTCAACATGTTGACCTTTCAAACCCATAGCTGTAATTTTTGTCTCATCTCCTAAATCTGACCCTAAGTCTTTTTTAGCTATAACAACAATTTTTCCCTTCTCTTTGGCTTTCAATCTATCTGGTTTTAACTCTGGATGAAGTTGCCAACAGTTGTCTTCATCATGGCCAGTCTTTGAACAATTTTTTCATGTGAGTTTTTCCTTCTCTTTTTTTATACTTGCATTCTTCTTTCCCTTCCATTTTCCTCCCTTCTCTTTTCCCTTACCCTCACTTTCACCTTTCTCCTCTATGTTTTGTTTTACCCTTGCCTTAAGATGTGTGGCTTGCACACATACTTAATCTAAGTTGCTTGGGTTAAACATAAGGATAATATGCTGGAAATAGGAATGTAAACCTCCAATATATTTCAAGAGTGTGTCTTGTGAATCCAAGTTTACTCCCAACAATAAAGCTCTTTTCCTAAACTCCTGTGTATAATCTTGGATTGTTTGACCTTTAAGATGCCGAAAATTTTGCCAACTCATAATGGATTTTTGCATATATGCTAAAGGATAAAACTTTCTTTTAATTGCAGAAACAAATTCAACCCAAGAAATGGATATTTTACCATGGATTCGCATTTTCTCTTGAGTCTTTGCCTTCGACCAAACTAGTGCAACTTCTTCTAGCCTCAGTGAATCCAACTAGATCTTTATGTCGTATTCTTGAACGTTTTGAGTTATGTAGTATACCTCCAACTGTCAAATCCAATTGTCCAACATTATTGAATTCACTTCTCCATTTTACATGGGAAGTTCGAATTTTATGTCCAATTTCAGTAATGGAGATTTTCCTTTTGGGGTTTTTGAATGAGCATGGGCAGTGGTGGTAGTGGAAGATGATGTTGTGTGAGATGGTGAAGATGATGACGTAGATGATGAGGATTATGGAGATGGAGGTGGCTTTCAACTATTCCCTTTGGAATCCTTCTTCTCACCTTTTTTGTCCTCTGAGCTTCCTTCTCCATGTGGAGGTATAGAACTCTCTCCAAACATTTTGGTGTTCCTCTCTTCATAGAGGACTTTAACCATCTCACTCAAATTTTAGAAAGGTTTCTTGAATTATTCTTCTTCTGAAGAGGGACCTTCATGCTCTCTTTCTCTAGACAGAATGGCTATGGATTCAGGCTCAAAAATTTATACTGATTGTACCTCTTCAATCACTTCAGCCTCTTGAGAAATCTGTGCCTCTTCTATCTCAACTAATGGAGATGGAACTTGAGGTGATTCAAGTGCTAACTTGAGTGGTCCTCTGGATGAGGATGGTGCTTTCTCAACCTTCTTTCTTCTTGTCCTAATCTCAGGACTAGCTATTTGTAGCTTCCCTTCTCCTCTCTGCAACTTCAACCTTGTAATAATAATAACAATTACAACTATTAAACCCTTCAAGCAAATCAAGCAAGAAACCTTGTGCTCTGATACCAAGTTGATATAAACTTGATTTCCAGTTAATGTTGTGCTAGTATCATTTCGAGATATAAAATTTTCTTTGCTTTGATTTGCTTATCCATAAAGAGTTTATCCATGAGCATGTGATTTTCTGTTCATCTAACTTGGTGAAATCTAGTGTTTTGCATGAACTTAAAAGCATAATTTAAATGTCTGAACAACAACATATAAAAACAAAACAAACACAAATAACAGAGCTCAATACACAATTTTTTGTTGAAGGAGTTCACCCCTCTTGGGCTACATTTCCTTGGTCCAGGTTCATAGTGTAGGCCTTTGTATTAGCTTCAATAGTGCTGAAATTGCTATTAAATGCATCCAATTATCTTAAAACCTATTCCAATGATTTTAAAACCTTCAAATCTATCATAAATGACTATTTTTTTACTCAATTTGGTTATCAGCTGCTCTCGGAATGACCTCCAACACTTGGTGGCCCTGAGCTTCAAAAATCTTCAAGTGACCAAAAACTCCTGTAGGTGACCTATTTTGCCTCTACACGCTACTCCAATGAGTTTCTAGCATGCCAATTAGTCAAAAATGACTATTTATTTTCTAAATTTGGCTGAGAATTGAGTAAGTTATGGATCAAACAGTTTTTCCTAGAAAATCTTTGCTAAATCTAGAGAGAGTCCAGTGATGTCTGCCAAGTTTAGTGGTAGTTCCGGATTTGGTGGCTCCACCATAAATTCCACCAGCTTAATCAATGGATTAATTCACTGCTAATCTTGATTATGGTGCTAATCGTGCTTAATGCTGGCCCTGGCCCTTGGTTTTCATTTGGTGGTCATATGGAGAGGGGGCTGGCTCCCTCCTCTCCGCCGTCAGTGAACATTTAAGGCTTAAATATAAATGCTTGCATTGTACTTTTTAGTTGTGCACCCATGGTTGGTTGGTAAAGCTTGGGGAAGATGAGAGGGAGGTCACCGGGTTCAAACATGCCAAAACATCACTTTTTTTAAACACCATAACACCATAATTCTATGCCATTCAAAAATATTTATGTGACTTGGTATTCAAAAATATTTAAGTGACTTGGTATTTTGGGATATGAAATTTGAAAGGCCACTTTGGATCTATATGGAATATTTAAGTAATATATTAGGATATATAATATATAATTTTAAAATTATATAATATATCATAAAAATTATATATAAAATATATTTAATAATATTTAATTAAATAATAAAAAAAATCAAATTCCCCTTTAAAGTTAATTAGACAATTTTACCTTCTCTAAGCCAAACTGGAGAATCTGAAGATGATACTTGTCACTGGTTAAAACTTGAGAATATTCTTTGCATGCTGACCAGGCATCCAGTGAAATCTAGTCAAACTTTGACTTTGATTTTTTTTTTTTTACCAAACTTTCAGAAGCTCTCACTTTTGCATACGATGTCGGTTTTTTGAACCATTCACGACGTTGGAATCTTGACGACGAACTCTATCCGTTCATTCATGTCTGAAGCAATTATGAGCACTTTCATTTTTTTAGCTAAAATACTAATCCCTGATCAAATATTGTATTTTTTTTAGGACTATTTTTATGCTTTGGGGCAGAAATTTGAAAATGCGGTAATATTAAACCATAATTATCTTAATTTTTCAATCCAAATTACTACTTCTTTTCCATAATGACATAAAACTTGGACATGCATTTGAAAATGCACTAAAATGCAAACTTAATTATCTTAATTTTTCCTTCAACACTACTTTTCCCCATCGTGGAAAGATATTTGTACATTTGTACAAGCTCATGAGTATCATAATTTTTATCCAATATTTTCAAATGACATTTAAATAATGCTTAGACTATGATATTATATATACCCTGGTTTTATCAAAGAACTTTGAAATGGTCTCAAGGAACAAATGTCCTAAGAATTTAGGAACAGGTCAACTTACTAAGAAGATATAATTATAATAAGTTCCTATTAAACTATTAAATATTTCAATGATATATGCTCAAATTAGCAATAATGACATATCCAACCCCACAGATTTTGCTTTAAGTTAGCCCTTACTCATAGACTATGCCTTAATGCATGAAATATTTCAATGATACATGATCAAATTAACAATAATGACATATCCAACCCTGAAGATTCTATTATCAGTTAGACCTTACGTATATAATATGGAGGCCTCTATGAGACAAAGTTTACCCATGGGTCAAAATTCTCAGTGATTGAAATGTTGGATGCTTTGATATCTCTATGATTAATACATTTTTGACAACTCTCATGAAGGTAAAGAAGACCTCAAGTGTGCCCAAAGCAACTTTATACCAAATATTCCAATCTAGTAGATGAGACTTTTTGTCTAGACAGAACAATACAAAACTCATGGATACATAAATCTAAAACACAATTGAGGTGAGTAATAAATTATTTTAAGATTTTTTCTCTTTAGATGCACCTGGCTTGAGAAATCACAACCCAGGGGCATCTAAGTCATCAAAATTGATCCACGGGCATCTAAACCGTCAAAATCACCAAGAGATCACACCTAGCCTATGCCACTGATCCTTAACATGGTTGGGTTTTTTCCCATGGACTTTTGAACTAGTGACCTTCACATCACACAGTACCTTAAACGTACATCCCATCAACTCTCTTTGAGCAACATGGATTCAAATTTTAAACTAAATAAAATACCAACATTATTTCGAAAAACAAATGCAATATTGGAAATATCATTTCCATTCATTTTTTAATAAAAATAATCATCTTATTTTTTCATATATATATATAGATATATATATTTATAATTTTTTTTTAACTATTTTATTTAATAATTTGGTAATCATATAATATATTTATACACTTAATTAATTATGCGAAAGTAAAGTACATATTTTTAAATACTTTTTAATTGATATTTAATAAAAAATATTTTAAATAAATTGTGATTTTCAATAGTTATTGGGAAATTGTAATTAGAAAATACCATATTACATAATACCAAAATCCTTTTCGGTTAGTTAGATATCAGATTACATAAGATCAATGTCCTTTTGGGTTAGTTTGTCAGATTGAAAACCACACCAACTACAAAAGTTAATATCATTACGCAATACATTATGTCATTGTATTGGTAAATTCCAAATAAAGTAAAAAACGTTAACTAAAACGATCAAGAAAACGACATGGAAATATAAATAATGATCAGAATGGTTGGATTGATAGAAGACACATGGTTTGTTTTAATGAAAAGGTGTTCATAAATACTACCTAATCCTTCATGTTCTTCCACCCAACAAAATTTCAATTCATTGAATATTAAACCAATCAATTTTTCTTTATTTATTTATTTTTTAAATATAAAATTCTAAACAATAATTTTCTTTCAGAATAATTTGTATTTGAATCGTTTGTTTATATATATATATATATATATATATATATATATATATATATATATATATATATATATTAAAACTTATAAAAATGATATAGTGAATATAAGTGACATAATTAATATTGATATTAATATTATTTAAAAATTATAAAAATGACGTAAGGAATATAATTGATATAATAAATATTCAACAAATTAGTATATGATAAATATAACTAGAATATGATTTTTTTTTGGTTTTATTTTTATTTTTATAAGCATGGCAGCTCCTTCCATTTTCATTAAAATATAAGCAAGTTACATCCACATGTGAATAGTTAGGTGGCCTCAACTTTCCCAAAGGGAAACCAAGTTTGTTGGCTACCTAACAACATGATAAGCCATACAGTAGCAAAAAATAATTAGTCTTTCTACCCAAGCTATAGAAGTCTATATGTCTTTTCCTTGCCCAAATACTAGTTTCCTATGAACATAAAAAACAACATTCTAGAAATTAAAAGCTATCCGGATATATAATAATAAAAAACGAAAACCATCTAGCAGACTACTCCTCTCCCTCGTCATTAGCAAACTCTACTGGAGCTAGATCCTTAACATTGGAACACTAACATTGGAACTTGACAGCACTGTCAGTGAGAGAAGGCAGGAGAAGTGATCCTCGATTCGACGAAGGCGTCCATCTTGTTTTTGCAACTGAAACTGTAGTTTCTAGAAGTCTTTCTTGTAGATGGGGAAGTCTTGCACCGTTGTTGCCATATTCACAAAGATCTGCTCCAAGGCCTTTCCCAGGATACTTTTGATGGACCAGTATATGTACAAAGTCTATTTAAACTGGGTAAAATGACAACGGGTGTGCCTAGGATTCGACACCATAGCTCGCCAATCCTCCACCTCAATGTCCATCAAGCCAGCCTGTTAGTTCAAATCAGCTTCCCACTCCTCAATTAACTGACTAATTTCTTCGCTTGTCCCTTCATGGTATGTTGTAGCCGCATCATTTATGATGTTGGCGGCTGGTTTGCGGCCTCTCGTTTTCCCACCCAGAAGAGCTATATTTCTCTTCCCTTGCAGTCACCTAGGTTCTCTTGCCTCGACCTCTAGCAGATGCAGCCCACGCCATTTCCACAAACTCATAGTGCACAGTGAAAAGGTAGGTATGACGAATTGCTTGTACAGGTGGTGGCCCAAACCGAGAATATTTTCTCTTCCAGGTGACCCTACCCCCCTACACACCTGCCATGAGAGAAGCATGAAACGATAATTTCCATCAAAAAATTCAATGAACTTCCTTCGATCTTTTTTCATTCACCCCATCCTTGCCTTCCAACCCAAACAGAGACTCAACTTCCACAACCCAGAACCAATTATTATAGTAATCAACAGAAGAATTTAATATACCAACGAGACTTACACCATAAGTGCAGTTGCCATACGTAGACTGTTGCAGACCCTCATATCTAACCCCGCAAGGACTTCCACAGAGGCACAGGGCATGAGAATTGGCAGGATAAATAGAGAAACACTTACGGTTCTGAGGCCAATAGAAATGCAGGGAGAAAAGCTTCAACCCATCCCCAGGAAATACATTAAAACTAAGCCTAGAGACAGAGTTGTTGACAACCCATCCCTGAGCCCCAGGATTATCAAACCAAACTAGAAAAATAAGGTCCCAGGGGCTGACCATAGAGGCACAAATCCTATATAACCCCATTTGAGAAAGAATAATTTTGAACCGAACAGACATAGAGACCATGTCAGTCAACAGGACATACTACATAAAGGATACAAGCACCGATAACTTCCAGAAACCCCACTTGCTCATACTCTCATGCAAGTGGACCCCATGCAAACCCAATTCCCATAACCAAATAAGCTGATACATGGAGGAGGGAGAGAAGAAATAGGTCACATACCAGTTTACTCTCGCCAGGAGTAGATTAGCCCACCACCTTACCTGGATCCGCGTCCTTTCTCTGTAGTTGGCATCACCCTTCCACACTTCTTTACCTTGGACAAAAAACCTACCATCAACTCTCACAGAGCACTTGACATAATGCCAGACCCAAGAAACAAAGTCGTTGCCACCTCCCGCGGGAGTATTAACCTCTTGCATGCATGGAGCCACCACATGTATCGCCTCGAGCATGTGGAGGGTGGTGGGTTTGAACCCTAAGGCCCTTTGCATTTAATTGCCTTGGTGGAAGTGTTGTAAAAATCACACCCGGATCGGGGGTCTGGTCAGATGTTTGGAGACTCTAAGAGTTTTGCCTCCTATCTTGTTCCAGGATCACTTCCATGGAGTTGAACCTACCATCCATGGATTAAGGTGGCCAAGTGAACTCGAGAGGGTCATTTCGATGTGAAAAACCCCAATTTGCTAGGAAATTTGTTTTTCTATTTCCATCTCGTCTAACATGGTTGGTAATAATATAATCATAATTTTGAAGAAGATCACATATCTCTTGCACTAATCTTATAGTTCTCCAGTTGTGGATAAGTTTGTACCATTTATCCCCTTGGCTCAATTTTTTAACTGTGTTGATTACAAGCTTGAAGTCTCCTTCCACCATAATGTTCATGTACCCTAATTTTATAGCCTTGATAAGACCCTGTCGAACAACTAAAAACTCTACTTCATTGTTACTCGCATAACCATAGTGGTCATCATATATTAGACAAGATTATGCCTAGAATCTTGAAAGAGCCTTCATAGTCCTACTGGACCCGGGTTACCTTTTAAGGCTCTATCAAAACTCAACTTGATGAATCCCTCTGGGGGTGTAGTGAAGGGCTATAGTAAATCCACTCCCCTTATGATGAGTTTCCAGGAATTGAGGGAAATCATCGAAGGCGAGAGGTTCAGGTAGTGGAGGATTCTAGCCTTGTGAGGGGCAACATTCCAGTCATCCGAGTGCCATTTCTCTGCCAATATTGTTTCCCAGATGTTCTAGATGATCCCTTCCCAAACATGTTCCTAAGGTAGATGGTTATTCTTAAAAATTATGTGGTTCCTTTCTTTCCATATAGCCCAGAGCGTTGCACCCAGGACAAGCCCCCAAGCTCTGTTGAGGATTGGGTTGGAGAAGAGGCATGTTGGCCAAAGAAGAATGGTTTCTCTAATGCTCTAATGGTCTTTATCCATTCTTCCAAAAATGTCTTCCACTTGGTGCCATTTTTTATCTACAAAAGGACAAGAATTTAATAGATGTTCTAGATCCCCATTATGATTTCTACAAATGATACAATATGAGGGTCCATAGATACCCCAATTTTATAGTTGGTCCCAGGTGAGAATTCTGCCCTTGCATACTAGCCAAAGAAAGTAGGCAAATTTTGGCCACCATCCTCCTTTCTAGATATTCTTCCAAATGGGATTGTGTTGCCCCTGGTCCCATCCTACCTTGAGGCCATATGCCTCCTTAATGGTGAAAGTTCCCTTTATAGTATATCCCCATCGAAGGATGTCTAGTCCATTTAGGACAAAGAGCTTCCTAGATTCTAACTCTTTGTCCAGTTGTTTCCATTGTTCCAATTCTGGGGGTTGAGGCCAGTCTTGACGCTCCTTCCATTTCCTCCATCCATCAATAGTCAAGTCTTATTTTCAATACTGATCCACTGTACGGAAGTTCCTGCCAGTTGTGTACAAAAAGAGGTCGCTCAAATCCTATCTCCCAAATAGTTTTCCTCTCCGTTTCCATGAGTCCTGCCAGAACAAAGTTGTTTTCCCATTTCTGATCTCCCAGAAGACATGTTGGTGGATGAGGTCTCTATTCTGGACCGTTGTGTTCCATATTGCTGATCCTTTGGGAGGGTCATGATATCTGAGGATATCTTCAACTCGAGTTGTCATGTCATATTTACAAGTCCAAATTTGTTTCCAAAAGTTGGGCCCTCCTCTTATCCAGTGCCACCAAAGTTTGCCTCTCACCTCCATCTTAGGCTTTGATGAAATTTCTTTGTTTGTAAAATAAGTATAATTAGATTTAAATTATTTTTTTAATCATTGTAGTTTTTTTAAGTAGTAGAATAAGAAATTTTAGCAAATAATTAGCTAAACCATTTCAAAATTTTAATTGTTTTAAATTTTTTTCTTTTTATTTTAATATATCATTTTTTTACATAACTTTCAATTACAACATTTTTAAAATAATTAAAAATAAAAAAAACTAAATAAATATATCTCCTCTCTTGGAAAAAATAAAATAAATAAATAAATATCGAATATTTATAAATATTGAAATAAATAAATAATAGTGAATGAACCTTGATCCATATTTTTCATTTGGAAATGTTTCCACTCGTTACACAGGCAATCTACAAGACAAGTGAATATTGCATTTGAAATGACATAATTTGGATGATGAAGTGGTTGCACAGAGGTCTTTCATTGAGTTATTTCTTTGGGCCCTTCATTTCTTTCCTTTCCTTTCTAACTTTGTTGTTTTAAAGTGTGAGTTTATGTCAAACCAAGAACCAGGAAATATTTCCTTTCTTTCTTTTACCAATGTGAGTTTTGGTCCCTTAGTTTCTTTCCTTTCGGTTATTTTACCAATGATGATCCATGGTGATTTCAGAGGCGAGACATATAACGTTCCATTAGTTTATCAATATTCTGAGTGTTTATCAATAGTTTTCAAGAAATAAAAAAACTAGCATATATTCATCTTAGATATAGTACAAGGAATCAAATCATCAAAACACTGAAAAACCTTTAAAAAAGTTTGTATTCGGAGAGTTTCATTTATACTTTATATTTGATAGATATGAACAAAGAAATATCTAGGAATAATTTAGGGGAATTGCTTATTATTGTTACCCAGATTGATGTTGGAAAGACGGAGGAGACAAAGCATAGCATTCATACACAAATAACATGAGATGCGACTCTTCTATTGATCACACAAAACTTGATACTTACAATGAACCCGATGAATGGTATTTAGCCTTTTTCAACTAGCGACTTGCCTAAAATATCTTGGCATGCAACCATACACTAAAATTTGTCTATCACTTAACTCGACTTGACTCAACACTCAAATACTCAATCACTCAACCACTTAGTTAACTGACTCTCTAAGTTTAGCCAACTCCTCATGCAGGACTAATTAGCTTATTTTAACACTCCCCCTTCACTATGACCACTAAACTAAAACATGACTCATGACAACTCAAACATGTATGTTGGTCTATGTCTCAGCTAGGCTTACAACACCCAAGTTTCTTCTATGAAACTCAAACACATATTTTGCTAATGACTTAGTAAATATATCAGCCAATTGATCACTAGATTTACAAGGCTTCAAGTGAACTTCTCCATTTCTCACAAGTTCTCTAATAAAGTGATATCTAATATCAATATGCTTTCTCTTCTCATGAACCACACTATTCTTGGATAATGCAATCGTTGAGGTGTTGTTACAATATATTGTTGTCGATCCTTATTGTTTCTGCTTGAGTCCATAAAATACTCTTCTTAGCCACATTTCTTGACATGTTGTTGATGTTGCTGCTACATATTCTGCTTCTGCTAAGATGCCCATGAAATCACACCTGAACCAAGATGGAACACAAAACTAGAAGTTCTCTTCATATCATCCAAACTGCCTGCAAAATCATTATCTCTATATCCAATCAAATCTTTATATTTTGTACTTGCATACATTGCCACAATCTCTAGTTCATGCTATGTATCTCATAATTCTTTTCCGTGCACTCCAATGTGTGTCTTTTGGAGTTTCCATAAATTTAGAAATCAAACTCACTCCTTGCATAATATCTAATACTGTAGCTGTGAGAGACATGAGGCTACTAACCAATCTTTTGAATAGAGTTGGATTGACATCTGATCCTTCATCATCCTTGCTTAACTTTGTACCTGTTGCAACTTGTGCAGGGACAACTTTGCAATTTTGCATCCTGAATATTTTCAACAAATATTTGGCATATTTATTTTAACAAATAAAAATTATTTTTTTAGATTGCTCAACTTCTATGACAAGAGAATATTTCATGAGACCAAGATCTATCATCTCAAATTATTTCATCATGGCTGCTTTAAATTCATCTATCTCAAAATCACTTGTAAAAATCATGTCATCAACATATAAACAAATAATCAAAATCTGTCCATGCTCATTTACCTTTGTGTATAAGGTAAGCTCAATGTTGCTTCTGCAAAATCCATTCTTAATCATGTAGTTATTGATTATGCTATACCAATCTCTAAGCACTTGCTTCAGTCCATAGAGTGCTTTCTTCAACCTGTAAACTTTCTCTTCATTACTCTCAACTTCATATCCTGGAGGCTACTACACATAAATTTCTTCTTCTAAAATTACATTCAAGAAGGTTGATTTCACATCCATCTGATATACTTTCCACTTGTTCTGAGTTTCTGTGGCTAGAACCACTCTTACAGTATCCAATCTGGCTACCAGAGCAAACATTTCTCCAAAATCTATTCCTGGTTGCTGTGAGAATCCTTTTGCTACAAGTTTTTCTTTAAATATGTCAATTTCACCTTTTTCATTCAACTTTGCCTTGTACACCCACTTTACACCAATGAGATTTTTGTCCTTTGGTAAATCAACCAAATCCCATGTATCATTCTTTTCAATAGCTTCAATTTCTTCATCCATGGCTTGCACCAATTTTCATCTATGATTGCTTCTTCAAACAAAGAAGGTTTGAATGACAACAATGCAAAATTTGAACTAACATCCAAATCATCATAAATATCTTTCAAACTTCTCATCTTTCTCTTACCATTGCTTAATTCATCACCTGATTGATTGCTGGGAGAATCTCGATCTATTGATTTGCTTGAAGATCCATGCTGCTCTGAAAATCTTGGAGTCCTTGCTGGTGTGTCTTTGTTTGGTGTCTTCACCTATGATTCTTGCTACTCATTTTCTGCTACATCATCTTCTTCCATCAGTGACACTTGTGCATCAATTTTTTTGTCTATAGTTCTATTCCATGACTCTTGTTTTTTGAACACAACATCTCTATTAATTATGGTCTTCTTTGTGACAGGGATATACAATTTGTAAGCTTTTGATTGCTCACTATAACCAGTAAATATGCATTTTTCACTTTTATTGTCCAATTTGCCTCTTTGCTCTTTATGCACATGTGCATAAGCTACACATCCAAACATTCTGAGATGAGATACGTTGCAAGACATACCTAATCATGCTTGTTTTGGTACTTTGTTCATCACACTCTTTGTAGGAGATCCGTTGATCACATAAATAGCACATGCAACTACTTTTGTCCAATACTCATTAGACAAGTTTCTACCTTTCAACATGCTTCCTACCATGTTCATAACTGTCTCGTTCTTTTTCTCTGCTACACCATTTTGCTGTGGTGTGTACCTTATTGTAAACTATCTTCTGATTCCATGTTGTTTGCAATAATCATGGAATGCCTTTGAATCATATTCTCCACCACAATCTGACCTCAATACCTTGATCTGTCGATCACTTTGGTTCTTTGCTACGGCTTTGAATTCATTGAACTTTGCAAAAGTTTTAGACTTCTTCTTCAAGAAGTAAACCCAAGTCTTTCTATTGTAGTCATGAATGAACGTGAGGAAGTAACAATTTCAACCAATTGACTATGTCGTCATAGGTCCACACAAGTTTGTAAGCACTAGCTCAAGGGGTCTCTTTGCTCTGTATGCAACGCGACTCTTTACTGAACCCTGGTGCAATATAATGCCTTGTATATAACCTACAAGGTGCGTTATAGCACATATACCACGAGAAAAATTATATTTCCCCTCTCACACGGATTGTTGCTAATCTGTTCTCCCTCGCTCTTTGTAACCTCACTCTAATACCAATTTGTTGGAAAGGCGAAGAAGACAAATCATAAAATTCATAGACAAATCACATGAGTTGCGACTCTTCTATTGATCACACAAAACTTGATACTTACAATGAACTCAGTGAAGGGTCTTTAACCTTTTCCAACTAGCGACTTACCTAAAATATCTTGACATGCAACCACATGCAACCACACACTAAAAGTCGTTTATCACTTAACTCGACTTGACTCAACACTCAAATACTCAATCACTCCATCACTTAGTTAAATGACTCTCTAAGTTTAGCTAACTCTGCATGAGTAATTAGCTTATTTTAACAATTGAATGACAATTTTTTCCATACCGACTTGTATCGTATCGAGAATTATTTATTATTATTGTTACCCAGATTGAATGATAATTTCTTCTCTACCGAGTTGTATCGAGCAACTCTTTGCAAATCACTCACTATTTTCAGGAATATCTGGTCAAAAACATACTTACCAAATTTGGCTGAATTAGCCCCAAAAATATGAATTAATACAACAATTTCAATTGAGAATACTAACTTGAGCAAGTATTTTGTCTTTAAAAAATTGTAAAAGGGTTACTCTGCCTTTTTGTAAAAACATATGTTTTGGGGGGAAGATAGTGATTACCATGCTCTTGTTTAATGTGAAACAATGAGCATGGTGTAGGATTTGATTAGCCAGCTCCATTTTCAATGAACCATAATAAACAAAATTTTGGAATATAATCATTACAGTGTGTCTCTAAATTACAGCAAAACATGGTGTAAGATTTGACTAGCCAGTTTCATTTTGAATGGTTAATTTACTGATTCCAATCCTATTATTGTTAAATACATTTAAATCTAAAAACTGGATAGTTTTAATATTAGTAGGCTTATATGGATCTGTTTAATGTTTGTATTTGAAACCTATTTTTGATATTTATAAATCTCATTCTTTACGTTTAATTCTAATTTTCAATTTTTGTTATTAATATTATTAATTTTCTTTTAGTATTTTTCCATTCTATAATATTGATAAATTTCATAAATTTTGTTTCTCATTAATTTTGAACTATTTTAAATCAGGAAATTGTTAACTATGGTTAAATTTTCGCAGTATAACTTTCCACAGTGGATGGTATGCATGTCGTCGTTAGAAACTAATAAAATACTTTCTACGCATATTCAATAACGCGTAATGTAATTAAGAGCAAAAATAATGGAGGACACGGGAAGGATCCTGCTCTTCGTAGCCTTGTTCGTCGCAACAGCGAGAAATGTTAATGCAATTTATCCCAAAGAAACGGCTGGACAGCTCAAGGCTTTCATAGTTTACATGAACCCAACGAAGGTACAAATCCCCGATTCGATGAATCTTCGTTAGCTATGCAGTTGTGAAACTCGATGTTTTGGTGCTAGATATTTTTGGGTAGTTAACTTATTTTTTTAAGTTCTAAATATCTTTAGATCGTTAACCTGTTTTTTTATCTTCTAAAAAACCTAACTCTTAAACCAAAATAGTTTTAAACCATATTCTAAATCTACTTAATTTTAAATATAATATTAAAATAAAATTACATAAAATTTGTAATATTCCATTTAAAATAAAATTATAAAATTTAATTAAATTTAAAATCAAAATTAAAAAATTAAAAAATATTAAATTAAATTATAATTAATAATTAATAATCAATATCATATTATAATTTTCATAATATAATTATAAATTTTATATTGAATTAAACTGCAGCCCTACTTAATGTAGGGAAACAATGTTTCATATCCATGAACAAATCATGATAGTATAAACCTTTGATTTAGATAATTTAATTATCTATACAAATTAAAATTAACAATCAATGTGAAATAATATTCAAATTTGTCTATAATTTTAATTAAATGATTATTATCAGATTTAATATGTAACAATAAATGTAAAATAACATTCAAATTTGTCTATAATTTTAATCAAATGATTATTATCAGATTTAATATGGTATATCTTAATAATTATTGTTAGTTATCAATAACAATCATAACAATCCATTTTGGGAGACTTTACAGAAATTGCCTTTTGTTTTTCTTTCTCGGTCATCTTTATCTTGGAATCCAACCACTTGATTGTCATGGTTAATTGTTAAAATCTCTAGAATACTCATCAAATGTCAATGATTTCCCAAAATTCTTAGTTTCTATCCACACAGGATAGACCCACTTGCCAATTGGAGCAACGTCTGATATATTTACGCGGATAGGCGTCTTTCCTATTGGAATTGGGCACTTTAATATTTTTTTTAATTAATTTTTTAGGCACTTTAATCTTTTTCTTAATTAATTTTTTTGATGAGATGATGTAAACTTAAAGATGTCAGTATATTCTCGTCGTCGCCACTCCATCAATGGATGGAATTCACACCACTAAATTTCTTGCATATCTAAAGCATATATTTAAACTTCATTTAAATTATTTTTTTACAAATCACTATTAAAAATTTACCATACAAGTTAGTTTTAGAGAAATAGAATTAAAAACAAAAATGTTAAAACTTTTATATTATTGAAACGTGGCTGCACATTGTTGTGTGTTACTTTTTTAAAGTGTGTGTTTCAAAAGGCTTCATAGTCAAAATAATTCAATACACTGTTCTTCATTAATTGTAGTTTATTCAAAATGCCAAAACTTTAACATGGTTTTGTAACCAAAAATAATGGTTTTAAGTTATAACAGTATTTTTAGATTTTAAATATTAATATAATTTCTATAATATTAGGTTTTAGTATTGTTAATATAATATATAATATAATATTCTCAATATAATATTAGATATTAGTATTAAATTTAATATAACTAATTGGTTTTAACAATAAATTTTAATGATGTTTCTTCTTAATCATTATGTTTTTCCTCTTCAACATCTCTCTTGGCCCATCACTTTTTTTTTACTAAATTTCAATTAAATTTGTTTGATTTAAAATAAAAGTGAATTTGAAATGTGTTTCATTTAAATTCAATCAGAATGCGTATCTATATATATATATATATATATATATATATATATATATATATATATATATATATATATATATATATAATTTAATAAAAACTTTGTAGACCATGAGATGCTCTCCTGCTTAACTATGAAATGCTCTCTTGGACAAATTCAAATAATGTAAAGCCCTCATGCCCCTTCATGTAAATTTATTAATTTGATTGAATCCCTCTTTACTAAGTGCAAAATGAACTTTTTATACTAGGATATCCCTCAAATGAATATTTTTTATCCCCATATTTCTTTTCACTTGAACATGCCTCAATCATACATATTTTAGTTTATATTAATATAATATTATAATATTAGGTTTAGGATTTTAATGAGTTGCCAATGAATGAGTTTCATGAAGTGTTTGAATCTTCAGATTTTTAAATCCATTTCACTTACAAATGTTTGAAATAAATAAGGTTATTTTATTTTAAATTCACCCATTAAATTTTAATAAATATATTATTTATTTTAATTTTTTTATTAAAAAAAGTTTTACTTTAAAATTTTGATAAAAAAAGATAAATTTTAACTTAAGCAGCAATTCCAATAGCATTTGATGAACCTAAATGGAAGTCAATAAAAATAGTCATGGTGAAGCAAAAACAAGAGATAGTAGCCAATGGTAAAAAAACAAAAGGCAAATGAATCAAGAGACAAGTAATTAATCAAATAATTAAGCAATAAAACAAGACTTATAGTACTGGAATCAAAATCCATGCATTTTCATGAGATATGTTACCTATTGTTTCATTGGGAAGAAAGTGCTCTCAAAAGAATTTTTTAGGGTTTTGCACCCTAACTCTTAAAGTCAAGTCTCATTACAAATATGCATTACACTTATGATCAAAGGTAATGCAAGGTGACAGGATCTTCAAAAATAGTAGATGACATAGGCACAGGGAAGGCATAATTAACAAGATCGCAGAGATGGCAAGAGATAGAAAAACAAATAATGAATGTTGACAACTCCATACATAATATTGACACCTTAAAGGCACGATGAAGAGCATTATAAATTGGAGAATGTACAACATTGGACAGTGTTTTTATTATGCAACATTCAATGTTCAACGTTTATTGTGGTGGAGAGCATTCAAAATAAACCAGACATGTGTTTCTTCTTCATTTAAAGACAATGTTTCTTCATTTAATGGCATATTTTATTCATTTAATACTAACGTTCAATATATAATTGCAAAGTTATGTAGTGTTAATATATTTCCAATACATTAATATTTTTGGAGAAACATTAATAGTTTGGAGCAACACTCCAACGTTTATATTGTGCCATAATCTAAGCCATTGGGCAGCGTATTGGAATTTGGTACATTGTTTTTATATTAGCAACATTTGTTTTGGCATTGCTTAGGGTTATTGGGTTAATATTGTGTTCATTGGGGAGTGTTCATTAGTATTATGGAACAATGTATTCATTGTGGAGAGCAAAGTTTACAATGTTCAAAATAACGTTTACAATACAGTGCTTTACATTAAATTGTGTGGTTTGTGTTTAATTGTCCAATGTTATCATTTTTGTACATGCTCAATGCTATTTGATATAAGAAATGAGTTATATCATATAATATGTTTACAACATTTACAATGTTCAGAACAAAGTTTAATTCCAACTTTGAATCTAACAAATACAACATTTAATTCCAACGTTTAATACAAGCATTTAACTACATCATTAGAACAAATGTGAGTTACATTAAATTTTAATAAATATGTTTTTATTTTTATTTTTAATTTTCATATTAAATTTTAATAAATATATTATTTATTTTAATTATTTTTTATTAAAAGAATTTTACATTAAATACTATATTTTTTATAATATCTTTAATATTTATATTCAAATAATAATTATTAACATTATTATTATTATTATATATTATTGATATTAATATTAAATATTATTAATGTTTATTATATAACATTAATATTAATTATTAAAAAATACAATATTAATAAATATAATTAATAATAACAATAACATTCAAATTAATATGGAAAACAATGTTATTAATAATATCATTAATACAATATTAAAAATGTTTACAAATTAATATGTGTGATGTCATTAACGGAGAAGAGGGACAATGCTCAGAGCAAGACTTCTGCAGAGGAGAAAAATCAAGAACCTCAGGCAAAGGACGACACGGGTGCGATGCAGAATGACAAGGACGACCTCAACGAATACAGATGTTTCATCACTGAAGAACACCCGTCAACTGAAGAACACCCATCAGCACCGCATGACACATGACTTGCTACGCGTCTTCGGTTTTCAGGTTTTTTGGAAATCATGTCTATAGGTTTATTTTATGAATTTTTGAGCAATTCGTTAGTCTTGAAAATGAAGTCAACAAAATTTTGCTACATTTTCATATGCTGGTTTCCCCTGTGCGGGCAACAAATTCTTTTTTGGACTAGACTGGTTTCCCATTCTTGGGCAGTCTCAAACTTGTTTTTGATGTTATATGCCATGAACCTTGGCACTGAACTGCAGAGGCCAAAGCCTCCTTGTATCATTATGTTACAGTAATAGATTTTAGACTTATTTAGAAAAAAAAGAATATTGTGGTTATAACCAAATACTAAGTTATCAACATAAATTGGGTTATCAATATTGATGTGTCTAATATGGTTAAATCACTAATAAATATTGTTGTGATTTGTGTATGCTATATCAAATGGCATATCAAGTGGCATGGTTGACCAAAATGCTTTACTAAACATTAATGTAAGCATTTATGTAAGTTTAGATTTATTATAATTAATAATAATATGATGATTATTAAATCGACTATTAGATATGATTAATTAGCAACATTTAATAATTAAATGTGATTATTAATAACATCTTTATTAGGTTTAAGAAAATAATATTATTAATCATAATAATTTTTTGAAATTATAGCCATTTAATGTTATTAGCATAATAACAATAAATTATTAATATTATTTAAATTGTAAGATGAATATTAAAAATATTAAAAATTGAAAAATTTAATATTTAGCATTTAAAATATCACTTAATAAATATTAGCAAAAGGCATTGGGAATGCCTGATTAATATTATTAATATAAATTAATAATAATTATTTATTATAATAATAATGTTTTTTAATATTATTATTATTTTCATTATTATATATTTATCAATATGAATATTAATTTTATAATTAATATTAGATTTATTCCCTTGAGCTTGTAATCCCTTGGGTTTTTAGTATTAATCTCTTTGGTTTATTATCTCATTTGGTTTATAATATCAATCCCTTTAGTTTATTAATCTAAGGGTTATTATTCCTAGGGTTTAATATTATTCGTAGGGTTTATAATATTAATCCTTGGGTCTAATATAAATCCCCTTGGTTTATAATCATGGTCAACCATGGTCCATCGTCACATTGTGACAAATATTTTCTCAATATGAAAATCAACCATGGTCCAATGTTGCTTTATGACAAAGACTCATTGCATATGAACCATGGTGCAATGTCGCATTGTGACAAAGATTGTGTCAATATGAAAATCAACAATGGTCAACCATGATAATTCTAGGGTTTACAATATTTATCTTGGGGTATATATACCTTTGGTTTATAATATTCATCCATTGGGTGCAATATTATTGCCTTGGGTTCATAGTCCCTTGGGGTTTAAAACCCCAAGGGACTGTATAGTCAACCATAGTCAACCATGTTTATTTTAGGGTTTATAATATTTATTTTAGAGTTTATATATTAATCCCTTGGATTTAATATTATTCTCATGGTTTTATAAAACGTTGGGGTTTTAGGGTATATAATATTTATCCGTGGTTTAATATTATTCCCTTGAGTTTTTAATATGTTGAGTTTTTAGTATTATCCCCTTTGGTTTATAATCATAGTAAACCATGGTCCAACCTCAAATATTGATAATAATAATAATAATAATAATAATAATAATAATAATAATAAAATAATACTACTAATAATAAATAATTAGTAATAACACTAATTATTTTAAAATAATTGTAATAATAATTTATTTACATTATAATTAATTATTAATATAAATTAATAATTATTATTTATTATAATAATAATATTTTTATTGTAATAGTTATTTTTTAATATTATTATTATTTTCATTATTATATATTTATCAATATGAATATTAATTTTATTCTCTTGAGTTTGTAATCCCTTGGGTTTTTACTATTAATCCTTTTGGTTTATTAACCTCTTTGGTTTATAATATCAATCCCTTTAGTTTATTAATCTAAGGGTTATTATTCCTAGGGTTTAATATTATTCATAAGGTTTATAATATTAATCCTTGCGTCTAATATAAATCTCTTTAGTTTATAATCATGGCCAACCATGGTCCAACGTCACATTGTGACAAATATTTTCTCAATATGAAAACCAACCATGGTCCAGCATTACTTTATAACAAATACTCACTGCATATGAAAATCAATCATGGTCAACCATGGTGCAACGTCGCATTGTGACAAAGATTGTCTCAATATGAAAATCAACCATGGTCAACCATGATAATTCTAGGGTTTACAATATTTATATTGGGGTATATATACCTTGGGTTTATAATATTATTCTTTTGTGTGTAATATTATTGTAGAATTTAGACTTTTGTGATCCATATTAATTTTAACAACATTTTTGGTAAAAATCACATAAAATAAAATCCTGTCGATGCATTTTGAACCAACCAGTGTGGTTCATCTTCTGGACAAGATGAGGAATTAGATCTAGGAAATGGAATAAATAGATGATGAGAGCAACTAACTAGCCATTAGAAATAACAGCTAGTTTGACTAAAAGACTGAAATAACTAATTAAGCCTTTGACCTAGAATTAAAAAGAATTTTAATTTAATAATTAATATTTAAGAAATAAATAAGATTAATAAAATAATTTCATTTAATATTAAATAATATTAGTATTATCAAATTATATTACAGATATAATATCAATAAGAATTTTGTGATAGAAAAACTATAATAATAATAATTAATTAATTAAATAAATAATTTTTTACTTTTTTATTATTAATCTATCATAATTTTAAAATAATAACTAATATTATTTTTGAATTAAGAAATAAATAAGATCAATAAAATAATTTTATTTTAATATTAAATAATATCACTATTATTAAATTATACTACAGATAAAATATCAATAAGAATTTTGAGATAATAATTAATTAATTAATTAATTAACTAATTTTTAACTTTATTATTAATGGTCTATCAAAAGAAAAAATAAAAAAAATCTGAATAAATAATAATAATAATAATAATACTAAAAAAGTAAAGATTAGGAAGATAACCAGGAAAACAAGAAAAATCTAGGAAGAAAGAGTAGGCATCTAACACTTGCTAATACTCCAACCATCGTCTCTATTCAGAAAGAGGTCCTAAGAAGAGGATTGATCCCAAAGATCGATCTTTCGAGGTTCATCTTCCTTTTATTCAAGGGACCACAGATAAAATCGCGAGGATCCTGAAAAAGCATAATATTCCTTCTTCTTTTAGACCCCTTCGTACTATTCGAAGTTCTGTTCGTTCAGCCAAGGACCCTATTAACCCTAAGGATGAGAAGGGTGTTTATATGATTCCTTGTTCATGCAGGAATCCTTATATTGGTGAGATTGGTTGGTCAATAAATCAAAGGATTTGTGAGCATGCTGCATACATAAAGCATGGAAGGTCTCGCTCCTCTGCATTGGCTAAACATGCGGGAAAAACCAATCATCACATTTGCATAGAAGAGGCGAAGGTCATCATTAGGATTGACCACTTTCATCATCGGAAATTTAGAGAGGCCTTAGAGATCAAACAAAGGCTCATCAATCTGAACAGAGATGATGGTTGGAGTATTAGCAGGTGTTGGATCCCTGCTCTTTATTCCTATATTTTCCTTGTTTTCTTGGTTATCTTCCTAATCTTTACTTTTCTAGTCTTATTATTATTATTATTTATTCAGAGTTTTTTTTTCTTCTTCTTCTGATAGATCAATAATAATAAAGTTAAAAATTAGTTAATTAATTAATTATTATCTCAAAATTCTTATTGATATTATATCTGTAATATAATTTAATAATAGTGATATTATTTAATATTAAAATAAAATTATTTTATTGATCTTATTTATTTCTTAATTCAAAAATAATATTAGTTATTAATTTAAAATTCCGATAGATTTATAATAAAAAGTAAAAAATTAGTTATTTCATTAATTATTATTATTATAGTTTTTGTATCTCAAAATTCTTATTAATATTATATTTGTAATATAATTTAATAATACTAATATTATTTAATATTAAATGAAACTATTTTATTAGTCTTATTTATTTCTTAATTCAAAAATAATATTAATTATTAAATTAAAATTCCTTTTAATTCTGGGTCAAAGGATTAATTAGTTATTTCAATTTTTTAGTCAAACTAGCTGTTATTTCTAACGGCTAGTTAGCTGCTCTCATCATCTATTTATTCCATTTCCTAGATCTGATTCCTCATCTTGTCTTGAAGATGAACCACATTGGTTGGTTCGAAATGCCTGGATTTTGTTTTATGTGAGTTTTACCAAAAATGGTGTTACAATGTAATATAATAATAATAATAATAATAATAATAATAATTTTATTGTAATAGTTATTTTTTAATATTTTTATTATTATATATTTATTAATATGAATATTAATTTTATAATTAACATTATATTTATATCATTAATGTTCGTTGTGGTTGGGTTTATAATATTAACAATCCTCAGGGTTTGTTAATCTCTAAGGTTTATAATATTCATAATTGTGTGGGTTTATCAATCCCTTGGGTTTAAAATATTAATTCTTAGGGTTTATTAATCCCATGTGTTTTTAATATTGATTCTTTGGGTTTGTTGATCCTTTAGGTTTATAATATTTATCCCTTGGGTTTACTAATTCATTGGGTTTATAAAATTAAACCCTTGTATTTATTAGTTGCTTTTCTTTTAAGGTTTATAATATTTATTTTAGCGTTTATATATCTTAGGTTTATAATATTAATCCCTTGCATTTAATATTATTCCCTTGTGTATATAAAACATTGAGTTTTAGGGTTTGTAATATTTATATTAGGATTTATATACCTTGGGTTTATAATATTTATCCCTCATTTAATATTATTCCCTTGGGTTTTCAGTGTTAATCACTTTGGTTTATAATATCCCTTGGGGTTATTGTTCCTTTGGGTTTATAATATCAATTGCTTGGGTTTATTATTCCCCGGTCAATGATGGTTTATTATGATGTCAACCATGGTGAACCATGGTCCAACATGGAATTGTGATAAGGATTGTCTCAATATGAAAAATAGCGATGGTCAATCATGTTTATTTTAGTGTTTATAATATTTGTCTTAAGTTTTATGTACGTTGGGTTTATACTACTAGTCCCTTGGGTTTAATATTATTCCCTTGGGTTCACAATCCCTTTGGGTTTTAGTATTAATCCCTCGGGTTTATTATTCCTTTGGATTTATAATATCAATCCCCTGGGTTTATTATTCCCTTAGGTTTACAATATCATTCATGGTTAACCATTGTCAATTATAGCCAACCATGGTTGAATGTCGCATTGTGAGAAGGATTGTCTCACCATGAAAATAATCCATGTTTATTTTAGTGTTTGTAATATTTCTTTTAGGGTTTACCAATGTTGGGTTTATAATATTAGTCTCTTGGGTTTAATATTATCCCCTTGGGTTCGTAATACCTTGGGGTTTTATTATTAACACCTTGGGTTTATTATTAGGTTGTGTTTATAATATCAATCGTGGTCACCTTTATTAATCTCTTATGTTTGTAATATCAATCCCTTGTGCTTCTTGATCTCTTAGGTTTTTAATATGTATCCATTGGGTTCTCTAATTCATTGGGTTTTTAATATTGAACGGTTGGGTTTATTAGTTCCTTCGGTTTATAATATTAACAATCCCTTTGGTTTATTAATCCCTTGAGTTTAAAATATTAGTTCTTAGGTTTTATTAATTCAACCATGTTTATTTTAGTATTTTTAATATTTATCTTAGGGTTTGTATACCTTGGGTTTATAATATTATTCCCTTAGGTTCATAATCCCTTGGGGTTTTAGTATTAATCCCTTGGATTTATTGTTCCTTTGTGTTTACAATATCAATTGCTTGGGTTTATTATTCTCGATCCAACCAAGGTTTATTATGATGTCAACCATTGTCAACCATGGTCCAACATGGAATTGTGATAAGGATTCTCTCAATATGAAAATCAACGATGGTCAATCATGTTTATTTTAGTGTTTATAATATTTATCTTAGGGTTTATATATGTTGGGTTTATAATATTAGTCCCTTGGGTTTAATATTATTCCCTTGGGTTCATAATTCCTTGGGGTTTTAGTATTAATCCCTTGGGTTTATTATTCCTTTGGGTTTTTGATATCAATCCCTTGGCTTATTATTCCCTTAGGTTTATAATATCAATCATGGTCAACCATTGTCAATCATAGCCAACCATGGTCAACCATGGTTGAATGTTGCATTGTGACAAGGATTTTCTCACCATGAAAATAAACCATGTTTATTCTAGTGTTTGTAATATTTATATTTGGGTTTACCAATGTTGTATTTATAATATTAGTCCCTTGGGTTTAATATTATTCCCTTGGGTTCATAATCCCTCGGGGTTTCAATATTAATCCCTCGGGTTTATTATTCTTTTGCTTTATAATATCGATCCCTTAGGTTTATTATTCCATTAGGTTTATAATATCAATAATGGTCAACCATTGTCAATCATATCCAACCATGATCAACCATGGTTGAATGTCTCATTGTGACAAGGATTGTCTCACCATGAAAATAAACGATGTTTATTTTAGTGTTTGTAGTATTTATATTTGGGTTTACCAATGTTGGGTTTATAATATTAGGCACTTGGGTTGAATATTATTCCCTTGGGTTCATAATCCCTTGGGGTTTTAGTGTTAGTCCCTTGGGTTTATTATTACTTTGGGTTTATAATATCAATCCCTTGGGTTTATTATTCCCTTAGGTTTATAATATCAATGATGGTCAATCATTGCCAATCATAGCCAACCATGGTCAAGCATGGATGAATGTCACATTGTGACAAGGATTCTCACCATGAAAATAAACCATGTTTATTTTAATGTTTGTAATATTTATTTGGGTTTACCAATGTTGGGCTTTTAATATTAGTCCCTAGGGTTTAATATTATTCCCTTGGGTTTATGTTCCCCTTGGGTTCATAATACCAATCCCTTGGGTTTATTATTAACTTGGGTTTATAATATCAATCATGGTCAACCATAACCAACCATGGTCAACTATGGTCAATCATGGCCCGATCTCACACTATGAAAAACATTGTCGCCACTTGGGGTTTATATAACTTGGGTTTATAATATTAGTCCCTTGGGTTTAATATTATTCCCTTAGGTTCATAATCCCTTGGGGTTTTAGTATTAATCCCTTGGGTTTATTGTTCCTTAGGTTTATAATATTAATAATCCCTTTGGTTTAATAATCCCTTGACTTTAAAATATTAATTCTTAGGGTTTCTTAATTCAACAATGTTTATTTTAGTATTTTTAATATTTATCTTGGGGTTTGTGTACCTTGTGTTTATAATATTAGTCCCTTTTGTTTAATATTATTCCCTTAGTTTCATAATCCCTTGGGGTTTTAGTATTAATCCCTTCAATTTATTGTTATTTGGGTTTATAATACCAATCGCTTGGGTTTATTATTCCCCAATCAACCATAGTTTATTATGATGTCCATTATGGTCAACCATGGTACAACATGGAATTGTGATAATGATTGTCTCATTATGAAAGTCAACGATGGTCAATCATGTTTATTTTAGTGTTTATAATATTTATCTTATGGTTTATATACGTTGGGTTTATAATATTAGTCCCTTGGGTTTAATATTATTCCCTTCGATTCATAATCCCTTGGGGCTTTAGTATTAATCCGTTAGGTTGATTATTCCTTTGGCTTTCTGATACCAATCCCTTAGGTTTATTATTCCCTTAGGTTTATAATATCACACATGGTCAACCACTGTTAATCATAGCCAAACATGGTCAACGATGGTTGAATGTCACATTGTGATAAGGATTGTCTCACCATGAAAATAAACCATGTTTATTTTAGTGTTTTTAATATTTATATTTGGGTTTAGTTGGGTTCATAACCCCTTGGGGTTTTAGTATTAATCCCTTGGGTTTATTATTCCTTTGGGTTTATAATATGAATCCCCTGGGTTTATTATTCCCTTAGGTTTATAATATCAATGATGGACAACCATTCTCAATCATAGCCAACCATGGTCAACCATGTTTGAATGTCGCATTGTGACAAGGATTGTCTTACCATGAAAATAAAGCATGTTTATTTTAGTGTTTGTAGTTTTTATATTTGGGTTTACCAATGTTGGGTTTATAATATTAGTCCCTTGGGTTAAATATTATTCCCTTGGGTTCATAATCCCTTGGTTTTATTATTCTTTTTGGTTTATAATATTCATTCCTTAGGTTTATAATATCAATGATGGTCAACCATTGTCAATCATAGCCAACCATGGTCAACCATGGTTGAATGTCGCATTGTGACAAAGATTGTCTCACCATGAAAATAAACCATGTTTATTTTAGTGTTTGTAATATTTATATTTGGGTTTACCAATGTTGGGTTTTTAATATTAGTCCCTTGGGTTTAATATTATTCTTTTGGGTTCATAATCCCTTGGTTTTTAGTAATAATCCCTTGGGTTTATGTTTCCCTTGGGTTCATAATATCAATCCCTTGGGTTTATTATTAACTTGGGTTTATAATATCAATCATGGTCAACCATAACCAACCATGGTCAATTGTGGTCAATCATGGTCCGATCTCACATTATGAAACAAATTGTCTCCACTTAGGGTTTACATACCTTGGGTTTATAATATTAGCCCCTTGGGTTTAATATTATTCCCTTAGGTTCATAATCCCTTAGGGTTTTAGTATTAATACCTTGGGTTTATTGTTTCTTTTGGTTTATAATATCAATCGTTTGGGTTTATTATTCCATGGTCAATCATGGTCAACCATGGTCCAACGTGGAATTGTGATAAGGATTGTCTCAATATGAAAATCAACAACAGTTAATCATGTTTATTTTAGTGTTTATAATATTTATCTTAGGGTTTATATACGTTGGGTTTATAATATTAGTCCCTTGGGTTTAATATTATTCCCTTGGGTTCACAATCCCTTAGGGTTTTAGTATTAATCCCTTGGGTTCATAATCCCTTAGGGTTTTAGTATTAATCCCTTGGGTTTATTATTCCTTTGGGTTTATAATATCAATCCCTTGGGTTTATTATTCCCTTAGGTTTATAATATCAATCATGGTCAACCATTATCAATCATAGCCAACAATGGTCAGCCATGGTTCAATGTCGCATTGTGATAAGGATTGTCTCACCATGAAAATAAACCATGTTTATTTTAGTGTTTCTAATATTTATATTTGGGATTACCAATGTTGGTTTATAACATTAGTCTCTTGGGTTTAATATTATTGCCTTGGGTTCATAATCCCTTGGAGTTTTAGTATTAATCCCTTGGGTTTATTATTAACTTGGGTTTATAATATCAATCATGGTTAGCTTTATTAATCTCTTGTGTTTGTAATATCGATCCCTTGCGCTTCTTGATCCCTTAGGTTTTTAATATTTATCCCTTGGGTTTATAATATTAGTCCATTTTCTTTAATATTATTCCCTCGAGTTCATAATCCCTTGGGGTTTTAGTATTAATACCTTAGGTAATAATAATATAATATTATTATTATTATAATATCACGCTATGTAACGTTACATTTAAAAATATTAAAAAATATGAGGGAGATGTTGTCACGTAAGGTAACGTTACATTAAAAAATATTCAAAAAATATGAGGGAGTTGTTGTCACGTAATGTAAATATATGTGTCGGCTAATATATATATTGTATATGCTGAAGATATGTGTAACGTTACTATAAATGTGTTACATTAAAAAATATATATGTGTCGGCTAATATATATTGTATATGTTGAAGATATGTGTAACATTACTTTAAAAAATTAATTAAATAAATAAATTTCTGTGATACAATTTAAAAAGAGATTGATTAGTTTATTCATCAAATAACAAAGAAAATTAGATAAAGGAAGCAGATGATTCAATTGGGCATATCCTGTAATAACTAGGTAAATTTTGTGGCATTTAGGTTTTCTGTTGTGTGATTTCTGTAATAATAATAACCTGGTAAACTTATATTTCTATTTCTCCGTTCAAGTTTTCGGTTGTGTGATTTCTGTAATACATACTGTAATAGTAATAATCAGGTAAATTTTAGGTTTTCGGTTGTAGGAAGGTAAACTCAATATAATGGAAGGTGCTCAATAAAATTAGTAGGAGTGAGGGGAAATATTGAGTAGAATGTAATATTCTCAAATATTAGGTAAATTTTAATAATATTACATTTTAATTAGTATTTCTCCCCACCCCTGGCCACTATTTATTAGGTGGGGGTGGTTATAAATATTGGGTAACATATAATATTGTAATATTATATTTTATGTAATCAATATATTTGTAAAAATTAATATAGATGTGTTCCATCTATAAATTTAATTAATAAGCAGATAAAAAATTAATATTTACATTATGACAAGATTTTTAATCATGAATATTTACCATGGATATTATTAACTTCTAAGTAGGTTTTTTACAATACCATGGAACAATACCCACAAGAGAAAGATAGAGAGGGAGAGGAGGGAATAAAATTATAATACCACGGGCTACTACCATGGTTTATCAATACCATGGGCCATCTAGACTTTTGATTATTATGTTATGGATCTAGGCTTTTAATTGTTACAATATCATGGGTCAATACCATGTCTTATCAATACCACATGCCCAAAAACAATAACTTATTTAAAAATAATTTTTTTTTATTTTTATTTTATAACATTTTTTAATTAAATATAAGAGAAAAAAGGTTATAATTATTTTTGAGGTATATGTAAACCCTCTATCCTCACGACTACTAACAATACTTTCATAGAGATTAAATGAAGGTTTTAATAAATTAAAAAATGAGCATACTTTTATATATACATATGTGAAATTTATATAATATAAATAATATTATAATGAACTAGGATAGATGCATCTTAACCAAGGATCTCAGCGAAGTGAGAAAGAAAAGTGATTAACAATGATAGAAGAAAGATTTTGTGTGATTCTTTTAATTTTTTAATTATTGTATTTTCTTTAACATGATTGATCCAAACTATAGGTTTAATATTTTACAACCAATTATGTTTTTTTATTAATTTAGATACTTAAATACAATACAATGGGATCATATTTAAGAAAGAGAGTGAGATGGAAGGGGGAATAGAGTATGGGAGAGAGATATAGAGGTGAGAGTCATAGTGAGAAAGAGAAATGAAGAAAGAGAGGAGGGGGAGAGAGGGAGGGAGAGAGATGGATTTGGAAGGGGAAAGAGAGGGAGTGACAAGGGAGAGATGAAGATGGAATGAGGGAGAGAGGAGACGAGGGAAGAGAGAGAAAAGGAGAGGATAAAGATAGGGAAAGAAGGGGAAGAGAGAGACAGGGAGACATAGATATGGAGGGGGGAGAGAGGGGGAGAGAGAGAGGGAGGGAGATTGTGACAAAGTTGGAGGGTGGAGAGAGAGTGTGTGTATGATGGGGGGAGAGACAGAGGGAGGTGGGAGAGAAGGGGAGAGAGAGGAAGGAAAAAGGGAGAGGACTTGAGAGAGAGGAGAGAGAGGGGGGGAGAAAGAGATCGAGTTGGAAGGGGAAGAAAGACATAGAGAGAGAAAGGTGGAGAGGGAGTGGCAAGGGAGAGATGGAGAGTTGGTGAGAGAGAGAGAGATAGATTGATAAGGAGAGAGAGTGTGTATATTTTGGGGGTGAGAAGGAGAGACAATGGGAGATAGAGATATAGATGGGGCGGGCGAGGGGGTAGAAGAGAGAGGCAAAGAGAGGGAGGGAGGAATAGGGATAGATGCATGGGGGCTTCACTTGATGAACCTCTGACATATCGCGTGCGTTCGTGGCATACTAAACAATACCCCTAATTTGACTACATATTGGAAAATACCTCTAAAAATGACATTATTTAACCCCCTACCAATATGAACCCAATACACCTTGCCAATTTAGAAAACCCCTACTTTCAATAGATATTGTAGGTATCTATTTTTTTATTAACATTTTTTATACCCCTTTAAATTTTTTCATTAACTTTCAACTTCATTTGTTATACATATCAATATAAAAACCCTTTACCCCCTATATATCCCCCAATATATTACGTCATTTTTTCATCAATACATATCCCCAAATATGAACCTGCGTGGTATGGTATTGCTTGCTCAGTGAAGCCCCCATGGATAGATGGGAGATAGTGATATAGATGGAGGGGGTAGAGCGAGAGAGAGAGAGAAGGGGAAGAGATAGAGAGGGAAAGGAAGAGGGAGAGATAGATGGATAGATAGATAGATATGGGGAGAGAGAGCGTGACATATGTTTAGGGGGTTGAGATAGAGAGACAAATAAGGAGAGATGGAGGGAGGTATAAATATAGATGGCAAGGGGAGAGAGGAAAGAAGGGAAAGATAGAGAAAGTTAGGGAGAGACAGATAGAGTGAGATGGGAGAGAGAGGGAGGGGAAGAGGGAGAAGGAGAGGGGGAGGTAGATAGACACATAATGGAAGGTATAGAGAGAGGGAAGAAGAAAGAGTCTCACAAAGACAAATACATACATAGAAGTTAGATCTAGAAAGTCATGAATATTTTAGATTTTCACTAAAATAGATGTATTGATTTCAATGTAGTTGTTGATTTCTAATCCTATTTGATCACATGCACTATATGCATTGATTTCAATGTAGATGCCTATTTATAATTTTATTTAATACCTTACGTTAGATGCATTGATTTCAATATCAATGTTGATTTCTACTCCTATTTTATTGCTTGCACATGATGCATTGGTTTCAGTGTAGATATTGATTTCTAATCCTATTTGATCACTTGCACTAGATGCATTGGTTTCAATGTAGATGTCAATTTCTAATCATATTTAATACCTTACACGTGATGCATTGATTTCAGCGTATATATTGATTTCTACTCATATTTGATTGCTTGCATTAGATGCATTGGTTTCAATGTAGATATTAATTTCTACTCCTACTTGATTGCTTTCACAATACACATTGGTTTTAGTGTAGATATTGATTTCTAATCCTATTTAATCACTTGCACTAGATGCATTGATTTCAGTGTAGATATCGATTTCTAATCATATTTAATACCTTACACTAGATGCATTGATTTCAATGTAGATGTTGATTTCTACTAATATTTGATTTCTTGCATTAGATGCATTGGTTTCAGTGTAGATATTGATTTCTAATCCTATTTTATTTCTTGCATTGGATGCATTGATTTCAGTATAGATGTTGATTTCTAATCCTATTTGGTTGTTTGCACTAGATGCATTGATTTTAATGTAGATGTTGATTTCTGATTTGATGCAACAAGATGTATGATGTACATTAATTTCAAAGTAATTAGATTAATAGTGTGCATTGATTTCAGTGTAAGCACATCTCTACTTCCTCCATATATATCTCTATCGCCCATTGTCTCTCCTTCTCTATCTCTCTATCTTAGCCCCTAAACATACACTCTCTCTCTATATATATCTATCTATCCCTCCCTCCCTCTATTTACCCTCCCTCTCTCTCTCTCTTCTCCTTCTCTCTCTCTAACATTTCTCTCTCCATATATATATATATCTCTTCCTCCCTCCCTATATTCAACCATAAATACAATACTTGAATTTTCATCCTAAATAAAATGTTTCCTTACCCCAAATGTTTTCTTCTTGAAACTATAAACTACTTATAATTGGATACATTCTTAATATTCCCATTTTCCATCATTTAGAATTGTTAATTACTTTGCATTCAAATGCTGTAATAGAAAATAACTACCATTGAAAATTATTTGGGGTTTAACACTCCATAAGTCACAGTGATTGACTTTGGAGAAAACTATTATTAATATTGTAGAGTAACAAGGTATGTTGTTTACTACAGTAGCGAGTTAAATATTTGAATGGTCTATGATTCCAACTACTCTTTTCATATGATCGATATGAGAAAATGGACAAACTAATAGATGTGACAATAGGAACAATAAAAAAAATAGTTTCAGATTGATTGCAATGAAGATTGTTTGTAATTGACTATATTCTTAGTATTCACATTTTTTATCTATCAAAATTGTTACATTGACACTTTTCACCCAAAATTTGTATTTCATCTTTATTCATCATTCAAGTTACTAACAGTCTCTCTCATCTTAACAAATTGAGGTAACTAAGAAAATTTTAAATTAAATTGACCAAATTAAGCTTAGACATATTTAGCATATTTAAAATGATCAAAATAATTAGATGCTCAACAAATTTTGTATGACCGCACACAACTGAAACCAGCCTAGATCCATCTTAATGTTGGATCTATCAAGCGCCGAGAGGGATCAAATCTCTCGAGGTGCAAACCTTTCCTCAACTTTTGCACTCAAAAAATAGGTTTGCACCTCGAGAGATTTGATCCCTCTCGGCGCTTGATAGATCCGGTGTTAAGATGGATCTAGGCTGGTAATATAATAAATATATTATATTATTATAATAATAATACAATATAATAATAATAATAACTACTATTATTATTATTATTATTATAACCGTTATTAGTATTTTTTTTTTGTAAGCTACGACATTTCTATTATCTACATCAAATTTAAAAGTACAAACTTAGGAACCTCAATCCGCCCAACTGGGAAACCGGATCTGTTGGCTCCTATTCATCAGACGTTCAATAATGTTTTTCATGCTGAATATTGTCAAAAAACTTTGCAGGGCATTAAGCCCTATCTCGCCAGGTTTTTCCAAAAAACTATTCTTTCCAAGATCTACTAACAGACCCAACTTTACTACTACTGCTATGGCATGCAAACTAATATTCAAAAACCTGAGCACTATCATTCTAAAATCAAAAAGAAGATAGTTAACAGGCCTCTCAATTCTCCGCATTTCCTCTTCTGGATTCATTGCTTTCGTTGGTCTTCCCCAGCTCCTTCAGCATCTCTTGAATTTCCTTGAGTTGTTCGTTCTGTTGACGGAGCAGCCCTTCCACGTTCGCCACCTCCTTCTTCGCTGCCGCCGTTTCCTGAGCCATTTCCACCATCTCAGCCGCTACTTGCTCCATGGCCTTTGCCAAGAGATGCTTCAGCACCCAGTATGTGTGAAGAGCGCGGCGGTAAAGGGTTAATCTGCCTCACGTGTTGCCTGGGTCCGACAACTGAGAAGTCCATTCTTCCATCTCCGGGTCGGACGGTTCCTCCAATACTCTGTCCTCCATAACATCAATAATTTTCCTTATGTCTACATTTGTCTCCAGATTGTATGCCTGTTCTGCTTCGTGCACCGCCATGCGGATCGATTTCTTCCCCCTTTTTCGTCTTCTCTGCGTCTGATTACCCTCCTCGTTGATGATTGGTTGTCGGGGTCTACCTCTGCCTCTCTGTTCACGCGCCTTCCTTCTTCCGTCCTTTCTGCCCCGCTTAGTTCCTTTGCTGCTTTGCCCTGTTTCAAAATGCTTGCTCCTGAAACCTTCCCCCTGGTTATACTCCATTTCATCTGAGCTTTCTATTTCGATTTTTACTCTACCCCGTTCGAAATGCCTGTCGCCTACTGCCTCCCTCTCTGCCTGGACTGTCTTCTCCCATTTCTCAGCCATTTTGTTACGGTTGAGGCATTGATTTTGGCTCCTCTGTCAAGTCTCTCCTTCTCTCGCCACCTTCTTTGATTTCTTGCTGCCTGTCATCCTTCTCCTGTTCCACCTTATAGAATTCTCGCCACCTTTTCGCTTATGATGGGTTTGCTCTCGACTTCCTTTCTCCCTTGCGTCTTGAATGATGATTCCTTCGGTGTTTTCCGGTTTTTGTTTTGGGCTGTGTACTTGCTGTTCTGAATTATCATTAAATGCTGATGTCAGGGAGGTGTGGCTGCCGTCCTTCTGTCCTGTCTTCGCTGCCGAATAAACCTGCCTTATTTTCCTTCTCCAGATCCTCACGATTTTTTGATTACCATTATGCTGTTTCATGGTTATCGTTGTCTATGAGCTGTTTTAAGCCGTCCCATCTTGTCATCGCTGCTTGATTAGTCCAGCTGTCATCCACTTTTGCCAATGATTCCTTACTTCCCCAATTGGCCATGCAATCCACGGGCTTATTTCCTTCTCTTCTGACATGCGAGGTGATCTTGTAATCGATCCCTTTCAGTGTTTCCTCGATTTCTTGGACTATACTCGCTGTTCTCCAGCTTTTAACTACCTTCTCCCATTGTTTCCCTTGTATTAATTTTCTTATGGTGCTTATGACCAGGGCTGAATCACCTTCAATCTCTATCTTCCTATATCCATTTCTTATAGCAATTTTGAGACCCTGATAAACTGCCATAAATTCCGCCTCGTTATTACTCATTGTTCCTCCATGTTCTGCATAGATCCATTCTACCTCTCCTTTTCTATTTCTAAAGATTCCTCCAAATCCTGCTGGACCTAGATTCCCCTTTGCTGCCCCGTTGAAGTTGAGCTTGATAAACCCTTCCGATGGTTTTCGATAGACTGCATGACTTTGGCCCACTGTGGGTTGGTGTTGCTTTGCTTTTTGTTGGTAAATCATTCCTTGTTCCAAGTTCAACCTTTTTAGGATTTCTGCTTCTTCCTCAGAGGTCTTCCAATCTTCTTCTGCCCAATTTTCTGCAAGGATTGATTCTCTGGTTTGTCTTAGGGTTCTTTTCCAAACTTCTTCTGGATTTGATGTTTTCCCCTTGAAGATTCGACCATTTCTCTCTTTCCAAAGATTCCACACGTTGAAGCCTGCCGCCATGTTCCAAGCTCTTCTTACTACCTTGCTTTTGAACTTTCCTTCTCCCCAGTCACATAGGGTTTGAATTATATCCTGTGGATTTCGTTCTGTGGTCGAGAATAAGTTTCTAGTCTTTTCCCATTGGAATTGGGCCATGCTGCATCCATTGAGAAGGTGTTCCTGGTCTTCTTCATCTTGGTAACAAAGGCAGCATCTTGATGGGCCTGAGAAACCTCTTTTTTGTATTCGATCCCAAGTTAGAATGCGTTTCCTTCCTACCAGCCATACGAACATCTTAATCTTCGGCCACCATTTATTTCTCCATAGCTTCCTCCACTTCTGCTCTTCCTCCCCCTGCTCTTGCTGTATCTTTACATTATATGCTTCCTTTATGGTAAACGCTCCTTTGGTTTCTTTACCCCATCGTAGAATGTCCCTGCCTTCTCTATTTTTTATTTTTCTGGAATCTAATTACTTTCTAAATATTGTTTTTTGTTCCTCTGTTGCATTCCTGTTCCATTCTTCCATTGATTTCCATTCCCTCCATTCTTCATTTCCTCTTTCTTCTATCCAATAATCTTTAACCCTAATGAGGTCTCTGTCCATACCTGTTCTGTAGATGTCCTGCATTCCTTGTAGGTCCAACATTTTCTCCCTTTGTTGCCATGCTTCCTCCCAAAATCTCGCATTCTGACCTCCTCTGATTTCCCAAAAAATATGACCATCGACTAATTCTCTGCTTTGAATGGTTAGGTTCCATATATCTGATCCCCTGGGTGCTTCTTGTTTCCTTAGTATTTCTTCCGGGGTTGATGGCATATTATATTTTGTTGTCCAGATTTCTTTCCACAGGTCCTTCCCTCCTTGCATCCATCTCCATCTTAATTTGGCTGCTAGAACTTGATTTAGGGTCCATGGGTCCCTTAGGCCAAGACCTCCTTTTTCTTTTGGTTTGGTTAGGCTGTCCCATGAACAGAGGGCCCATTTCTTTTGTTGCTTGGGTCCTCCCCATAGAAATTTTCTGTAAATCTCTACCAGCTTATTGCATATCCCTTTTGGTGCTGCCATCACTGATAAAGGATATATCGGGATCGCCTGAATGGTGGATTTAAGCAGAACAACCCTTGCCGCCAAGTTCAGAGTGCGAAAGGACCAATTTTCCAGTCTTTTCATGATCTTTTCCAGGATGGTTTTCCAGTTTCCTATTTTGAGGGATGAGGAATCTAGCATAGTTCCTAAGTACTTAGTTGGGAGATCCCCTTTCCTATAACCCAAGATCCTGGTTAAATGATTTTTGATGGGTTCCACTGTATTAAAGAAGAATGTTCTTGATTTTTCATTGTTTACCTCCATACCTGAGCCTTCCATGAATACCTCTAAAATTTTCTTTATCCTTCTCACCTCATTCATGGAAGCTTTGCAGTATATCATGATGTCATCCACGAACTGTTGGTGGGTGACTGTAGTTTGATTGCCCCATAGTCTCAGACCCTGGATTTTCCTTTCTCTTAATTCTTTTTTGAAGTATCTACCTAATCCTTCTGCTGCTATTATGAAGAGAAAGGGGGATAGGGGGTCCCCTTGTCGGAGTCCTCTTGTAGCATTGAAAGTAGCTGATGGAGCTCCATTTAGCAGGATGGAGAAATTCGGTGTGGAGATCATACTTAAGACCCACTTCACCCATCTGTCACAGAATCCAAAGGCTTGAAGGATGGTTTCTAGATATCTCCAATTTAACCTATCATAAGCTTTTGACAAGTCTAATTTTATCAACATTCCTTTTTCCTTCTTCATTTTCAGAATGTGGATTACTTCCTGGGCCACCACTACTCCATCCAGAATCTATCTTCCTTCTATAAACCCAGTTTTTTCTGGGGATATTATGCTTGGGAGAATCGATTTCAGCCTCTGTGCCACCACTGATGCCACTATTTTGTAGATGACATTACATAAAGCTATGGGGCGAAAGCCTTCAGCTTGATCCGCTTGGGTAGTTTTAGGAATAAGAGTCAGCAGGGTTGAGTTTATACCTGGCCATATTCTTTGATTGATTCTAGCTTCCTCCACCACTTCTAGAACTTCTTCTGCAAGGAAATGCCAACCTGCTTGGTAGAATTCTACCGTATACCCATCTGGCCCAGGGGCTTTGTTCCTTTTCATGTTCCTGACTGTATCTTCCACTTCTTCTCTTGTAACTTTTCTCATTAAAGCCAAGTTTTGTTCTCTGGTTACCAATTTAGGGATCTCCCTGCTTATCTTTGTTATAGCTTCTGATCTGTTATCCCGAGTTTCCTTTAATAAGTTTTTGAAATGATTGACCAAAACTTTTTCGATCTCTTCATGCTGGAGAACTCTCTGGCCCTCTTGATTTTTTATTGAGAAGATTCGGTTTCTTTGTCTATGCTGAATCATTGCTTTATGGAAGAACTTAGTATTCTTTTCCCCCTCTCTAAGCCATTGAACCCTTGACTTCTGTTTCCATAAAATCTCTTCTTGTTTCCTTCTTTCTTCTAGCTGGTTTAATTTAATTCCTTATTCCTTTATTCTATCTTCCTGTGTGCCTTCTAGGATATCCCTCTACTGCAGCTCTTCCATTCTCTGCTCCAGGCGCTTTTTCTCTTCCAATATATTTCCAAATTCTTCTTTATTCCACTTTTTTATTTTGTCTTTCATCTCCTTTAACTTGAGTTGGAAGGTATGCATTTTATTTTTTCCTCTTTGTTCACTCTTCTTCCACCATTCTTCAAGTTTCTCTAATAGGCCCTCATTTCTTAACCAAAAAGCTTCAAATCTAAAAGGTTTGTTGTTTGGTCTTTGCTTGAGATCTATTTCCATTTTTATCGGCCAATGGTCTGATCCTGCTACCGGAAGAATTGTGGCTTCTATGAAAACATCTTTCATCATTATTTTCTCGGAAATTAGGAATCTATCAAGCCGAGATGCTATTTGCTTAACTCCCCCTCTTCAGTTATTCCAAGTATGGTTTCCATTTATCGTTTGGATATCAATCAGTTTCTGCTCCCTTATCAAATCTCCAAACTGTTCCATTGTTTTATCCGTTCTCCTTAGCCCTCCTCTTTTTTCCGCTGAGCTTTTAATCAGGTTGAAGTCCCCTCCTACTATCCACTGCCTTCCAGGGATTAGGCTTCTCAATGCTTTTAGATTCTGCAGAAAGTTTTCCTTTTCTCCTTGGGTATGGGGTCCATAAACCCCTGTTATGATAATCTCCTCCATTGTTCCTATTATCTTTGCTGTCCCTGTTAGAATTCTTAGATAACTTATCCAATTGTTGAATTGGATTTTCTCAGGGTTCCAAATTATAACCAGACCTCCTACGCTTCCAATCGCATCTTGTCCCATCATTTCATATCTATTCTTGTTTCTATTCAAAATGTCCCTCATTTTCTCAGTACTTATTTTTGTTTCTTGGACTATCATTAAGCTGGGTTTTTCTTTTTTCAGTCTTTCATTTAAATACCTTTGTTTGCCTCTACTGTTGAGGCCTCTTATGTTCCAGCTGGTGATGATCATCGCAAAAGTTTTGGGGGATTTTGGAATACCTCTGAGAGAGGTATCACTCTTCCTGAATTTACTAACATCTCTCCAGCTTCTTGAATTATTTAACTCATTGTTCTTCTACCTCTTTTTTTGCCTCCCTTGCCAATGTTGCTCATTCCTAAATTTTGTGTTTCCTGCTTCCCCATTTTCCCGTCTTCTCTTCCTTCCAGTATTCCTTTTTTCTCTTTATATCTTTGAAAGGCTTCTTTGTACATCTGTTTTTGATCTTCTGGAATAAATCTTTCATCGAGCCTCTTCCATTCCTGCAGTAGCTTCGTCATTACTTGTTCTTCTTCTTTTCCTTTTGTTTTCTGTGGATCTATTTCCATTCCTCGTTGATCCTCTTGGTTTTCTGTTGGGGTCCCTGTTCTCTCTTGATTTTTATCCATTTGATCTGACTCTTTATCTCCGTTTTCCTTTATGACTTCCATTCCCTCTGTTTCCTCCTCCTCGTTCTCCTCTGTTTCTACTTCCTCATCTTGCAGTATTTGGAATTTATTTTGGGATTCTATGTTATTTTCTCTTTTTTGTTTGCCCGTCTGGGTCTTGCTGATTCCTCTTTTTTTCTTCTTTTGCACTTCTCTGAAGTCCTCATCCTCCTCTCCTGATTTCTTTGCTGCATTTCTCCTTTCATTTTCGGCTTCCTTTTCCTTTTCTGCTAGCGTTATAGGACATTCTCGATATAGATGGCCATACTCATGGCATCTTCTGCAGCGAAAGGGAATATGTTCGTAGTCTATTGTTTGATGCCAGATCTCGTCATGATATTCTAGTTCTATTGTATCTGGAAGTGGCTCTGTGATGTTCATGTACGCGCATATTCTTGCATATGTTGTATATCTTCCCCTCTTTGTCGATTCTGCCACTTTCACAAATGACCCTATTGCGTTACCTATACCCTCAAGGATCTCTGGGTCCCAGAATTCTGTTGGGAGGCCAAAGAGTCTGATCCATACCGGGGCTGCTAGCATTCTTTCCTTATCTGGGTTGTAACAGTCTACCCACTGCCTCATAAATAATCCAACATTGTTCATGAAGTAGGGTCCTTCCTCAAAGATTCTTTCCCTATCTTCTAGGTTGGAAAATATAACTGTAAAAAATCCCTTCGCCCCCAACTTTACTTCCACATGTCCTTTTGGTTTCCACCTTTGCTGGATCCATCTTAGAAGGTCTTTCTCTGTTGGCCAGTATCCTACGAACTTACAGATCAAAGCATAATCTTTCATGTAACTTCTATATTTCTCTAGTCTGTTAGGCGGAATTACAAACCTGGGTTTGTTTGTCGCCCTCGGCAAACATTTGCTTGTTGCTCCCGTTCTCCTTTGCGCTCCCGCTGCTGAGGTTTCTCCTTCATTGGTTCTATCTCCTTCCTTCTGTCGTTCCTTTCTCACTTCCCCCATTATCACTGCTTTATAGGAGGGGATCTCTCCCCTCCCCTGCTCCGTTCCCACTTCTTCCCCTCAGAGCCTGTGTTTCTGTTTGTTCCCCCGTCTTTAGGTTTTCTTCTTTTGCTTATTCAGGTTCTTTTGCTTCTGAGTCTTACACCCGAGATCTCTCCTGGTGCGCTGGTCCGCATTCAACAAGCCTTCTTCCCTTACTTTGACGAAACCCTCGTCTGCGTTGCTCTCGTCTGTGAAACCCTCAACATGTTCTTAACCATTATTAGTATTACTAATATTATTATGAGTTAATATTATTATTATAATAATATAATATTATTATTAGTTATTATTATTATTAATTAATATTACTAATAATATTATTATGATATTAATATAATAATCATAAATATATAAATATATAAGAATATGGTTGTTATTATTTATATAGTTATTAATAATCATAAATAGTTAATATTTAAAACAATATACATAATAGTTCTCTTATCACAATTCTAATTGTTGTTGATGATGATGATGGTGGTGGTTAACGTCCATTGAGACCAAATTTTGGTCTATCGGACCTAAAGAAACGAATTATTTAGTTGGATTTAAGATTCTATTCCTATGCTCAAAAATCTTGGAGATAGGTCTCCTGAGCTCACTATAATTTTGACATCGTAAAAGGTTAGGAAGGTCAGTATTGCAACAAAGATTATGAAACTGAGATCTAATGTGGTTGTACGCGGGGCACTCTAAGAGGAAGTGATTTTCATCCTCGATGTTCATATTCTCACAGAGATGGAAGATCCTTTCCATCCATGGTGTTTTAGGAACTGCCCAACGACCCGTTTCACTATGGAGCTCATGAGAGTTCGTTCTAATCTTGGCTATATTAATTTTCTTCTTTGAGCTAGTTAAAATAGAGAGATAATTTTGATCTTCTAGGGTGGGGTTGATGACCTCCTTATAATATCTTAATTTTCTTTTAGCTACTAAATCTTTCTCACACCACATTTTTCTTTGAACATAGAAGTAACAATATTTTTAACGTTATTAATGTTTTAAAATGCAACATTCTCGTTGATCACCCAATGGTTTAACCAGGCCCTGGTGTCTTTATACCAACCTTGTTTAAGCCTTAGGTGGTTTTGGTTGGAATTTAAAGCTAGCTTAGGAAGTCTATGGTCTCCTATGTTATTGAGTTTTTGCTTGTACAACAGAAGCCTAGTAATAGCTAGGCTCTCAATAGGGGAAAGACCCACTTCTATAAGGAGAATAGGATAGGGTGTATTTCTTTTAATTTTGAGGTTATACGTTATAAAACGACAGAATTCCCAAACCACGGAACCAACTGGTTCCACACCAACAAAGGGGGTCGAGCCCCCTAAAGGGTCCTTATTAGTCGAGTGTGCTAACGCACCCTAAAGGGTCCTCTCCCTATGGTCGAGCGCCTCCGGTCCTTAACAGTCGAGCCTGCTTACGCATCCTTAACAGTCGAGCACCTAAAGGTCCTCTCCTTAACAGTCGTTCTGAATTTTCTCAATCTTTCTCCAGGATTCTCTAGAGGTGCTGCAAACCCAAACCTCACATCCATATAAGATAACAGGAGTGACTAAAGTTTCAAAGAGGAACTTCTTTCTATCCCACATTACGAGGTTTTCCGTTTTACAGTTATTTTCAAGACCAAAATAATATTTCCACTCCCCATTAATCTTTTTCTCAATGCTATAGTTCTAGTTGAGCTTGTGATGAATATTAATTCCTAGGTACTTGTAAAAAGACACTTCCTCCAAGTTACTGTTGTCATACATAAAATTAGCGTAAGTGTCCTACTTGGATTTGATAATCATACTTTTGTTTTTTTAGTGTTAATAGTCATACCCATGGTAGAGGAGAAATCCTTAAGAAGTATAAGTTGCTTATCAAGATCCGATGGGAACCTTGCGAGAAGAACAGTATCGTCAGCATAGAGAAGAGGGATGATGACTATCCCAGCTAAGATCGTGCCAGAACAACCTGCTTCCTCTAAACAACCTTCTAGAATGTCGATGTAAATGCCAAATAGGGTAGGGGAGAGGGGGCAACCTTGTTTAACTTCGATATTACACTTAAAATCTTTCGATCACCCCTCATTTCTCTTTAACTTGGAAATTACATTCTCGTATAACCTTATAGTGGCAACTCTGAACTCGAAAGGAACCTTTAGATCTTCTAATCTATTCCATAGGTTGTTTCTAGGAACTGTATCGAAATCCTTTCCAAAGTCCACAAAGCAACAAAAGAGATTGGATTTATCATTGCGGCATTCCTCCACAATGATCCTAAGCATAACGAGGTGGTCTGTTGTTGAGTGTTGCCTTCTAAAACCCGCTTGGCCTTTAGCCCGCTTACCTTCACTTTCAAGCCATATGCTCAATTTCTTTTCCAAAATAATACCATATAACTTGGCTAAGAGAGGGCTGATCATAATTGTTCGATAATTAGAGGGGTTATTTGTATCCCCACTTTTAAAAATAGGGATAATGAGACTCTGAGTCCATGGTTTAGGGAACCCTTGCCTGACCGCTTGATTGAAAATCTTGTGGATGTGGGGGATGAGGACTCGACCTCTAATTTTTAATATTTCCGCCTGGTAACCTTCAATGTCCTTAGCTTTCCCATTTTCCAGGCATTTAACCCCAAAATCAATGTCTTCTAATGAGAAAACTTATTTCGTTGTGAGTAAGGTTTCAAAGTTATTCAAGACATTTGGAGATTCATAAAGCTTTTTAAGATAGGAATTCGAGTCATGTAAAGCAATTTTATTATTATCTTTAGTTTTCCTAGTTAGAATATGCCTCCAGAATTTCTTAGGAGCTACCTTAGAGAGGTGTAAGAGATTCTCTTGTCTTTTATGAATATACTGCATTTTTTCCTTTTAGTTATGGTTTTGTATATTTTTATCTTGCCAATTTTAATAGATTCATCAATAACTTCCTTAATTGCTCTCCTCACAGTTTTACAATCTTTGTCATAGTTGTTATTATGAGTTAATATCATTATTATAATAATAATATAATATAATATAATATAATAGTAATAATAATAATTATTAATATAATAACTATTATATTATTATTATAATAATATAATAATAATTATATTGTTATATTATTATAATAATATAATGATAATCAATATTATTATTATAATGTTATTATGAATTAATATTATTATTATAATATTAATATAATAATGATATAATAATATATATAACTATATAAGAATATGGTTTTTATTATAAATATAGTTATTACTAATTATAAATAGTTGATGTTTAAAAAAATACACATAATAATTATTAATGTGGTTGGTATAAGCCTATCGGCATATATCAATCACATTGGAAAATGTGGTTGTATATATGCTTCATATATGCCTATCGACGTATATCAACCACATTAGTAAATGTGGTTGTGCTAGTTACTTTTCTTTGCATATATATACAATGTATATATTTTATTTATTTTTTATTTATTTATCAGGGAAAGCACGAGAAAGATGAAAAATATGATTACAAATGTCTAGTAGGCAAGGGAATTCGGTCCTCCCAAGAGAGGTTGCAGGTAGTGCATGGATTAGATATGCAAATATGGAAGAGGTTGTTAATGGTTTTGCTACTACATTTTTCTCCAACAACTGTGTAAATTGATTCTAGGGACGTGGCGACCAGCAGGCAGATTCGGGGACAGGGATAAGGACAGGGATTGACTGAGCCGAGGCCACCAATGGAGGGATATATTCCTCAGATACACAACTAGAAATGCTCAGAGCAGAGAGGCCATTAATGTAGATGCTTTGGTAGGTAAGGCAGTTTCGACAAATAAACCAGAGTGCACTTGATGAACTATTCTCATCTAACTGTAACTGATGTCATTAGGTATGTTTTTGGCTACCCTCTTACTCCTTATGTCCCTAAGTGTGGATACATTCAAAGCACACAAGAGGTATAGCTATAGGGCTTTCAGATGAGGTAGGCACACAATTTACATATCATAATTTAGTAAGGAATGTTTAGGATGGAATTGCCATAACTATTGGTTATGGATTAATCTTCGATGATGCCACATTTGCTCATGTTGCACCAAAAATCATATAGAAGGTGATGAAGATATTAATACAGTCAAATGTAGTGGATCCCATTATGATTGATCAAGCATTTGAGTTAAAAGGGGATGCAAGATACATCATTACAGTCACTCTTTTGGTATTCGGTGTTTTCTTCCATAAAAGATCCCTGAGTAGTCACTGTTTAGTAATCGGTCATTTTCTACATAAAACACCCCCGAGCTACATATCAATCAAGAGATTCGAAATGGATCCTTGAGGGGGATATCACTCATGGGATTCGAGTTGGAGCAGTATTGAAGTTTGTTGGTTTAGCCTGGCAGGAATTGGCCATGCCACCTTTTCCATTTTCAAATTTGAATGCATTTATTAGCCCTTCGTCTATTTGGTGCAAATAGATGGTGCCAACTACCTTATAGTCCTGGTCATTCATTGTTGTCAGTCATGGAATGACTAACATATCTAGCGAATTAACTTTGGGATTTGGTAGCTGTGTAGGTGTACATTCCTCTCTTACCTGTCGTCGGTGTGGGGGACTCCAATAATATTTTAACAACATAATCTCTATTACTAGACAAGAGGCAGTGGACATATAAAGAATATAAGCAGGTTGATTTGTCAGAATTAGTTTGGGAGTACAATCGATTGGCACCTGCTCGTTCGTGAGCGGTGGGGGACCATTCCCTGTTATCAAGATCTCTGATGGCTAGTCAATGTAATCACAGTGGATGGCAGACCCTACTGCGCAATTTGAATATATATCCGATGAAGATAGTCTCATAAACATAACTATTGAAGCCAAAAATTGTCACACAACAAAGGGAGGCCGACATCCTGCTCCGAAGCATAGATCTGGGGTCCCGGTTGGCACTATTCCCGTGGCTAAGCTTGACGAACATGACAAAAATTCACCCAGGGCCCCTTTCCACACTCCTGGCGGCGAGAAACAATAACCTGAACATAACAGAAAAAATAAGAGCAAGCAAAAGAAACCTATTGCAGCCTAGGCATCAATCCAGAAGCTCACCCTTGGCGTCGATGAGTATTGGGAAAATGTTGACTGGCTGAAGAAGCATGTACTGGTCAGCTGGTGGAAGTATGCCAATTGTAATGGAGTACAAATGAAAACATGGATCGATAAATACTAGACATCGATCATCGGATATAGACCAAAGGTAAGTGCCCTAGTCAATGCATGGTTCAATATTCATTTATTAACTGAAGAAGATGCTATGAGGATTGTCGACATGCCTTGGGTTTCTGGTCGAGGATTATTATCTCTTCAATGCTGGACCATTGATTTTGACTCGATAGTTGAGGTACCAAAGCGATAGATCATTTGAGAAAAACTCTCTGCGCTTCCTTTGGAATTATGGTCGAAAAAGACCATATATGTGATCGCAAAAAAGATAGGTCGATGCTATTATGTGGATGAGGGTTGTGAAGGATTGCTTGACAAGCGGGTGGCATGGTTCGTGGGGGAAGTTGATCTGACAACAAGATTACCTTCGCAATCAACATATATTGGGGATCATTCACAATTAGACAACACATCGACTATTCGGGGGTACCTTTCCGATGTATGGGGTGTATGGAGATTGTACACTTAATTGAAAATTTGCCATCCAGATTTAATGGTGGCAATCACAGGGATCATATGTTGTCTATTTCCAATCGATTTCATGTTGGACATAAGAAATCTGAGGACTATCAATGACTTTTTGCTGATCCTCTGATGCCTTCACTTGGAGACATTCCTTTATCTCAAGGGGATAACCAGGTCGATCAACATTCCTCTTCTATTGTTGTTGAAAGTGGGTCCATTCTCAAAGAGTCCTAGACCTATTCGATGTCTGTCCATGATTGTATTGGATGCTCTTAGCATCCACATGGTCACAACTCTCCAAACCCAGATATTATATGGACACAAAGGGATGCTTCCGACATGCCTATCGATCAATCATGTGAAAATATCACAAAAGAGAAGACACTCTCCTGTCCTATATCCATTGCCCATAAATTGGAGTCCCTCACTAGTAATCTTATGATAGGTATGGAGCCTTTATCTATTATAAAACAATCTATCCATACATCAGCCACCTAGAATCCTCTGGATTCTAGTCGCGACGGCCTGCATAAAAAGAAAAAACCTACTGGATACAAAAAGATTGCTTTATGCGAGGTTGTCGACAAGGATCTCAATCAACGGTTCTCTGAGTTGGTGGAACAAGCACTTGCCCCATCATTCAATCCTGCCCCACACTGGGAATTGGATTCTTCTCAGGAATCATTAGAAACATGAGTACTTAGATCACAAAAACCTGTTGGCACTTTTTCTTAATGATGATAGTCTCCCTCAACATCTGGGGGTTGGGATCGGCCCTCACCCAAAGATCCCTCTGACACATCATTCAATACCATAAAGCAGCCATTGTCCTGATATAGGAAACTATGATCGACAATGCTAAATCTAGGGACCTTTTTCTAAAAATTTTCCCCACCTGGGCGGTATGTGCAGTGAGTTCTGTGGGCATTCTAGAGGACTAGCAGTTATGTGCGACACTTTGATTTTCTCCCTCCAAGAATACAGATCTTTTGTTGGCATTATATTGATAGGTTTTTTAAGAGGTCTTGGCAGTCAGATTAGGATCTACAACATCTATGGTCCATACAGTAACCATAAAGTATTATGAGACAATATGGATGCTTCTGGGCTGTTAGATCTACAATATACTATTATAGCAGGGGATTTAAATTTTACCATGGACGATAATGAATGTTGGGGCTAGAGGGAAAATTCTGATCCACTTGGGGTTTATTTTAAGGACCTATTTAATCGTAAAATCATTCATGACATCCTCCCCTCTCCCTTGAGGCCTACTTGGCGGAATGGGAGGATTGGCTCTGATGGTATCTCTAAGAGAATTGATCGATTCCTTGTGCACTCTTCACTTATTGGTCTGCTCGATCAAATAAAATCATCCTCTTCATTTACTGACATTTCCGACCATGATTTGATATCTCTGGATTGGTGTGGTACTAAGGCTCAGAAGCCCCTGCCTTTTAAATTCAATCATGGATGGTTAATTGAGCATGTTTTCGCTACACTAGTACGAGAATCATGGGAATTGCCTCCAGTGACGACCATGGCCAATCACATGGATTTGATTAGCCATAAATTGAAGAGACTGAAAAGGGAGGTTCGACCTTGGATTTGCTCTTGGAAGGCTAGCATGCAAATGCAGTTGTGATCAATCAAACAAAAAATTGAGTTTCTTTCTGACCCACATGATCCCTCATATTTCTCTGAACTATCAAAGCAAGAACTTATCGGTTTGATTCAGCAAAGAGTCGTTATTCTCAAACAACAAGAGGATGAATGGAGACAACAATGTAAACTTTGAAATGGGAACTATAAACTCAAAATGGGAACTCTCGCCAAAAAACCCCGAAAAAACATAAAAAACAGTGCTAAAAACGAAAAGTGTGTATACTGGAATGATGATTTTTGTTTTTTAGGGTCAATTTTGAACATGTTTTAAAAATGGCAGTGACTACAAAATTTTCGTGCAAAATACAACTTGAAAACGAAAAAGTGATGATACTGGAATGATGAATTTTTTTTTTAGGGTCAATTTTCAAACTTTTTAAAAAACGCTAGTAAAACCAAATTTCTATGTGCCAAACAAAGTTGTTTATGAGGAAAAAAAACACATTAATGTTTTTGGTAGAATATCATTTTTCTTTCCTAAGTATAAATTCAACATGTTCTCAACCATAACATGCTAGATACAAAAGAAATTGAAATTTTTTCAACTATAAAATTAAAAAACCATGACATTATGAACAAATTACATCACTAAATGAATTCAAAAGTCATTATTTGTATATTGAATAAAACATACATTATATCTCTAATTTAATATTGCATTCTAGATATTTTAAACAATAAAAATTTTCGTAATTAAGACATATAATCCAACAACATAAAAATGCCTCATAACTTCTCATTTAACACCATATGGAAATCATATATTTTATTTCAAGATACGATGCATACATCAGTTATATAAACTGTCTTAAACAATTATTCAAAATCACTCATATTTTCTTGCACACCATCAGAATTCACATCTTCAAATGAGTGACTGGATGCTGACGAAGATGTTCCATATTCTTCTCTTTCATCAACTAGTGCCCCATCTGAGTTCGCATGCATGCCCATCATTTCAGGTTTCAAAATTCTTCTAGATCTACGACTGGTTTCAGTAGACTCACATCTCAACACTATTCCTTTTGGTAACAACCTTTTCAGAATCTTTATCGTCTTGAAGCAAAGAGTTCCTCTCTTTGTTAAATTGAAGTCATAAACAGGTATGTCAACATCCTCCAATTTTAATATGTCTGTGCGGAGGTGATTTATATTTGTACCCTTTCTTTTTCTCTTTCCGCCATTTTTTTCGTCAACTACCATCTTTGGCTTATACACACCATTGAATGGGTGTGTATTTGTGGCATAATGGGTGTGTATTTGTGGCATACCAATGTACTTCAACACTTGTAACATCTTCATTTTCTGTAAAGGCCTTTATAACTTTAGCAACCCAGAATGGATAGCCATTGGGATCTCCATCTGCTAGCACTGCGATCATGCAACCCTCCTTAATATCCTATACTGAACCCCTGTAAAGGTCTTCCATGGCTTCACGTTGTGCACGAGATCTTATGGAACCAATATACATCTCTCTTTCCTCTACCTGTGAAGAATTAATAATACCTTGAGATTGTTAATGTTCAACAATGTTTATTTCCTCATGTTCATTCGACACATTTTGTGGCCAAATAAATGGATTTTTCAAAGGTATATCTTCATTTGTTGTTGTTGAAATGATATCACTTTGATTATTGAAAAATGACTCCTGCCAAACTGAATCAACAATGTCAAAGTACTCATATGTATATCTAATACATTTTTTAATTTCTTCCAGGCAATCAGAATAATTTATATCTCTATTTTGTCTGCGTGAATTATGAACTTCACCAACTGATTGTAATAACAATATTTTTGATGCAAATATTGGATGATCTGGAATGAACTTCAAAAATTTCAAACCTAATGACGGTGCCCATTCTACAGTAGTTGAATACTTCTTTCCCCATATTAGTGTTTTCCCATCAATTTTTTTGATACGAAATTGATATTGGAAGCTAATGTCATTAAGTTGTTCAATGCATTTCCCCTCACCATAGGATCCCAGAATAAACCTTTGCATGTCAACAGTTTCTTCCAACACATCCAAAAGTAGGCTCTAGCATGTATGATTTCTTAATACATTCAATTAGTGATGGCAAGCTCCCAATTTCCTTCCTCCTCAATGTGACTGAAAAACGACTGAACATCTGATCAATATGGTCATGAGTGTGCCCAACAAGAAGGAAACCAACCTTTACCTTTTGAAAAATTCTCAATTCAAAAAGCACGTTTAGATATCCAAAAATAACCCGATTTTTGTTTTCACGGCAAGTTTTGTCCAATTGTAGATACAAAACTTCAGGAAGATTACTAGACCAATGAGAAAGCACATCATGAATTATGGTTATGGTTAGATTTGCATCATTATGAATATTTGGAGTTGTGAAGTACACCCTTGGCAACATTTTCCCATTGAAGACCATACAACCAACCAAGTGAAACTAAATAAAATTTTCCTCATGTAAATTTTTGGGTGTGCGAACAAAATGTGGTAAAAGTGTTTTCTTCTGGTCCATACCATCAATTATCAAACCAAAATATTTATTCGGATTATGTTAACACTTCTTTTGATGCTTGTAAACTTCTTCCTTTCGTTTGTTTGTTGTTCACGATGCTCCTGAAGTTCTTTGACAATTGAATCTACACAACATAAAAGAAAGCCATTAAGAAATATGTTTTCATAGTTGATGACTATACAATTTTAAAAGTTAAAGTTATGAATTAGGACTAAGTGGACACCGTGACACTCCATTCTTTTGAAATTTGTCATCAAGCTCATCATCATTGCTGCTTTCATAGTCCTTAGAATTAGGACTAAGTGGAATCTGTGACTCTTTATTTATTTGAAATTCTCCATCCCCTCTTTCATCAGTGCTGCTCTCATAGTCCTTAGGATCAGGACTAAGTGGAAGAATTGACTTTCTATTCATAGTGAAAGAATTCTCGCTATATTCATCAATATGAATAGAGTTGTTACGCGATGAAGATGTTGATGGTGTATAAATCGAAACTTCACTATTAGGAATATTCATCCCTTTCAAATAGAATATGTTGAATGATACAAATGGAGAGTCTCCTAAAGATATTATATAGCTTAGAGAATGAAATTTTTCCTCCTAAAATTTTCCCTCCAAAAAGTTTCGAGAAAATATTTCCCTCCAAAAAGTTTGTTAGATTTATTTCCCTTCATTATTCTATTCTACAATTTATTGAAAAATGTAAACTAATTTTTTTTATGAAATAAATCATTAAAGTTAAAATTGTAAAATACAACTTCTACTTTAATTATTTTAATAGTTAAAGTATATAATATTTACTAAACAATTGAATGTTTTTTTTTTAATTTTTATAATACATTCTAAAACAAATTAATCCCACATTCACCCCTCTGTAAAACAATTCTATAATATTCGCTTTATCATAGTTTAAAACAAATTATCCCACATTAACCGTACGGTAAAACATCTCCGTAATTTCACTTATATACTAAATTCCATTATCACTATTACTCACATCATATCAAGGTTTTCTAAAGTTCGTTGAAAGACTTGTGAATTTGTGGAGCAACTACATTGCTATCAACAACATATTCAACGAAGAATTCTCGCAATTGAAAGGTAAGTTAAATTTTTTTCCTTGAAAATTTTCATATTAAATTAGTTTAATGAAGTAGATTTTTTTTTTTAAATTAATACTTTTTTCTAAGCCAAATTAACCAATACATCCATCGTGAGCATGGTGGGCCCAAAAAAACTCAATCACCCAACAGCCGTGGGCGGGCCGTCGTGGTGCCGCGGGGTGGGCAGGCGAGGTGGGGGGCCGGGTGGGGCAGGAGGGGGTTTGGGGGCGGGTGGGGTTGCGGCCGCCCGCCTGCCCGCCGCGGGGGTTGAGAGGTCGGGTGAGGGTAGGGGCGGCGTGGGCAAGTGAGGGAGGGTAGCTTCGAGGTGGGTGGGGTGTGAGGGTGGGCGGGTGGTGAGAATCGCCCAACCCGCCCCCACACCCCCTCTTGCCCCACCCACTCCCCCACACCTCGCGCCACCCCTTGCCTGTTGAAAAGTGTGCAACAAGAAATGCTTGTTGAGAATGCAACAAGGTGATGGAGCTTAGTGGAAAGGAGTCGCCTTCACTAAGTGGGCAAACAGAAAAATTATGGCGCAAGTTCTATTTTTTATCACAGTGTGGGTGATCACAGTGTGGGTGATCACAGTATGAGTGATCACAGTGTGGGTGACCACAGTGTGAGTGATCATAGTGTGAGTGATCAAAGTCTATTTTTAGACTGGCTGTCAAAAATAGAAAAGTCAAATATTATTGTCTCATAATAATATTTGGACTATAAACTTGATCTTATTCTCTTGGAGCACTTCAGGATGAGCTACAGATGTGGCACATGCAGATCCCAGAAAGAAATACGTGGTTACCTATGGGATGATTAATATTTGCATGCAGGACTTCAGTTAGAACTCAAGTGAGTTGAGTTTAGTGGATTGGAGGTGCAGTTGATGGAGTTGTGTCCAGTTTAACTTTGTTAAACTAGTTGTATTTAGTCTAACTGATCAATAGACTAGAGATGAGTTGGGTGAATTAGTTATTAATTAATTCACAAGTTATTAACTCATAATGAAACTATAGAATACATCAGTTAACTCAGTTGCATGTCAGTGCATGTCCAGTTCAACAGGGATAGGTGTTAGAGGATCAGATTGCTATCAGTTGTGACTATAGCTGTGCATGATGTTTTGCACAATCAGAGGGATTGAGTATGCCAATGAATTGGACAATATCAAGAATTGTAGCCTGTGCTCACATCCAACAGAGTGTGAGTGATTATTTGCAGGTCAAATACGAGTTTGGTAAGCCATTCTCATCAATTCTTGAGCAGGTATTGAGCTGTGGAGGCAGGCAAGCTGTGGAAGAGATTTGGAGATCAAATCTGAGCTGTATTGTGTGTAATAGGTGGAGCTAGTACTGGATTGCTTGTGATAAGCATTCTACTTTGTAATGTTACATGATTCAATCAATATAATATACAGATACTGTGGGGTTTTTAGGGAGATGCTTTCCACGGGAAAATACTGTGTTAATGAGTTTGATTGATGCTTCTATGTGCGCCTGTGAATGTTTCTGCTTCTGTAAATTGATAATCAATGTAAAGGAGATTATGTATTATACATGTTCCGCTTATAATTGTATGATCAGGATAATCTCTGTGAATATGTGTTAAATTATTCAAAATTTCTACACTGCCCCCACCCGCCCAACCCCTTCCGCCCGCCCTCACACCCCGCCCACCCCGACCCCGCCCTCCCTCACTCGCCCACCCCACCCCCACCCTCACCCGACCTCTCTCGCCTGCCCACCCTGCCCTCGCCCACCCACCCGCCCGCCCTCACCTGCCCGCCCAACCCCCGCGGCTGGGCGGAGGGGCTGCCGGGGTGGCGCTAGATGGGCGGTGCAGCCCCACCCACACCACCCCAGCGGCCCGCCCACCCAGCCGCGGGGGTTGGGCAATTACCGGAATCGCCCAACCCATGCGGCCGGGCAGGCGGGCCATCGAGGTGGCGCGCGGTGGACCACCCCACGCCACCCCGGCAGCTCGCCCGCCCAGCTGCGGTAGTTGGGCGATTCCCGGAATCGCCCAACCACCGTGCGACCGGGTGGGCAGGCCGCCGGGGTGGCACGGCCCATCACGCGGCCGGGAAAGTGGGCCGCCAGGGTGGCACGGGGTGGGGCTGCAGTGCCCAACCCTCACAGCGGGCAGGCGAGTCGTCGGGGTGGCGCGGGGTGGGCGACGTAGCCTCACCCACCCGCCCTCACTCGGCCACCCTCACCCGCTCACACCGCCCACCCTCACCTGCCCACCCGCCTGCCCTCACCCGCCCACCCGCCCTTCCGCCCTTCCGCCCTCACCCGCCCCGCCTGCCCCCGCTCATCCTGTCCGCCCGCCCTCACCCGCTCCTCCCACACCGCCCACCTACCGACCCGCCCTCACCCGACCACCCTCACTCGCTCAGCCTGCCCTCCCTCACCCGCCCTGCCCACCCTGCCCGCCCGCCCACCTGCCCTCACCCGCACGGCCCCGCCCGCCAGCCCCGACCCACTCGCCCACCTGCCCTCACCCGACCACCGTCACCCACTCACCCCACCCTCCCTCACCCGCCCGACCGCCCAACCCTGCCCACCCCGTCCGCCTGCCCACCCTCACCCAACCGCCCTCACCCGGCCGCTCTTGCTCACCCGCACCCGCTCGCCCCGCCCACCCCGCTCGGCCGCCCCACCCTGCCCCGCCCTGCCTGCTCACTCGCCCTCACAGGCCTGCCCTCACCCGGCCACCCCCGCTTGCTTGCACCCACCCTCGCCCGCCCACACCCACCCCGGTTACCCTCACCCGCCCTGCACACCCCACCCGCCTACCCGCCCTCACCCAGCCACCCTCACTCGCTCACCTCGCCCGCCCTCACCCACCCGCGCCCCCCTCCCCTCCCCACCCGCCCGCCCTCACCCGTCCCGCGTGCCCGCTCGCCTACACCCGCCCGCCCTCACCTACGCACCCCGCCTGCCCACACCCGCTCACCCTCACCTACGCACCACGCCTGCCTAGCTCGCCCTCTCGCCCTCACCCACCCAGCCCGCCCTCACTCGCCCTGCCCACCCTCAACTGCCCTCACCAACCCACCTACGCCCGCCCTCCCGCCTTCTCTCGCCCACCTCCACCGACCCCGCCCACCTCCGCCGACCCCGCCCGCCCTCACCCGCCCAGCCGTCCACCTCGCCCCGCCCTCCCTCACCTGCCCTCCCGCCCGCGCACCCACCCGCCTAGCGCTGACCCGCCCGCCCGCCCGCCCATCGGGGGTGGCTGGGAGATTCCGAGAATCGCCTAGCCACCCCCGAGGGGTGGGCGGGCTGTCTGGGTGGTGGAGTGTGGAGCTGTCGCAACCCCATCCTGCGCCACCATGGCGGCCCGCCTATCCACCCGCCGAGGTTGTGCGATTCTCGGAATCGCCCACCACTCCGCGGATGGACGGGGTGGTGTCGGTGGGATTCTACCATTTCTTCTGATATTGATCTCCTTCTCTGTCTTCAATCTACCCCTCAAGGGGGACGTTGAGGGGTAGATTAAAGATGGAGAAGGAGATCAATATCAGGAGAAATGGTAGAAGTTGTTGCCGCAGCCCCCCTCATGCCACCCCGCCCGGCAGGCCACCTGGGTGGCGCAGGGGGAAGGTTGTGGCAGCCCCTCGTACCACTCTAGCGGCCTCCACGTGGGCGGGCGGGCCGTCGAGGTGGCATGGGGGGAGGCTGTGGCAACAACTCCTACAATTTTTCGCCCCATTGATCTCCTTGTTTGTCTTCAATCTACCCCTCAGCCTCTCCCTTGAGGGGTAGATTGAAGATGAAGAAGGAGATCAATGTGGGGAGAAATGGTAGAAGTTGTTGCCATAGCCTCCCCCCGTGCCACCCCGGCGGCCCGCCTGCCCGCGGGGTGGCGGGCAATTTTCTTAGTGTTAATATTTTTTAATTTCAATTATCTGATTATACAAATAAAAAATTTATGATATATTTTCGTTGTTAATTTAAGTTAATATGTTTTCATTATTTACTGATTTATGTGTTTCTATTTTTCAGGAAAATGGCATCAAAGAAGATTTCTGTGAATCTTTCTGGACCAAAGACTCTTAAAGGTGCATCTTCAAAAAACATTGGTGAACGAACTCCACCTGAGCTCATGACTACAAATATTTCAAGTGCCTCAAATGATAAGAAGATGATTTCATACTAGAAGAATTCAAAAGAGGTGAAATTTCTATCAAGAATCTGGTATGTGAAAGAAAGAGAAAGCCAAAATGTGAATACATATCTATATATTGATATACTGAATGATAATGGAATTTATGAGGTGATGAGAAGAGTCATATATATGTGTTCGGTACCAGACACTGAAGTTGTTTACATAGTTACAAAAGCTCCTAAGTCACATGAAAGGATTAAATACCGACTATCGTATTCATTGTATAACACGCGAGAGGTATCTACAAAGTTGTGTAAACAAATCGTAAATGAGATGAAACAAAACATCGTAAGTATTGTTATTTATATTTGTATTTTGCGTTCTTGAAAGTGTCTCGCTATATTTTTTTAACTTTGTTTTTATTGACATATGATATTTTGTTTGGCAGAATTTTTTTGAAAGTTGTTCAATTAGGTTGGGAGGCATTCATTTCATAGAGCATGATATCATGAAAGTTGTCCGCAGTTTTTACTCAGTGTCAGAGGAAGATATGGAAAACAAGCAAAATGTAGTAATTGATGATGCTACAAAACTACATCCAAAGGATCAGAAAAAAAGGCCTCTAGTGGATAAATCTAGCAAGGGTAGACAAGTTACTTTTGAGGACGATGAAGTTGAAACTGACAGTGAAGCATATGTTGCCATTACTGAAGATGACATTGGAACTGAGAAGAGCCGTAAAAGACCAAAAGTAACAATGCCCAAGAATAAATCTATTGAGAATGTTATGACGAAGAAAAGTAAAGTTGAAGATTTTGAAGTAGTCATTACCAACAGTCAACAATCTAGTGAAAATTCAAAAGAAAGCAGAGAAATCATTACACCAGGAGCTGATTTAGATGATGGCATTATCAAAACAAAACAAAATTCCGTTTGACAGAATTTGACAAAGAGAAACTTAATTGATGGTGGTCGTATATTTCAGCTTAATGTCAGACAAACCTATAAGGCAAGTGAAGGACAATGTCAATATCAAGTTAGAAAGCCACATCATCTGCATGTTCACAACTTGAAGACATTGATGAGGTACAATCCATATGCTCATGTGGTTAGTGATGTGCTTCTTGTTGATCCACTTCAAGTTCCAAACAAAGAAGCATTTGATAAGTCAAAATGTTTTGAATACAATTATTATGTGTTTAGAGGGAACCATTTTGTAGAAGCTCAAAGACAATTGATGGAGGAATATCCTAATAACCCACATTTTGAAATAATGAAATGTATCATTTATTCTGATTTATCAGATACAGAAGCAAAGTTAGTGGCAAGGGATCATAATTCAGATAATGAATATAGGATGTCTATGACTTTCATCCAAAGGGTTGATTTATTCATAGTGAATTTCAAGAAAAATGTGGCGGGGATAGGATAAATGTTACTGCAGATTTCCAAAAGGAATGTTGTATGGAAATAGGCTATCAAATTGAAGAGAAAACCAATTCAAAAGGTGGAAAAAGAAACAAAATTAGTGATTTATTCAAAGGTGTTGATAACATTTTCCAATTGGTATTTAGAACTGGAGATCTTTGGAAGTTGATTGATGAGATTTTTAGCATGTGGGAAGACATTGGCATTAAAAACCAGAGGGTCAAAAGTCTAAGCCATTGATATGTAGCAGCAGTAAATCAGCTCCTGAAATGAAGCAACTTCCAGACGATATGACTATCACACCTTGGAAAGCAATGCAAGGAGTGAAAGATGAAAAAATTGTCAAAACAATATTATCTCGTGTGAGGTAAAGGGAATTATCATTGGAGGAAATGTCTGAGGACTTTCAAAAGTAAGTTTGTTGAATTATTTTTATTTATTTCTAGATTATAATTTTCTTTTAAATAAAACATGTTGTTCTTGGTAGTATTTGTTATACATATCATTATATTAATTTTTTGTTACTTTATCTATGCAGTCACAAAGTTTACATGAAAATTCAAGAACAAATGGTTAGATTGTTGAATGAAGATAGTTGGGATGATGCTGTACGCAACTATCCAGATTCAAGTTCTACATCAACATTAAAAGCTTTTTATCTTGCATTTAAAAAGGTATCTTGATTTATACATTCACTTTTATTCATCCGTGTACTATTTTTAATTTATAACTTACACATATATTTGTTTATTTTATAAAAGATGAGGAAGGATGATAATGGAGCACTAGATAGTTTCAAAACCTTTATTGAAAAAATAAAGATCGAAAGATTGAGGAAGCAACGTATTAAGAATGTTGAACTTGATCCAACTCTTAATCATTTCATTTGGAATGGGCTAGACACTATTCAATATCAAGTAATACAAGGTGACTGTGAAGACATTGCTAAACTCATACCTAATAGGGATTATGCCCTAGTTATTGCAGATATTCCCCATGGTTTCAATATTCCAAAAATTGACTATGATAGTGACCCTTATACTTATCAAGCTCTTAGTAAAGTGGTTGCGGGATTTGTAGAAGTCACATCATCACCATTATGGAGATTTGTGACATTTCATTCAAACACACAATTGGCAATGATATTGTCAAGCTTCAAGGGGAAAACAAATTCAAGGATGCAGCTTACATGGTAAGACGATTAAAATGTATATTTGATTAATGTTGAAAAATTCATTTATGTACAAGTTAATTGAACTTTTACTATTTCATGTTACAGGCAAAAGTCAAATCTTCTTAACCATGAAGATCAACAATTTATAAATGATTGTGAGTTCATTCATATTGATAGTTTGGCAAAAGATGATAGCCATGTCTATGATTTTTAATCGGGTAGACGGAAAGAGTCATTGCAAAATACTGACTTATGATGTTATTGTGAGAAAACTAACATATGAAGACAAAGAAGCAAAAGGAGAGATAGTTAACATTTATCAAAAACCACAATTATTGATTAACTATCTTATAGAAATATGTTCAAATGAAGGAGATTGGGTTCTGGATTTATTCTCTGGCTCAGGTAAGTTTTATTATATGGAATTGAATTTCAATATGTTATTTTTTAATTAATATGTCATTGTACTAATTTACTTTATTATTTCTTTTGTGCTTGATAATTGAGTACAACACTAGCAAGTTGTCTTCAAAAAGGAAGAAATTGCATTGCAATTGAAAAAGATCTAGTACAGTGCAATTTCATTCAGCAAAGAATTAATGCTCTTCAATTTCTTCCAGATTTAATGCAAGAAATTGGGTTGAAGAAAAGGGACTTTAGTGAATCACATGTGGCAAAAAAGGCAAAGGAACCCAAACCACCATTACATGGAATGTTTGGAAAGACATACATTGGGAGATTCACAGACATCAAAGATTCATTAGAAGAGGAAAATTAGCCAAAGGAAGCAGAAAATATTGTGGAAGAAGACAATGATGAAACTCTAGAGGATGAAGAGTTTGGATTACGTGACATTGTTGATTAAATTTAAGTTATGCTTGGAAATGAAGCTCATTTTTTGTAACTATTAAGTAGTTATACTTATAATGTTTTGACTTTGACATTTTATGAGAAGAATAAACACTCAATTAAGGTTGTTATGCGTTCAATATTTGTAATATGTGATTTTCGCATTAATTTTTAAGTTAATTATTATTTTTTGAAAAAAAGTGATTATTATTATTTTTTTGATATGAAATTCATTAAAAAAACTATTATTTAACCATTTTTAGTTAAAATTTTCGTATAAAAATTGTGATTTTGACATGTCAATTCTAGCAAAAAATTATCAAAACGTGTAGTTTTTTAGTTATATTTATGTTAAAAATTGTTATTTTTATGTCCATTGTTAAAAAATATTGTTTTTTAGAAACAATTATTTCATGTGGATTGAAAAATTAATTAAGGATTTATAAATATGTAGAATATCGAAAATTCAAAATATCGACCTTCTAATTTAAAAATGCAAAACAATAAAACCCTCACTACAAAACAATTAAAATAAAAATAAAAACAAGAAAATATGAAGAAAACGACCACTTCAAAAATTAATAAATTTACAAAATAATTATTTACATTTCATACATTAGAAAATTTAAAGTCAAAAAATAGGTCTTTTAAGAAAAGGGTCTGATGCAGAATTACCACTTTTTTAAATCAGCATGAAAATCACTACCATTCTAAAACGCAATGTACATAAAAATAATTAAAGTGCCAAAAACTATACTCTAAAAAAAACATGTGTGTTCTGCATCACCCCTTCTCAAAATCAGGTCACTTTTTTGCTATTTCTACGAAACGGGTAACAATATCAGTTCTCGTTTCAAAGTTTACATTGTTAGACTCAAAAGTCGGATGCGATGGATTAAAGAAGGGGACAGGAACTCCCATTTTTTCACAGAGTTGCTACTATCTGTAAGATCTCTAACGCCATTTGGACCATCCATGATGAAGAAAACCAATCCCTTCATAATCAGTCAGACATCCACAAGGAATTTGTCAAATACTTCAGGGGTCTATACGGGGCTTCGGTGAACATTGATTTTAATGCTTAATAAGAGATGGCTAATCTATTCCCTCAATTTGTGACCAAGGAAAACAAGCAAAGTATGGATTGCCTAATTTCTCTGGAAGAATTATTGGGGACCCTCAAAGTTATGGCAAAAGATGAGAGCCTCAGTCTAGATGGGTGGCCAATATAATTCTTCTTATATTTTTTCGACTTTATGGGTTTTGACCTTCTAGCGATGGCAGAGGAGTCTCACACTTCGGGGGGCATCTCAGGTGCCATAAACTCTACCTTTCTGACTCTCCTTCCTAAAAAATATCTGTTGTCCATTTCTCTGATTTCAGACATATTTCCTTATGCAACTCAATATATAAAATGATTTCAAAATTAATTGCAAATCAAGTAAAAAGAATCATAGAAGGTCATATATCTTTTGGAACATTTTGGGCCCCTTTCTGATTGGAGAATCCAAGAGGCGGTGGCTATCATTGAAGAAAATATCCACTCCGTAAAAGCACGTAACCTTAAGGTTTTTCTGATGAAAATTGATCTCAGGAAAGCATATGATCATGTCGACTGAGACTTCTTGTGCATGATACTACATAAGGTTGGATTTGCTCGCAGTCATATTAACTGGATTATGGCGTGTGTTTCCTCTGCAAATATGGTTGTTCTCATCAATGGCCAACCTACACCATTTTTCAAGATGTCCAAGGGATTACGTCAAGGATGCACATTGTCCCCTTTGCTATTCATTTTGACCATTGATGCCCTCAGCAGATCTATTAGACATAGTCAAGAGAGGGGTTGTTTTTGGGATGCCAGGTTTCCAAAAACATATCCACGACACACTCCATCTTCGTTGATGACCTTATTTGTGCTGGTGTGACCATCTTAGCAAAATGGCAACAATTATATCTGGTTCTTCATAGATTCTACTTGGCATCTAGACTTCAAATGAATTCTGACAAGTCTGAATTAATTTCATATAAGGGAGATGATATTGTTTCAGTTCAGATTGCGGCCCTTTTTGGGGTTCGTATCTTGCCTTTGGCAAATGGATTTAAATATTTGGGATTCATCGTGAAACCAAACCATTACACGATAGGGGACTGGCAATGGTTGATTGACAAACTCCAACTGAGGGGGGGCATGTTGATCATGGTTAAAGTGGTATTGCAAGGTATGCCAATCTACTAGATGCATTTATTTCTTCTCCCCATGGCAATCATCAATAAGATTAACGCTATCCTCTCCAACTTCCTTTGGAACGGGGTTGCTGGTAAACACAAGATTCACTTGGTTACATTATCTACCTTATCCAAATATGTGGACAAGGGAGGTTGGGATATACGGGACACCAAATATTTCAACCAGGCCCTTCTCATCAGCAGCCTTCGGTGGGCTTTCAATGGATCTGGTGGGTGGCAGGACATTATTCAGGACAAATACTTAAATAATATGAAATTAGAAGATTGGATCTTGGCAGGTGCTTCAGTGGTCCGATGCTCCTTAAACATTTGGCGCAACTTTATGAAAGTTCACCAATGGTTTTGTGCCAACTTATGCTGGGAAGTGGGTCGTGGGGAGCGGGTCTGTATCAGTCTTGATCCAATCAAAGGCATGTTGGTGGGCTCTCACCTTTTACCGTTCCATCACATGCAATGCCTTATACGTATTGGACTCACATCACTTGCCCTCATAGGGAGGATGGGAAGAGCACCTCACAATTCTCTTTATTGGCCAAATGTGAGAGAGTTGGGCATTTTGGGAGTATTTGAGGCAGAGTGGAACACATATCGCTTGAACCTCATCAATGCAAGTATTGCACTTTCTGACAGGCCTGATAAACTTACATGGGCTGATTCCAACTCTGGAGGGGATGTCCCTGTTAAGGGAGTATATACTTTTTTATCTTCTACTTCTCAGGCACAACCACTATCTGGTTGGTTAGCAAGGATGTGGAGGTGGAACACCCCTTTAAAGATCAAATGTTTTGTATGGTTGGTCTTACACAGCTAGATTCTCACATGGGATGTGCTCATCAAACGAGGATTTTTTGGCCCTAGTCGTTGTTCGCTTTGTGGACTGGCCCTTGAGGATGTCGAGCATCTATTCCTACATTGTCCCTTTGCTCTAGATGTTTGGGAGGAGCTCACTCACAGGCTTATGGTGGATCCATTGACAGACAGATCCTCCATATTTGTTTGGTTGTCCAGTTGGTAAGGTGCCCAGAAACCCCTTCGATCCCTCCCATTATTTTTCCTATGGGGTATCTGGAACATAAGGAATAAATACATTTTTGAAAATGAACTTCCGGACTGTCACTCAGCTTGTCAGGGCATCTTGGATTATTTCCTGGAGGTGGGATCTTGGATGCCATGCATTCGTCGTAGAGTGGCATCTATCACACAATTGGACTTTTCCAGCCTAGTTGGCTTCTTTGATGGTGCATGCATACAAGACAACTGTGGTTGTGGTGTTCTCATCAGGTTGGACCAATTTACAGATCTCAGGTTCTGCTGGTCTGGTGGCACTGGTACCTGCTGCAGAGCGGAGATTCTGGCACTTTGGGGCACCCTACAGTTTGCGAGTTGGCTTGCCATTGAGAAGATCACAGTGGTTGGAGACTCCAAATTGGCGATTGATTGGGTTCAGGGTATTTCTTCTCTAGATATCCCCTCACTGCACCATTGGACTCAACAGATTTTGGGTCTTCGTCCTTCATTTAGCCACATTTATTTCTCCCATATATATTGAGAGCAGAATTCGGTGGCTGATGGCCTGTCTAAGCGTGGGGTATCTATCCCCCTGGCTATGTTTGCTTCAACCTCTAGCATCTCGAGGTTCAATAGGAGATAGGGCATTTTACTTTTTTGGACTGATCAATTTTCTGCTTCACCTAATGACTTTGTAATGTTTTTCATCTCTATCTGTTGCATGTTTTCCATGATTTCTTTGTCGATTTGCTCTGCACTGATGTATCGTCACTGTTTGAACACTATTGATCTTTCCAACACTATATTTCTGAGTAAACTACAATATACAAAACCTATAAACTATGTAACAACTTTTATTAATAACAAATTGTTAATTTTTTTCTTTTTAAAAAAAAAGGAAAAAAGAGGAAAAAAATATCAACAAGACAGAGTATAGTAAAATACTATCTTATTCACATAACCATGCCACTGAATATGATAGTCTTTGTTCTTCTTCATTATTTTTTAATAAAAACATATATACTGTATTACTAAAAATAAATTTTCTCAACTTGAAATCCAAAAAAAAATTGTGAATTATCTTAAAAACTTTTTTGACTCGATCTTAGCTTCTTTCAGAACAATATTAAAGAGCAATTCAACAAATAATTTCGATGGGAGAGAAAAGATTATTTTCATCTTTTCCCAAATATATGCCACGTGCACTAACTTTGCAAGGAATAATATTTACTTATTCGGCCAGAATGTTGCCACGTAGCCCCTTACAGCAACCTTTGCCGGTGTGAATCCGACGACGTCTCCACTTCCGTTCCCGTCTTCCAACTTCCAGGTGACGGAAACTTCATACGCCGAGTCCCCACAAAACAATGACGGATCACTTCACCAACTTCGTTGCAATCCCTTCAATGGCAACGATTTTAAGAGTGGTGAAGGGGCTATTACCATTAACTATCTTGCTTGTTAAGTGCAAGTTATTATCAAGCTTCGTCCCTTGTACGTTTTGTGGATTATTAAGTTTGAAGTGTCATTTTAAATTTCCATCTATGTTGAAAGGATTACAAAGAGTGATTTTTTTAATGTGAAAATGTGTGCTTTTGCATTGGGGTAATTTTGTAATTTTTATTATATTTTAAATGGTAATTTTTTATTTTTATTTTTATAATTAATTTTTTCACATTGGTTTGAAGTCGTTTTTTGCTTCTTCTTCTTTTTTCTCACTTGTAAGTATTATTCGAGACTTTTCTTCATATAAACTTTTCATCTTTTTTAAACAAACTTTTGCTTTGAAATCAATTCTCTCTAACTTAAAATCCAACTCAAGTTTTATACATGCATCAATAAAATTATTATTATTATTTAAAAATATTAATTACTAGCTAGTCTTTTTGCCCTTCTTTTTTTGCACCTTGTGTCAAACATCTCAACCATTGCCAAATCATTTTCTACGACCACGTAGGGCGATTCTTTATTGGAATCAAAGATTTCCGATACATGGGCTCTTTTTTGTGCCCCCAATACTATTTGAAATCTGCATACTAACAAGAATAGGGTCCTACTGAATTTGTACAACTAATCCTTTTAGTGGCTAGGAGGCCTCTTATGACTGATATCTAGAGTGAACCATATTTCCTACATCATGTTGGGCTTCAGGATTCTCTATAATTTCTTCTTCTTTCTTTCTTAGAAGGGACCAACTCTGAAAACTGCCAACCTTTTGGATGATTGCATTACCTAATTTTATTTTTTGATATTTTCTTAGCCTACGTGAAACTATTATGCAAAATGACATATTTGAAAATATTCACGACACAGGAATGTCGTGTTTTCTTAGTCGAAGACCTGTGATCGCTGGAAGTTATTGTGCTTCAAGGTTATATGGTATTGAAGTCCTTTGCACAAGTATATTTCCACACATATTCTGGCAAAGGTGAAGAGACCTTTTTCTGTTTTTTCCATATCCCATATTTTGAATTTGTAACGTCCCCTTTTTTATTTTTCTCCATAGTACAACCATCGTGGATTTCCAAGGCAGGGGATGGCTAGGTCATTGGAGCAGGTTTATGTCATGAGGGGTTCCGATGGAGTTTTGAGGAGTTTTCATGGGGTCTAATGACATTCGCTTGGCATACTCATCATCATGACCAGTTTCGCACATCTTGTTTTTGGTTGCATGACTTTCTGATAATTCTCGTAAAACAAACGGGGTTATTATTGGCATAACTTAATTAATTATGCTTAAGGTGGAATTCTGGGAAGATTAATGGATGGAACACCTCATTGTAATAGTTTGTTAGAACCAGAACAAGAAGATCTACAAGATGAGATGTTGCGAAGTGACTTCCAGTGGCCGAAGACAATATGGTGGGCGACTTACCATTTTCCTTAGTTAAAAATGACTTTAATTAGTCATTTAATTAAGGAAAAATAATTAATTAGAGGAAATGGGCCAAAAGTACTTAAGTAAAATAAATAAAATAAAAGGGGTCACTTAAGATAAAGTCAATGAAGGAGCTTCTAGAATAATAATAAAATAATAAAATAAGATGCTTCTAGAGGCTTGAGATCTATCTAGTAGATCTATAAAAGAGGAGGAGGAGGACATTCAGAGACATCTTGGATCTTGGTTTTGATATTGTTTCTTGTATGTGAGGTTGAGAACCTATTTCTATACTCCTGTAGTAGCCCCAGGATGGAAACCCTCGGGTGATTCAGTGAGAGTGGGCAAGTACCCATCTCTTCCCTTGGTGAATCCATTCCAGTTTCACAGGTTGAAGTGTATCGGTTTTTTAGTTTGTTTTGGAGGCCGATTGCAACATTATTGTAGATTTGTCTGAGGCCATTGATCTCGGCTATATGGGTTGTATTTGCATGTAAATCCCAGTTCTTCTAATATAATAAAACTAAGGATTTCCTGTTCATTGTGTTATGAGATTGTAGTGTTTTATTTGCTTATTTTTAGATGGCAATCTTCTGTTAAATGTATGACAAATTTTTATGTGAATAACTTGTTCCAAATTTTATTCATTTGGGACATTATAGAATTTACCCAATGCATTTCCTATGTCTTCAAGAAATTTATGGTTCCAAAAAGGAAGGGGAAAGTTTGGATGCCTCGCCCAAATCGGCATGGAAGTGACCACCATTTTTGAGGCATCAAACTCTAGAAACCATGGGGTGGTGAATAAACCTGCATTTCCGCAAAATGATGGCCCTTCTTGTAAAACAAAATACAAGTCCTTTTGAGTGTCTAATTGGACTATGAAGAATCATTTAGAGCACAGACATATGCCACACTTTGGTGTCCAAAATGAGAAGATCCATTGGGTAAGAACTTCTAGTTTTGGCCAAAAGCCATTGAATCTACAAATGATTTCCCTTTTAGGAAGGGAAAAAGAGAGAGCAAAGACCTTTGCATTGTTAACCTCCATAGATGGGACATTCTATTTGGTCAACAATATAGGGATCGAGGACAATTTGAGATTGATTTGCAGATCCAAAATCCCCTCCTTGTTGAAAATGCAACAAGAAATTGCTAATTTAATTTTATCCTTAATTAAATTAGGAAAACCCCGAAATTCCACATCAGTTGACAACTTGAATGAGTTAACTGAGTTATTATCACTCAATTAGCTTAGTTAATTTGAGTTGCAGTGAGAAATTCAGTTGTGTACAACGATTCATAAATTTAAGGAGCCTAGGTTGAGTTAATATCAGTTGTAGCAATTTAATTTAGATAAATTGAGTTATGGTCAATTAAACTAGTTCCAACTATTGGAGGAACTAGTTGGAGGTCTAGTAGTGGGGTGCAACTTCAGTGTTTAACCAGTTAATTGATCAATCAGCCTAAATTAACTCATGCATGCACAAAATTTGAGTTACCCATTTGAGATTGGAGTTCAATGGCAGTGTACTATCAGTTGTAGAATATTCCAAATTGTACGGGTCATGCATGCAGTCAAAGGAAGGCCTAAAGGTATTGCACAATTCTCATTGAGGAAATTCTTATTTAATAGGGGCTAATTTCCTAGAGGAGTAGTGCAAGGAAATAGGATATTGGAGGCTTGGAAATTTGGCTAAGTATTGGCCAAAGGCAGTCAATCACGCAGAGGATAGAAAACACTTGTGCAGGTTGAGCTCAATGTTGAGCGGAGCATATTTTATTCATCCATATTCTTTTATTAATGCAATACAGATAGTAAGGGTTTTTGAGCAGTCGCTTTCCCCTAGATAAAATTCTGAGTATGTGTGTTGAATCTTGTCTCATCTTTATGTTGTGATTTCACGATCGATTAATTTATTTTCACTAATGAGTAGAGATTCAAGTCTTTTGTTTTAGAAAATTACATAAGTAGTTTGAATCTACAAGTAATTTCCACATGGTATCAGAGCAGGAATCACAGTAGAGAAGACAATTCAAATTTGTCTTTGTAGGTGGATTGAATTTGCACGATCAATTCTTCAGAGCTAGTAGGATGCCTTTCTATGGACTCAGACTTGAGTATGCCCTTGAGGGTAGCTTGAATTATGTTGCTTGGAAGGACAGGATGGAGGCAATGTTGGAAGATAATGGGCTGAAGGAATTCATAGATAAATATATCTCAAGGCCTCCAACATCTGATGCTCAAGTTCTGGCAGAATGGAAGGAGTGTGTATCTAAGGCGAGGAGGATCATATTGGAGGCAGTTCGAGATCATATTGTCTCAAATCTCCACATGAAAGAGACTCCATAAGTAATGTGGGAAGCATTGACAGATCTAATCCAAAACATGAGTGACCACAAGAAGATGGCATTCAAGGACAAGCTTCAAAGCATAAATATGCAAAAGAATGACACAATTCTACATTATCTGAGCAAGTTTACACAATGTTGTGATGAACTTGGCGGGGTCGGTGTTATTATCCCTGAAGAAGATTTTGTAGCTCTAGATTTGTTGGGTCTTCCCAAGAGCTGGCATAGTTATCAAGATTCAATAAATGGTATATAGAGACTACCATAGTGGGAGTGGTTATGGTCCTATCTAGTACGAAATAGGTGGAACAATAGAGATAGGACCTCATCCAAAGAAGAGGAAGAGGACTTTGCATTAGTCTACAAAGGAATGAAGGCCAAGGGGAAGAAGTCCCGAGGTGAGGTTGATTCCTGCCAAGAGGGAAAGAATAAAGACTTGTTGAAAATCAATTGTTTTCACTGTCATGAATTCAAGCACTATGCCATGAAGTGTCCACTCAAGACGAAAAGGAAGAAGGAGCCTACAATAGCAGCAATAGGTGAAGCTTTGGCTTCATAGTCTGAGCTTGATTTTACTCTCATTGCATGCATGACAAGCACATTAATGGGAATCCTGTGGTATCTAGATAGTGGTGCCTTGTTCCACAAGATGAGGAATAGATAATTCTTCAGTGACTTGGAGGAGAAAGACCTCAAGAAGAACATTGAGTTTGGAGACGACGAAAGTTATAACGCGATCAATATTGGTACAATTACTTTTCAGAGGGAGTCAGGATCCCCTCTCAAACTCAAGGATGTGATGTTTGTTCTGAGTCTAAATAAGTATCTTGTTTGCATCACGGTGTTGGAAAATCATGGCTACGATGTGATATTCAGCAAAGGAAAGGCATTCCTGAGACATATCGACATGTGACAAGTGAAGAAAAATATGTGTGCGAGTCAAGAACCTATATGCACTTGAGGTAGAAGATGCATGCAAAGCCTTGAGGAGCAATGAAAAGGTTAGAGAGTTGGTGGTTGAGAGGGAGCATGATTTACCTCTCAAAATGAAGCCTTAGAAGTAGCCTCGACAAGTTGTGGAGGAACCACAAATGAAGAAGAAAAGAGGAGACAGAGTGGAAAAATCCACTCAAGCAAGGAACCCAATAGAGGGATATTTTGAGCTAAGTGGGCAGAGGGAGCACATGTAGCCATACCTCCAGGTGTGAGGTGGGGAAATGTGAAGCAATAGTCCTAGGAGTGTAAAAATTTGCGCAGGGTCTATTGAGGTATTTTTTTGTCTCATGGATCATTGCCTTGCTACGAGGGCCCACATCATTAAGTAGCAAGAGGATCATTGTCAGTCAGATACTGAGGAGTGCATATGAGTGTTGACAATAGGGAAGGAGGCTCAGTAGTAGAGTCAACAACAATAAATTTTTCCCTGTAGACAATTGCAAACACAGTTGGTTCAGTTTATTTTTTTTTTATTCTTTTTAGTTGCAGTAGAAATAACAATAGTGAGAAGTGTTGCATGCAGTAAATTCCAAAGGTGTTTGATCGGGGAGATGTGAATCCCTTTCTTACTGAGAGGGAGTGTTTAAAATGCAATAAGAAATTCATAATTTAATTGTGTCCTTAATTAAATTTGGAGAAAATCGAAATCCACGTCAGTAGACAACTTGAATGAGTTAAGTGAGTTATTATCACTCAGTTATCTTAGTTAATTCGAGTTGGAGGGATAACTTGAGTTGTGTACAGTGATTCCTAAATTTTAGGAGCCTAGGTTGATTTCATTTCTGTTGTATCAATTTAATTCAGTTAAATTGAGTTATGGTGAGTTAAACTAGTTCCAACTGTTGGAGGAACTAGTTGGAGGTCTAGCAGTGGGGTGCAACTTCAGTGTTTAACCAGTTAACTGATCAATCAACCTAAATTAACTCATTCATTACGCAATTCTCATTGAGGAAATTCCTATTTAATAGGGGCTAATTTCCTAGAGGAACAGTGCAAGGAAATAGGAGCTTGGAGGCTTGAAAAATTGGCTAAGTATTGGCCAAAGGCAGTTAGTCAGACAGATGATAGGAAATACTTGCGCAGGTTGAGCTCAAGGTTGAGCAGAGCATATTATATTCATCCATATTCTTTGATTAATGTAATACAAATAGTAAGGGGTTTTACGTAGTTTCTTTCCCCTAGATAAAATTTTGGGTATGTGTGTTGAATCTTGTCTCATGTTTATGTTTTGATTTTATGATCAGTTAATTTCTTTCCACTGATGAGTAGAATAGATTCAAGTCTTTTGTTTTAGCAAATTACATAAGTAGTTTGAATCTATAAGGAATTTCTACATTCCTTGGACTACTTCTTTGGAAGTTACAATTGTCCCATTTGATGTCCTGGTACCAGGAGCACCTCCTCATAGTCTCGAGTTCAATATTATTGTTGAATTTCTAAATAAATGGTTTCTTTGAGCAAGGAGAAGTCGTGGACCACCTTCCCCTCATATTGCAGACATTGGAATTTTATGGGTATGCCCCATTTCTCTTCAATGTTCCTTTTAAGGGATAAAACAAAGTCTAGGGCTTTTGGCCATACAATAATAGATTTACCCCTGACGTTATTCATGAAAATGTGAAATTTTATTGCCTTTTCTTGTCCAGTCTGGTGTGAGGTGGTAACATTTGAAATGTGCAGAGTAAAGGGGATTCCCTGGTGCAGAAAACACCAAGACTACACAAAATCATGGGGAGGTAGAACTGCAAATGAAGGTGTTTCATAGGGGTTGGTCGACCCCAAGAATGACATGGGCCTCATATCGCTAAGGACCAAAAACGAAGTACATTCCAAATGATACATATTGCATATAATAAGCAGAACGAGGGATCATATCCAAGGAATCAAAAGTTTGACTAGCCCGTACCCAAAATGAAAATTACAAACCTCCTTCTGTGTCGGCGACAAGGCACCTGGATTCATATTTGACAAAAAAATTCACCCAAAATAGAGACCCATTGCAATAGGCTACCTCAAACTCAAAACCTCCTCTCATTTCATCATGCCTCTGCATTTTTGCATCCTCAATAAACAAATAACTAAAGTCACACATTAAATCACATGATTTAGTGGAAAAATTCCTTTGATTGTAGCATCCCATGTGAAAGAGGCTACCACTCCATGGCACAAACTTAGGATGACAAGATATACCGAGAATCACAGTAGCAATGTGGGAAGGAAGACAAGAACAAGGAGGAAACCTAGACACCATCCTCTATATCCCCTCTTCATATATATATATATATATATATATATATATATATATATATCTATATCTATATATATATTGTAAGTTCGACATTGGTGAGGCTACATCGTGGTCATGTCCAAGAATAACACCTAAATAGGGAGAGGAATTGAACCAGTGACTTAACATCTAGGAGTGCCTTAACAATGCACCTGATCACTATCTATCCAAGACCTTGTGGATGGTCTATTGTATAAATATTATTTGAAAGAAATTTTACATATTCAACGTAATACCCTAATTTTGACACATAAATTATATTATGTAATAATTACGTATTAAGTATATGATGTGGTTTGTCATATAGAAGTCAAGTTATTTGGGTTGATTTGTAATGATCTCATTTTAGATTGTAAACGTTCCTAATGTGGAGCTCAAGGCAAAGCCTAACTAGTGAATGCATATGGGTACAAGTGGAAGGCTATGTTTATAATGTGATGGGAATATTTTCCATGATATGCTCATGATTTTTGTATAAGCATACACGAAGAGTAGAAAATACCTAATAATATAATATCGTCCAAAATGCTTTCTTATGGAAGTAACAAGGGCACTATGATACCATAAAAGGTGAAGAGAAAATGAGGTTTCTAGGTGATTTGAGCTTGCCCTTTGTCCTTTGAAAGTAATAACCTTTCTTTCCCATGATTTCTTACAAATTTTCCCATAGATATTTGATTTGTGGGTCTCATCAAAAAATAAGTTTCATATTTATCATATCGTTTGGAGGGACATAGGTTTTATGTAGATAAAGGTCTTACTTTATCGTTTTCGATATAGATTCTAGATATCATGATTTGAATGGGTATATAATGGGTTGGGTACACGATGTAGTGGTATCATAACTTTGAGTTTCAATATTGGAGCTATTATATATATTGGTTTCAAGACAAGAATTGTTATGTGCATAAAGTTTGAGTGCTCGGGATGAAATGTTGCATGTCAACTATTTGGAAAAATCCCTAATGAATTTTATGTTAATTATGTTATTTTAAACTCTAATAATGATGATATAATGGTTGATATTCATAATATAGGCCAACACTAAGCTTGTGGGATTACCCATGAAGTGAAGATTCTCATATAATCATGAGATGTTAGTGATTGAATCCGTGGAAAAGGTGAATTTTTATTTTCATGTAGCTTACTCATGATATTTAAAGATTAAAATCTATTATTCGTATAATAGTTTAGGCATTAACAATGATTAGATATAAAATGTTCCTATAGTAAGCTGTGAGATCAAAGGATCAATTTTGGGCAAGCAAATCCTAATCATGGATATTCAAGAATGTGTAATGTAATTCAGTGAAAAATAATGGATGACACAGAAAGGATCAAATCTAGAAAATAATGTAGTACTCAAAGAGATCTTTCCAACAAGGTATCGTATGCGCAAAATGGAGATATTATGACCAAGTTATGACCCCGAGAATTTGGTTTCCAAACTAACCACAATAGGGCCCACTAAATCTTGGCGTTCCATCTCTTAGGGTTAGGGTTTTGGTTTTTTAATGTTTTCCCTTGTTGTTCAATAATAAAAAGGCCCTTGAACCTCATTGTAACATAGTTAAGAGGCATGTAGCCGCCACATATCTTCTCATAGATAAACCACCATCGCTTGAGCTCATTTATTTCCATTTCTGTATGTAAGCATATTTCAGTTCTTTGTTGTTAATGAAATGAAGTTTTATTTCTACTGCATCTCTATGTTTATGTGTATATCTGTATTTTGTTGTGCTCCTGCATAAGTCTGGATCATTATCATATAAGGATACAAAATGGGTATATTCATCAACAGACAATAAATCATAGCTCCTTTTGAATCTTCATATAGGTCTTAAGCCATCTAGCTTTAAACCCATGCCCGAGAAACTATAAACATGTAAGCAGGGATCATCAAAATTCTGAATGAATACCAACCACTGATAGGACTTGAGGGCCATCACTTTTAATATTCATTCTACCTCAGGGTAAAAGGAAGAAAAAAAATCAAATTGATCAATGGAGGTTGGAGTGATCCGAAACCAAATCCTCCAAATCATTTTTCCTTGGCATCATCTAAGAAATCCTCCATGCAGCGCTAGGATTCTCAGGTATTTTGGTTGAAACCTTCATATTTAGCTGTTGTGACATGCAAGGGATCTAATAACCCTACAAGTAAGAAAACTAAGAAATTTGGACTTCACAATCTTAGATGAACCTGCATACTACTTTCCCTATCATGATTGGCATCTCACGTTTTATTTTTCAAAGAAATTTGTCTTCTTTTGAATGTCAATTATGTCGTAAAAGTAGAGAACTGAGGCCCTCAAAAGATTATTCCAAATCATTATCTATATTTAACATAAATGGTATTTCAAATCACTATCTATACGTAAGATGTGTTATCCTATGAGTAAAATCGTCAGTCATCAGAGACTTTCCTCTACTAGAAATGCGTTTACAAGTCAATGAATCTAGCAGGGAGAGATTCCTTTTCTACCCCCCTGCTAAATACGTTGAGCAATGAACTTGGATCCCATAACAAGCTTGCTTGGAGAATTGATCAACTTCATGATTAACTTTTCTGAAAATGTGATCGTTGTAAAATCTTTTGTTAACTCTACCAGATGAAAATTGTCATGAAGAGATTGAACCATACATCCAATCTTTGACCAGCTTAGGATCTTTGTATGCTATCCATTCCAAAGTGTAAGGCACTTAAGAGTCAAGAATTAGGGCAATGGAGTGGAAATCTAGGTCAATATTACCTAAAGAAACATGGAAGGAGCCTTAGTTTCAAAGAGGAAATGACACATCGACTTCACCAATTGAGGAAATATAATGACACTCAAAAGCTACAAACGTGGGCTTAATATAGCATTTAATCCTTGTGAAAAATACATGAAAATTATTCGAGTGGGTTTGAATGTTTTATTGGAGTGTGATGTACACGTGTGTTGGTATTTTAGTAGGTAAAGTTCCAGGAAGAATTAATGATTCTTGTCAAAGTCATATTTCCTCATGTATGCTTTACATTCTACGGAAATTTTAATTTGACACATTTGAATGATTAAACAATGGCTATGCTTTACTGTTGAAAACATGGTTTATTTTCGATAACATTCCTTGACAATTCCTTTTGAATATTATAGTCTTTTTTAGGACTTTTTTTATGCTTTGGGGTATTTGAAAATGTCCTAAAATCCAAACTTAATTATCTTAATTTTACCTTTAGCACTAGTTTTCCCCATCGTGGCAAGATATTTGTACAAGCTCCTGAGTATCAATCATAATTTTTATCTGGGATTTTCATAACGACATTTAAATAACGCTTAGATTATGGTGTTATATATACCCTGGTTTTGTCAAATAACTTTGAAATAATCTCAAGGAACAAATATCCTAAGAATTTAGGAACGAGTCAACTTACTAAAAAGATATAATTATAATAAGTTCCTATTAAACTATGCCTTAATGCATGAAATATCTCAATGACACATGCTCAAAGTAATAGTAATGACATATCCAACCTGATAGGATCTGCTTTCAGTTAGCCCTTACTAATAGACTATGCCTTAATGCATGAAATATTTCTATGATACCTGCTCAAACTAGAAGTAATGACATATACAACCCTGAAGATTTTGTTATCAGTTATTCCTTACTCATAGAATGGAGGCCTCTATGAGACAGAGTTTACCTCTGGGTCAAAATTCTCAGTGAGTAAAATGTTGGATGCTTTGATATCTCTATAAATAATACGTCTTTGAGAACCCTCATGAAGGTAAAGAAGACCTTGAGTTGTGCCCAAAGCAAATTTGTACTGGATGTTCCAATCTAGTACATGAGACTTTGTGTCTAGATAGAACAATACAAAACTCATGGATACATAAATCTAAAACACAATTGACGCGAGTAATGAATTCTTTTAAGAGATGCTCTCTTTAGCTTTGCCTGGCTTGAGAAATCGCAAAAGAGGAGCAACTAAGTCATCAAAATTGACCCACGGGCATCTAAATCATCAAAATCACCAAGAGATTGCACCTAGCCTAGGCCACTGATCCTTAACATGGTTGGGATTTTTCCCACAGACTTTTGAACGGGTGACCTTCACATCACATAGTGCCTTAAGAGTACATCCCATCAACTCTCTATTCTATACTCTGTGGGCAACATGGATTGAAATTATAAACTAAATAAAATACCAAAATTATTTTGAAAAACAAATGCAATATTGGAAATATCGTTTCCATTCCTTTTTTTAATAAAAATGACCATCTTATCTTTTCATATATATATATATATATATATATATAAATTTTATTTTATTTTATTTTATTTTTTACTATTTTATTTAATAATTTGGTAATCATACAATATATTTATACACTTATTAATTATGCGAAAGTAAAGTACATATTTTTAAATAGTTTTTAATTAATATTTAATAAATTTTTTTTTTTAAATAAATTGTGATATTCAATAGTTATTGGCAAATTTTAATTAGAAGATGTGAGATTACATAGTATCAAAATCCTTTTGGGTTAGTTTTTCAGATTGAAAACCACACCAACTATAAAAGTTAATATCATTCTGCAATACATTATGTCATTATATTGGTAAATTCCAAATGAAGTAAAAAAAGTTAACTAAAACGATGAAGAAAACATGGGAATATCATTAATGATCGAAATAATTGGATTTATAGAAAGTACACAATTTGGTTGGTTACAAAGGTGTTCCTAAATGCTACCTAATCTTTCATATTCTTCCACCCAACAAATTTTCAATTCATTGAATATTAAACCAATCATTTTTTTTTTAAATATAAAATTCTAAACAATAATTTTCATTCATAATAATTTGTATTTGAATAGTTTATATATATATATATATATATATATATATATATATATATATATATAATTTACATTAATATTATTTAAAATTATAAAATGAGATATTGAATATAATTGATATAATAAATATTTATCAAATTAGTATATGATAAATATAATTAGAATATGATTTTTTGTTTTGTTTTGTAAGCTTGGTAGATCCTTCCATTTTCATTAAAATATAAGCAAGTTATATCCACATATGAATAGTTAGGAGGCCTCAACTTGCCCTAAACGAAACCAAGTTTGTTGGCCACCTAACAACATGATAATACATCCAGTAGAAAAAAAAAATTAGTCTTTCTACCCAAGCTATATAAGTTTGTATGTATTTGCTTTGCCCAAATACTATTTGCCTATGAACATAGAAAACAACATTCTGGAAATTAAAAGCTATCCGCATATATAATAATAAAAAACAGAAACTATCTAGCATACTAATCTTCTCCCTAGGCAGTTGTAAACTCTACCAGGGATGGATCCTTAACATTGGAACCTGACAACACTGTCTGTGAGAGAAGGCAAGGGAGGTTATCCTCGATTCGACGAAGGCATCCATAATTTTTTTTGCAGCTGAAACTGTAGTTTCTAGATGTCTTGATTGTAGTTGGGGAAGTCCTGCACCACTATTGCCATATTCAAAAATATATTCTCCAAGGCCTTTCCCAGGATACTTTTCATGGACTAGTACAGGTAAAAATTGTGTTTAAACTAGGTAACGCCACCACGGGTGTGCCCAGGATCCGACACCATAGCCCACCAATCCTCCACCTCAATTTCCATCAACCTAGCCTATCAGTTCAAATCAGCTTCCCACTCCTCAATTAATTGCCTAATTTATATTCTTGTCCCTTCACGGTATGTTGTGGCCGCATCGTTTATGATTCTGGCAGTTGGTTTGTGGCCTCTAATTTTTCCCCCAAGGGAGCTGGGTTGCTCTTCCTTCCCAGTCACCCGGGTTCTCCTACCACGACCTCTAGGAGACGTAGCCCGTGTCATTGCCACGAACTCATAGTGCGCAATGAAAAGGTGGGTACGGTGAATTGCTTGTACAAGTGGTAGCCCAAACCCAAATTCTTTTCACTTCCAAGTGACCCTACTACCCTACACACCTACCATGAGAGCACAAAATGGTAATTTCCATGACAAAATTCGATGAAATTCCTCCGGTATTTTCTCATGCACCCATCCTTGCCTCCTGACCCAAACAAAGACTTAGCTTCCACAACCCATAGCCAATTATCATAGCAATCAGAAGAAGAATTTAAGAGACCAATGAAACTTACACCATAAGTGCAGTCCTCGTACCTAGACAATCATAGACCCTTTTATCTAACCTCACAAGTACTTACACATAGGCAGAGGGCACGAGAATTGGAAGGATAGACAAAGAAAAATTATAGTTTTGGGGCCAACAGTCATGTAGGGAGAAAAAATTCAACCCATCCCCAAGAATATAGTAAAACTAAGCCCAGAGATAGAGATGTTGACAACCCATCCTCGAGCCCCAGGATTATCAAACCAAACCAGAAGAAGAAGGTTCCAGGGGTCGACCGTAGAGGAACAAATCCCATATAACCCCATCCGAGAAAGAAGAATTTTGAATTGAACAGACACAGAGACCATGTCTGTCAACAGGACATACTGCATCAAGGATACAAGCACCGATAACTTCCTGAAACCCTGCTTGCTCACAATCTCAGACAAGTCGACCCCATGCAGACCCAATTCCCATAACCAGATAAGTTGATGCATGGAGGAGGGAGATAAGAAATAGGTCACATACTAGTTTACCCTCGCCCGGAGTAGATTAGCCCACCACCTTGCCTGGAGCCACATCCTTCCTCTGCACTCGGCGTCACCCTTCCAAACTTCTTTACCCTAGACAAAAAACCTACCATCAACTCTCGCAGAGCACTTGACACAATGCTAGACCCAAGACACAATGTCGTTGCCACCTCCTGCGGGAGTATTAACCTCTTGCATGCATGGAGCCACTGCACCTATCGCCTCGAGCGTGTGGAGGGTGGTGGGTTTGAACCCCAAGGCCCTTTTCATTTAACTACCTTGATGGGAGTCTTGTCTAGCTCACACACCAATCGGGGGTCTGGTCAGATGTTTGGAGACTTTGAGAGTTGTGCCTCCTGTCTTGTTCCAGGATCACTTCCAAGGAGTTGAACCTACCATCCATGGATTGAGGTGGCCAAGTCAACTCGAGAGGGTCATTTTGATGTGAACAACCCCAATTTGGTAGGAAATTTGTTGCTTTATTTCCATCTCGTCTAACATGGTTGTTGATAATATAATCATAATTTTGAAGAAGATCGCCTATTTCTTGCACTAATCTTGCAATTCTCTAGTCATGGCTAAGCTTGTCCCATTTAACCCCTTGGCTCAATTTTTTAACTGTGTTGATTACAAGCCTGGAGTCTCCTTCCACCACAATGTTCTTGTACCCCAATTTGTTAGCCTTGAGAAGACCTTGTCAAACAACTACAAATTTCGCTTCGTTGTTGCTTGCATAGCCACATTGGTCAGCATATATTAGAAGAGCTTTCACCCCAGAATCTTGAAAGAGCCCTCCTAGTTCTGATGGACTCGGATTACCTTTCGAGGTTTTTTCAAAACTCAACTTGATGAATCCCTCTAGGGGTGCAGTGAAGTGTTGTGGTGAATCAACTGCCATTGTGATCAGTTTCTAGGAATTCGTGGCAATCATCAAAGGTGAGAGGTTCAGGCAGTGGAGGATTCTAGCCTCATGAGGGGAAAATTGCTAGTCTTTTGGGTGCCATTTCTCTGCCAAGATTATTTCCCGGATGTTTGGATGATCCCTTCCCAAACACCTCCCTCTGATAGTTTCTTAAAATTTTTGCAGTTCCTTTCTTTCCATATAGCCTAGAGCATTGCACCTAGGACAAGCCCCCAAGATTTATTGAGGACTGGGTTGGAGAAGAGGCTTGTTCGCCAAAGAAGAATGGTTGATATGGTGGTCTCTATCCATTCTTCCACAAAGATCTGTTGTGTGTGGAGCATGATTGTTCAGAGGTCTTTGTTTCAGCCAGATGTATATCCCAGGAAGTTTGTACACCCCTCCACGCGGGGGGGTGCGGGGGGGACTTGTCCCCCCTGTAGGGGTCTGGGGGGGCCGATCCCCCCGGCTGGGGGGTCCGGGGGCCAGCGGTCCCCCAGCGGGGGCTCGGGGGCAGCGCCCCTAAAGCTAAAAACAAATGTAAAATTGCCTTGTAAAAGTATAGTAATTTCTAGTCAATCTGGGCCGTTCATTAGGCAGATGATCTGACGATAGAACTTATGTTTAGTTTAGGGTTTTTTGCCCTAGAAGGCAACCCCTCTCTTTTTATGAGGGCATTGTATTGGAGGCTGAGATATAGATGTGTATTCTGTGAGCGAGAAACAGAGAGGTGAGACTGTGAGAGAAAACAGAGGTTATTACAATGGATTTGCTGTAGGTTGTGTCTCTTCATTTTTCTGGATAATAGAAAGGAAGGACTGGCTGTTCGGGGTGGACGTAGCCCAAACTGGGTGAACCACGTATATCTGTGTCTCTCTTGTTTTGTGTGTTTTCTGTGTTTATATTTCTGCAATATTTTATGTGTTCCATTGCTCTGTAATATATAATATTCTAACAAGATCTTCCACCTGGTGCCATTTTTGATCTGCAAATGGAAAATAATTTAACAAATGTTCCAGATCCTCATTATGATGGCTACAGATGATACAATATGAGGGTCCATGGGTACCATGTTTTTGTAGTTGGTCCCAGGTGAGAATTCTAAGCCTGCATACTAGCCAAAGAAAGTAGGCAACTTTTTCCCACCATCCTCCTTTCCAGATCTTCTTTCAAATGGGATTGTGTTGCCCCTGGTCCCATCGTTCCTTGAGGCCATATGCCTCAATGGTGAAAGTGCCCTTTATAGTATATCCCCATCGAAGGATGTCTAGTCCATTTAAGACAAAGAGGTTCCTAGATTTTAACTCCTTGTCCAATTGTTTCCATTTTTCCATTCTTGGGGTTGAGGCCAGTCCTAATGCTCCTTCCATTTCCTCCATCCATCATTAGTGAAGTCTTGTTTCCAATATTGATCCAATATATGGAAGTTCCTGCCAGTTGTGTACAAAAAGAGGTCGCTTAGATCGTGTCTCCCAAATAATTTTCCTCTTTGTTGCCATGAGTCCTGCCAGAACAAAGTTGTTTTCCCATTTCTGATCTCTGAGAAGACATGTTGGTGGATGAGGTCTCCATTCTGGACCGCCATGTTCCATATTGTTGATCCTTTGGGAGGGTCGCGATATCTGAGCATATCTTCAGTCTGAGTTGGCATGTTGTATTTACGGGTCCAAATTTGTTCCCAAAGGTTGGATCCTCCTCTTATCCAGCCACCAAAGTTTGGCTCCCATTATTTGATTCAGAGTATAGGGGTCACAGATACCTAGTCCTCCTTCCATCTTAAGCTTTGACGAAATTTGTGTTTGTAAGATAATTATAATTAGGTTTAATTTTTTTTTAATTATTGTAGTTTTTTAAATAGTAAAATAAGAAATTTTAGCCCATAATTACCTAAACCATTTCAAAATTTTAATTGTTTTAGATTTTTATTTTTTAATTTTAATATATGATTTTTTTTTCTAAACTAAGTTTTGAAATATATAAATAAATTCAAAACATTATAATTCATTTACATAACTTTCGATTACAACCATTTTTAAAATGTTTAAAAATAAAAAAGTAAATAAATATATCTCGTCTCTTGAAAAAAAAAAACATTGAATCTTTATAAATATTGAAATAAATAAATAATAGCGAATGGATCTTGATCCATATTTTGCATTTGGAAATGTTTCCACTCGTTACAGAGGCAGAGGTCAAGTGATAACTCGAAGATGTGCTGGTGAAGAAAGAGCGATGTTTGCAAGATTCCAAAGTCGATGCGAGTGTGGTTGAAGATGAGTGAGACAAAGATCAATTTTATCGTTGTAATATGTGTTCTCTATATTGTAATATGTGATTTATGTAATAATGTAAGCGTTAAGGGGGGAACTTGAAAATAATGCTTACATTAGTAAATAGGTAGATTTGGTTTGTTGGTTGTTGAGAAGTTGAAATATTTTCTCAACAAGCAATCTCTTAGTTTCGAAATTGTTGGATCCCATAAGCACTTTATATACTTTATGTAATTGTGTGATTTGGTGAAGAACATACAATTGTTTTGAGTGACTATGTGCACAATGTCTATTCTTCAAATTTCTTATTCTTCAAATATTGTTTGTGGTTTCCTTGATGCTTAGTCTTGGAAAAATGTGAGATTTTTTTAAGTATTTACTGTTAATTCATTTCCTCCACTATACATATGATCTATCCTCATCATTCACCTTTATTAATTTTCCGTAAAGAAATCTACATTTATCATCTTTTTTTATGATGGTTGTGGTATTTGATTTTTTTTTGGAACATTTTGTTTAGCATTGCAGCACAAGTTTCTAATTGACGTTATTAATTGTTGTTAATGTTAGGTACCATTTTTTTGCTTTCATGAATCATTACAACACTTTGTTGGTTCACCACACTTTTTTCATAAGGTTATGATTAATTTGCATTGGTTTGTCATCTTATAGAATTTGTCCACTCGCCACATTGTGGGAATTCACTCACCTTTATGTTCATTTAATTTTATTCTCTATAGTAGAATACATTTCTACTTATTCCTCACTGATACATGGCTACCTAGATCACAACCTTGTTTCTGGGCACCTATATTGAGGATTATTGTCCATGACGTTTTTTTTACTTTTATTTTTGCACCTTTGAATAATGTATTTTGAACCATGTGTAAATATTATTAGAATTTTACTAGGCATCTGCCTCCATGTCCATGCACTACCTTGTTTTGCAATATTTTAGAGCTAGCCACTTTGGAGCATTTTTTGCTTTGTCGCTTGAAATCATAGTTACATTCAACTTATACCTCCATACTTTTTCCATCATTTATTACCCCTAATTCATCATTGTGGAAGGGATGGTGTGCGATGCCTCCTAGTGATTCTTTATGCTTCACTATATAGTTCAAGATCATTTTTTCTTTAAAGTAAGCCTCACACAAAGCATGAATTCCTATTTTTAATTTTGACCTCATTATTATAGCGGCTAAAAACCCATCCACTCTAATAAGATAAATGGTCATCTGTAGGGACATTCATTTTATCTTTTTCCTTTGATTGTACCTGAGTATAATATGGATAAATTTAGAAATATGATTAACACATAATCTCTTTATAAAAATAACTTTATAATACAACTTCTTGTTCAATAGTGCTAAATTTGAAAAACTAGCATCCAATCCCTTCCAAAAATGTACCTCCACAAAGTGGTCAAATCCTATCTCGATTGTGTAAAGAACATATGTATAATGCGCTCAAGTGGATAAAATGGATTTCCAACATAATTAAAATTGTAGATGAAATGAATGAACAACATGACATCATAATACTTTGTTCTTCAATAAGCATCACATAATATATATTTATTCATAATACTTTTCTTGTGTTACACACCAGATCGTAATGCTTGAGCTTCAGTGGCTAAAACAATATCTAATCGACATGAAATCATGATGTTTGACCTGGAGGGGATGAAATGCTATCTAATTGACCAGACCATCATAACCCTGAAATTTTAATGATTTGTCCACCCCTATCAAAGCAACCGGGCTCTGAACCATATAGAGAGTGGATGACCAAATAATTGAACCATAAGCTCCAAAGGCAGAAGCCTTCTCTGCAACAAAGCTTACAATATACACAAGTTTCTAATTATTTTTAGTGAACATCAAGTTAGAAATAATAATTACTCCCGCATGCAGATCTAGAAATATCCAAGACAAGTGTGAGTTTACATGAAGTAGTTAGTCGAAGAAGTGTCAAGTCTAGTTATAGTTTTCTTTCCTCGCATACTCTCAACTATTAGACTGCAAATATAAACCTATGATATTTGTAAGTACTTTTATTAATGAAAGTGATTTTTTCCTCCTGAAAAGTCTAGTTAAAGTTTGCATGATTTCATATTTAGTAAGTTTGGTGTGTATATACATGTGGTTGGGTCATTGTAATGAGAAGCAAGAAGAGAGACAAGTATCATGTGAATCAAGTTTATGTTTAATAGAGTAATTGAGAAGAAGCTCACGTTTTTTGTGTGTATTTTAGTGATTTCCTCCTCTGCCTTTCCATCAGATTGGTATCAGAGTGAGGTTTGAAAGAGATGAGGAAAAATATCTTTTCAAAGGATAAATATCATAACTAAGGTTGAGTTTCAAGATCCGAGGATCCAGAAGGAGGTGAGCAGCCTACAAAGTTGTCACCATATTAAGAGAAAAGAGCCAAAGATAAAGATCTTTGTAAAGGAGAAATATCAGAGAGAGGTTTCAAAGAGTCAAGCAAGAGCTAAGATCTTCGAGAATCTGTAGATATAGTCTGCATGCAAAGAAGAATTTTTTTTGAAGGGGAAATTAATGTAACACACCCTAAAAGTTATAGTCCTTGTGTTATAAGGCAAGAGAGTTATAGGAGAGTCATTTTACACCTCTCAAAGTTCACATTCGTTTCAATAATGTGGTCATTGCACTAACATGACCCATATACATAGAAATATGTGTTAGCCTATCAAATCTTGAGAAATCGAAGTTCGAGAGAATCCAGTGGTTGAGAAATCAAAGCCTTGTTTACAAAGAAGAGACTTAATTTAAAGGTTTTAACAAAAATTCATTTGAAAGGGATTTTAAATTAGGTTGAGAAATATATTTAAACAATACTTATTGGAGATATTAAAAAATTAGTCATTGGAAGTTTTTCTTGTTAAATGCTAAGAGATATTGGTGTTTTAAATTTGTTTTTAGTATATTGAAAATGGTGATAAAAAAGAAGAAGATGGGAGATCTTTATAAATGATTTTTTGATAAGTTTTATTAAAATATAAGTTAAAACAAAAAGGATTTATTTGAACAAGAGTTCAGGGCTTTGAAAAGATGCACCAGTCTATAAACGTTTCCCGCCTTGCTACGCATGATAATGTTTTGGGTTTGAAAAAATCACTTTGTATAATAAGAATACAGGAATGTAGTAAAGATTGTAAGTTATGGGGGTGCATATTGAAAACCATATTTTTTCGGGGGTGGGGGCAATATGGAAATAAGACTGATGCAATAAGGAAAGAAGACAAAAGAAAAAAAAATACAATAGTCATGGGTCACAAAGTGAGATTCAGGCAAACCAAAAAAAGAAATTGAAAGAAAGAGCCAAAATATTTCAAAAAGCTCATAGAGATTCTTGCCACAACCGAGTCATCTAAAAGAAAATAACATGGAGCAGAAAAATTCGAGGATGAATGGATCAATATGGATTTGGTAATACTTCTAAAATTTACTAATAAAATTTTTGACTTTTGGGTTATCAAAATGAAAACTTTTCTTTGATGTAGGGAGTTAATTGAGTACCAAACTAATAACCCATATGATGAAGTATGTGCTTCTTTAGTATTGCATCTTATAAAATAGGCCCTGGATGAGAATATTTTGTGCAAGGTAGGAAAAGCTACATCTTCACAAGAAACATGGAAGATCCTAGAAGAAGGATTTGGTATAAAGGAAAGTCACATACAACAAGTTGTGTCCCACTATGTTGAAGAATCAATAGAGAAGTCAAACACAGGTCTGAGAGTAAATGAGCAAGACTTTGGTAGGAAAACAAATCTTGTAGAATCCCACTCAAATGTGGATGATGGTTCTGAACACGGTAAAAGTGAAACCCATTATATAGATGTGCATATGGATGAAGATTTTTTATCACCTAAAAAATGATCACCTAACATTTCTAACTAGGTGGATCAAAATACACCATGTAGGATTTTTCATCAGAGGAGTACCCATGTTGCATACTTTTGATTGACCCTACTAAATGAAAAATGAGAAATATATGAAAAAACATGATTCCAATCATGTTTTTCATGTATTTCTCATTTTTCATGCAGTTTGGTCCATTAGAAGAATGCAAGATGGATACTCCTTGGATGGCGAATTAAGTTTTACATCCAAGAAGTACTCCCGCTCAAAATTTGAATAAAATTGTAGGGAGATAAGTTGAAAATATGAGTTGAAAAAATAGTTTTTTCTTTTTTTCCCTTTAAAATTTTGAGAAGTGTAGGAGGTTTGGCATATCCCTAAATCCAAAGAAGTCACATTTTGCAATGAACGAGGGAAAATTGTTGGGGCATATAATCTAAAAGGATAGCATAAAAATTGATCCAAACAGGGTTGTTGCAATTCAGAAAATTGACATTCCAAGGAATAAAAAGGAGGTTCAGTCATTTTTGGGGAGATTTAATCTTTTGAGAAGGTTCATTCCTAACGTAGTAGAAATTATAAGTTTTTTGACTAGAAAGTTGAGAAAGGAAAGTGAAGTCAGATGGACTATTGAAACAAAGAAGTCTTTTGGTGAGGTAAAACAACCCCTTCCTATTTTAGCCAGTCCAGATTATACTAAAGATTTCATCATTTTCTCTTTCGCATCAGAACACACAATTGCAATAGTCCTTATGCAGAAAAATCAACAAGGTAAAAAACAACCCATAACATTTTTTAGCAGAGGTTTCAGAGATTCTTCTCTTAAATACAATATTATAGAGAAGCAAACATATGTATTGATTAAAGCTTTGAAATATTTTAGAGTTTATGTGCTTCATTCACATGTTATTGCTTATTTCCCAAATGTTGTTGTGAAATACATTCTAACCCAACCTGATCTTAAAGGTAGAAGAGGTAGATGGATATCATCTATTCTTGGGTATGATGTGGAGATCAAGCCTACCAAGTTGATAAAGGGTCAAGGATTGGAAAAATTGATGGTAGATTCAAATCTGAGTGTATTGGACATAAATTTCATAGTTGGTTTGTCCGATGACAATAGTTCAGAACCTTCTCAACAGGTATTTGAAAGGTTCTTTCCTCTCCATGTTATGCTAACATAGTTTATGTGTTACAACATTTACAGGCTCCTCTAGAGATGACAAAAACAAAGGCAATATTTTTGAAATTGAAGGCGGTGAAATTTTGCATTTTGAATCAATTTTTGTATTGGAAAGACTCGAGAGGTATCTTGTTGAATTGTTTACTAGAGGATGAGGCTCAAAAGGTTATGGAGGAATTTCACAAAGGAGATTGTGGAGGCCACCATTTTTGGAAAGCCACAACTAACAAGATTTTGAAGGCTGGTTTTTACTGACCAACATTGTTTTCTGATGATGTAGGTGGCTCTAGACATAAGCAGAAGTCCTAGAGGACTCAGAAAGGGGCAAACTTCAAAGTGGTCAGATTTCTCCCAAACTAGCACCAAATTGAAGTGCTCGTCACCCTGATTCCAACAGTGTGAATGACACTCAAATCCGAGCTTGTATGAGGGAGAACGAGCTAGTCAAAGTTTTGGTCAAAGTTGGGCAATGGGCCAGGTTTAAGTGTCCTACAATTTGACCAACCCTGGGGCATGAAACCTAGCTCCCGAAGGCAGGCGAATTTGTTGGATCGTTAAATTGTGTAATATCCCCTATATTAGACAAAATCGGAAAAAATCTATTATGTTTTAAAAAATAAAAAAAATATATTAGGTGGTGGGCCATGACCCCCGCCACCTCCACTAGACCCAAAACCATATATAAAAAAAGCAAATTTTTTAATGGGCTGACAGGCTGTGACCCCCGGCGGCTCGCGGTGGGCACGCCACCTCTGGTGGACCCAGCCCATGCCCCACCCTTTGTTAACACTTGCCAAGTCAACCGAGGGTGGCACAGCTTGAACCACCCGGCCAGGTGTGGCCGGCCCGCCTCCTGGGCACCCTCACACCAAACAAACTACACCCATTTAATACAATCTAACCCAAAATTTCGCCACGCTATGGGTTATGCATTAATGTCAACACGGTTCCGTATTAACAAACGCGCCCAAAAACAAACTCTGTTTAAATTTAACAATGTGCCTTTAAAAAAAAAAACTATATATGCAGATTCTGTGGGGAGGCAGGATTTGATCCCCTAACCTCCCCTTAACAAATTGCCCAAATTACCAACACGCCAAACCGACTCCATTGGGAGATCCACCGGCCCAACGTTATATAAACCCTCATTTGTTGAGTGTGCAGAGGCCAAGGAGAGCGTGAAAACTGAGACACATAATTTTTTTATTATTTTGTAGGTGGAACCATGATCCTGGAAAAGCATAGGCAGAACCACGATTGAGCCAAATTTGTAGGAGGGCGAAATTTTGCCAGTGTCCAAATTGGACAAACTTTATGTCGATCCTACACCTCTCAGCGACACGAACCTGATAGTGTGGACAAAATTTTGATCTCAGCAGTAGATCTTCAGATGACCCAAAGGAAGGAATCATTAAGGAATCTATGCAGAATCTAAAAGATTCCTATGCCCCCAGATTTTCACTTTGTCAGAATTCAGAAATTTGATAGTCGATTTTACACTATTCGACACCACAAATCTGATGGTGTAATCAGAGTTTCCATTTGATCATTCTATTTTTTGGCCACTTTTCAATGTGGAGTGCAGGTGTTAACATTCAATGTGTGAGCAGTCATTTCCATGAGATTCAACACCGCGAGATTGATGGTGAAACCAGATCCAGCAGTTTATCATCTTCTTCTTCAAATAACTCTTTGATGTGAGGTATATGCAGTGTGATCGTGTACTTCTTTGTCTCTTTTCTTGAGATGAATTGTTTTGTATAGATCCCTGTTTGATTTTTGATGTGGGATCTTGTTTTGTTCTTGATGTGAGATGTACTTATTATCATGTTTTGATTGAGATCCCTTTGGCGTCATGTTGACAGTATACTCATGTGTCACCATGTATGTTTGAGTTGAGATCCATTTGATGCCATGTTGGTGGGATGCTCATTATTAACATACATGAAATTATGTCATGCTGATAAGAGTCCTTTTTGAATGAGAGTTCCTACAGCGGAACATCTCTTGGAGCCATTCCTACGTGAGGGCATATTCCTTGAATGATAGAGAAAACACATGCATGTACATCATCACTCTTTCCAACACTTAATGCAGCGGCCTACACCATCTTGACACTGGGTCCCGGAGACGTAGTCCCTCCTGGACAAACTTTGTTATCAATGTCTTGTGTTTTATGTTGCTGATTATTGTCATTTTCATTTTTATTTACAACATGAATTTATGTTCCTTTATGCTATTTTAAATGCAATTCTAATCACATCACGAAAGCAAAAGATCTTGGTTAAATCCAGGAGTTGAGTCAACTCTAATCAAGTTTGGTATCGGAGTGGTCTTTGCGTGGATGTGAATTGTGAGTGTGAACAATGGAATGCCAACGATGGAGGATGACAAAGCGATGTATGAGACCATGCTCAAAATTTCCAAAAAGTTGGAAATAATGTATGAAGCTCTACAAAAAGAGACAAAGGAAAAGCAGCGAGTGTAGCTTCAGTGGGGAGCCAGGGAAGAGGCCCTGGAAGAACTGCAGCACAACAACCAGAATCTTCAAATAGAGAATGTTGAATTGAAGATGCTTCTACATGAAAAAAAAGAGGAGAAACATAGTTTGCTATGAAAACTGCAAGCTAAGGACGAGGCCTTGGAAAAGTTGCAGCGTGACCCATGTGAGGTAAAAAGTAATTCTCCAAATTCATGTATGTTTCCTGATGATGATTTCATTGTTTTTGAAAATCATACCATAGGAATTGGCTCCAAACTATTGAAGAAAATTGGGTATGAAGGAAAAGTCTTGGGCACAAATGACCAAGGCATTATCAACCCCATCAAAGTAGAGGAATTAACCCGTCAGGCAGGACTTGGGTATGTCAGAAAAGAAGTTGGGGAATCCTCCCAGACAGACAGTGAACCACCAACAATAGATGATGAGCAGCCCTCATCAGTTCTTTCCAACTTGACAGTGGAGGTAAAAGATGTTGATTTCATTTCAGTTTCGTCTTCACATAGTATGATTTCTGTTGGAGATTTGGAGATCCCAATTACAGGGACAAACATGAGGCTCCTTACCAGGATGAGGTACAAGGAGGAAAAAGAGCTTGGTGTTAATAACCAAGGCATAAATCAACCATTGGAGGTTGTGCAGAGACCTCAATTTGCAGGCTTGGGATACACCAAAGGAGAATGCTCGAAGGTGTCAGATGCTTTCGAGACATTGATGAAATTGTCAAGGGAAGAGAATGATGGGAACACATCCCCATCATCTCATGGTAGTACCCATTGCAGGGAAAGAGCTGAGGCAAGCTCTCATTGCCATAATGACACCAGAGACGGCAAGGAAAGGTATAACCAGTCTCGATATTCGAATGTTCATTTCGATTATAATCATGTTGTTAAAGATGAACGTAAAACATGGCATCGAAAAACATGTACTTTTTGTGGATTACATAACCATACATTTGTTAAGTGTTGGAAAAGAATAGAAGCACACAAAAGGAGGAGACATGAAATACCCTCTCAACAATAGGTAAAGAAACATGTAAAGCAGATCTGGAGGAAGAAGACGTATTGCAGACATTGCAACAGAAGTGGTTACCAAAGGGCCACATTTTGGAGGCTCCATCCAGAGCAGCGCCTTAAAGACAAAGTGTCGGTGCATGAACTAGATGAAAGGGTTGTTCGACCAGTGAATACGCCACAAGGAAATGATCCATTCACAGTGATAAGTGAAAGATGGTTTCTAAATATGTTATCTTGTCATGCTCATGCTTTTGTAAATCATTTGTTGCATTTTAAAATGTAAAAGTGATGATGTGTTTTCCATCACCTATTAAGAAACAATGATGTCTGGTCTTATTTTGAGTTGCATGATAAACTGTGAGAGTGATGTCGTGTTTCCATCACTTGTCAAAGAAACAGTAGTGTTTGGCCTTATTTTTGTAAATCATGTGTTGCAATGATGATGTGTTTTCCATTACTTGTTGAAGCAACAATGATATGTTGTCCTTGTTTTTGTACCTCATGTATTGTTTCCATTTTGATGTAAACTTGACCACTGAGTATGTGTTATAAACTTGTGGGAGTATGGGATGCTTGGGTCATTAGTTGGTCATGTGAATTAAGCATGTAATTTGAAAAACAATGTACTACAGGTTTGCAGAGGTTGCAAGTGTCGACTCATCGCTTATGGATCCGAAGGACAAAGGTCATATGATGTCTATAAAAGGGTCTCAAGCTACCATGAATGCCAAATTTTTGAAGGAAAGAGGAATATTTTACCCTTACCCTTGAAACCAATTGCAGTTGAAGTACCTTTCTAGCAGTGCGGTTTGGATTTCATTGGGGAAATCCATTCATCATCTTCATCCCAACAAAAATGGATTTTGATAGCTACCAATTATTTTATAAAGTGGATAGAAGCAATACTAACTAGGCATGCAACATACACAGTCATCATTCAGTTTCTAGAAGGTAATATCCTCTCAATATTTGGTTTTCCTCGTATAATAATCACTAACAATGTTGTTTCTTTCAAGTCCAAGAAAATGATTGAATTCTATCATAAATATCATATTGTAATCAGTCACTCTATTTCATATTACCCATAGGATAATGGTTTATCTTAGTCTTCAAATAAGAGTTTGGTGAATATTATAAAGAAATTGTTGCAAGAAAATAAGAAAACATGGCACAAGAAGTTGATCTATGCATTGTGGGCTGATAGAGTGAACACTAAGAAGTCAATTGGTATTTCACCTTTTCAACTGGTGTATGGAACATGTGTTGTTTTTCCTTCTTCCTTGGGAATCCAATAATGAAGTTGCTACAGGAAATAGTTGCAGAACCAAATGACTTGCAAAGAAGAATAAATCATATGATTCGATCGCAGCAAACAAGAGAGGAAGTGTATAACAATACTCAAGCAATCCATGATAAAATTAAGAAGGTTTTTTATTGGTGGACAAAGGTTGAGGATTTTGAGGATGGTGACTTGGTTCAGAAGTGGATTGCTAGGACCGATGACAAACGTAAACATGGAAAATTTGAAAATCTTTGGAAAGGACCATTCAAAATTGCAGCTTTCGATGAGAGTAATGCATATTTGTTGCAGGATTTAACAGGATAATTTCTTAGTGAAGGGATTATAAATGGCAGGTTTCTCAAGAATTATTTTACTTAACAGCAGTTAGATTTGATCACTTAATTGTATATAACCATCCCATTTTTAGTATTCATGTGTGGGCAAATGTCACCAAAATTTGAAGCCCGAGGAGAAGGCCCTAAGATTATGATGAATTGCTGCCAAATTTTCAGAATGTGATAAGTCATGACTTAGTCATGAGTCATTTTTGTGTGAAGTAAAGAGTCAATAAATCCCAATGGTCAAGCATATGGTCTACAATGTTCTTGGCACCTCACAGGGAGCATGCCATCCCCATTGGAGCCAATGTTAGTGTCCTATAGTATACTAGTAAAAAATAAGTTTAACCTTTTAAATTTATTTTGGTGAATGTGTAAAGGTTGGGGTAAGATCTCTTAGAGATAAATCTATTGGTCTTAGTAAAGAATGAAAGATTTATTTTTTGATGTAATTATGTTAGAGTGTGAAAGATGATGTAAAGATAGTTTACGATTTCCTAACGGTTGATTTAAGTGAGTCTAGGGTCATGTCTCATAAAAAATCATGAGTGAGGTCATAGTGAGTCTTGTCTTCTCATCATTGGCACAAATTAGTGGGGTCGGGATAGTCAGTTAGGTTTTCAAATCACATTGTGACATCAGATCATCACCAGTACAGCAGTTATGAGACATGCATTGTGCTTCTAACAGTTGTTGCGCTCATTAGGGTACTTTTGAGGTCTAAAATGGGCCTCCTAAGGAAATTATAAAACAATAGTGGAAATAATAAAATAAGATTATATTACATAATAAAACATTTAGAGGGAAAAAATAAAAAATATTTTTTCAACTCTTATTTTCAACTTATCTCCCTATGGATTTACTCAAATTTCAAGCGACAACACTCATTGGATGCATAATTTGACTGCTCATCCAAGGAGTACCCATGTTGCATAATTTTTATGGATCTTGGTACACAAAAAATGAGAAATACATGAAAAATGTGATTGCAATCATGCTTTTCCATGCATTTCTCGTTTTTCATGTAGCAAAGTCCATCAAAAGTATGAAACATGAATACTCCTTGGATGAGGAATTAAATTTTGCATCCAACAAATACTCCTGCTCGAAATTTGAGTAAAATATTAGGGAGATAAGTTGAAAATACAAGTTGAAAAATAGTTTTATTATTTTATTATTTTTTAATCTTTTTACCCTTTTACTCCAAAATTGATGAATCATCCCCCATGGTTGACATCATCATCCTGAATCTTATTGGTTCTTATAAAGTTTATTTAGGTTGTACATTTTTCTTAGGAAGCCCATCTTAGACCTCAAAATTCCCTTAATGTTCATGATTAATTTTCAAAATCACAATCATTGCCCTTGAAAGGCGGATTTAGTCACCTTGGGAGTTCAAAGGCTTGTTTTAACATCCAAAATACCAGAGATCCATTCTTTATTCCATCGAAATATTGCTAGAAATCGCTTGAAATTCGATGCGCAAATTCTGTAGGGGAGGCATTGTGCTCAGAGACAATTTCTACACTTTTAAAGACAAGTGGTTATCGCTATTTTCAGGTGCTGATTCCTCATTTCCTTGTATCATTTTTATTGCATATTGTCAAATTTTCTCTTATCCGTTGAGGAAAATTCATTGATGACCCGAAAAACCCCGAATTGATAAGCTCACTATGTTTCTTTTATGTACCTCAAGAATACACTGCGCTTTACCTTAGTTGATGCATTTTATGTTGTCACCTCTTTCAAACATTATACTTAGTTTTCTACCCATATTATGAAATCCTGACATTCCATTTAAGTGGTCTGGAGCCTCATATATTGTTTTTTCTTCCCTCAAAGATTAAGAATTTTTTTTCCCTTCATGTGCTGCGCTTCCTCATTGCACCTGTGTTGTTAATTTTTCACTGAAGGAAAGAAAACAAGTTGTTGCCTTAGGTCTGAGAAATGGTTTCTTCTTTTGAGTCTTCTAATATAGGGTTTTCAATTCTAAAATTTTCATAAAAGCCTCATATAAAGTCCTATTTTCATAATTGTTACCCTATTGCTGTGCTTAATTGGCAAACATTGAAATTGCATTCGAAAAAACCTAGAATTCTTCTTTGTTGTGAAATCATGACAACTCCAGATAGAAAGAAACACAAAGGAGGAGATATAGTTAGGTTTGAGCCCCAATACCTTACCTTAATAAACTCAGACCCAACAATTAGATTTGCAATTGAATAGGTTGGCTACATCATATTTTGTGAGAAGATCCAGGGTTATAGTGTGCAACTCACTAAAGAATTTTCTTTGAATTTCACCAGGGTGGATGTTAAAATTGGAGAGATGAGTTTTTCAGTGTTATATGTCACCATTTCAGATACTATGAAAATTTCTCTCCAAGGAGAACATTGGTTCAAGGGTATGCCTCTTGACATAATCAACTACAAAGATTTCTTAAAACCAAAGTACAGGAACAAGGGATATGGAGCTATTATCTAGAGAATTTCTTGAACCCTACAACAAATTTTTGAAGGTAATCCAAAGATACTTCACTTGTGAAGGTAGGTTTGGGAGAATCAATTAGCATGATTTTAGGCTATTGATGCACTTCACAGGAAAAATCCCTTTGAATCTGCCTTTTTATTAGTTCAGAATCCTTAGCAAGATGGAAAATAAGGTTGAATGTAAGGAAAGCCAAGTGGAGCATAGTATTTTCCATTTCTCTTTGACTAAGTTGTTGGTGGTGGAATAATTGAACAAGAAAAATCGGACATGGCAGACATTCATAGATTCATCAAAGTTGGCATTTGAGTTACCAGCTAGCCCTTGGAGTAAAAATTATACACCATCATCTATGGAAAGAGATGTGCAATCACCAGTTGAAAGTTAAGTAAAAAGGCCATCAACTTCACTTGATCCAATAGAAAAGAAAAGGGTTAAAAAGTTGCACTTTTCTCCTGAGGTAGTGGAGATTCCCAAGAAGCCATTCACTAGAGCTACTACAAAGAAACTTCCTTCAGAATGCACACTTGAGTAGCAAACTGAGGTTTTAGACACCATACTAGAGGATATTGTCTAGATGACAAACATAAGGAGATCTTAGAACTGCAAGAAAAACTAAAGAAGGCACACTTGGTCATTTCACAACTACAACATGACAATAGGTAATTGAAGAAGAGTGTTTAACAAAAGACACCTAAGATTGGTGAAACAGAACCAACGATAAATTCAACTCCATCTGTCACCAAGTCCAAAGGTAAAGAGAAGATTGTGAAAAAGGAAATTCAAGAGTTAGAGGCCCCATCAGCAAGAGTTCATGTGACCAGGTCTTCAGCAAGAAAGTTGCAGCTACAAAAGGAAGAGTCAGTGTAGAAAGAGAAAAATGTTGATGGATGAAGCGAATCATACTTTTCATAGACTAAGGATGTAGTTGAAACATGCCCAAAGTGAAATTGGTGAAGTTAAGAAGTTGGATGAAAGGGCAAGGGAAAACATATATGACCATTTGAGCATGTGTGAGCCAACATTGTCAAATGCTAAGTATATGCTGAAAAGGAATCTACCTTTGCATGAGAAGATCAAAAACATCTACAGATAGAACCTTACCTTAAGGAAGGAGCTAAGGGATGCTAAAAAATAGTTGGAGGAGATATAAGAGAAGGAAAGGGGAAATCTTGATTTGTTGGCTGAAGCAGCCAAAGTCTGAGCCTTGAAGCAGGTAATCAAAACAATTTTTTTTTTCCATCTTGCCCAAGTATACTAGTTGAATGGGGTTGGATAAGGAGGTTGAGAGTTTTATGTTTTGTATGAATTTTTTTGGGAAGCACAATCAATCAAACTTTTGAATTTTATGAAACTTTTTCCAAATGGAGCAGTTCACACAACATGCTACCTTTTGACAAGGCAAGAAGGTTTGATGAAAATGTAAAGTTTTGGAATTGTTTTGGTGAGTGGGGACTTGAAAAGGCTTTCAACATTTTCAACATCATTATTAGGTTGTTTATCTTATTCGGAGACCTCAGCATTAGTTATAATCGTGAAGGATAGGTTTGTTTGCACTTTCATACAGGTGTTGCGCTTTTACTGTAGGTGGAGTTTTGAGAGATGGAGGCTTTGCAGAATGGAAAGAGGATTCTCAAGGGGAAGTTGATGATGTCCAGGCTATTTCCTACGTGCATAAGTCATTGATCAGTTCAAAAAGTGATCAGAGCTATACCAACCATCAACTCACTGTGCTTTTGTGTTGTGTGTTTGTTGGACTAGGAAGTAGCACAATGCCATCACTGTGCTTCCACACAGTCAACCCTTTGACCGTGGAAATCATGTCTAAATCTTATGTAATTAATTTTTATGGTCATGGTTAATATCCTAAGGTGTCTAAGAACTTTGAAACTTGATTTAAGCATTTCATTTAATGTAAAAAATTAATAATTGAGAAAGCGTTAGTCAAAACAGTTCCTAGTTTTTAGAGAAGCAGTTCTATATTCGATGTGTAGGCAGAAACAAAAATCCTTTTATGGAATTTGGTTCCTAAAGGTGGGAATTGATTTTTTTTTATCTATTTATGATGTGATTTTGATGAAGCAAAGGGTTGGTTAGGGTTAGGAGAAGAAACAATGTGCATTGTATTTTTTCTGATATTTTCCCAGTTAATGAAAAAGACTGAGGTGTGACTTTATAGGGATTCTTGTGTCAGTTCCTAATGGTGATGTGATTTCTTATATTGTCAGTTTTCTCTCTTGTTATTTCCATGTTTTAATGTATGTATTCATGTTTTGTTAAACAAGTATTTATCTCAGAACTCATTGTCAAAGTTCTCTGAAATAATTTGCTAAATAGTTAATGTTTTATTCTTAAATGGCATTTAGAATTCATCCTTCAGTTAGATGCTCTATATGTCATTTTCACCATTCCTATGCTCAGCCTTCTACAATGAATTAAATTGAAAACACTAGCAGGACTACCTACATTTCCCTTGTCAAAAGATCCCTCATCCCTTCATCCTCTCACTGGAAATAGAATCAACTTTATATGACCGTATGCTCAATGCATTTTCTCTTTACCCTACCAGAAAATTGTTAAATCTATACCTATGATTTTAAAACCTAGCCTAAAACCTAAGTGATTGAACATTTGGATAGAGAGAACCCTCTCTGAAAATAGAAGGGCTAGATTCCATTTTCAAAGTGGTTTGTCGTTACCTTTGGGTTCCTCTCCTCACCTTGGAGGAATTATAGAGTGCTAACAAGGTGCAAACCCTCTCATTCTAGAATGCAAGAGGGAGTTGGATTTCGAGTTCGAGATGAAAGACCTTGGTTTGATGCACTATTTCTTGGGACTAGAAATATGGCAAAAGCTGGACAAGATTTTCCTTTCACAAGGAAAATATGTTGTACAATTGCTCAAAAGATTTGGCATGGTTGAGTGAAAGTACTTGCCTACACCTAAGGAGATGAATTTCAAGAAGTTATGTGGAAAGACTATTGTACCATACTTAGAAAACCCCTCTAAGTATAGACAAATGGTTGGTGCTCTGATGTTTCTTGTAAGCACTCGCCTTGACATATGCTTCGAAGTTAAAACTTTGAGCTAGTTTATGACCAAGCCTCACCATGTATTGAGATATCTACATGGGACTATTAACCTTGGATTGAGATATGTCATTGGAGATGTTAGACTACATGAATATACAAATTCATATTGGGCTGGTAGTGTTGTCGACATGAAGAGTACTTTCGGATGTTGTTTTAGTCTAGGATCTGCCATGATATCGTGGATGAGTAGGAAGAAAAAATATGTAGCCCTTAGCACTACTGAGGTCGAGTATATTGCATCCATATTGACAAGTTGTGAAGCTATTTGGTAGAGGAATCTCTTTAGAGATCTATTTGAGCAGGTTCTGGATACGACAATCATCTATTGCAACAACAAGAGTGGGATTCGTTTGTCATAGAATCCTATGTTTCATGATAATTCCAAGCATATCGAGATTATATATCATTACATTCATGACATGGTGTAGAGAGGAACTGTGAGACTCCTCCACATTTCAATAAATGAGCAGATAGACGATATCCTCACCAAGGCTTTGCCGAAAGGGAAGTTCTTGGTCTTTAGAGAGCAACTTCGACTAGTTCAGATGACCCTGTCGAATAAGGGTCTCGGTTGATCAAGAACATTGAGGAGTGTAGTTCCCCCCTGGTTGAGTTCCTAGGGTGAGATATGGAGCTATAGTGCTCTTGGGGATGAGAGACCTCTGACTAATAGGATGTTGAGACATGGGATCTCCCCTAGTCAGATTATGCCCTAGTTAGCATCCTTCCCACTCTACGAGATAACCTCTCCCATCTGGTGAATGGGTTGAGGGGCTTGGGATAGAGTGTGATCCCTACCCCTTTGTAGTAGGTGGATGTAGGTGTTCTACCATCTGAATATTTAGGGTTAAGATGGATGATTGGGGACAATAGGGTAGAGTGTGATCCTTACCTTTGGTGAGTTTATATCACCTAATGTTAAGGAATTTGGTATAGAGATTGATCCCTATGCATTCGGGTAGGTTGATCTTGCCCATTGCCTTTGGTTCTAGGTGGTAGCCATGGCTCTCTAATAATGCTAATGATTCTCGGTAGAGTCTCCTTGAGGGTCATACAGGTAGGGTGGTAGCTGGAGCTCCCCTGTAGCATTTCTTCTTCTCTAGATTCGAGAATGTTCAACATGAGATTAGAATAGACAAGAAAAGTTGGTACATGATGACAGGATGGCATGATGATCGATTGTTAGATATAGGTAGGTGGAATTCTCCCTAATTGAGAGGGAGTGTTAAATTGTGCAACTAGGGCCAAATTCCACTTTGGACAACTCATTTTATGGAGATAATCATTGCATTGAATCCTCTTTTTGAGAAGACAAAAATTGACTTTTCAAGTACTAAATTCAGATAAGGGAAAGTGAATTTTGGGAGTCAAGACCACAAATACAAAATTCTTAAGGTTGACCTTAGATCAAATGACACATCTCATGGTAAAAATGACAACCCTCAAGTAGTATATAAACAAAAATTCCCTCTTGCATCATTTGGACATCACACAACAAACATTCTTCTTCTCTCTTCATATGTTTGGTTCGTACAGGATAAAGACAACTCTATTCTTCCTCAATTGTGTGAGGGTTTGGAGGCATGTTTGATTTCTCTCTTTGGAATCATTGACTTTTGATGATTGGGAATTTGGTTTGGTTTGGTTTTCTTATTTTTTGGATCTGATTAAGGAGGTTGAATTCAATGAGGAAAGAAGGATGAAATTTTGAAGCAGTTAGACCACATTTAAACACTGTTGACTTTTCTACAGTTGAAGTTTGACTAGCGTTGGGCAAGGGTCAACAAGATATTTTTGACTTAGATTTTCTTGGAGAAGGTCTATCCCAGCAGGCCATATTTTTTGGTAGTAATAATGAGGAATTTTGAGTATTTTAATTATAGTTGACCGCAAAACAGAGTTGTACTTTTTCCTTGTCAATTGAATAAGTTTGACCAAAGTTTTTGGAGTTTTTTACTAATCCTTGACCAGAAAAAGGGGATGCATTTACTAGGCTTTGGTAAAATTAAATTGAAGTAGAATTGACCATTATTTAACCATCTTTGAAATGAATGGTTAGGGCAATCAACTGTTGTTGACTTTTTGTAGATTCAACAATTGACCACATTTGACTCTTCCTCATCATTTTGACATTGGTATATTAATTTTACATAAGATTTATTGAGTATTTGATATTGTTTTGGATATTGGCTAGTCAAAGCTTGACTTTGAATCTTGGATGATGCACTCTCCGTCTTGAATATTTGAAGACAATCTAATAGAAGAAGATTTGCAAAGGGTTTTCCCCCTAATGGGGTTTTTCCTTGGTCATTGACCAAATATTGTGCCTCTTCTCTCTTGGTTGTCTTTCATTTTACATGTTCTATCTACTATTTCTCTTATGCCATTGGCTAACTGAATAAGTGAAATTGTTAAAATAGATGTTATTGGATATTTTTGAAGTAATAGTTGTACCATAGAACAATTGATGAAAAATTAACAATAATATCGTAAAGAAGCAAAAATAAACATTCAAAAACAATATAACCAGCAATGCACAAGTTCACAACAGTGTACATGGGAGGGGGAACTCCCAACAATTCCCCAAAGCTTCTTTTATTAACTAGAAATATGTTACAATAGTTTACAAGGGGCTAGCTAGGCTAAACCTGTGCACTGCCCAAGTTTAAAAAAAGTGGCGGTTGTTGGCCCCGCCGAGCACACCTGCCTAGAACACCCAAGTCCCTCAACCAGGGCGTGCCCCACCTGAAGGTCAACACCTTTCCCAGTAGAAACCCAAAACCCAGTGGCCCAGAAAACCCAGAAAACCAACCCTGTGATGTGCCCATAAACTTCGTTTGCCTGGGTGAACCTCTATTTTCTATGACCATGTCGTTTGCTATGTTTTCCCTTTCCGTGTCGTGTGCCCTTTATTTTTTAGTTGTGTTATACAGCTTGTGTGAACTTGTATGTCGTGTGTTATGTTCATGCTTTGTTCAGGGTCAAGTGAGTCTCTACCTATACCCATTCATACTTAGTTCATCATTCATATGTCGGCTAGGTTGTGTTTAAGTGAAGTTCAAGTCACATGTATAATAATAATAATAATAATAATAATAATAATAAAACTAGCATGATGTGACCCTTATACCCTTGGCTCTTTAATCAATAAAATGAGCAATAACATGTTCAATATGATAGCCAATCAGATTGAACATAAATAAATTAAAATATTATCAAAAAATACAAAATTTCAATGTTCAAAATTAAACTATGGAAACTTTGCAACTTTTTTTGGTCAAACCCAAACTAATATGGGTTTGAAAAAAAACTCAATGCAATATCTTGTTGCTTGGGGCAAGGATAATAACACCACTAAATAAAATAAATGTTAATTGAATAGAAAAATAAAAAATAGAGAATAAAAAATGAATAAAGGAATAATTTACATATAAAAACATAAGCTATAATCTAAAAAAGTATAATCAATAAATTATTGAATATAATATTTTTAAAAAATTATATCAAAAATATTTGGTGGTAATCATAAACTAAAATAGTAAAATTTCCCAAGAAGTTATAAAAAATTGATGTTGGTAACCCTATTATATTGTTAATCACTCCAACTTCATTCAATGAATTTTGAATTTCATACTTATGGTATTTGTAACCACTGCTACCAAATTTACCCAGTTTCACCAACCTGACAACGTTAACATGACACGAAGAGCTACAATGACATGACTCAACCTCGTAGATCCAATTAAGGAAGTGGAGCCAACAACTGGAACTTACCAACCACAAACTAACATCCTACAAGACTTAAAAGACACTCAAAGGCAGAACAACCACTCCAAGTACCCAAACCCTAAGCTAGATTTCTCTTTTAGTGACCTTGGCCCACAATCGCATACATGATAAGGCCTCCATGCGATTATAGGCCTCCAATTGAATGCATAAGAATGTAAGGGTGTGGTTATGTCCCAAAAATTCTAATTGAGAGGGCGTGGTCTTGGATTTTGAGCCACCATTTCAGGCTAGCCTCTAGACCATTGCCCAGAACTTAGTGAGACATTCCAGAATGATAAATAACCTCAAGAAAAATCCATTCATACAAAACTTGATCAAGGACACAACCTAACTAGGCCTAACCATGATAGTGATTTCATCAAACATATGGCGAACATGTAAGCTACAAGTCATGAATGCATATTTGATCATAATAGTTTGAGATTCACCTGAGAATCACCAAGAAGGTCATATGCCCTCTCCACAGAGTTGCAACAACACTTATTAGTCCATTCTTTCATCAACCATTCATATATTCATCAAACATGTTAAGATATATATACAATATACATCATATAACCAACATATAACCAACAAATAACCAACATATAAACCATGATAACTCAACTCTAATATCACCAACATAATCAATGCATATGATCATAGATCATAATAGAAAATACCTCATATTAACATATGAAAATTCCAACCAAGTCACTGAATTCCACATACCACCCAACCATAGATTGGTCTGAACCAAAAATTTCTTTCACCCATTCACGCCTGTGCCATATTCCAAGCATGAATGTGGGATCTCATGGAATAAACCAAACAAAACCAAACTAGGTCTTCTAGAGGCAAAACCAACTCAACCCTCAAACACTGATTCCACCACACATTCAGACATCACTAACATCAACGAGATCGATCTCTACCTAGTTTTCCAGGGCTCCAAGAACTAGTAACTCAACCCATAGCCTTCAGTGGCTCTAGAGCATTTGTCCAACCTGTCTCTAGGACTAGTAGCTCAACCTACTATGGGATCCATAGCGTTTGTCCAACCTAGATTCCAGGACTAGTAACTCAACCCAAGTTGTTTTAGGGCTTCCAGAGTGTTTGTTCCAACCCACAAGCAAAAGGAATTATGAGTGCCAACTAGAAAAAAATCAAGTGGAAAAACACACAACACCATGTCTATCCAAGAAATGGAAAGGCAAGGCTAAAACCACAATCAATCCAAGAAATCCTCCATGCCAATGACAACACATAACTAGATAGTCACATGTACGCACCATGCATCCATAAATATGCAAGGAAAACACACATGCAACATGTTACCTGCAAAGCAATCCAGTTGTAGTTGTTGATCCACTTGTTCCTTTGTGATTTCTTTCTTTCCCCTGCCTTCTTTCTCCAAATCCAATGTATGCTAGAGTGCTCCAAGAATACTCTAAGTGTGTGAGAGAGAGAGAATGAGAGAATAGACAGAGAGGTCCAAAATGGAACTGACAAAAGTATGTGAAGTGATCCTCATAAGCCTTTTTATCATTGAGGCTTCTATTTTCTTCATTTTCCTTCATTTTTCTTTCAATTTCCATCTCATGCAAATATGTGACCCTTTATCTCCCTCTTCTCCTATTTTACTTTATTTTCATAAATAAATGCCAATTAATGCCTCTTTCCCTTTTTCAATTCCTTTGCAAATTTCCTTAGCAATAATAAACCGAAGTGATGCGCACTAGGATGTTTTTGCCCAACATTCAACTTGGAATACATGTCCCATGAACTTGGTATTGTATTTTTTTTACATGGAAAATCAGCCATGGGTTGTTACAAACCCCTTCCCCTTGGGGGAACACCGTCCTTGATGTTATATGACACCTATAACCAATAAACCGCTGAAAACAAAACATACTACATACAGAGGTTTATAACACAACTCGTTGCAGTACTTACAATGACCACTGTTAAAAACATAACAAACATATTGTTTAGTGGAGCTTTATAACACCACTCATTACGATATCTACAAATACAACCACATATACATGTGCATAGTTGCTTCAACCAACAAATAATCTTAATATTCATGGAGCTTTATAAATATAGCTCAATACAATATTCACAATAATATAAACATACATACATAGGCACATTTTCTTTAACCAACAAATAAAAGGGTATGATGTGTGTATCAACAACAAGGGAATCCATAGACTCACAACTCCACCCTCAAAGTAATAACAGGATTGACCTCCTTCCCAGGAAGTCCATAATCCACTATCAAAATAAAACTTGCATCCAATGTCCAGCGCTACGATCCTTGCGCTACTTGTTCTCTCAGTGAACAGTTAACGACTCATTGTCCAATGAACACTCCCAATGTGCTTTTGATTCCATATGGCAATGCTAATGACCAAAAAAAATTCATTCCTCGACCTTCCCTTCTTTACTACATAGTCCCTTGGGCAATCTGATCACCCCCTTCCATGTAGTCACACACCTTCCAATTTCCATTGGCATCCCCTTCTTTACTACACATTCCCTATGGAGATCCATCCCTTGAAAAGGTTTCCTCGCATCAAAATGTTCAAGAACCAAGGCATATCCCTCCCTCAAAACCATCATATCGATCATATCATGCTCATGGAAATCAATGGACACTATTAGGTACCAGTGTCCCACAATGGCCTTGCTCCTGAAGTGTTTTACTAGCATATTGCTTCCTGTTCCAATTCATTTTGTCATTGTTGTTAATTCTTATAGTTAGTTTCAATGAGCCAAACCAAGAATTTCCCATGATTTCCATAATTTCCATCATCATGTATAAACATATCACATCTATTTAGCTCAAAAATCAATCGTCATAGATCAAAATCATAGATCACATGTAAGTATCATAAATCAGAGTCATAGATCACATGTAAGCATCATAAATGGGAGTCATAGATCACATGCATAACTAAAACTGAAATAAAATACTCATTAGGGGAATTTTGAGGTCTAAAATGGGCTTCCTAAGGAAATTATAAAATAATAGTGGAAATAATAAAATAAGATTAGATTACATCATCAAATTTTAGAGGGAAGAAATAAAAATTCAACTCAAATTTTCAACTTATCTCCCTTTGGGTTTACTCAAAATTCAAGCGGAAACATTCATTGGATGCAAAATTTGATTCTTCATCCAAAGAGTACCCATGTTTCATACTTTTTATGGACCCTACTACATGAAAAATGAGAAATACATGAAAAACGTGATTGCAATCACATTTTTTCATGTATTTCTAATTTTTCGTGTAGCAGGGTCCATTGAAAGTATGCAACATGGGTACTCCTTGGATGAGGAATTAAATTTTGCATCGAATGAGTACTCCCACTCAAAATTTGAGTAAAACCTTAGGGAGATAAGTTGAAAATATGAGTTGAAAACATAGTTTTATTATTTTATTAATTTTTAATCTTTTTACTTTTTTACTCCAAAAATGGTGAATCATCCCCCATGGTTGACATCATCATCTTGAATCCTATTGGTTCTTATAAAGTTTATTTTGGTTGTACATTTTTCTTAGGAGGCCCATTTTAGACCTTAAAATTCCCCTAATGAATACTTATATTTCAATGGGTCCTTTGCTTCTACCTTTATTATTTCCATACACACACTAGATCGATTACCACACCCGGCAAGAATCCATCACCTTCTCTCCTTTTCACTCACATAACCATACACACAGTTCTCATCGCAACACATACACCCACACACAATGTACAACACCACACAATACATACACCTACACTTGGTGTACACCACAACACATACACTTACACCCAGTGTACAAGACCATACACATACATACACCTGGTGTACAACACAACACATACACCTACACCTAGTGTACAACACAATACATATACATACACCCGATGTACAACACAATACATATACATACACACCGTACAATACAACAAATACACATGTCACGATAGAATGACTACACAATACACATAACAAAGTACCACATGTGCACAACACAACATGTACAACATGTACAAAGTACCACATGTACACAACAACCCTTGCACAATTTGTACACATCACCACATCTAAAAAACACTACCTACACAATGTGTATGCATCACCACATGTACATATCACCACCTGTACCACATGTACACAATACCACATGTACACAGGACCACCTTCATGACGCACAACACCGCATGTAGAACACCACCTGCATGACGTGTACACAATACCACATGTACACAAAACCACCTACATGATGTATACACAATACGACATGCACATAAAACAACATGTACCACATGTAGATAGAACCACATGCACACAACACCACACACATACACCACCACATGTACAACATGTACATAGCACCACATGTACAACATGTACACAACACCGCTTGTTCAGCATGTACACAACACCGCCTACACAAAGTGTACACAACACCGCATGGACACAACACCATGTGTATCATATTTACACAACACCACACGCACACAACACCACGTGTATCATATGTACACAACACCACATGCACAACATGTACATATCACCACATGTACACAATAGCACATGTATAACATGTGCAAAACACCATATATACATAACATCTCCTGCACAACGTGTACACAACACCACATGTACACAACATCATCAACACAATGTGTACACATCACCAAATGCACACAACACCACGTGTACCATATGTACAGAACACCACATGCAAAAAACACCACATGTACAACATGCACACAAAAATGCATATACAACATGCACATAACACCATATGTAGATAGCACTGCATATACAACATGTACATAGCACCATAAGTACACATCACTGTTGTTATATGAGATTTACGATTGCGGACAAAAGTATCTCCCCTAGGTGTAGGTGGCTAACCTAGAACAACATAGAGACAAGGAACACAATGTTTTTCCTTACAGTAAATAGATGGAGTGAGGCCTACCTAGAATCCTTCACACACTTCGCTCCTTCTTTAGCTTGGAAGCTCCAATTCTAGCTCTGATTGCCAAAATTAGAACCTGCATAGTCAGATAACAAAAGCCAAGAAACTACAAGATCTACGCAGTATCGTCTAAGTACTTAATTCAATAAACAAACATGGTATTGAAATAAGTGAAATAACAACATCACATATAGGAAAACAATGAATTCTTTGCATTACTATAAATTGAAGGAGATTACAACCATAAGTAGCAGTTGATCTTGCAGAAGAGCTCCTCCAAGTTGTTGAATTGTCATTTCCTTGTCACAATATGTACCTCCAATCACCCTAAATGCATGAGATGATGATCACTCACTACAGTAGCATAAGGGCATAATCACTCTCCAAAAGCCAACCCAAACTAACCAGGTGCTTGTGGAATGAGGTAAATATATAGGAAGGAGAGGTAGTTCATGAATTCTTATCCATTTACCAATCTAGGATTGAGATCCACCTTTGATGGAGGGATAGGATCAAAGGATAAGTGGTGAAAACTCCAAAGTAGGGAAGGATAGGATCCAAATGTTTTATCCAAGGTAAGTAGTTGAAACAACTTCTGGAAACTCCTAGAAGAGGAAGCTTATGGAATCCTAATCATTCTCTCGTGTTTTTAGAACCAACACAGGTGAAAAGGGGAGCAACCTGTTGGAGACCAATGTAGGCCATAGTGGAGAAACCTCCTGGTGAACGCACCCCAGTAGGCTTACAGGGAGAGTTGGTCCTCAAATTGGCTCATATGAAGCAGTTTAGGGCTAAACAAATGGGAAATGAAAGGTATATTCTGATGGATTTTTGAAATATAGTGACAAGGGGGGAATAGGATGTTGATTGATCCCATTAGGAGGCTCACTGATCGAATGTGACAAAATGGCCTATAACAAAATGCTCCCTAAAGCAAAAATTCAGAGATGATGACTGATGACTGAAGTGATTTACCTTGTGACAAGTAGGGATCAAGGAAAACCGGTGAGCTTCATCTGTTACGACACATTTACAACATCATATCCTTGTTTATTGAGGGAGGCATACCCATACTTAGCTCATAAGCTAACATAACATGTAAAATGATCAAAAGACACGCCCACATATGCAACTAGTGGACCCATGACTGGATGACAATCTATATGATCATGACCATCATACATTATGATCTTTGTATAATCCTGAAATCGCATCTCAGATGGCAGAAACTAGATCAAGGGTCTTCTATCTCGTTCACATGACCAACCAATGTGTGATTCTAACCATGTGAATTAATGAGTTGGAGTCAAACATGGTAGACACTATCTGATTATCGACCAATGATGTAAGTCGTTAACAGATGTGGGAGAAACCATGATGATGTTAATGGCTCTCAAGGTACTATAGTACAATCTGTATGGTGTGAATGAATGAATTGATGTCCAACACCACATAGAATCTTTCGGTTGAAGGACATTGATGTAAACTTGTCACCGAGAGTGAGGAAAGTTTCAATTGATGTATGCAAGCACCAAGGTACCAAAGATGTTCCAAATTAAACTTCCTGGATAATGTGCTGATGTCGAGAGGAAGCAACCCATCGTAGGAGGCCCTTGATGTATCCCCATCATCGACACAAAATGGGCATGATGATTGAGACAAAATTATCATAATGATGTTGACATGGAATAGGATCAGGAAAGAAAGACATGAAATCAAGGCTTAAGAATATTGTAGTAGAGATCAAATGAATGACTTCTCTTGAACACAATAGTGACACTGAATGTAGGTTGCAACATTGACCCAAAATCAAAATGGAGGCTCTGAAAACGGTATGATAACCAAAAGAAAAGAAGATTACACAACCCAAAAACCACAAAGATGAAGTGGAAGAGTGTCATGTTCAAGAGTGACTCGATTCCATTAGCAAAATGGAATCCCTTTTTTTCCCAATTTCCCCAACCATACTAGTCAATACCTCTTTATTTTTTAACAAGCTTGAGGAGGATAACATATGGTTGATCTATAAGTTCATCCTTCGAATGAATCCATCTGATTATATTTAACGAACCTTGAGAAGGAGTGGTTCGGTCTTGTCATGTTCAACAAGTCCATCACAGTTTGATGTTTTAACGAGTCCATTGAAGGCAAAACTTGACATCTTTTTCATGTTTAGAGGGTTTGAAAAAGAGGTGAAAAATAAAACTCCAGATGTCCCTTTTTTTAGGTAGTCCCTTAGGTCTAAAAAGGTAGAAAACAATACCCAAGAGAACCTCTTAACCATGTTCGACTAAGGTATTCCTTTTTCGTAGCTAGTCTATCTTAGTCTGGAAAAGGGTTAAACTTATACTTAGTAGACGTATTTTTATTTACTTTAACGAGTTCGAAAAGTCAAGTGCTTGAAAATATTTCATATTTTGGGAGTTTGAAAAGCGTTGAAAGATGACTCTAGGGGGTTCCTTTTTCATAGATTTAAAGAGCCCAAAAAAGAGATAAAAGTGTATTTTATGGTCAAAGTAACATATTCAAACATAATGAAAACGAGCTAACAATTGTCGACCTGCTCAAAACACCACAAGAATGATTAAACATATTTGTTTCATAGAAAAAATGAACCATATCTAGGTCAAAACACTAAAAATGAATAAAATAATGAGAAAATGACCATAAATATTCAAAATGACTTGTCATTTTTACCATTTAACATTTTACCTTCAAGAGTGAGTATTTGGAGCCCTTTTTCCCTCGATATTCTTCAATTAATTGTGTCCAATATAGGGAACCATTTCAGTGTCATCGCTTCCAAGTAGGAACTGAAACCTTTCTCTATCTTTCTACGGTCCATTTTTGTGTTTTCATGCAAAATTTTTAAGGTTTCAAGGCCCCCGGGGTTCATAAAAAATTCCATGGGACCAACACACCCCCCTGTGTCGAAAACAGTGTTGCACCTAGGCATAGTAGCACTGCAAGCAGAGGTGTAATGCTCTGGTAGAAACCCCTGGGGTGTGTCGAGTGCATTTTCCTTAGTTGCCTTTCAGTTTTGCCTCAAATTTTGTTAATTTTTTTTGTATGGGAAAGAGCCTAATGGATTCCTTTTTGATGTTTCAGGTACCCATTAGCACAAAATGGCATTCATCTGGAGAGAAAGAGAACATGAGGAAAAATATTTGAATGCGGAAAATGACCCTTCTACAATCCAGGCATTAAAAAGTTGTGGGTTATTGAAATTATTATGGCTTCTTGGTATGAGGCAATGAATGGAGTTGTTGAAGTGCCTTGTCCATTCATGGGATATTCAGGCATAGGTGTTCAGGTTTGGGGAGAATATTCTAGAGATACAGGTAGAAGATATTTACTTTTTGACAGGATTGTCAAAGCAAGGTGCCCCCATTTCCCTTCTAGGTGGAAGAAGTAGTGGCGAGACGGTGAAAGACTATATTGCTACCTATTCTAGACCTCGAGCCCTTCCTAATAGGGATGGAAAGATAAACAAAAAGGATGTAACCCAATTACCTCTGAGAATAATCTTGTTCATTATCGCAATATTGGCAGGCAACTCAACACTACATGTAGCAAGCAAATCATACATGCAATATGGGATAGAATGTCTAGAGCTGAAAATATTCAACTGGAGTGAGGGTGTCTTGGTCAATTTGAAGGAACATATTACTAAAGAAAAGGAGGGGAAGTTGAAGAAATTCAGCTATGGCATGATCTTAGTCTCTTTTTCTCTAGAGTGGATGCCACTACTACAACCTCAACAGATTGTACTTGAGCCCATCGATTTGAGGACTCCATGGATGAGGAGGTGGATAGACCATATGAGCTGACATGCAGGCCCATCAGTGATCAAATTTTCACCAACCTTCTTTGGGTGGCTATGCAGGCAGTTCATCATTATTGATGATTTTCCTTAAACAGGGATGGATTTTAGTGATGATCTCGAGATCGAGTTCCCTGAGGGTGAGAAATGGGATGCTTCAGGTAAGATGCTTTGACCATTAATATTTTGAAAGTTTTACGATTTTTTTTGTGTTTTTTGATGTTCCCGAGGCTAAACTATTTGATGCTTTCATGAAGATATTGGACCTGTTCAACCAATAGGTGCTACATATCTTTGTCGCCCAAAGAGAAAACCACAGGAGGAGGTACTGGTACCAGTATAGGTCATTGTTGTAGGAAGGGATGCGCTACAATATCCTAATGTAGCAGAGATCCTGTCAGAGGTGGAGTTCCACATGGAAGGAATGACACACACGATTTATGAGACCATGGTCGATTAGCTTCCATTGCGACTTCAATGACACACAACTAGAGTGCCTAGTCGTATTGGTCGGTTATTGTGAAAGATAGCTTGTGTAGTGTCGTTTTATCATGAGCACTATTGATTTGTCTACTTAGATGTTTTGCATGTAGTTTTTATATGGACTATGTAGACATATGTGTCTCAGGGCACACATTTTGTAAAACCAAACTTAATATATGTATATATTTTCAGTGTTTCCTAGTTTCTATTCTTCTTTGAATATGATGCGATGTGAATTGAAATTTATTTACATTCTTTGAAAATGTCAATCTAAAAAAAAACTGGCTAGGGAATTTGATAATGTGTTCAGATTTCTAGAAATATGTTCATATTGTATGAAATCGAAATTCTTTTCCAAAACATGCACTCTCAAAACCATGAGAAGGATGGTAGGATTTCTCACTGAATAGATATTTGCGAGTTGTAGTACTACGAGCTGTGAGTCAATCCCGATGATTATACGACAGATACCATGTGGAATAGCATCAGAAAGTAGCTAAACCAATATGCTATACTCATCGATGTTGTTGGTCGAGTGACCAATGCAAATCCCTTTCATGCTTACTAGCTCATCATTTGGAGAAAAGACGGCCCACATTGTGGAGGATAGGTTTTGAGTACTATGGATAGCACCATTAGCATAACCAATATACGGTTCGAGAGATGTTGACATCTACAATCCAAAAGTAAATAGAGTCAACATAAACCATGGGAAACTCTGAAAAACATACTGCAAACACACTCAACACACTTATAGACACTATATACACAGTGTACCATGCATGGGATCAAGCATAGTCTTTTTGAGGTACAACACATTTCTAGGTTGTGCCAATGGAAATCCATCGAGATATACTAACTCATAAGCCCCTTTTGCAAGGACTCACTTGAAAATGTATGGGCTTAGCCACATAAGCTAGAACTTTCCTCAACCTAACTTGTTGGCCTCCTGGTCATATAAGAGAACCAGATGTCCTTCAGAGAAGATTGTAGGCTTGACACTTTTGTCATATTGCACTTTGATGCATATTTTATGGGATTCATTGGCTAACATGGAATCTCGCTAGGTTTCATCCAAATGAGTCAGATGTAAAAGACACTCCTCCTCTGCGGAAGTAGCAGGAAGAAGTTCAATAACTAGTTTGAGTGATGGAATTTCACATTCAATGGGGATGATTGCTTCTAGACCATACACAAAATGGAAGGGTGTGAATCCAGTAGCAGTCATAACTGAGGTTCAATATGCCCATAAGGAAGAAAAGAGAAGCAAGTTATAGTCCAATTTGTGGACCCCTATCATACGTTGAAGCATAGTCTTAAGAACTTTGTTAATCGCCTCAACTTGTCTGTTAGCCTGAGGATAATAGGGAGTGGAATTTTCATGTGAAAGTCCTAATTTGGCAGCTAATTTGGTCATCATATGATTCTGAAAGTGCTTTGCGTGATCTGTTACTATTTCTTGCAGAACACCAAACCTAAAAATCACATGGTTGAAGAAAAAGTATGCAGTTGTTTTATCAGTATTATTGAATGTAGGCATCGCTTTGGCCCACTTAGTAAAGTAGTCAACAACGACAATGATATATCCATGGCCCCCAACCAAGTGAGGGTTACATGTCATAAAATCAATGCCCCATTTTGCAAAGGGATCAATGGCAACAATGAGATGCAATGGAGTAGGCGAAGTTTGGAATTTTCGATCATAGATCTAGCACACATGACATTTTTGGACTGTGAGGATACAGTTGTGGAAAATGGTAGGCCAAAATAACTAGTGCGTAAGATCTTTTGCATGGTAGTGTAACCAGATAAGTTTCTACCACATGGCCTCGAGTGGCCTTCATTCAAGACTTTCTCGTCCTCCTCGAGAGTTAGGCACCTCCGTAAAATCGCATCGATACCACGACGGTAAAGATTATCACTGATAATCACATAGTTTCGGGATTGGTACCAGATACGTCGCTGCTCTGAGTGAGAGGTATTAGGATGGAAATTCCGGGTCTAGAGATAGATGATAGAATCTCCATAGCATGGGTCAGATGATGAGATCATGAACAATGACTCGTCTGGGTTGGAATCTTCAGATGTAGATTCAACATGAAGGGAAGGGAAATCGCACATTAGCTTGGCAAAAACTAAGGATTTATTCGACCTGGATTTGATGAAGTCCAGGTCGAAATCTTGGAGAATAAATATGCACTTAGAGTATTCCCCCCCCTAGGAATTGATGTGACAATATGTATGTCATAGGGTTGCAACCCGAAATGACCATAGTTTTGTGAAGCAAGATGTAATGGTGAAATCTATGGACGACTTGAATGACCGCAAAAGCTAACTTTTCCACATGAGTATACCAGATCTCAGTATCGTTGAGGTTATGACTCAGATAATAAATGGGATGTTCAGTACCCATATAATATTCTTGGATCAACACCATAGCTATAGTAGAGATGGTGGCAACAAGGTACAGGAAATAGTCGCGCCGATAGTTGGGGGGATATAAAAGAGATGCTCGAACCAATACATCTTTCAAGAAATCAAACGATTTATGTGCAGCGTCATCCGAATGGAAGGGAATCCATTTTTTCAGTAATAAAGTAAATCCTTTGGTCATTTCATCATATTTAGGGATGAACCTCCTTAGGAATTTGGCTTTCCCTTGGAGTCTTTGTTCCTGGACAAGGGAGGAAGGTGCATGCAAGTCAACGATTGCCTGGACTTTTAAAGGATCAATACGAATTCCTTGTTTCAAAATGGTGAAGCCAAGGAGCAGACCAGAACTGACATATAACACACATTTGTGCAGGTTGATTCGAATGTTATAATGTCTACAACGGAGGAAAATGACCCGTAAATGCATGGGTTTATCAACCCGACGCTTCGAGTGAGAAGGGAGATTGTCCAAATATATTTACATGAAGTGCTTGATATCATGGAAAGTGTATTCCATCACACGTTGAAACGTGTCCCCTACGTTATTTAAAATGAAAGGAATATTTCTATAAGAATAAGTACCCAAGGGACAAATAAAAGTGGTTTTAGTTTTGTCCGCTGGAAGAATGTTGATTTGATTATAGCCCGAGAATCCATCCATAAATGAATAAATTTCGTAACCAGTGTAGTCATAAACAATCTGGTCAATAAACGGGGTTGGGTAGTTGTCCTTTAGACAAGATTGATTTACATCCCGATAATCGACACATACTCAGATCATGTCCTATTTCTTCATGACAGGGACAATGTTCGATACCCAATCAGTTAAAATAATGGGGTGTATGAAACCAACCATAAGAAGCTTTTTGCTTTCAATCGAATGGAGGCGCTGCCAGATGGGTTTAGCATCAGGATACATCTTGATTTCATGCACTGCGATGTTTGGGTCAATACCTGGCATTTCCTCATATGTCCATGCAAAGACATTTCTAAACTCACAAAAAAGGCTTGATAAATATCAATTTCATATGACGTACAAGATGTTCTGATGTATAAATTTTTGACTATTTTTGGTTTAATTGAAATATCGAGAGGAATGGTTTCTTTGATATTTGAAAGGTTCTTTTCAAAGTCGATCTCATGAATGGAAACGAAATTCATAAAGGGTTTGAAAAGATTAGGTAGGTACACACCACTAATATTATCTTCAATGGTATTTGGGAAGGAGGAACGATGATGATGTTCATCCCATGGTGGATCGTTGACATCATGATGTCCATAATTCTTTCGTCGGTAGTGAATGTAAATGAGAAAGCATCAGAGGGCGTGCCATAATCCAGTGATCAATATACCCAATTAATCAAACAAAAAGTATGGGCCGCAAAAGTCAATTCCATCAAACAAAAAGTATGGGTCACAATTTTTTTTGATGTTAGTTTCATCAAGGACAATCCATGGATAGGTCAGGATTGTAAATGATGATGTCATGTTCATATAAGAAACTGGAGTAAAGGAGCTCAAAAGGGGAGTGGGATGGAGCGAAAAAGTTCCCATAAGTGATGAATCTTTCAATAAATCAACTCGAAAATGCTTATAGGAATGTAGGGCTTTCCATACAAGAGGGACACTTCCAGTAACATTGGAATCAGAGGAAAAAAAGGTGAGTTGATCTATGGCCATGATCCCACCTTTATGAGGAAATGAAATCATTTGGAAGTAAGTTGAAACAATGACAGCGATACCATAAACCTAGGTACGTCCTAGTAGAATATTATAATCTAAAGGTCCATCAATAACTTCTACTTCAATGGAGATGACTTTGCCTCCTAATTCCACTTGGAGGGAATTTAAAATCTCACAAGGTTTGTATGTCCTTCCATGAAAGGCTTTTAATGTGGTGGTTGATTGACTCAATTGGGGTGAAACAATTGCCTTCTAGCAAGACACGGAAATGATGCAGGTCGAGGCTCCCTCTCCCACAATAGAACGATGAATTTTCTTAACATGAACAATGACCTGGATCATAAAAGATAACTGAGCCGGAAGTCGAGGGGCATAGTTTTCATGAGAGAAAACCACTAGGTTAGAATCTGATGGATCCACACATTCGATAGCCGAAAATAAGGCCTTTTTTTGCATGGGAAAATTTTGCAACACCTCAAGAGTTGACATAGTCGAAGGAGGCTGAGCCAAGTCTTCAACTACGTTGTAATTTTGAGAAACTCTCGAACGAGGGTTGAAAGAAAACTTATGGCTAACATCCTTTGGAGGCTTGATAGTCAATTCCATAGGATCCAGAGGTGGAATAGGATCAGATGAAGGTGGTGTTGAATTGGTAGGTTGATCAGTATCCTGACCATTCGGTGGATTCTCATTACCATAGTCCTTATTCCGAGTGGCCACCATGACATCAGATTTTAGTGTTGAGGAGGAAATCATTATAACTGTGTTAGACAAAGAGGCATCCTGAGAAACCATATGGGTCTCTTGATTGGGAAAAATATTAGTCAGCACAATGGGAGAAGTGGATGATTTAAGAAACAGATTCACTTTATCATGGTGCGAACAATCATGTGTACAGTGTTCAACATTACAAATCAAGCATGGGTATCGATTTCGTTTCTCATTGGAAGGTGAATTTGTTTATTTATCCTGTAGTGAGTAATCTTTATTTTTCTTACCTTTACCTTTCTTCTTGGTTCCAGGTTGCTGTTGAGACTTTCCTTTATTAGATGACATGACATTTATCTCGGAAGAAGAAGTCGTTGGAGGATGATATGGAGGGTTTTGTGTAGGACCGGTAAGAGAAATACCAAATGGTTTACTCACCAATTGCAAACTAGCATAACCTATAATGCCATCGACAACATGAGATTCTTTACCTTGTGGAGGAGGAATAGTATTCAAAGGTCTCGGAGAATTTGGAAATTGGTATCTTATCATAGAGCATGTCTGATTGGGTATAAACTAGATCTAAATACTAAGAACGAGAAATAACTTGCTCTTTAGTCATGACTCCACCTTTGGCCACATATTCTGTTATGGGATATAACAAATACTTGACAAACCATTAAGCTAACAACTAATGGAGAACATAAGTCTTGACCAAACGACGACGACATCTTCACTCATGAATGTGATCCAAAATGTGAGTAGAGTCTGATTATTTGAAGTTAGTCAATAGTTATGTTACATTTTTGTATTTGATGGGAAATTGGAAATGTTTGAGTAAGGTAGCGGATAAAGTGTTGAAGTCGTGAAACAATGCTCTAGGTAATTCAATATACCATTTAGTTGTAGTACCTCTAAGTGAATTGGATGAACACTATATATGATACATCATAACATGCGTCAACGGGTCTTCTCTTGGATTCCCATTGAATTTTGGGATATCATAAGGAAACTTAGTGGGAATAATCGACCACTATGGTGAATGAGTGATAGGATCATTAGCAAGCTGAGTTAAATCTGAAAATTCAAGAGTAGTCACAAAAGGAAACTATCAATTAAAGTCCAAAGGCGGATGACCTGGATATGAAGGGATAGCCTTGGATACAGGTACTTGCATTCCTGGATAAGGAGGGTTCTTATAATAAGGAACTTGGTCACTAGAATATGGAGGATTTTGATAACCAACATACAAGTGGGTTTGTTTCCCAGTCCTAGGATGGCGATAAAGTTGTTGGAATGGTTGGGATTGGATTTACCGGCATTGAAAAGGCACTTTATGTGATCCATATTGTTGCATGTTTGGGGTTTTCATTGCTCCCTGGTATGGGTTTGATTTAGACTATGTCAAATTTTAAAGAATTTGACTCACCGAAACTTGAGGAGTACCTTGTACAACCGATTGAGAAGGTGAAGAACCTTGCACAGGTTGATGAATCAATATAAGGGGAGAACCAGACACTGTTGAAATGGGTTGTAAAGGTTGGATCACATGTATTTGAGCTTGTTGAGGTTTTGACGGATAGGTAGGAATTTGCGATGAAGATGGTGCGGTTTGAGGATTCAACAATCGATCCTAATATGAACCAGTTTGTATGGGTAAAGTAGGTTGCCAAAAACTCGAAGCCATTCCAGGATAAGGAGGACTATAACGAAGCAGATTACCATATTGAGATATACCAACAACAGGTTGGCCCCCTTCCATGGGAGGAGAGCATGATGGAGGAAATTGTCGTCCAGATGGAAGGTAACCAACATACGGAGGGTTTGGTTGTTGAGGGTAGATTTTCCCATTGACATAAGGGCCATCCTGCTACTCTATTGTAGGTGTGGATAGAGGTAGAGGAGCAGACTGTGTGGCATTCATAAGATACGTACCAAACATTATTCAAAAATTTGATGTCATGGGAGAGGTCCAAGGACTCAAAGCCACAGCAATAAAGGTACCAGATAGTGACTGATAGCGAGGTGGGATGGACAAGCCACCATAAACATGATATTTTGGTGATGTTACAAACATAGATGAGGATGTGATGCTAGATGTCTCAGCCATAGTGGTGGACACAGGATGGGAGTTTGAATAAGTTCCAGTCATGGTTAACAATCCCAATGAATATTGCTGCGAGAGATCCACGGGTAGGCCCAAAGAATCAGGTAAAGGAGATTGTGTCGGCAGTTGAAGAAATGGAAGAGGATTGGTTTGATAAAAATAAAGTCATTCCCAATGAACGAGAGTAGAAGGATGAGGCTCTTATTGTGGGATCTCTTCAATACCTATAAGTCTGTATGGAAGAGGCTCACCATGAGGCCAAGATATATTGGTTCTGCCTGAGACAAAGGAAGAGAGGAGGAAGGTCCCAAAGACAGGTAAATATGGTTGAGGCTCCTTATGTTCAATAACCTCAGGAAACAAATTTTATGACTCAGGGAGATCAAATTCAATGACCTCAGGTAACAAAGTTTCAAGGATTTCTGTTTCAATTGTGTCATTGTCACCAATAGGAACAAATGTAATCTTGGGTACAGAACTCAAAGGGATAGATGATTATGGCTGATCAATATAGGGTGGAGGTCTAGAAGTCGTTCACGATGTTTCCGATTCAGTATTTTGTGTTTGCATATATCTAGGAAAACAATTAGGAGTATCCTCTCGAGGAAGTGGATGCTTATTCTTCATTATACGCGAATGACGGGGAGGGGGATTTTGTTCTTCCATGTTGGACAATCAATTTTATTAACACAAAAATAAATAAATAAAAATATGGTAATCTAGGCATAATGGATTACCAAGCAACCATGAACTACAATATAAACATTGGCGAACCAAAGACTTAATGTACGATAGCCAATATCCCCAAATGTTGTGTTCGGTGTATCATGGTATATAAGGCCACAGACTTGGTTACCTATGAATGAATATCAACCTATTGGGGATTCCCAAAATATATGTGACTATATGTGGGAGTGCCCGTAATAGTGTTGCATAATGCATAACCATTCGATGAGAGCATTCCCATATACTTTATGTGCATGGAGCGCCACCAATATACTCGATGATGCAATGCTGGCATACAATGAAAAATCCTATGTTTAACGACGTCAGAACACATCTCTGGCTTAGACCTCTAAATGCCTGCTTTAATGCTAAAAATTATGCTTAGGTTGATTCAATAAATTTTACTGTTTATCTTCGGTTATGTTTCAGTTTTAGGGCTCACCACGAATGTCACTTGAATATCCTAAAATGAAAATCTAGCATGAAAAAATAGAAATCCTTTCTCTTTCAATGAAAATCTAGTAAGGGAAGGGAATAACAAATCAAGATGCAGCACACAATATGTAGAAAACAAGATGCAAGATGCAATTTCCTTTCCAATGCAACTCTTCCTATGCTAATGCACATGAAAAACCCTAAATGCTGATGCAAAAAATTTCTTTCCACCACACTTAATCTTTGAGATGAAGAAAACTAAGATGCAGATGTTCAATTACTAATTCAATTACACTTTTTAGAATGAGGACTAAAACAACAATTCATCCAAGCGACTAACAACCAAACGAAAATAGTTTGCAAGCGACCAAGTGATAAGAACAAATAAAAATCAAAACCAATTCTTACAAAAGGAAAACAACACAAATGCAAACCAAATGGAGGCTTTAGAGAGACCACAAGACACTGAAGACTCATGGAAGTTCAGCTGGAAGTAGGCTGACCAAAGATAGGCTCAAGAACCAAGGCAAAATTCATGCAAAAATAGGGGCCAACGTTGGTGTAGAAGAGGCACCAGTGCATTGCAACGTTGGTGCAGAGTGGGCCAGGGTGATGTGCAACGCTCTGTCAAAGTCATAGGGGGTGCATTGGGCCTACAAAAGAGGATTCTGATACAAAAATTGCAAAAAAGAGTCATTGAAATCACTCCTAGGTCTGTTCTTGGTTGGATGATACAACATAGGTCTATCAAGGAGGTAATGAAACACTATGGACATGGATACCACCATGGGAATGCTTCATTTCCTAGTGGAGTTGCCAATTTATTATACGGGATTTATGATTGTGGACAAAAGTATCTCCCCTAGGTCGGTAGCTAACCTAAAACAACAGAGAGGCAAGGAACATACTATTTTTCCTTAAAGTAAATAGATAACGGAGTTAGGCCTACCTGGAATCCTTCACACACTTTTCTCCTTCATTAGCTTGGAAGCTCTAATTCCAACTTCGATTGTCAAAATTAGAACCTGCACTGTCAGATAACACAAGCCAAGAAACTACGAGATCTATGTAGTATCATCTAAGTACTTCATTCAATAGATCAACATGGTATTGAAATAAGTGAAATAACAACATCACATATAGGAAAACAATGAATTCTTTGCATTAATATAAATGGAAGTAGATTACAACCATAAGTAGTAGTTGATCTTGTAGAAGAGCTCCTCCAAGTTGTTGACTTGTCCTTTCCTTGTCACAATATGCACCTTTAATCACCCTAAATGCATGAGATGATGATCACTCACTACAACAGCATAAGGGCATAATAAAACTCCAAAATACAACCCAAACTAACCAGGTGCTTGTGGAATGAGGTAAATATATAGGAAGGAGGGGTAGTTCATGAATTCTTATGCATTTACCAATCTAGGTTTGAGATCCACCTTTGCTGGAGGGATAGGATCAAAGGATAAGTGGTGAAAACTCCAATGTAGGGAAAGATAGGATGTAAATTTTTTATCCAAGGTAAGTAGTTGAAACAACTTCTGGAAACTCCTAGAAGGGGAACCTTCCATAATCTGATCATTCTCCTGGATATCTAGAACCAACGCAAGTGCAAAGGGGAGCAACTTGTTGGTGACCAACATAGGCCATAGTGGAGAAACCTACTGGTGAACACACCCCAGTAGTCTTATAGGGAGTGTTGGTCGTCAAACAGGCTCAGATGAAGTAGTTTAGGGATAAAACTCCGGGAAATGAAAGGTACATTCTTAGGAATTTTGTGAAAGATAGTGACATCGGGGGAATAGGATGTTGATTGGTCCCATTAGGAGGCTCATTGATTGGATGTGAAAAAATGGCCTATAACAATTACATATGCAACATGCACAAAATACCATAAGTATACAACAATAGTACTTCACATACAGAGACCACACTGTCTCTACCAAGAAAACTTTCTTCTATTGTCTTTCCACTATCCATGCTTGTCCCGGCGTCTCACAGAGTACACTTCTCTTATTCCACTGATGTATCCTTCAATATTACCTACCATAACATAGACATAAGCATAGTATAAACATATAGTATCAATTCATATCCATATGATACCAACCTCATAGATATGTCAGGGTTACTCTATCCACTTGATTCCTCATAGCCAAGAACCTCTTAATGTCATTTACCTGCATAAGCAATCATTCCTCCGCAAGAATGATCCTTGACAACCCTGTTAGACAATGCCATTAATACACATATATATACATATATAGACATCAACATAATTAAAATCAAAACACAGTTACCTGATATCATAAGGTCAAGGTTAAGAGAACTCCCTTTATTAGTAAAAAACATGCATAACATTGAGAACAATAGTTCCCAACATAGCCAAAGCATCTAGTGCCTCAAATACATTTACTTTACATTTTTTGTTACCTTTCTCATGATTGTCCTATTATCATCCATTTACCCCATTGGAACCAACCAATGCAACTGGTTGTCATATTATTTCCTTCAACTGCCATTTACATGCGTCGAGTTTAATCGAGTCTTACATTAGTTGTTGGGATTCATTCAGCTCTCCCCAAGCTCCATTAACTTTCCTCTTTCCCCAATAAATTCCGAAGGCCCTCAAAACATAAAAGATAAGAATAAGAAATAAATGAAAAGAAAACCATGAAAAATAAATAACAATACGACACCACAAAAAAAGTGGCATGGTCATGCACTAGACATAAAAAAAAAAAATCTGCAAATACGGTGCAAACAAATAAAAAAACACTAAAGCACAAAACTAACAACAAACACCATGATTCAATCCCCATTGGTTATCAATGCTTCTGAAGGAAAGATCAATCCAATCCTTCTTCAATATTTCATGGAAGTCTCTTTTGCCATGCAATCCCCTACATCATACTTCCATAAACACATAACTGTCAGTGCATAAATAAATATAACAACATATTAGTTTCCTTACATCATTGTGCTAAGCACATTGCTTTGTATTTGAACACATACATATATCATCTGTCAAGGGACTCCAATTCCTTGACGAATCTAGCCATAAGTGAAAGAAAATGTGATACCTGTCAAATACATGTTCAGGAATATAGCACATATCCACATAACGTCAAACAAAATCAAGGTTAAGAAGACTTCGTGTATTCTTGCAAAGCACTAATTCATTTGGAATTGCAGTTTCAAAACACGGCTAAAGGAATTATCATCCAATTACTTTCTTTTACCTTTTACCTTACTACAATTGAGTCTTATTATGTTCTGACACATCACCTAGTTGTTAGTTATATATAAACAAATAAATTATTACCTTCATATGCTAATACCAAGCATGTTTCCCTGCAACTTTTCACACATGTCAGTCACATGTTCCAAAGATCAACACATTGTGTCTATTAATTTGAAATCAGCCTTTACCAAGACTAACTTCCATGTTATAATCTGAAATCAACTCACAGTGGTTAATAATAATACTACTACTAGGACCCACTTGTGCTCAAGTGCATATCAACTATCTCAACACATAATGTGTTAGTACAACTGTCTTAAAACAAGATCATTCCTTCATGCAATCTTATAGACACATGCTCATATCATGCAATTAATCAAACATTCAAACAACCTATAAACATACCATGTTATCTAAACCAAATTGATGACATAATCAAACTCATACCTTAATGTATTCCAAGGGAGGCTATCACATCTGCATAATCCAGTCTAGATTAGTACGACATAATATCATAAATATATTGACATACTTGAATATCATAACCCTAACCATCTTCACAGGCCAATCCAAATTAGTACGATAGATAATAACATCATGATCTTAAATGCAATAACCATAACCATCATGTGTGTTATCACATTTTTTTAGTCTATATTTTTTTGAAGTGCTGACAAAGGGAGTGTGAGCATGAATTTGTAATAAACATGGTTAAAGTGTTGAGAAAATGACTATCAACGTTATTCTAGTTTTGAAAATTTAAAATTATGCTGACATTCAGGGTGTCAATGCCAAATGGAGAAATTTAAATTTTTGTCTTATACTGTGTTGACGTAATCCACGTTAGCTAAGGAGCAATCATGGATCAAACACGCATTGGGGAGTCGAATGGTAATATCACATGATATATGGTTGGATTCCGCCGCTGATAGGTATGTGGGTTTAAAAAATTATGATCACATGATAAGATTTTTTCAAATCAGTTGTCAGTTCGTTATAATGATGAGCATCTTGACACGTTTTGGAATAAGTTACCCCATATATAAATTACTTGTATTACCCATGATTGAAATGTTGTTTTCTTATGTTAAATGTGGATGGTTTGTTAAGTGTTCCTCGAAGATATAGGATCAAATCATGATCCCTTTCCTGTGCTTCTGCTTGGCTGTGAAAAATATGGGGAGGAGTAGAAAATTGAATAGGAGTGAACCCAAGGCTCCCGACCTACTCAAAGAGTATCCTAAAATCCAACAGTGGTTTCGAGTAGCAGGATGGGAGGAATTTTTCAATCGGTGTGCAATTTACCATGACGATGTCGCTAGAGCATTTTCTGAAGCCTTCAATGGTCAATAGGTGTTTGTTGGAGGAATTACCTTTCAAGTGACAGAGGAGATGATTGTTGAAGTCACAAGATTTCCTACAAATGGAGAGAGGGCATTCAAAAGTCATGTTTTAGATGATGTCGATGTACCCTTCTTTCTGAAATATCAATTTAAAGAAATGAATTAGAGATCGAGGGTTGAGAGGTCCTAGCTAAAGGATGAATGCCATTGTCTCCTCTAAATCACCCAGTCATATTTTGCCTGCGAAGGATGCTACAATCGGTTCAATCTCTATCACTTTTGATTTTTGGCTCACATAGAAGGTCACTTAAGAATGATACCCCTTATTTTTTGTTGGAAATCCTAACGCATATTTCAACTAGAGTTAGAGCAAGAGAAAATGCATCCTCCCATTTTATATATCATAAGGGTCTAATAAAAATATTAATTTAAATCCAATTAATAAAATTTGGGAGTACATGGGCATACTTTTTTGTTTTGGGGAGGGTTTCAACCTTAGCTTGAAAAACCAAAAAGGGGTAGGAAGAAGGGTAGTAAAAAGAAAGAAAAACACAAAACCCTGAAGTAGGGACTTCATCTCAGAGAACCTCATCTGTATAAACAAGGAATTAAAAAAAGGTAGAAATAGTTCCTCCTCTGGTTCCTCAATTATCCAGGGTTTATACTAGGAAAGGTGATAGACTAAAAAAAGTAAAGGAGACCCCTCCTCCCACTAAAACCCTACTTAAATACAGAAAACATATAAATAAAGCTAAGGGAAAAATGATTGAGCCCAAATCTGAGAAGACATCAGTAGAAAAGGAACCCGCCTTGGCAATAATGTTAAAAGGTGGAAAGAGACCCCACACTAGGCCATGGAACAAAATAAGACTAAAAATAAATTTGAAACAGAATCCTGAGCTCGTGTTCAGCATGGAATCCCCCCACAACATGTTTTGGTGCTCAAAGCCCAAGTTTTGAGTAATATCATTGTAAAGCTCCGCGAATTGCGGGCGTGAAGTGCGAATTGTATGTTAGAATCATAGGGTTGTCCGCCCTAAGTTTTGAATGTAGCGTCAGCCTACCCATGGTCCGTGGACCATGGGATTGTATAAATAGAGCGAGGCTCTAAGTTGTAAAAAGAAGAATGAAGTAATACAATAGATGGATAGAATAAGATAGCGAGCATAGAGCAAGAGTCTAAGTATCTTAGGTCGTAGTAGTAGGAAGAGGCTCTGCAGCTGAGTGCGTAGAGGTCTAGTAGAGTCCACATCTGAGTGCGCAGACCCCTGCAGCTGAGTGTGCAGGGTAGAGTTGGGTCTGTAACAGAAGGAAGAAAATAATAAAGATAAGTTTTATCTGAATTTCGTGTATCTGTTGTTAAGTTATTACATGTTTGATATCATTGGAAATTATACTGTTTATTTACTGCGTGCACTTATATGAATTGTGAATATTGTTAAGTATAATTGAAAGCGTATAAATAAGTTAAGTTAATCAACTAATATCGGGCTGCAAGTAAGGACTTGGGTAATAACACTATTCGGTCCCCGAGTAGCGCTGTGCAAAGGCAGCATCTTAGGCTACGAGGTACGGGTAAGCGCACATAGCAACGTGCGCGCAAGGTCGAACCACGAACCACTTGAGACCATCAGACATCTCCAGGGTGAGGAAACCTAGTTCTAGCACCCTCCCATACTACTTCGGGTGAGACCTCAGTCCACGCTCCGCGGACTGTTGCTGAAAGGGCCAGTTGTACCGGGATTTGTTTGGCTGAATCAACTCCAAACCTGGGTCAGGCCCCAACAAGCCAACAAATGCTTCCGTTGCCAGGACTGGGATCTACATAAGGGATGTCTGATGTTGTGTCACTGGAATCCAACAAAGAAATAAATTGAAGGGTGGTTGGACAGAAATATTCACAAGTTCGCAGCGTAGGAAAACATGAATCCGTGAGTATCAAAGGAACAGTGGTTAGAGCGCTACTTATATATGAAAATCCATGAAATTTTCTTTGCATCCTTCCCCTCTGAGTTGTATGAGTGGATCGCGAAGCTAGCAGACAATCAGGGAAGGTGTAGGCTCGACAAACCGATTGTGTGGACTCCAGAATTGGTGCGCAGACTAGAAGCGTCAGAAGATAAGATCGTGCGTGTTGTGGACCATTGGCTCGATTGAATTATAGGAGGATTTATCACCGAGTTCGTGGTAGATACAACTATCAGCTACAACGAAGTGGAACGTCGCTTCCTCAAGGAACCGCGAGGTAAGTACATTAAATCATTGAACACTTAGATCAAAATGTTACTGTGTGAGAAACAGGTTATGTGAATGATGTTTGGGACTATGCGAAGTGGGAGGATCTACAGAAATGAAGGTAGAGCAGAGATAGAAAATATCCCCTTGATTTCGCCGCGACGGGAAAGTGAGGAAGAGCTCGTGAAATTTTCTCCGAGAAGCACGATCAGTCTGATAAGGCAGCGAATTCCGCGCATACCACCCCCACCTACACCACCACCAATTTCACCATCGTCACCCCCATCTCCACCCACACCACCTTCGCCACCACCATAGTTCAATATGGCGAGCGTGATAAAACTATCGGTATTCAGAGGAGTAGGGAACAAAGATCCGGACCAATTTTGGTTCATAGTAAAGGCTGTATGGGAAGCATAAGGAGTCGTGGATGATAATATAAAGAAGGAAATGCTGGTAAGCACGTTGTAGGATCACACACTGACATGGTACATTAATCATTCTAATGACCATCCAAACGAAGGGATCACAGATATCGAGGCTGTGCCAAATAGGGAATTTAGCAGGCCAAAATCAGAGACGCAATCGATTATTGGGTTTAAGGAAATCACGATGTTTCCAGGTGATACCCCAGGGGATTTGGACCAGAGACTGAAGAGTATGATTCACGAAGGAAACATGACCTTGATGGATGGACAACACCACGCATGGTTTGTAGCATCACTGACACCGCATTTAAGGATGGTGCTGTCACAACAAAAGCTATCCACCTAGGCTGAAGCTTTGGATATTGCAATGAGATTGCACGAGACCCCAATACAAGATCCTGGTCTGGGAGTCCAACAAATACATGTGCAGCTATAAATTTTGTGTCTGGAAATGCAGAGTTTGAAACAGGATAGGACAACTCGGCCAGAGGCGCACAAGGAGGTATGGTGCATAAAATGCAAAGGCCAGGGGCATGACAAGGACCACTGTCCAGTTTTCGCGAATTACTTGGCGGGAGGAGGGCCAATGCCATTAAGACCAGAGGCACAAGAAGGACCAAGCACGACACCTACATTATAGTGCATGATTTGTCAGATAGGAGGAAAACACACTACAGATAACTGTCACCTATTACAGAAGTATATGCAGATGTCCCAGCAATTGTTCTGTAATTTTTGTAGGTCGGTAGGCCATGATGAGCGCACCTGCAGAAGTTACGAGCTGATGATGGATCAGGCTCCTGCCTATAGAGTGCAGACCAAAACGTGAGCCTTCGATCCAAATGCAGGGATGGCGCGGGCTAGATTTCAGGGGCGCGGATGAGGTCGAGGTGGAGTGGGACCAGGAAGGGGTCGCATACAACTAATTTGTTACAATTGCGAAGGGCCGGGGTACTATGCCCACGATTGTATGAATCTGGGGAGAGCATCATGTTTATAATGTACCCAGTTCGATCATGAGATGGAGGACTTCCCTACACTGATAGCGAGGTTGCGCGATAAAGGAGTACTCCAACCTCCCCCGACTTAGAACCTACAAATGATGAGGTCTCAGCCGCGTGAAGAGGACCCAAATGTAAACATAGTGCTTCGAAGTGGTATCACAATCGGAGATGACAGAGGTAAGTAGCCTTAAGAGAATGCGTGTGTTCACAAGCCTCCTACAAAGGAACCTGAATTTGATTTGGAGCGCGCTAAGGAGACATTCATGGAAGCTAAGAAGAGCTTCACGGAGGCCTCCACTTCAGGTAGTAAGGATCAACTAGAACTAGAGATGGATCCTTCAATGCTCACTACCTTTTTGGAGACATGTATGAAGTTGTTGCTCGACAGCAAGGCTGTGAAAGGACTATAGGAACTTATCACTAGGTGCGCTAGGTCAGGAGAGCCACGCGTAGTACGAAAGCTCGAGAAACATACATCGCGAACAGGAAGGGAAATGAGATTGACTGCACAAATCGGTGAGTATGAAATGGATCAAGTAATTATGGATCTAGGATCGGATGTGAATGTACTGCGAAAGTAGACATGGGAGCGCATGGGCAGGCCCATGTTACAATGATCTCCTATTCAATTGCAAATGGCGAACCAACAGACTACTCTACCCATGGGAAGATTGTAGGGGGTAAGAGTGGATATTGAAGGTGCGAGCTCGCTTTTAGATTTCAAAGTGATAGAGATTATAAATGATAGCAATCCCTATCCCATGCTACTAGGCATAGACTGGGCCATTGATATGAATAGAGTCATAAACCTGAAGAAGCGCAAAATGATTTTTGATAAAAACACACTATGTGTAGTAGTACCGCTAGATCTTGCCGAAGGAGAGCGATACACAGAACTGGTGCGCGACGATGATAGTGATGACGATTTCAATTGTATCTACAAGATAACCACGTGAGAGTAGGATTGGGTGAATCCAACAACAGATGGTAGAATTTCATGGGAGCGCGACAACTCCTGTACTTCGGATTCAGATGAAGAAGTAGAATGATGGCAGAACTGGTTACACGAGGTAACCTGTTATGAAACCAGCTCAAGAAAAGATAGAAAAGATAGATCAATGCCTTAGAATTCAGCCTCTTCGAGGGGGCAACCTCCTTTACATTACATAAATGAACAATTCTTTGATGATTCAAATGACAAAACCTCCTTTCTATATATAGGAGTCTAAGGAGTCACAATATAATCTAGCCGACCTAACAATAATAATATAAAGCCACAAAAATAACAATAGAGGGATTCTATGGGGCACAGAAATAACAATATGGGGGTAATAGGGGCACAACAATATAAATAAGGGGTATAACTATAATAGTAATGGGGTAATCACTAGTATTATAGGGACCCAACATGCCCCTCTCCTTCAAAAAAGTGTTGTCCTCAACGCTTGAGTAATTCTGGATACTTCTGCATAAAATTCTCATCCTCCCATGTGGAATCTTCAGCGGATAAGTTCTTCCACTTGATAAGATACTCTGAAATTGATCGATTTTGTAGTTGTCGAGTTCTTGTTTCTGTGACTGCTTCCGGTTCCAATATAATTTTTCCTTCCTCGTCAAGTTCTGGCAATATTGTTTGAATTGGGAGCTTGTCACCTATAACCTTCTTTAAACATGAAACATGGAAAACTGGGTGCAATCGAGAAGCTGCAGGAAGCTCCAATTTGTATGCCATAGTACCAATCTTTTGCAACACCTTGTACGGACCATAATACTTTGGTGATAATTTATTATCCTTCTTAGCTTGCTTTAGGGACATTTGCTTATATGGTTGTAGCCGTAGGAATACCCAATCACCTACATCAAAACTTCTTTCACTGCGATGTTGATCTGCCTGTTGTTTCATTCTATTTTGTGCCAACACGAGGTTATCCTTTAAGAGTTGGAGGACTTGTTGTTGATGTTCGATGTGATGTTCCACTGCCTGAACCTTAGAATTTTCTCTTAAATATGATGTGATGGATGGTGGTTGATACCCATAAAGTGCCATAAATGGGGTCATTTTTGTTGCTGTATGGAAGGAAGTGTTATACCACCATTCAGCCAGAGGCAACCATTTGACCCATTGTGTCTGTTTATCAGATACAAAGCAACGAAGATATCCTTCCAAACATTTGTTTACTATCTCAGTTTGCCCATCAGATTGAGGATGATAAGATGAGCTATGAGCTAACTGAGTACCAAGACAAGAAAATAATTCTGTCCAAAAATTTCCAGTGAAAATGGGATCTCTGTCACTTACAATAATCTTTGGGTTTCCATGTAGCTTTTGAACTGTTTCCATAAATGCAGTAGAAACTGTACTGGCTTTAAATGGATGTGATAATGCACAAAAGTGTGCATACTTGGTAAGTCTGTCAACTACCACCATGATGACACTCTTTCCCTCAGACTTGGGTAAACCTGTGATAAAATCCATTGAAACCTCCTCCCAACTTTGGCTTGGAATGGATAAAGGTTGTAATAGACCCGGTGTCTTAATTGTTTCAACTTTATTTTGTTGGAAAACCAAACATTCCGCCACAAAATTTTGAATATCTGATTTAAGGCCATCCCAAAAAAATTCCTTCTTAACCCTGTGGTAAGTTTTTAAAAATCCTGAGTGCCCTCCTAAGGGAGAAGTGTGCAATTCCATAAGAATCTTTTGTTTTAGCTGGGAATTCTTACAGAGGTATAAGCGATCTTTGTACCATAATGAATCATTTTGCCAGCTAAATGTATCAGAAGTACTGGAATCTTGTTGTAGCTTTCGAATAAGTGCCCACACTTCTTCGTCATTCTTCCATTCCTCCCTTGCTTCGTTTATCCAATCTGGTTGGATAATAGAAATGGCGCACAACAATGCTTCCACATCCTCATCCTTTCTTGAGAGTGCATCTGCCACCACATTTTGCTTCCCTTTTTTGTAGATGATTTCAAAGTCATAACCCAACATCTTTGTGACCCACTTTTGTTGCTCTTCAGAGGATAATCTTTGTTCTAAAAAGTATTTAAGGCTATCATGATCCGTTTTTACCTTGAAGTGTCTTCCCATTAGGTAGGGTCGCCATTTCTTAAGTGCATGGAGTATTGCCAACATTTCCTTCTCATAAATAGCTTTGCTTAAAAACTTTCCCTTGATTGGACGACTTTCAAAAGCAATGGGTCTTTCATCTTGCATTAGAACAGCACCAATTCCATTTCCTGAAGCATCACATTCCACAATAAAGGTTTTTGTGAAGTCCGGTGTAGCTAAGACCGGTGCTTGGCACATTGCCTCTTTAAGATGTTCAAAGGCCTTTGTTGCTTCCGGAGTCCTTAACAAACTTGTGATAATACCCTGTCAACCCAAGAAATCCTCGCAGATGCTTTATGGATGTGGGGATTTTCCATTCCTTAATGGCTTTAATTTTGCTAGGGTCTACCTTAACTCCTTCATGAGATACAATATGACCCAAATATTCCACCTCCTGGACTCCAAAGAAACATTTGGATCTTTTTGCATATAATTGTTTCTCCTCCAATAGTTGTAGCACCCTGTCAACATGTTCAACATGATCCTTCCAAGACTTGTTGTAGATTAGTATATCATCAAAAAATACTAACACAAATTTTCTAAGGAATGGTTTGAAAATTGAATTCATCAAACCTTGAAATGTTGAAGGTGCATTGGTAAGGCCAAAAGGCATGACCAAAAATTCATAATGACCCTCATGAGTTCTAAATGCCGTTTTCGAAATGTCTTCAATCTTCATTCTGATTTGATGATATCCCGAACGAAGATCCAACTTGGTGAAGTAAATTGATCCATGCAATTCATCCAGTAATTCATCAATGACAGGAATGGGGAACTTATCTTTAATAGTGAGCTTGTTGAGCTCCCTATAATCCGGACACATGCGCCATGATCCATCCTTCTTGTGCACCAATACTACTGGAGCTGAGAAAGAACTTTGACTCGGTTGAATTATACCAGCCTCTAGCATTTCTGCAACCATACGTTCAATTTCACTTTTTTGGACATAGGGATATCTGTACGGCCTGATGTTTGGAGGAACACTTCCTGGAATCAGATGAATAGCATGATCATGATCACGCATAGGTGGGAGACCTTTGGGAGTCTCAAATACCTTGGAATGATTGTCCAGGACTTTTTGGAGATCTGGAGAAATAGATGATTCCAATGTGGAAACATCTAGCGAACATAATTGTGCAATTACACCTCTTTGCTCCTTTTTTAGAAGCTTAGTCATGCCATTAGAGCTGATTATCTTTCCTGGTTTCCCTGCAATACCCCTTAATTCAACTTCCTTTCCTTCCGTAGAAAATTTGATGAAAAGTTCTTGAAAATTAAAAGCTATTGTACCCAAGGATTGTAGCCATTGGACTCCTAGTACAACATCGATGCCTCCCGTTGGAATGGAAAGCATTGGGCTAGTCAACACATATTCTCCCATGGATAGCTTGCTATTATGGAACTTTCCAGAGAAATTTATTGTTCCTCCATTTGCAATCATCACTTGACACTCTGGTGCTGGATATAGGAAGCAATTCAATTCTTTTGCTACCCTACAATGAATAAAATTGTGGGTGCTTCCTGAATCAATCAACACTATTACCTTTTTCTTCTTGATTTGTCCTTCTATCTTGATGGTTTGAGGAGTGGTAATTCCCGCCAATGCATTACAAGATATGGTCGGATTTATTTTTTCTTCATCTAGGCTTTGTTCCTGGAATATATCCTCTTCTTTTGACCTTTCTTGCTCCTTTTCTTCTTCCTCTTCACAATCTATGTAGAATAATTTCTTCTCAGCACACTTATGACCTTTTGTGTATTTGCTATCACAATTGTAACAAAGCCCTTTTGCTCTTTTTTCTTCCAATTGTTGTGGTGTCAACCTTGTAGGTTGTGGAAGACTAGGGCAACAACACTTCCGTCTTTATAGTTGTGAGTGGTATGCTTCCTAGTTGCCATAATTTTGCTTTCCATTTTTCTTGCTAACCTGAATGCCTTCTCTAATGAATCAGGTTCCCAAAGGCGAACATCATGTTGGATATTATCCTTTAAAGACCCTATGAACACATCAATCCTATGCTCCTCTGGAATATCTTTTACCCTTATGTTCAATTTTTGGAACTCCTCAATGTGCTCCATTATTGAACCCTTTTGTTTGAGACTTATCAATTGGCTAAAAAAAGTGTTGCTTTTTGTATCCTCATAATGTGCTATCAATTCTTCCGTAAAAATTGCCCAAGTGATAAATTGTTTACGAGAACAAAGCCATTGATACCATACAAACTGATTTGGTTCCAAATATACAGTTGCCATACGTACCTTTTGTGCGTTTTGCACATTATTGAGATCGAAGAATTGCTCCATCTGTAATATCCATGTGGCGGGATCCTTGCCATCAAACTTCCTCATATCGATTTTTGGAATATGGTGATTCTTCAATCCAACATTAGCGTCTATGGAATCATGATTAACATTTCTTTTGTTCTCATCATGAGTTTCCTTTACTACCTTTTCACCATTAGTAAGTATTTCTTGTAGATATTTGTCAAATCTGTCTTCAAATCTGCCATGCCTGTCTTCAAATTTGTGTTCAAATCTATCTTCAAATTGTCCATCTTAGCTTCCATGCCATTCATCTTAGCTTCCACGCCATTTATCTTAGCTTCCACACCATTTATCTTAGCATCTGTTAACTTTTGTGAGCGTGACATTTGTTGCACTTGTTCTTGTAATTTTGATATATCATGTAGCATTTCTTCCTCTTCTTCATGAGTCATGCTAGAGCTTTCAGGTTCCTTACTAGGTGTTTGCATTTTCTTTCCTCGGGGCATCAGTTACCAATAATAATGCTCTACTATGCCCTTTGAATTCCTTCAAAATAAATTTTCAAACCAAGCTTAAGCAAAAATTTAAAAAAATCTACACACCTTTTTTCACTTTGTAGGAGCTCGATATTGCCTCTGATGTATCTCTGTACTTTCCAATCATCTAGTTCTAAATTTGTGATCTGTATTATCTCTCTGTTTCCTCTTTCCAATGCCACCAGTCTGATCCAAATTGGATTCTCCAAGAAAGAGTTATGCACAATCTCCCAAGATGACCTGATTATAGACCTTTCCAGAAGAGCAAAGTTGTATGAAGTTCCACGTGTACAATTTTCGATATTTGGTTCTGAAAAAGATATACAAAAAACTACAGTCCGTCCTCTTTCTGTACCTTCTGATGAAATTTCAATCTAATTCCCAGAGAGAAAGTTATGACAATTTTTCCCAGGTCACCTGTTTTGAATGTAATTCAGGAGTCTGTAAAGAGACCAACTTCCTCAGATCATATCTCCGAAAACATCGCACGAAAAAATCTGAAATTCGGACCCAAGGTTCAGTGCAATTTCTTATCAAATGTGTTTTTTTTGCGACTTCTAAAACGTCACAGAAAAAAAGTTATAGCAAAAATGCGACGATGTCTTGTTTGGAGCAGCGAAACCCTAGAATCCAAAGCTCTGATACCAAATGTTATGAAACCGGCTCAAGAAAAGATAGAAAAGATAGATCAATGCCTTATAATTCAGCCTCTTCGACGGGGCAACCTCCTTTACATTACATAAATGAACAATTCTTTGATGATTCAAATGACAAAACCTTCTTTCTATATATAGGAGTCTAAGGAGTCACAATATAATCCAGCCGACCTAACAATAATAATATAAAGCCACAAAAATAACAATAGAGGGATTCTATGGGGCATAGAAATAACAATATGGGGGTAATAGGGGCACAAAAATATAAATAAGGGGTATAACTATAATAGTAATGGGGTAATCACTAGTATTATAGGGACCCAACATAACCACGCTAAATTGCAACATGATGATAAGGTCATTACGTTGTGTAGCAACAGAGGCTAGGGATCTGCCCATGTATGACGGATTGACATTGGTGGATGAATTCCTGAAAAAATTTGAAAGCGAAGTGCCAGAACAACAGTGGTTCAATGCTCTGAAATGGGCACTACGCGCTACGCCCGCAAGGTGGTGGGGTATGCACCAGCAGAGTTTCAGGGATTGGCGCGAATGTAGAAGGGGGATGCTTATACGATTTGGAAAACCTCAGCTATGGATGAGAGCCAGTTATGAGGGGCAAAACAACTTGCGTGCCCACCTTTCCAGATGGGTATAGACGTATGGAACGCAACCCACACAAACGAACATCGCTCCCATGATAGAAAACAGGAACAAAACGCAGAAGCAGGAAAGATGAAGCACGCCAAATATTATCCACGGGGAAGTCTTTAACAAGGTGTGTGAAGTGATGAACATGATCCACCATGTGAAACACACTGACTGGGACCTGCGCGTACCAGCGGTTCGATGGGCCTATAGGACCATGTGCAAAACCCTAACCGCGAGAGAAATTCCAAAGTTGCGAGATGAAGCAGGGACTGTAATCTCTGAGGAGCATGAAAATTTGAGTCTGCATGTAACAACACCCATAGATTTGAAAGTGCGCAAAGCCCGGAATGAAGAAATCACGTAGCTGTGAGAAACAAAACATATAAGACTTTAGGAAGAAACTCGACGGGGAAACTTTAGACTTTGTGAACTTGGAAAAGACTGGGTATAGCTAAAGGAGAAAAGTGCTTTAATGGATGCAGAGGCCAAGAGGCTGGAAAATGAAATAAAGGAAGCATTTCTCGTTGATAAACCAAGGATGGCAAGGCAAGGTGCGTACGATCATACTGAAAAATTGAAGGACTATTGCCAAGAATTGGTTAGTCTATTGTTGTGGTTGGGACTGCATATCACCAAACGCAGTAACCAGGGTAGCACATTGCAAATAGTAGAGCACGCGGTGCCAATCACCACAATGGCAGATGAGGATTCTCTGCGAACCACGAAAAAGGACGGGATGGAGCCCCACACAGGTGGTGTGACCACCTGACTAGCCATAGGAAGGACAGTCTTAGTGCTCCAGGCAGTTGAAAGGGAGCGCGGGACTATAAAATATTCTGCCTGGGAGCTGCGCGATATTGGAAATACACACAGAATCAGAATGTCACAGGGTTCGTAACCGCGCATGGAGGGTTGCGCTGCTGTGCGAGTTAGTTGGGTAGTGATCATTGGTGTCACTATTCATGATGGGATGTTTGATTTGAGGCCAAATGGAGTAGGCAGCAGGCATTTAAGACACGAGTTATGGGCAAGATTTGGGAAAATCTGCCGCCAACGAAGCATTAATGGCCCGAAATTGGGAGAAATGATTGAATTCAAATTCGAAAGGAGCTATAAAACTCAAAGGGCTGGACAACGAACAACAATTGGTCATTTGAGAATTGAGCGTTTAAGTAGAGAACAGAGTGTTGAGAGCTGAGCGATAATTGAGCCCCTAAGTTTGCGAGAGACAGAATACAATCTAGAGATGATGACGACCACTAAGGATGGGTTGGGGATTGAAGGGGCAACCGCCGCCGAGGCCGCGTAGACCCAAATGGTGGGGGATGTCCCAGAAGGCACCGAGGTGGTGAAAGAAATCCCAAATCACCACAAACACCGTGGCCCAAGAAGGATAAACATGAAATGGGTCTTGTATGAATGTCCTCGAGGAATCCACGACACAACAAACTATCTATGAAAGAGAAGGGGAAAGTAGTCACAATCGAAACAGATGAGGAAGAAGAAGACTTACAGGCCTTGATTGCCGTTGCAGAAGAAGAAGAAGATGTGGAAGAGGATATCCAACCGTTGCGCTCCGCAACGAAACTGCCACCGTATGTCCCTCCGCAAAAAGGGAAAACCAAAGTACCGAAGGACCTGGATGAAAAGAAAAGCTCCATTCAGACCCCGCTCCTCCCCAACAGTATATTATTTGAGGGAATGCACCTAGGCCACATGCCAACCATGAAATTTGAAGACTAGGACCTCGCTGACAGTGAGAAGTTCCCGTACCTAGAGACCAGGAACTTAATGAAGCAGAACACCGAGGGGGTGGTGATAATGTTAAAGCCACGAAAATGGTTGTGTGGTGTGGAAAAGGCTGGGTTGCTACACCTTTTATGGATACCATATTTCCACCACGCGCCTATCACCATTTTTGTCATCAGGAAGCTACTCTGCCTGGTGCATGATGGATACCTATGGCTAGAGGAGCCTATTCCCATCACGACAGATCTCATTCATCGTATCTCTTGGCTCCCCTGTAAAGGAAAGGACCCCACAACTATAGCCAAAAAAGGTAGCGATTTTTCTCTCGCAGAAGCCATGAAGGAAAAGTATAAGCTGGGGAGGAAAAAGAGGGGTTATGCCATCTCCAGCATCAAGGACAAAGGGGTGTGCGTAGCCACCCAAATCCTAGTCGGAAAAGTGATGAGGAAGTGTCGGGCTGATGAGGTATCGACGCTAGTGGTCGCGCTAGTTGAACAATGCGCAGAGGGGTCCAGTTCAACTGGGCCGAATTCCTCTGCGAGGAATTTTTGCTAAACTGTCGCAACACGTGGTTGCTCTTATCCATCTTGTTGGTAGTGGGAGAACTACCGGAGGATAGTCAGTTTTCCAACATTGACAGAGAGTTACCAGAGGCCACGAAGTACGCTTTGCTCTGGGCCACCAAGGATGCGAAATGGATTCACGACACAAAAATTTTCTAGGTGCTCATGGAGGCGAGCATCCGGATGTGGATCAACAGGAGGTCGTGCCTGTCACCTACGATGCACAATAGTTTGCAGAGTTTTGCAGACTTCAAAGCCGATATGCACAACATCTATATTAGGGCGTGGAAGGATCCGATGAAGTAGTGGACGAAGCTACCATTTGTAGCCACTAACGACGTGATCTTTATTGTATTGGAGACATGGCCTCTTGAGTGGCGCGCCGTAGATTTGGCGGAACTGGAGAAAGCGGCAACATAGAAAAAGAAGGATGATGCCAAGCTGCGCGTCACCTAACTGGCCGAGAGAAGGCGGAACGAAAAAGAGACAACTGAGGTAAGGGAAGTGTGCGAAGCGGCACACAAAGCCACGGAGTAGAAGAAGGCCGCAGAAGCAGCAGCAGCAGTGTAGACAACAAAGGCAATAACAACACACGCAGACTAGGGCCAAACAATGTCCGTAGGGCAGGAGGCAGAGGAAACAAAAACGGCAGAAGGGAGCACAGACCCAGGAGCCATGTCCACATAAATGACCACGCATCGCAGAGAGATCAGGCCCAAGGAAGAAGGTCAAGGCCTTGAAGCTGGCCATTGATCCGATCACCTTAACTGAAGGTGATATCCATGACATCAGCGAGACGGTTTGCGATGTCACAAGTGAAGGGCTTCAAGAGTTTATGAAGGAGCACCAGACTGTGTTGGGGGCCATCAGTGCGTAGCTGCAGGAGTTACAAGTGTGGCCCCCTTAGGAAGGTACCCTATCTGCCCACGTCGCACCAAGCACTTCAGTCCCAGCGTAGATGTTGCATGCAAGGATGGCCAACACAATAGTTTTGCCAGAGGTAGCGTTAGTATCGTCAAATGCAATGGATCGGTTGTCAGTTAGCATGATGGAAGGCCTTGGCCTTAATCTAGCTGCCCTTCCCCAAGAAACATTATATCAGCTATAGGATGGGATCACAACAGAGTTGCGTGCTAGAGAGAACCACGCGATCCAACTTCTTAGTGAACAAAAGATCAACATGGAGAAGCTCAGCCTGCAACGCGACGAGTTGGTGTCACAGAACCAATGGTTGATGCAGACGGTAGATGACGCTTGCCAACACGTCCTAGAGCTGGCTATTGCAGCAGATCTCTCAGTAGAAGTGCAGATCCATAGTTTGGAAAGTGGAGTCCGCGATGCGAGAGAAGAAACAACAAAGGTTCAGCTGGAGTTGAACCTTCAGATTGTCGAGCTGCGGCTGAAGGCACAGCCTTCCACTCCCCCAAAAATTAGAGAACAACATGCCAGTGCTATTGCAATAGGGTTGGAAGATATTGGCAGTGCAGTGTGCGATTGTACGAATATGTTGGAACATGCACTAGAGGTCCTCACGACTTTGCAGGAGGATCCCAACATCCAGCAGCTGGAGACAGAGGCGCGTGAACTCTAACAGCAGTACGACAACATCAAAGGAACTGTGCAGATAGTAGTCCTTACTCAGTGGCTTGCGAGGATGCAGCAAGCCAAGGCATTAAAGGAGCAGGTGGATGCAACACGCCATAAGGAAGCAGTTCTCAAAGCACGCGTTCAACCATGGATTGACGAAGCCTTCACAATCACGACAGATATTGAAGGGAAGCTCGTGCAGATTCAGGGGATGCATGCACAGATGCAGGGCAGCACACCAGAAACAGAGGTCTCCGAAGAGAGGATGCAGCAGGTTCAGCAAGCAGCAACTCAGTGCACTGCAGACATCAAGACCGTTCAGGACTAGCTGGAGGGACTTCATGCCAAGGTCGTCGCGCCGACAGAGTGACTCGAGGGCGAGTCACAATGTTTGTGTTGGGGGCCTGTTGGGCATGGAATCACCCCACTACATGTTTTGGGGCTCAAAGCCTAAGTTTTGAGTAATATCATTGTAAAGCTCCACGAATTGCAGGCACGAAGTGCGAATTGTATGTTAGAGTCATAGGGTTGTCCGCCCTAAGTTTTGAATGTAGTGTCGGCCTACCCATGGTTCGCAGACCATGGGATTGTATAAATAGAGCGAGGCTCTAAGTTGTAAAAAGAAGAATGAAGTAATACAATAGATGGATAGAATAAGATAGCGAGCATAGAGCAAGAGTCTAAGTATCTTGGGTCGTAGTAGTAGGAAGAGGCTTTGCAGTTGAGTGCGCAGAGGCCTAGTAGAGTTCGTAGCTGAGTGCGCAGACCCCTACAGTTGAGTGCGCAGGGTAGACTTGGGTTTGTAATAGAAGGAAGAAATAATAAAGAGAAGTTTTATCTGAATTCTGTGTATCTTTTCTTAAGTTATTACATGTTTGATATCATTGGAAATTATACTTTTTATTTATTGCGCGCACTTATATGAATTGCGAATATTGTTAAGTATAACTGAAAGCGTATAAATAAGTTAAGTTAATCAACTAATATTGGGCTACATGTAAGGACTTGGGCAATAACGCTATTCGATCCCCGAGTAGGGCTACGCAAAGGCAACATCTCAGGCTGTGAGGTAAGGGTAAGCGTACGTAGCGACGTGCATGCAGGGTCGAACCATGGACCACTTGAAACCACAAGACATCTCCAGCATGCGGAAACCTAGTTCTAGCACCCTGCCGTACTACTTCGGCTGAGACCTCAGTTTGCGCTCCGCATACTGTTGCTGAAAGGGCCAGTAATACCAGGATTTGTTTGGCTGAATCACCTCCGAACTTGAGTTAGGCCCCAACAAGCCAACAACTCGCCAAGGAGGTCATAGATGTAGACAAGAATCTTGAGAAGGCTGCAAGCTCAAAAATATAAAAGGAAGAAAAGGACTCAAATAAGGAGGTTATTATCTAGGGTCAAAAGAGTAAGAGATAGAGGAGGAAAAATGTGTATATTCTACTGGAGGCAGCTAGAACGCTTAGCTAGTTGATTTTTTTACCACACAGTTTTGATCACTGACTGTCAATGTGAAATTTTGATCTATAGACCGATAACCCACCTATCACCGATTTTACACTGGTAAAGGTAAATGAGCATTGAAAGTTTCATTATCATCGCATTTTTGGCAAGGGGCTTAGACAAAAGTTTTTAGAGTCACCTCAACAACGAAACTATCATATTTTGGCTTCAAAAGGATAACAAAAAGACTATCAGCGCTATCAGATTAGGAAGGTTGGAAGGAGGAGTTGTTCAACAAAATATGTTTTTGGAGGGGTGATAAAGCACGAGTTGCAGTGAAGGAGGCAGAAGATCAGTCACCATTTTGACCCTACTTTTTGGCTAGATTTGTAGCATGTTGTTACGTTTAGATGCTAATAGGATTGCAAAAGTTTTATATGCATGTATTTGATATGTGCGTTGCTATTTTTAGACTTTGTAATTAATAATATGTCAGAAACATGTTTTAAGTTGTAGTATTTTCTATAAAGACGAGTTCTGAAGAATGAAAAATGGTTGGAAACTTCTTGCAGTACCTTGGTATAGTGTGTATACATTTTGACATTAATATAAATTAATGTGATTAGTGTTACTTGTCCAGATTTATAGAGATTCCTGTGTGATGGGTTTCCTATCTATTTTCTAGTGCATGTCATTTATTTTGTCTCATAATCTAATCCATATGTCTTCTACGTTTTGGAAATTGAGTTATTAAATCTGAATTATGTTTATCAGCTCATATTTACCATTACCAAAGTGTTATATGTTTTTGACTTAAATATCTTTCACATAATTCACTAGTTGCTTTGTTTTTGGTATTTATTTCTATCTGCTTCTATCATAGCTAAATGAGGAATTGTCTAAGAAAGTTGTTTCTACCTTGCCTCTATATTTTGTTCATATAGCCTGTAAGAAATAACTTGTTTTCAAATAGACTCCATGCCCAATGGTTTTTCTTGTTCTTTCCAGACCAATTTTGTTTAAATCCAATCAGATCTAGTCGATGTGCTAAGTACATAACTAGTCAGTTTTGACTGAGTTATAGAAGGGACCCCCCTTCGAATTGAAAGGGCTAGCTTTCGATTCAATAGATTGGTTAGAGGTTACCTTAAATTTGTTCCCACATCCAGGGTTTTCTCTAAGTGATAACAATGTGTATGACTGCAATGCATATAAGAAAAAGTTACTACCATTCATAACTATCTGACGCATGTGTATATCACTACACTGATCAAATAGTATATATCAAGCATATAATCACAACATAAATAGAATGGGAGGCATGCATATAACTACAATTCATATAACAACCATTAACCGTCATACCTGCATGCCAAACATACAGTACTGTATGACGATTTGCTCTTACGTTGAGGTCTAGTGCTGCAGCATCATTCTACTAATATGCTTCTTCTGCTCTATCTCGGCCAACATATCAACATCATGATGACACAAACTATAAAAATGACTATAACAATTCATGCATAACAATCACATAGACAACTAGCATGCATGCATGGAAAACACATTTCACCCATCCAATCCAAGTGTTTGAACTTGGTAGCTCTGATACTAATTTGTAACCACCCCTCAATAATTTATCCAGTTTAACCAACCTACTAGGGTAAACATGAGACGAATAGTTACTATGACATGTCCCAACCTCCTAGATCCAGTTAATTAAATGAGACCGACAAATGGAACTTACCAACCAAAAATTGACATCCTACAGGGCTTATAGGACACTCAGAAGTATAACAACCACTCCAAGTGCCTAAAAAATTGAGCTAGATTGTTGATTTAGTGACCTAGGACCACAACCACAGGCATAAACCTGTAAGGGTGCGGTTATGATCCAAAAATTCAAGTTAAGATTGTGCGGTCCTAGATTCTGAGCCATCATTTCAGCCTAGCCTCTAGAGCACTACCCTCCAGAGCACTGCCCATAACTCAGTGATACTTTCCATAATGCTAAATAACATCAGGAAAAATACATTCATGCAAAACTTGATCAAGGACTTAACCTAACTAGGCCTAACCATAACAATCATTTCGTCAAACATATGGTGAACATGTAAGCTACAGGTCATGAATGCATATATGATCATAATATTCTGATATTCACCCGAGAATCACCAAGAAGACCCTATGCCCTCTCCACATAGTTGCAACAACACTTATTATTCCATGCATTCATCAACCATTCATATTCATCAAACATTTCAAGTGTCATATACAATATACATCATATAACCAACAAATAACTACCATATAAACCATGGAAACTCAAACATAATATCACCAACATACTCAATACATATGCTCATAGATCGTAATAGAAAATACCTCATATTAACATATGAAAATTCCAACCATGTCAAATACTTCCATGTACAACCCGACCATACATTGGGTTGAACCAAATATTTCTTTTAGCCAATCACCCCTACGCCATATTCTAAGCATGAATGTGGGATCTCATAGAATAAACAAAAAAAAAAACCAATCCATGGCTTCCAGAGGCGAAACCACCTCAACCCTCAACCAATGATTGCACCTCCATTAGAAGAAATTTCAACTCAAAAATAGTCACCTAAGAAAAAATTAAGAAATTAATAAAATAATGTCATGTAGACAATTTTTTAATATATGATTTTTATTATTTTACTTTTATCAAAATTACCCAAATAAATGTCACATTTATCAAAATAATTTTAATATATTTTATATTTTAATTAATGTATTAGCACAAGATTTAATAAAATTTAAATTAAACAGTGAATTTAAAATTAAAATTTAACTTTAAATTACCTAAATTTAAATTAAAAATCAAATTTAAAAACTAAATTAAATTTAAATTTAAATTACTCAAATAAATGTCACTTTTATATATATATATATATATATATATATATATATATATATATATATATTAACACAAGTCTTAATAAAATCTAAATTAAAAAAATAAATTTAAAATTTAAATTAAATTTAAACTACCCAAATAAATGCACTTTTATCTATATATATATATATATATATATATATATATATATATATATATATATATATATATATATATATAACACAAGATTTAATAAAGTATAAATCAAAAAGGTAAATTAAAATTTAAATTAGTTAAGCGTCATTAAAACCACACTTATTCCATATTTTACGCTTCGGTAAAAATAGTCTCGATATTATAACTTTTATAGAATGATATATTAATTTTACTTCTAATATTTAATGTAGTTTTGGGTCACTTGGGCACCATTCACACTTAAGTTAGGTAAATTATGTTATTAAAAAAATTGTTGGTCCCTAGTCACACCTATATCTCTTTTGAATTTTAAAGGATTTTGATTGGCTTACACATTATGACATGGAAATTCAATGTTAACTATTTAAAATTAAATTTCCTCTAATGACGGTCGGACATCACTAACACCAACTAGATTGATCTCTACCTAGTTGTCTAGGGCTCCAAGAACTAGTAACTCAACACATCGCATTCGAAGGCTCTATAATGTTTGTCCAACTCGGATCTAGGACTAGTAACTGAACCCATCAAGGGCTCCAAAGAGTTTGTCCAACCTAGGCTCTAGGACTGGTAACTCATCCCAAGTTATTCCAGGGCTTCTAGAGCATTTGTTCCAACCCACAACCAAAAGGAATTATGAGCACCAACCAGAAAATAATTAAGTGGAAAATCCTGCAACGCCATCTTTATCCGAGAAATGGTAAGTCAAGGATAGAACCATTGTCTATCCAAGCAATCCTCCATGACAATAACAACACATAACCAGATAATCACATGCATACACCGTGCATCCATAAATCAACAAGGAAAACACACATGCATCTTGCTACCTGCAAAGCAATATAGTTGTAGTTGTTGATCCACTTATTCCCTTGTGCTTTCTTGCTTTCCCTTGCCTCCTTTCTCCAAATCCAATGTATGCTAGAGTGGTCCAAGAATACTCCAAGCCTATGCAAGAGTATGAGAGAATGAGAGAATAAAGAGAGGGCTCCAAAACTCAACTGACAAAAGTCTGGGAACTGATCCTCAGAAGCCTTTCTATCATTGAGGCCTCTATTTTCTTCAATTTCCTTCATTTTTCCTTCAATTATCTGTGACCATTCATCTCCCTTTTATCCTATTTTCTTTTATTTTCATAAATAAATGCCAATTAGTGCCTCTTTTCCTTTGCCAATTTGCTTAGCCATAATAAACCAAAGTGACACCCACTAGGATATTTTTCCCAACATTTAATTGGAATACGTGTCGCATGACCTTGGTCTTATATTTTTTTGCATGAAAAATGAACCAAGGGTTGTTACAGTATTGGACTATAGTATTGGTGGCCTAGTAAGAATAACTATGAGATTGTTAATTTTATTTTTTTGGCATGGTAAAAATAAATTTGGGATTGTTCATTTCAACTAATGTGGGTACTTGGAAATCATGTAATTAGGATTTGGATTTGTTGAGATTTCATCTCAACTTGCAAGTTGTCATTATCTTTTTATTAGTTAGATTTAATTTGCATTATTTGGTAATGATAATCCAACGCTAAATTACATTAAGTTAGATGAATCTTTTACTGTTAAGTTGCATGATCCACCTCCTATGATGCTTATTAAATGAGCCTTAGACCTTTCACTACCAAACATAGATTCTTTAACACATTTCAGATTTGACTTTAACAGTCTTAGAATATTTAGTACTAGCTTTAACATTTTTTTTCTCAAACATGAATTTGTATTCCACATATTAGCCTCTTTAACATTGTGATTGAATGTTTACTCACTCCCTTTTCTAGATTTCTTTGCTAGTTCCTCTTCATTAAACAATTTATCAAAGAGATGCGTGCATGAAAATATCTTGGCATGGTACCGACTTCAAAGATTGTATGTGGTTTCCTTAATGCTTAGTCTTGGAAACATGTGTGATTTTTTTAACACTGGGACCTCGTTGACAATGAGAAGTTCCCGTACCTATATACCAGGAACTTAATGAAGCAGAACACCGAGGGGGCGGTGATAACGTTAAAGCCGTGAAAATGGTTGCGTGGTGTGGAAAAGGCCGGGTTGCTGCACTTGTTATGGATACCACATTTCCACCGTGCACCCATCACCATTTTTGTCATCAGGAAGCTGCTCTGCCTAGTGCATGATGGGTACCTATGGCTGGAGGAACCTATTCCCATCACGACAGACCTCATTCATCATATCTCTTGGCTCCCCTGTAAAGGAAAGGACCGCACGACTATAGCCAGAAAAGGTAGCGATTTGGCTCTCGCAGAAGCCATGAAGGCAAAGTATAAGCTAGAGAAGAAAAAGAGGGGCTACATGTTGAAAAGTGGGCAACAAGAAATGCTAAATTTAGAAAGTGCTAAAAATAGAACTGCTAAAAATAACAGTTCTAAAAATAGCATTTTGGCCACCTTGGATGAGAGGTGAAACTGCTAAAAATAGCATCTTCTAAAAATAGCATTTCTGGGTCCCTTCCTATTTATAGTAGTCCCTGGTCTATCTATAGGAAGTAAATTCGAATTTGGTATTACCAGTAGTTTGGAATATTAATTAATTAATTCTCCATGAGTTAATTAGTTAAGGAGAAGCAAACTTGAAGTCTTTGTGAGAACATGCAATTATTTCTCCACTAACTGGGGAATGTGTCCTTGATTTGCTCCACTAATTGAGGAGTTAAGGATGAGTTCTATATTGAGAGGATCAGTTGACTTAGTTTAACTTAGTCAGGTTCATTTAGATTAATTTAACAAGTTGTTAAATTAATGAGATATAGTTTTTTGATGCTTGCATGCATGTGACAACTATTATTTTCAGATAACTGTGTATTCACTCATGGATAACTGATGCATGTCAGTTCTGACAGAGACGCAGTTGAGATCAAAGAAGGGGCAGTGTACTATCAGTTGGATGAATATTTTTCCTATAAAGGAAGCTCATCCATGATGATGATTTATCTCCTTCAAGTTTGTGCAGTTAGATAAGAGGTTAGTGAGTGCGTGAAGATGCCAATTCACATAGGTGGCAACACTGGACCCCAAGGAAACTGCACAAGGAAATAGGAGGCTTGGAGGGCAGAGGAGAAGGTTTGTGAGAAGCCTTTGACTGTCTATGAGCAGCAGAGGGATTGTACTAAGAGCTGGATAGCTTCTAACCTAAGGCTTTGTGTAATCCGAACTATATTTCTACTTGTATGATAATACAGTGTTGGGGTTTTATGTTGTTGCTTTCCCCAGTGATATATTCTATGTTATGTGTGATTGATTCCTTCTTATCAGTTATATGTGTTCATGCTTGATGTTTCTCATGGTTGATTAGCTTCCACAAAGTTTATGGTAGATGTAGATCTAGTATTATGCTTTAGTACATTGCATATATCAGTTTGATCTACAGGTGGGAATTTATGCATGGTATCAAAGCTATCTGATTCGTAGAAAAATTCTACACTACGCCATCTCCAACATCAAGGACAAAGGGGTGTGCGTAGCCACCCAACTCCTGGCCAAATAATTGATGAGGAAGTGCCATGCCGATGAGGCACCGACGCCAGTGGTCGCGCTAGCCGAACAATGTGCAAAGGGGGTCCAGTTCAACTGGGCCAAATTCCTCTGCGAGGAATTTTTGCTAAACTGTAGCGAAGCCCAGGAGCAAGGTAAGACCTTCCACTACGTGTGGTTGCTCTTATCCATCTTATTGGTAGCAGGAGAACTGTCGGAGGATATTCAGTTTCCCAACATTGACAGAGAGTTACCAGAGGCCGTGAAGTATGCTTCGCTCTGGGCCACCAAGGACGCAAAATGGATTCGCAACACAAAAATTTTCTAGGTGCTCATGGAGGCGAGCATCCGGATGTGGATCAACGGGAGGCCGCACTTGTCACCTACGGTGCACAATAGTCTGCAGAGTTTTAAAGACTTCAAAGCCAATATGCACAACATCCAAACGTAGATTCTTTAACACATTTCAAATTTGACTTTAACAGTCTTAGAATATTTAGTACTAGCTTTAAATTTTTTTTTCTCAAACATCAATTTGTATTCCACATATTAACCTCTTTGACATTGTGATTGAATGTTTACTCACTCCCTTTTCTAGATTTCTTTGCTAGTTCCTCTTCATTCAGCAATTTATCAAAGAGATGCATGCATGAAAATATCTTGGCATGGTACCGACTTCAAAGATTGTATGTGGTTTCCTTGATGCTTAGTCTTGGAAACATGTGTGATTTTTTTAAGCATTTCCTATCAATGTGTTTCCTCCACTATACATAGGATCCATCCTCATCATTCACCTTGATTATTTTTCCATAAAGAAATCTACATTTATCATATTTTTTTATGATGGTTGTGGTGTTTGAGGTTTTTGGGGAGCACTTGTTTACCATGGCAGCACAGCTCTCTCATTGACATTATTGATTGTTGTTAATATTAGGTGCCATTTTTTCGCTTTCATCAATCATTACTACAACGCTTTTTTCATATGATCATGCTTAATTTTCACTGGTTTGTCATCTTATAGAACTTGTCAACTGGCCACATTGTGGGAATTCACTCACCTTTATGATGATTTACTTTTATTCTCTATTTTAGAATACATTTGTGCTTATTCCTCACTTATACATGGCTACCTATAACAACCTTGTTTGTGGAGACCTATATTGAGGATTATTGTCCATAATGGACTTTATTTTTGTGTGCCTTCTTTTTGCAACTTTGAAAAATGTATTTTGAATCACTTATTTAAATATTATTAGAGTGTTACTAGGCATCTACCTCCATGTCCATGCACTACCTTGTTTTGTAGTATTTTAAAGCTAGCCACTATGGAGCATGGTAAATTTTAGGGGAAAATTTTAGCCCAAAGGCGAAATTTGAGGGGTTTTTCATTTTAGAAGGGCGAAATTTTTATTAAAAACCCTTTTCATATAGTTAGCCCCATTTTTATTTAAAAAATAATTAATTTTTTGATTTTAGTCCAAAATAAAAAATGGCGGATAAACCAAGTGAAGCTTCATTTGGCCCGATTCGCCTGGTTTGGGAAATTGTATTCCCTTAAAATCGCCGGATTTTCAGATTTGCACCTAGTTTGGGAGATTGTATTCCCTTAAAATCGCCAGATTTCTAATTTACAATGTTAAATTCATTTGTAGTGGCCCCGTTTTTGGTTTTTCTGGTTTGGGAGTGGTGTGTGAGGTTTGATTTGGTCCTGGGAGGTTAGATTTGTTTTCAAATGGAGGGTGGAGGTTAGATTTGTTTTCAAATGGAGGGTGGCTCCCTATTTTCATGGATTCATGGTGTATAAAATTGCTTTCAAATCAGGTTTTCAATGTTCATGGTGTATAGTTTCGGTCGTCAGATTTCTGTTCACAAATCTGACTCTTTCAAATTGGGTTTTCAATGTTCATGGTGTATAGTTTCGGTCCTCGGATTTCTGTTCACAAATCCTACCCATCATACCAGTACTAATCACTCGCATAGGATTGCAGCAGAGAAGCTGGGACTAAGGCAAAGAAGTAAGTAGTAGGAGCGTGTTAGCTAGGACCTTGAATTGGGCAAGCATCATGATCGAATCTACTTTGTAACTCATCACTTTGATCTAGTTTCGGTGCTCGTATTCACTTTCATCACTCAGCAAGAGCCTAAAGTGTTCGACTGAATCAAGGTATTATGAGTAGAAAGTGGCCTAACAGCCTCATATCTGCCCATTGTAGGAAGCCAAAAGGCCTCAGGACTTGCACAAGAGTTTGTGGGGCCCGAAGCCCTAGAGGAGGCCAAAAAAGACCTCAGACCTTGACCAGTAGCAGGTGAAGTGACTTAAATAGAGAGCAAGCCAGAGAGAAATAAGCCTCATAGGGACCAGGGTGTACATTTTGTGTGGAATACTCAATTTCTGGGTGACTCATGGCAACTAGCGCCAGGTATACATTTTGTGCAGAATCCTACATTTCTTGGCGATTTGTGAATCAGAATCTGAAGGGGTTTGGTATTCTAGGTAAGCCGCAACCTTGTTCTTGTTTGTTTGCAAGTGAAATTCAATTCACAAATCGATATTAGTGTATGCATGAGTATTGTCTGTTAATTTGTAGGCATTTAAGATTTGATAGTGGAGTTAGGAGGTCACCTTGCTCTCAGGCTTAGTTTTCAGTGTGGATTCCAGTGAATACTAGTATTTTACAACCAGTTTAGAGGGAAATTTAAAGATCCAAGATACTATAAGATTGGTGACATGAATTTAGCAGGATTTTCGAGTGTCTAATGTCGTGGTAGACTTTAGAAGTTCAAGGATTTAAAAAAAGAACAAGATATGGGTAACGAGACGATTCAATCAACTGGTTGTTGAGGGAAAGGTAGAACCATGAATACCATTTGGGACAGTGGGAGGTGCTTGATAATACTCCATTCCTTGGAACACAGTGGAAATGGAAATAGAAGAAATAGAAATGGAGAATGGAATGGAGGAGCTGGCTTGTTAGCTGGATAACTTGTTAGCTGGGAAGCTCGCTGGGAGAATCCGAGCTGGATGGTGGTCTACTGAGTTGGGCGCAGCATGGGAAACATGAGCCCTCTATCTGAGAAGTGCATTATGGTGGAGAGATTATTTCTTTCATTATAATTTCAAAACACAATAGATGCTAGCTATTATTTCCTTCCAGTATAGCTCCCTATCGTACAAGACTACCCTCCCCGGATCCGGTTTTCTCCTGAGTGACTAGAGCAATTGACTGTACTCCATATTACCCTATCACTAGCCCCATGGTTTAAATTTTCCAGCCAACTGCAGAGGCAAAAAGGCATCTCGAGAACTTGTAACCTAGGTTGAAGTGGTATGCCAATTATGTTTTCTAATTGTAGATGTAGATCACAATATGTATATTTTTATTCATTATTGAAGTTTTGATGGCTCAAAATCTTTTCATCCGTTCTCTTCCATCCATATTATATATTTGTATGCCTTATCACTAAGGGAATTGAAAGGAAAATAGAAATAAAATAGGGCTTTTCCATTCATTACTTTCCTCTGCCTGTAGCATACCTTATTTTCCTTATATCCAAGTTTAGCTCCAATGCATGTCTCTTTTACATGTTAATTGAGGATATTGGTTTTTTTCATATTATAACCATATTCAGTTGGTTATGTATAACATTTGTATTTTTTTGGTTTTATAAGTGGGGTGTATATACATATCTTCCTTCCTTTCACTCATACCCACTTGATATTAAGATTTCAAGTGTTATATAATTGGTTTACCATCACTAAAATTGATGTTCTTGTACATTATTTGTCTCTATTGTTTATGGTGGAGAGATTATTTCTTTCATTAGAATTTCAAAACACAATAGGTGCTAGCTATTATTTCCTTCCAGTACAGCTCCCTATCATATAGGGCTACCCTCCCTGGATCCGGTTTTCTCCTGAGTGACTAGAGCAATTGACTGTACTCCATATTACCCTGTCACTAGCCCCATGGTTTAAATTGTCCAGCCAGCCATAGAGGCAAAAAGGAAGCTCGAGAACTTGTAACCTAGGTTGAAGTGGTATGCCAATTATGTTTTCTAATTGTAGATGTAGATCACAATATGTATATTTTTATTCATTATTGAAGTTTTGATGGCTCAAAATCTTTTCATCCATTCTCTTCCATCCATATTATATATTTGTATGCCTTATCACTAATGGAATTGAAAGGAAAATAAAAATAAAATAGGGCTTTTCCATTCATTACTTTCCTCTGCCTGTAGCATACCTTATTTTCCTTATATCCAAGTTTAGCTCCAGTGCATGTCTCTTTTACCTGTTAATTGAGGATATTGGTTTTTTTCATATTATAACCATATTCAGTTGGTTATGTATAACATTTGTATTTTTTGGTTTTATAAGTGGGGTGTATATACATATCTTCCTTCCTTTCACTCATACCCACTTGATATTAATATTTCAAGTGTTATATAATTGGTTTACCATCACTAAAATTGATGTTCTTGTACATTATTTGTCTCTATTGTTCATTTCCATTATTATGTCCATGTAAAACCTCATCAAAATTGTTATTAATGAGGAAAAAGCACATGCAAACAATAATATACCAAACACATATTTTCTAAGAATCAATTGGGCATGTTATGTTTTGTCATGATTCTATTATAAATAATGATTTACAATTGAAATTGAAACTTGAGTATTCCCCCTTGTAGCCTCACCTTAGCATAGCTAACATCCCTCAACCTCAGATAAACATTTTGATGATGGATGGGGAGAAAGTCGGAAAAGGCCTACCTTTGGGATTGCCAATTGGCCAAGAAAACATAAGAACCAATAACCCTACCATTACCTTAGTCAACTCCTTCATTAATTATCAACTACCTAATGATATAAAATATCCTTCACTAAAACAAGCAACTAATGAAAAAGGAAAGTAACCTCGGGTTAAATCCTCAAGTTTTGAATCTTCCTAGTCTATCTCTACTCATCCAAAAGGAAAAACCAAGTGTTAGGTATGTTATATATTTTTTTTATGATTATCCCCATTCACGATTCATTCTTAGAGATAGCAGGGGAGGTGTCTATGGGGGGTGGAATCCCCCCCATTCAAAGGGGTCATAGGTGAGGCATGGGGGGGGGGGGTGTAGCACCTCTACCTAAATAGGGGTTCAGGGGAAACGCCCCTAAAAAACATTGGGTAGTTTTTTGAATTTATTTTCAGTGCGTTATGGCAATTTTTTTCTTTTCGTGGTTTTATGGCACATGGTGGTTCATCCCATGGTTTGTATTTCCAATTAAAAAACTACATTACTTTTCTAATCTAGGGTTAATGGATTAAGGGTTTGTTGTGTTGAAGAATGTAACTAGCTTCGGTCTTCATAAATTGTACTTGTCAAAATAAAATTTATTATTAAAGAAAATGACTTATTAAAGCATGGGTTTCATGCTTGGGTCAAAGTTTTCTAAGTCAAAGCCTCCATTGAAGGCTTCTAGGTTTTTTCTTGAGTCATTAGAGTCATTGACATTTTTATTAGACCCTTGATGGGCTTTTGTATCATGTAAAAAGAATTATTTTTGAGTCAAAAAGGTAATTTGTCACCTCCACACCAAGTCGTCCCTGTCCCCATGAAGTCGGCCTACATTAGGGCAATTCAACTGAGTGAAAAGGCTATATAATGAGAGGTAGTTCGATCCATTTGTCACATTCACTCATCAAGTTCAATCTTCAAGGAAGAGAAGCAGAAATAGAGTGAAGTAGCTGGAGAAGGACAAAGTTTGCTATGAATACCTAATTCGAGTCTGTGTTGCATCTGTTGGATACCTATACCAATAGGTTTCATATTTCATGATTGGCAAGGGAAAAGCCCAAATATGCTCTTCTTTGACTTCACAAAGATCCCATATTTTCTATAAGAGACAAGGTGTGTAAAGAGCTTCTCCTTGGTCCAATTTTGATGGCCTTGTTTCAATTTTGAGGGATGATCCAACAGTCTAATCTGGGTCATGCCATGCTTTCAATTTTTTCAGTTGTAGAATAGAGAAAGAAGTCTGTCCAAACTGCTTAATCTTGGCAGACAATTAGCCTAGGTAGAGAAAGTAAGGTTCCCAACTGTTTAATCTGGGACCTTGGAAGCTATAAGGCTAGAAGTAGATAGGACAACAAAAGAAAAAGCCAAAGAAAAGAAAAGGCAAATAAGGGTTTGCAAGCTTAAATGCACCCTCCAAGAAGAAACAAAAAATGCTAGGCTAAGTAGCTGGGTAGGTAGAAGCAGTGGCAGAAATGGCCTTCAATTCAAATTCCAATCATGATAATCCAAAAAAGAAAGGAAAGCTATGGAGCATGTCTAATTTCCCTTTTATCCCTCTTCCATGTCATTTACTAATATCCCCTTTGAGTGGGCATTCCAAGGAACTTTTTGTGGTTTTATGATTGAAATCAAATCTTTTGGAAGCCACATTTCTTGTCTAAAATTCTTTTCATTTTGATCTACTCTTAAAACCAAGTTTGTTTCAAATGAACTTAATGGTTTCCCCTTCATTCACTTCCATTATCCATGCTAACACTAACCCTATTATATAAATCCCTTATATCACCTTTTTCCCTAATATTACTAACACCATGGTGTATAAACCCCAACTCTTATATAAATACCCTCCACTTGGTATTATAGCCAATAAGTTACATGTCAGGGATCAGATGACACCTGGTCATCTTGATAAACCTAAGCTAAATCTCCCTTCTCCTTTGCAAATTCATTTCCTCACTTTTTGACCCCCATTTGCACATGAAACCCCCTAAGAGCCTAGTTTCTACCCTCACTTGCTTCAAAATGGCTAAAAACATCAAAAAACCAACAATTTTTCTCTTATCCTAAGTCTAAAGGGCGGGTCTATTTTCAACAAAAATCGTGAAAACCCACTGTTCCAAAGCTTCCGCCAGTGCACAGATCCCCAGGACAATATTAAAATAAGCCTCCGCCCTTCCCCGTACTTGGTTATCGCTTCACCTTCCCGATGACCGTCCGATCGAGCAACTCCAGATCCGACGGCCCTGATCACATCGGACCCCTTCCGACGCCCGATCATTAACTGTACTATCCTCCTGTCACGTCAAGCTCCCGACAACCGTTAGATCTTGCTCCTCCAGATCCGACGGCCACTACAGCATCGGAGCCGATCCGCTGCCCGAACGATATCTCCCGACGGCCGTATTCTGGCTACGTCATGCGGCAGCCACGCGTCCACTCCACAGCCCATCGGAGGTACCACTGACGCATACCGCCACCGTACCGTAGGCGGTGCGATATGAAACCGCCTCGGTTTCCGGTTTTATCATTCCCGCTTGTATTACCTCACCGCCACGTCACTGCTCCGTCACCCCACGTCACCCCCAGGTACGCCGTCGCATCATTTCTCCGCTCAACCACTGGTCCACCTGTCCTGCCATCCCACTGTCCCCGTGGACCAACCAGAGGCCGCCACCTGGCCGGATGACGTCCTGCTGACGTCATCCGACCCTGACCCCACCTGTGACGTCATGCTGACGTCAGCACGAAAACGCGCCAAAATCACCAAAAAGTATATTTATGCCAAAAATCGTGTTTTTTGCTATTTTTGGGCGCAAGCTTTGTTGTTTGTTCTGCATGTAAATTCACGTCCAAACCTGCACCAGCTGTGGAAAAGACTTCCGGACCGCTAGAACGTCCATCCCTCAAAGTGCTAGCAAGTTCTAACCGACCAAATTCTACAGGTACCTCTCATTTGCACTCTAAAGCTCCATTTTCACTGAATTTCGAGTATAACTAGTAACAGACCTCCAAACTCGAAATTCACCATTAAAAGACCACTGAACTAGCATTCAGACCAAGCCAAAGCTGCCACTACACGTTTATAGGGCCACATTGGGCAAGTTGAACGTAAACTTATCACTGGTTCGCGCAATCGTGAACCAGTCACCTACAAGAAGCTAATTTGCCTCAAAAGCATACTTTGTTCGATTCTGCTACTCATCTATTGGTTCAAAAAAACAGTATTTCAATTGCTGCAACCTTTCCCATTCACTCTTTCTCCTCGGAGATTCCCATTTTCTTCAGAAAAATCTCCTTTTGTGTTACTCTACATAGTAACAACAGCCCCCAAAGAACAGAATCCTAAAAAGACCATGGATCCCCCTATGGCTCCCATAGTGCTAAATGTCCAACCTCTGAATGCCCCTCAAAAGAATTTGAACTGGCAAGCCTTAGCAGATATGGATTACCAAATTGAAGAAGAGAAGCTTATGAGCAGCAAATTCCACCTTCATCTGCTAAATGATTAAAAGCCAAGCATGAAAATGGGACAGATATTCTGGGCTTATGGGACTCTTTTCTCCCTATCTTTAAGCTCCCTCAGGTCAACCAGTTCCCTGAATTAATCCACCTCTGTGCTGAACAATATGATGTTTCTCAGCGAGCTGTTCTTGACCCATCTGGTGCAGTACTTTTCTATGTTACCCCTCAGGCTATCAGAGACATGCTCTGCTTCAACCCTCAGAAGAAGTTGGTTCCTTTATCACTGGTAAATCTGATAAAACAAGGGGATAAACTCACAGAGGCTCAAATTATTAAATTCAATCAACTATACATCAAAACTAATATTTTAATGGGCCCTCCAATTCTTCATGTATACCTCAATGAGCTGGGCAGAGACCTTGCAGATATGATTTCTCCCATCTTGGGATACAGTTCAATCGAGCATATTCATACAACTGTGCTGGTATTAATGCTTATGTTTGCTCCTGGCAAGTCACCAATCTGCTATGACTATGCCACCTACATATCAGACAAAATTCATGAGCAGTTGATGAATTTAAGGAGAGATAGGGTGTTCAGACACACCTCTTACATTTACCATCTGTTCTTGTATCATCAACATCAGAAATTTCACTTTTCAATCAAGAGAATGGATGCCCAAGTCAATCCCAGATCAGTGGTCTACTGGTCATCTGTATTCCACATTAGACCTGAGTCTCCATATACTTACTGTGAATTCATGGACCTGTTCATCCATCCAACTATGGCAATGCTCATGAGCTCACCTCCTCCGAGACTCACTGATGACATGCAGAGAATTCTTCAGCTGTCCAAATCTTATAGCATTGGGGATTGGTACTTCTACCAAAACCACACTGTCATCAGGATATATGGGTGTGATTTGCCTCCTTTCAAATTGCCAAAGTATGTGCCTATGAGGTTATTTGCCCTAGAGTACTTTAGGCAATTTGGCAGAGTTGATGTGCTTCATTTTTCAGGAAAAGGCAAAAAGGCACAATTGAAAGTCAAAAGCCAACTTGGCCATTTTATTTATAATGAGAGGGAGCAAGGATGGAGGGAAGCAGAGCGAATGCTTGAAGCCCTTGGCCTGCAAACCAGTTTCATATGGGTACCCTATGACCCTAATCATTTCATATCCATAAGGAGGCTCAAATACAAGTTATCTGCCTACGATCACCATAGCATTCCCCACATTGAAAAATATGCAAACCAAGATAAATGGAGGAGAGGGACCTTAGAAGAACCCTTGTCACAAGAAGAGCTGAACAAAAGGGCACTAAGGAATCAGAAGAAGTTGGCTGACCTTGAGCTTTGTCCACAGGTATTCACACTTCCAAGTACACAAACGGGAGCAGCTGAATCCTCCTCAACTGCCAAGCAGCAAAACACCAAGGTAACTGAGAATATATCCAGCAGTGGCAAAGAGAAGGAGATGGAGACAGAGCAAACAGATAAACAAGAGCAGCAGCAGGCAGAGTTACAGCAGCAAGGGCAGCAAGAAGAGTCAGAACAGCGAGAGCAACAACACCAAGAAGAACAAAGGCGAGAGCAGTCTGCCCAGCAAACAGAAACAGTGGAAACTCCTCAGACCACTGAAAGAACGGTGCCTACAAGGCAAGAGACTATCTTTGATGCCTCGGTCCTCCAAACCCCTCAAAAGGAGGATACATTTGTTTTTAGAAAAAGGGACAGAGAAACTTCCCTGACATCTTCTATAAACCAGGGAGAGAAAAGGCAGAGACTAAATGATTTTCCAGAGGAGGACATAGCAATAAGACAGGCATTGGGCATGGGCCCACCCAGCAGAGAAGCTTCAGCAAGTTCCTTCCAGCAGGAACAGGACAGGACCATGGGAGGGGAGGTCAGCTCCTCCAGCCAACAAAAAGAGGGAAGCATCAAACAACAATTTATAGACATTAAAAGGAGGAATGATCCTATGAAGATACAGCTGTACAATCACCTACTAAACATGGCTCCTACCAATCAGCAAAGACTTATGTCTGCCTTTGATGTAGGTGAAGGCAAAATGATCATGAGTCATTTTATGCCCACAGCTCTGCATCCCCAATCTGCCTCAGATTACCTCAGGACCAACCTGGAGGTCATGGCCAAAGACATACACCCAATGGACAAAATTGAACTACATAAACAAACTGGTGAGATGGTGTATGCCTCTTTAGCAGATGAAACATTGGAAAATTATAAGCTAAAGAGCAGCCTCAATGCCATAGCCTCTCAACTGGAATTGGAAAAGGCATCATCCCAGGCAAAGGACAACAGAATAAAGTCCCTAGAAGACATAATCATTGAAATTGGGCATGATCCCAAAGATATTTCAGGGATACAGGAAATTTTGAAATTAAGGGATGCTGACATGGCTGCCATGAGGAAGAAGATCAAACTCCCTGCCACCATGCACCCTCAGACAGACGAGGTAGCCCAACAGAGGCAGGAGAAGGACACCACAGATTTGTTGATCTCCATTTATAAACAGCTTATTCAAGCACAAGACAAGCTAGGAGAAACAGAGGCTGCAAAAGCAGCATTGCAAGTAGCATTAAAACAAAGAGAAGAGGGTCAGACCTCTCAACCTCCTCCTCAGGTCATCAATCTTGAGGAAACTGCTCCTATCAATGCCCCTCCTCCTCAACAGACTGAACAAACAGCAACATCTACTTCAGCAGCACCAACAACTACAGAGCAGGCCCAAAGCCTAGATATGCAAAAGCTGAAGAACGAAATTCAAGTCCTGGAAGCTCAAATGTTGGAGCTCAACTCAGCCAAAGAATCTTTGGCTAAAATCAATTATAGGTATGATAAATCCAAACAAACTGTAGCAGAGAAGGAAAGGGAGGTGAAAGCCCTGAAAAACAAAATAAAAGAGCTAGAGAATGAGCTCAAGTTAGACAAAGTGGTGGCAGAACTGAAAATAGTACTATGGGCTAACATTGGTCGATCTATCAATGAGCAGTGGCCATATATTGAGACAATCCATGAGCAGCTGGAGCTCATCCCTAAGGCACAGAGAGAGATTCACAGAGCAAGAACTCAATTGGGCAATATGCCTGAAGTAGCCAATAGAATGATCAATGTACTCAATCATAAAACAAGTTCTCAGTTAGCCATCATAGGAATTACAAACCGGACTGATTCTGTCCAACTGATCAAGAGGGTTCTTACTCTTAGAACTCTGGTACAGACATTGGAAAGAAGAACCCAAGACATGCAGACTGAGGTGAACAGATTTTTAGAAAAATTCCAAGTATTAGAAAGCAGAGGACTCCCTGGCTTACTGAACAGCACAGGGAGATTGTTCACACATGAGCAATATGCTAAAAGGGTCAATACATTTGCCACTAACCAGATCAGTGATAAGCCCAGCACCTCAGAGGAAACAGGGCCAGCTACAGGACAGTCTCTTTACAACAGAGTCGAGAATCTGTTTTTTATAATGAATGAGATCAATCACTTGTTTGAGGTGGCTCCCAATTTCTTCAAGTACACAGAGGCAGAGGAAACAATGGAGGCTATTCTCAGGCATCAGCTCCCTACGCAAGAATGGTGGACAAGCGCAATACAGAAGATTTTGTAAACAGGGAGTCACTTAATTAAATTTTTTTCTTAAAAGTATCAGTTATCATGCAAAGCAAAGTTTAATAAAAGCAGCATGCACAGCGGATCAAAGCTGAGCCAACTCAGCAGAGGGATCAGCCAACAAAGCAGAAATAGAAGACTACAGGTGGCAGGGCCGAGAAAATACAGCGCAGCAGGAAATAAAGGCGCAGTTATCAGCATTAAAGCTAAGCATTGCAACCGACTCAATGACCTCCAAAGGTCAAAATTACCCTCTGACAGACATAAAGAGCATTTATGCTGCATTTAAAGCTACAATAACTTCTTCTCTACTTTCTGAATAAATTTATGAAGATATTTTCTCTCTCAGATGACTCAATGCCTGAGATATTTTGTATACGCATTCCTATAAAGTCCCCTTCGCATAAGATTGCAAGGGTTGTTGTTGATTTCTCCTAAAGAAATTCTTATGCTGTAATCCTTTCAGAAGTGCAATAAAGAAAGTGATGGAATTTCTCGGATTTCTGAGGTGTTGAATGCGTTCTGATCTCTGTTAGTGACTGCTGGATTCCTGTGTATTTCACCATACAATAAGTCTCTATAACTTCTCTCTGTCAATTAGTTGTTTTGTTAAAATTCATATATGTTATCTGATTTTCAATACTAAGCAGCAAGGAAAAAGAATAACTTTCAGGATTTATTCACTGAGTACCCTGAGTTCAATCTGTGTTGTTTATTAATGTTTTCTTCCGCTGTAATCTAGATAAGTGTAATTCTTAATTGCTGCACTTTCAGAATACATCTTTCACCATGGCCTTTGTTATAGGAATTCAAGTTTTGCTCCTGTGCAGTGTGCTCACTTTCCCCTCACCAACTTAACAGAAAATTCTTAATTGCTTTCTGTTGGTTGACATACATCACCATTTAAGCTAAGTTTGTTTGTCTAGAGTACACAATAGGCCCTGCAGTTTGAACACCACCAGTCCAGCATATGAGAACATTTCACAACTCCAGACTCCATTGCCCAATGGTATTTCACTGTCTAAACACTATATCATAAGACTTGAAAGAAATCCTTCAACCAAAAACATAAAACAAAACCTGAGCATAATAGCTAGCCTAAAAACACCATCATAACAGAGACAAATCATAAAGAGAGAGCCCTCTCTGATCACAGTTTGGCTAGAAACAGTGATCCAAAGATTGGTTAGTGGTTACCCCGGCCGTATTCCCTTGGGAGTCATAGGGAACAACCTGGGTGTTAACATAATTGGCGACTCCACTGGGGAATGCTTAAGATTTTTAATTAGTGTATATCTTCCATGAGCTACTATCAAGCCTGAAGTGAGTCAAGAGGCCTTAAATCTGTTTCTGTATAACATTGACAGTTCTAGGGAAGAGCTTTTTGGGAATCTTCATCTTAGCCCTGAGAAAATATAGCCATTTCAAAAGTCTTCATCCAGTCCTTTCAGGTATAAAGAAAGAAAATCTCTTACAAAATCCTAAAAAACAGTTGGAAGCTGGCTCCTAAGAAGAATCCACGGCACACTAGGGCGAATCCTGACCCTAATCCACCTATCATTGTTGATAATCCAAATACCATCCCAAGAAACATTAGGAGGCAGGAAAGGCAGGAGCAGCCTGCTGATTTGAGTCCTGAGGCAGCTCATCCAAACCCTGTTCCTACTCCAATCAAGGTTTTATTTCGATCTACCCTTGACTCCCCTAGTTCCCCCTCCACATCTCAAAGCCCTCCTTTCACACCTTTATCCACTGCACATACCCCTTTAACCAACATCCTAGTTTCTACCCCTTCCATCAACCCTGTTATACCTGTCATCCCTGCTGTTCAATTAGCCCCTGTCAATCCCCTAAACCTTGTGAATATGGCTAACAGATATGCACCCTTACAGATACCAGCTAATGCTGCAGCTTTACCCCAAGACTACCAAACCAAAATCTCATACTTTGACTCCAATGGCTCCCTGACAGCTGTTCAACATGCTAAGAAAATGCAGGACCACTTTGAAACCTATGAAATAGATGATGACAGTGTCAGAATGAGGATGTTTGTTCAAAGCCTAACTGGGGATGTTAGGACCTGGTTTAGATCCCTGAATGCAAATTCTATTGCAACCCCTGATGAGCTTTATCAAGCCTTTACTACCAGATGGGAGAAGAAGAAATATCCCCTGCACATACTTGCTGAATATGAAACAATCAAGAGAGGTCCTCAAGAGACCGTTCTGGAGTATTGTGCTAGATTCAACAATGTGTACAATGCGATACCACAAAATCTAAGACCTCCTCCTGATTTGGCCTTGTACAAATTCCCTGATGGATTTGATCCTGACATGGCATATCAGTTGAAGGAAAGAGAACCTGAAACCCTTGAAGACGCTCAAAAAGCTGCTGTCACAGTGGAAGCAAACCTGATTGCCAAAAGAAACAGGGCAAGGTTAGAAAAGAGAAGCATATATAAAGAAGAACCCTCGGGCTTTGATCGAAAGTTGGATGCAATACTAAATAGCATGAAGAGATTAGGGGAAAGAGTGGAATCGGTTGAAAGAAAATCATCATGGGAACCACCTCAAAACAACCCTCCTAGGAATCCAAATTTTAGGAAAACTCAAAACCCAGGCATGGGTAGAACCAGTGCTGAGGAGGACATAAGACCTCCTTTCCAAGAAAATTATGCAGAAACTTCTACATCAGCAGAACCCAATGAGGACCCTGAGATTAACTTGATGGGTCTAGATGGTGAGAGTCAAGTGTTCTTAACACAAGAGGATCATGAGGATGATGAAATCAAACTATTCCAAACTAAATCAGGTGAATCCTTTGACTTTAAGCAAGGCTATGATACTGCTGTTTATGAAGTCCATAAACAATACAAGCTAAGGAGCAGAACTGTGAATGTTAACCAGCCTGAGAAGAAAAAGGATGATCAGCAGCCTGAAAAAGTTAAAGTCACACAACCTAGTAACAAACTGAATTCACCTACGGAAGAAGTGATTGTTGAAGAAATCACTGAGCCACTGTCCTTAAGACAGCAGTCTTTAGACACTTTACCTTCTCATCCCAATCTTACCCCTCAAGAGATGAATAAAAAGGATAAATCTCAAAGTCAAAACAAAAATCAAGAAGAAGATGTAATGAGCAAGGAAAGAACTGTCACCTATAACTCCAAGGCCCAATCTGAAAAATCTTTTGATCTTGAAACAGAAATTGGCAAAATAAAAATAGCTATTCCTCTTTTGGAATTAGCCAAGCATGACAGCTACAAATTGCAAATCAAAAGGTCTCTTCAACTCACCAGCAACAAAGATGATGTCAATGTGCTGGATGACACCCCAGAACTCCTGTTCGGTCCAGAAGTGGATGGAAAAACAGTAGTCGTAGGGGTGTTGCCTTTTTATGTCAGTTTACATATTCATGACAAAATACTACATAATGCAATGTTTGATTCAGGTGCCTCTCACAATCTTATGCCAAAAGCAGTCATGGAGAGATTAAATTTAGACATAACAAGACCATACAAAGATCTCTTTTCCTTTGACTCTAGTCAAGTCAAGTGCCTAGGTCTCATAAAAGACTTATGTGTGTCTCTAGTTCAATTTCCAAACAAGACAATCCTAATGGATGTGGTAGTTGCTGATATCCCACCTAAGTATGGAATGCTGTTGTCAAGATCATGGGGCGCCAAACTCCAAGGTTCCCTACAATTAGACATGTCATATGCCACCATCTCTGTGTTTGGGCAACCAAAAAGACTGTACAGAGAAACACTCATGAAATACATGGTCAGCAGTGAAGAAAAACCTCAAAATTTTCCTATATATGCTGTCCATTCAGACATAGACTCATACATTCTCTTCAATGATACAACCACTCCCTCAAAAGGTGCAGTTGAAACCAAGATATTCATACAGGAGGAAGATGTAAGTGAGAGTAGTATCACTCATGAAACAACAGTCAATCAAACATTTGACAGTGCTGCTGCCTTAATTGTCAAGAACACCCAACTAAATGATGAAATTGTCCTAGAAAACAAGCCAGAGAAGAAACCACAACTTCTGCTTACATTGCCATCCCATGAAAAGGTCACCAAATCTCCTTCCCGACAAAACATTCTATGGTTCCTTGAGTTTGATGGCTCAGTCAACAAGTTAGGGGCAGGAGCTGGAATTTGGATACACAATGAAGAAAATGGTCATGCAGAGGGCAGAGCTTATAGATTGAATTTCAGATGTACTAACAACATGGCAGAATATGAAGCTCTTTTACTAGGCCTCAAGTTAGTAAAGTTCTTACAAGCTGCCAGGGTTTCAATCATGGGTGATTCAGATTTAGTTATCCAATAAGTGAAAGGAAACTTTGTCACTAATGACAAAAGACTAAGAACTTATAGAGCTGCTGTTGCTGAGGTACTAAAATTTTTCTCTGAATTCCAAATTACTAAAATTCCCAGAACCCAAAATCTTCATGCACACAGTTTGGCAACATTTGCTAGCACTTGCAAATTGCCTTTGGAACCCAACAACTGTTTTACAGCTGAAATAAAACACAGACCCTCAATTCCAAACAATGTCAAAGACTGGCAAGTATTTGAAGATGATTTGCAAATAAACAATTTTTTAACCTTACAACAAGAATTTGCAGGGTTAAATATTGACACTGATAGAGCAAGTCAATCACAACTACAGTTTCAACAAACTGCTCACCCAATATCACCTAGGACAGCAAAACAAATACTGCACCCAACCGTTTTTAATAAGGAAAACATTCAAAACATTCAACCAATCAATTGTGAAGAGGTGGCCAGTGCTGAAGCTGAAATTATAGAACTGAAAGATAATTTTCTTCCCACAGGCCTTACTCCTCTAGAAGACATCTTTGACTCAAATGACATTCCTAGAAAGCCAAAAATGCAGCCATTAAATGCAGCCATTGAAGAATGCAATGTTGGCACCACTGATAAGCCCAAAATAGTAAAACTGTCTGCATCTTTGCCCCCTGATCAAAAACCCAAATACATTGACCTGTTTAAAGAGTTTCAGGATGTCTTTGCATGGAGTTATGAGGACCTAAAGTCCTATGACACCTCTGTTATCCAACATACTATCCCTCTTAAGCCTGATCAAAAACCCTTTAAACAAAAACTGAGGAGAATCAATCCTATGCTTCTCCCAGCAATGGAACAAGAGGTACAAAAGATGTTTAAGGCAGGCATCATAGCACCAATCCGATTCTCTGAATGGATCTCCAATTTAGTCCCTACAAGAAAGAAGACTGGAGAAATTAGGCTGTGTGTGGACTTAAGGAATCTGAACCAAGTATCTCTCAAAGACAACTACCCCTTACCTAAGATGGATCACATTCTTCAAAGAGTAGTAGGGGCCTCAAGGATCTCATTACTGGATGGGTTCTCAGGCTTCAACCAGATCTTAGTACACCCTGATGATCAAGATAAAACTGCATTTACAACCCCATGGGGAACCTTCAAATATGTAAAAATTCCTTTCGGATTGAAAAATGTAGGGGCAACTTTTCAGAGAGCAATGGATATTGCTTTTGCCAAAGAGATTCATGACTTTTTGGTCATTTACCTAGATGACCTCACACCTTTTTCAAAATCTGACCAAGAACATCTCAAACATTTAAGACAGATCTTCCTAAAATGCAGAAAATATGGAATCTCCTTGAACCCGAAGAAGTCCCTCTTTGGTTTAGAAGAAGGCAAGCTCTTAGGACACATCATCTCAAAGGATGGCATAAGAATTGACCCGGATAGAATCCAAGCCATCTTACAAATGCCTCACCCAAGAAATGTCAAAGAATTACAAGGATTCTTGGGAAAAATCAACTTCTTGAGAAGGTTTGTCCCAAACTTAGCAGAGCTAAGCAGATTATTAAACAACATGCTGAAAAAAGATTCAAAGGTGAAGTGGACTGTTGAAGCCAATCAAGCATTTGAAGGTATAAAATTGGCCCTTACCTAGACCCCAGTCTTGACCAGTCCTCAGTTTGACAGAGAATTTATCATTTTCTCTTTTGCTTCCCAACATACTATTGCTGCGGTTTTGTTACAAAAGGATGACCAAGGAAATGAGAAGCCAATTGCTTTTTTTAGCAAAGCCCTCAGAGATGCACCTTTGAAGTATCAAATTATGGAAAAACAAGCTTATGCTTTAGTCAAAGCAATTAAAGACTTCAGGATTTATATCCTTTATTCCCATGTTATAGCATATGTGCCAAGTCCTATTGTCAAAGACATTCTCACTCAAGAAAATTTAGAAGGTAGGAGAGGAAAATGGATTGCCAGTATACTAGAATTCGACATTGAAATAAAACCTACAAAGCTAATAAAAGGGCAAGGCTTGGCCAAATTAATGACAGAAACAAACTTCCAAGTCCTAGACATCGATCAGCTGGACAGTGAAACAAAGCTAGCGACTCCAAAGATCAATGAAGCCTTTGAACAATCCCCCTGGTATTCTGATATATGTTATGTGTTACAAAACCTGTGTGCTCCCCCAGGGCTGTCCAAAACTAAGTGTAGGTTATTAAAAATGAAAACATCAAGATTTTGTGTCATGGATGGAAATCTACTATGGAAAAACCATGAAGGAATATTGCTGCACTGTTTAATGGAAAATGAAACTAACAATATCATGCAAGAGTTTCATGCAGGAGACTGTGGTGGACATTTGTACTGGAAATCCACTGTGGACAAAATACTGAGGGCTGGTTATTACTGGCCCACCATGTTCTCTGATATCAAGAAATTTACAACCTCATGTCACAAATGCCAAGTGTTTGAGGGCAAAAGACAGTTGTTGCCACTTCCTCTAAGGCCTATTGCAACAGAAAGACCTTTTCAACAATGGGGCTTGGACTTCATTGGGGAAATTCATCCCTCATCTTCAGGCCAACATAGATGGATCTTAACAGCCACAGACTACTTCACTAAGTGGATTGAAGCTACCCCATGTAGACAAGCAAATAATTCCAGAATCATTCAGTTCTTGGAGAACAACATATTGGCCAGATTTGGCTGTCCTGATAAGATAATAACAGACAATGCTGCTGCTTTCAGATCCAAGAAGATGGTGAATTTCTGCCACAAATTTCACATCACTTTGGGTCATTCCACTGCATACTATCCCCAAGGAAATGGCCTAGCTGAATCATCAAACAAGAGCCTAGTGAACATCATAAAGAAGGTACTAGAAGAAAATAAAAAGAATTGGCATAAGAAACTAGTCAATGCCTTATGGGCAGATAGACTAACAACCAAAAGATCAATTGGGACCAGCCCATATGAGTTGGTTTATGGACTAGAAGCCAAATTCCCTTCATCATTAGCAGTGCCTGTTATGAAGCTTCTTCAAGAAAGCCAAGCGGAACCTAATGATATGCAAAGAAGGATCAATCAGATCATATGTCTGCAGCAAACCAGAGATCAAGTTTTCAGCAGAGTTCAGATATTACAAGAAAAACTAAAGAAGGCCTTTGACAAAAGAACCAAAGCAGAAGATTTCAATGTGGGAGACAAAGTCCTCAAGTGGGATGCAAGAAGAGAAGACAAAGGAAAACATGGAAAGTTTGACTCCTTATGGAGAGGACCCTTTGCTGTCCAAGCAGTACAAGGAAACAACACTTATTTCCTGAAAAGCCTAAGTGAAACCGATTTGGATGAAGGTCCTGTGAATGGCAGGATGCTCAAACACTATTTTGAATACCACCCATGAGAGTACACTGAAGGTCCCTTGTACATATGCAGATTGTATATATTATTTTCTGTAGGTTGTAAAAATGCAATTCTCAAGTTTATTTGAATATCAGCAAAAGTACAGACTCAGAGCTATGTCAAGAAGGAAAAGCAATTTTGATTTTTCAAAGCAGCATAAGTCAAAGTTTAAGACCAGGCAGCGTTCAAGGAGCCAAGGCAATCTGACCTGCTGTTCTTGGTCTTTCAAATGAAAAACCATCCCCATGTGGAGCCACTGTTGGATACCTATACCAATAGGTTTCATATTTCATGATTGGCAAGGGAAAAGCCCAAATATGCTCTGCTTTGACTTCACAAAGATCCCATATTTTCTATAAGAGACAAGGTGTGTAAAGAGCTTCTCCTTGGTCCAATTTTGATGGCCTTGTTTCAATTTTGATGGATGATCCAACAGTCTAATCTGGGTCATGCCATGCTTTCAATTTTTTCAGTTGTAGAATAGAGAAAGAAGTCTGTCCAAACTGCTTAATCTTGGCAGACAATTAGCCTAGGTAGAGAAAGTAAGGTTCCCAACTGTTTAATCTGGGACCTTGGAAGCTATAAGGGTAGAAGTAGATAGGACAACAAAAGAAAAAGCCAAAGAAAAGAAAAGGCAAATAAGGGTTTGCAAGCTTAAATGCACCCTCCAAGAAGAAACAAAAAATGCTAGGCTAAGTAGCTGGGTAGGTAGAAGCAGTGGCAGAAATGGCCTTCAATTCAAATTCCAATCATAATAATCCAAAAAAGAAAGGAAAGCTATGGAGCATGTCTAATTTCCCTTTTATCCCTCTTCCATGTCATTTACTAATATCCCCTTTGAGTGGGCATTCCAAGGAACTATTTGTGGTTTTATGATTGAAATCAAATCTTTTGGAAGCCACATTTCTTGTCTAAAATTCTTTTCATTTTGATCTACTCTTAAAACCAAATTTGTTTCAAATGAACTTAATGGTTTCCCCTTCATTCACTTCCATTATCCATGCTAACACTAACCCTATTATATAAATCCCTTATATCACCTTTTTCCCTAATATTACTAACACCATGGTGTATAAACCCCAACTCTTATATAAATACCCTCCACTTGGTATTATAGCCAATAAGTTACATGTCAGGGATCAGATGACACCTGGTCATCTTGATAAACCTAAGCTAAATCTCCCTTCTCCTTTGCAAATTCATTTCCTCACTTTTTGACCCCCATTTGCACATGAAACCCCCTAAGAGCCTAGTTTCTACCCTCACTTGCTTCAAAATGGCTAAAAACATCAAAAAACCAACATTTTTCTCTTATCCTAAGTCTAAAGGGCGGGTCTATTTTCAACAAAAATCGTGAAAACCCACTGTTCCAAAGCTTCCGCCAGTGCACAGATCCCCAGGACAATATTAAAATAAGCCTCCGCCCTTCCCCGTACTTGGTTATCACTTCACCTTCCCGATGACCGTCCGATCGAGCAACTCCAGATCCGACGGCCCTGATCACATCGGACCCCTTCCGACGCCCGATCATTAACTGTACTATCCTCCTGTCACGTCAAGCTCCCAACAACCGTTAGATCTTGCTCCTCCAGATCCGACGGCCACTACAGCATCGGAGCCGATCCGCTGCCCGAACGATATCTCCCGACGGCCGTATTCTGGCTACGTCATGCGGCAGCCATGCGTGCACTCCACAGCCCATCGGAGGTACCACTAACGCATACCGCCACCGTACCGTAGGCGGTGCGATATGAAACCGCCTCGGTTTCCGGTTTTATCATTCCCGCTTGTATTACCTCACCGCCACGTCACTGATCCGTCACCCCACGTCACCCCCAGGTACGTCGTCGCATCATTTCTCCGCTCAACCACTGGTCCACCTGTCCTGCCATCCCACTGTCCCCGTGGACCAACCAGAGGCCGCCACCTGGCCGGATGACGTCCTGCTGACGTCATCCGACCCTGACCCCACCTGTGACGTCATGCTGACGTCAGCACGAAAACGCGCCAAAATCACCAAAAAGTATATTTATGCCAAAAATCATGTTTTTTGCTATTTTTGGGCGCAAGCTTTGTTGATTGTTCTGCATGTAAATTCACGTCCAAACCTGCACCAGCCGTGGAAAAGACTTCCGGACCGCTAGAACGTCCATCCCTCAAAGTGCTAGCAAGTTCTAACCGACCAGATTCTACAGGTACCTCTCATTTGCACTCTAAAGCTCCATTTTCGCTGAATTTCGGGTATAACTAGTAACAGACCTCCAAACTCGAAAAATTCACCATTAAAAGACCACTGAACTAACATTCAGACCAAACCAGAGCTGTCACTACACGTTTATAGGGCCACATTGGGCAAGTTGAACGTAAACTTATCACTGGTTCGCGCAATCGTGAACCAGTCACCTGCAAGAAGCTAATTTGCCTTAAAAACATACTTTGTTCGATTCTGCTACTCATCTATTGGTTCAAAAAACAGTATTTCAATTGCTGCAACCTTTCCCATTCACTCTTTCTCCTCGGAGGTTCCCATTTTCTTCAGAAAAATCTCCTTTTGTGTTGCTCTGCATAGTAACACCAGCCCCCAAAGAACAGAATCCTAAAAAGACCATGGATCCCCCTATGGCTCCCATAGTGCTAAATGTCCAACCTCTGAATGCCCCTCAAAAGAATTTGAAGTGGCAAGCCTTAGCAGATATGGATTACCAAATTGAAGAAGAGAAGCTTATGAGCAGCAAATTCCACCTTCATCTGCTAAATGAATTAAAAGCCAAGCATGAAAATGGGACAGATATACTGGGCTTATGGGACTCTTTTCTCCCTATCTTTAAGCTCCCTCAGGTCAACCAGTTCCCTGAACTAATCCACCTCTGTGCTGAACAATATGATGTTTCTCAGCGAGCTGTTCTTGACCCATCTGGTGCAGTACTTTTCTATGTTACCCCTCAGGCTATCAGAGACATGCTCTGCTTCAACCCTCAGAAGAAGTTGGTTCCTTTATCACTGGTAAATCTGATAAAACAAGGGGATAAACTCACAGAGGCTCAAATTATTAAATTCAATCAACTATACATCAAAACTAATATTTTAATGGGCCCTCCAATTCTTCATGTATACCTCAATGAGTTGGGCAGAGACCTTGCAGATATGATTTCTCCCATCTTGGGATACAGCTCAGTCGAGCATATTGATACAACTGTGCTGGTATTAATGCTTATGTTTGCTCCTGGCAAGTCACCAATCTGCTATGACTATGCCACCTACATATCAGACAAGATTCATGAGCAGTTGATGAATTTAAGGAGAGATAGGGTGTTCAGATACACCTCTTACATTTACCATCTGATCTTGTATCATCAACATCAGAAATTTCACTTTTCAATCAAGAGAATGGATGCCCAAGGCAATCCCAGATCAGTGGTCTACTGGTCATCTGTATTCCACATTAGACCTGAGTCTCCATATACTTACTGTGAATTCATGGACCTGTTCATCCATCCAACTATGGCAATGCTCATGAGCTCACCTCCTCCGAGACTCACTGATGACATGCAGAGAATTCTTCAGCTGTCCAAATCTTATAGCATTGGGGATTGGTACTTCTACCAAAACCACACTGTCATCAGGATATATGGGTGTGATTTGCCTCCTTTCAAATTGCCCAAGTATGTGCCTATGAGGTTATTTGCCCTAGAGTACTTTAGGCAATTTGGCAGAGTTGATGTGCTTCATTTTTCAGGAAAAGGCAAAAAGGCACAATTGAAAGTCAAAAGCCAACTTGGCCATTTTATTTATAATGAGAGGGAGCAAGGATGGAGGGAAGCAGAGCGAATGCTTGAAGCCCTTGGCCTGCAAACCAGTTTCATATGGGTACCCTATGACCCTAATCATTTCATATCCATAAGGAGGCTCAAATACAAGTTATCTGCCTACGATCACCATAGCATTCCCCACATTGAAAAATATGCAAACCAAGATAAATGGAGGAGAGGGACCTTAGAAGAACCCTTGTCACAAGAAGAGCTGAACAAAAGGGCACTAAGGAATCAGAAGAAGTTGGCTGACCTTGAGCTTTGTCCATAGGTATTCACACTTCCAAGTACACAAACGGGAGCAGCTGAATCCTCCTCAACTGCCAAGCAGCAAAACACCAAGGTAACTGAGAATATATCCAGCAGTGGCAAAGAGAAGGAGATGGAGACAGAGCAAACAGATAAACAAGAGCAGCAGCAGGCAGAGTTACAGCAGCAAGGGCAGCAAGAAGAGTCAGAACAGCGAGAGCAACAACACCAAGAAGAACAAAGGTGGGAGCAGTCTGCCCAGCAAACAGAAACAGTGGAAACTCCTCAGACCACTGAAAGAACGGTGCCTACAAGGCAAGAGACTATCTTTGATGCCTCGGTCCTCCAAACCCCTCAAAAGGAGGATACATTTGTTTTTAGAAAAAGGGACAGAGAAACTCCCCTGACATCTTCTATAAACCAGGGAGAGAAAAGGCAGAGACTAAATGATTTTCCAGAGGAGGACATAGCAATAAGACAGGCATTGGGCATGGGCCCACCCAGCAGAGAAGCTTCAGCAAGTTCCTTCCAGCAGGAACAGGACAGGACCATGGGAGGGGAGGTCAGCTCCTCCAGCCAACAAAAAGAGGGAAGCATCAAACAACAATTTATAGACATTAAAAGGAGGAATGATCCTATGAAGATACAACTGTACAATCACCTACTAAACATGGCTCCTACCAATCAGCAGAGACTTATGTCTGCCTTTGATGTAGGTGAAGGCAAAATGATCATGAGTCATTTTATGCCCACAGCTCTGCATCCCCAATCTGCCTCAGATTACCTCAGGACCAACCTGGAGGTCATGGCCAAAGACATACACCCAATGGACAAAATTGAACTACATAAACAAACTGGTGAGATGGTGTATGCCTCTTTAGTAGATGAAACATTGGAAAATTATAAGCTAAAGAGCAGCCTCAATGCCACAGCCTCTCAACTGGAATTGGAAAAGGCATCATCCCGGGCAAAGGACAACAGAATAAAGTCCCTAGAAGACATAATCATTGAAATTGGGCATGATCCCAAAGATATTTCAGGGATACAGGAAATTTTGAAATTAAGGGATGCTGACATGGCTGCCATGAGGAAGAAGATCAAACTCCCTGCCACCATGCACCCTCAGACAGACGAGGTAGCCCAACAAAGGCAGGAGAAGGACACCACAGATTTGTTGATCTCCATTTATAAACAGCTTATTCAAGCACAAGACAAGCTAGGAGAAACAGAGGCTGCAAAAGCAGCATTGCAAGCAGCATTAAAACAAAGAGAAGAGGGTCAGACCTCTCAACCTCCTCCTCAGGTCATCAATCTTGAGGAAACTGCTCCTATCAATGCCCCTCCTCCTCAACAGACTGAACAAACAGCAACATCTACTTCAGCAGCACCAACAACTACAGAGCAGGCCCAAAGCCTAGATATGCAAAAGCTGAAGAACGAAATCCAAGTCCTGGAAGCTCAAATGTTGGAGCTCAACTCAGCCAAAGAATCTTTGGCTAAAATCAATGATAGGTATGATAAGTCCAAACAAACTGTGGCAGAGAAGGAAAGGGAGGTGAAAGCCCTGAAAAACAAAATAAAAGAGCTAGAGAATGAGCTCAAGTTAGACAAAGTGGTGGCAGAACTGAAAATAGTACTATGGGCTAACATTGGTCGATCTATCAATGAGCAGTGGCCATATATTGAGACAATCCATGAGCAGCTGGAGCTCATCCCTAAGGCACAGAGAGAGATTCACAGAGCAAGAACTCAATTGGGCAATATGCCTGAAGTAGCCACTAGAATGATCAATGTACTCAATCATAAAACAAGTTCTCAGTTAGCCATCATAGGAATTACAAACCGGACTGATTCTGTCCAACTGATCAAGAGGGTTCTTACTCTTAGAACTCTGGTACAGACATTGGAAAGAAGAACCCAAGACATGCAGACTGAGGTGAACAGATTTTTAGAAAAATTCCAAGTATTAGAAAGCAGAGGACTCCCTGGCTTACTGAACAGCGCAGGGAGATTGTTCACACATGAGCAATATGCTAAAAGGGTCAATACATTTGCCACTAACCAGATCAGTGATAAGCACAGCACCTCAGAGGAAACAGGGCCAGCTATAGGACAGTCTCTTTACAACAGAGTCGAGAATCTGTTTTTTATAATGAATGAGATCAATCACTTGTTTGAGGTGGCTCCCAATTTCTTCAAGTACACAGAGGCAGAGGAAACAATGGAGGCTATTCTCAGGCATCAGCTCCCTACGCAAGAATGGTGGACAAGCGCAATACAGAAGATTTTGTAAACAGGGAGTCACTTAATAAATTTTGTTTCTTAAAAGTATCAGTTATCATGCAAAGCAAAGTTTAATAAAAGCAGCATGCACAGCGGATCAAAGCTGAGCCAACTCAGCAGAGGGATCAGCCAACAAAGCAGAAATAGAAGACTACAGGTGGCAGGGCCGAGAAAATACAGCGCAGCAGGAAATAAAGGCGCAGTTATCAGCATTAAAGCTAAGCATTGCAACCGACTCAATGACCTCCAAAGGTCAAAATTACCCTCTGACAGACATAAAGAGCATTTATGTTGCATTTAAAGCTACAATAACTTCTTCTCTACTTTCTGAATAAATTTATGAAGATATTTTCTCTCTCAGATGACTCAATGCCTGAGATATTTTGTATACGTATTCCTATAAAGTCCCCTTCGCATAAGATTGCAAGGGTTGTTGTTGATTTTTCCTAAAGAAATTCTTATGCTGTAATCCTTTCAAAAGTGCAATAAAGAAAGTGATGGAATTTCTCGAATTTCTGAGGTGTTGAATGCGTTCTGATCTCTGTTAGTGACTGCTAGATTCCTGTGTATTTCACCATACAATAAGTCTCTGTAACTTCTCTCTGTCAATTAGTTGTTTTGTTAAAATTCATATATGTTATCTGATTTTCAATACTAAGCAGCAAGGAAAAAGAATAACTTTCAGGATTTATTCACTGAGTACCCTGAGTTCAATCTGTGTTGTTTATTAATGTTTTCTTCCGTTGTAATCTAGATAAGTGTAATTCTTAATTGCTGCACTTTCAGAATACATCTTTCACCGTGGCCTTTGTTACAGGAATTCAAGTTTTGCTCCTGTGCAGTGTGCTCACTTTCCCCTCACCAACTTAACAGAAAATTCTTAATTGCTTTCTGTTGGTTGACATACATCACCATTTAAGCTAAGTTTGTTTGTCTAGAGTACACAATAGGCCCTGCAGTTTGAACACCACCAGTCCAGCATATGAGAACATTTCACAACTCTAGACTCCATTGCCCAATGGTATTTCACTGTCTAAACACTATGTCATAAGAATTGAAAGAAATCCTTCAACCAAAAACATAAAACAAAACCTGAGCATAATAGCTAGCCTAAAAACCCCATCATAACAAAGACAAATCATAAAGAGAGAGCCCTCTCTGATCATAGTTTGGCTAGAAACAGTGATCCAAAGATTGGTTAGTGGTTACCCCGGCCGTATTCCCTTGGGAGTCATAGGGAACAACCTGGGTGTTAACACCATCTATCGCTCACATGTGCGAAGTTTTATAGAAGTTGTTGGGGCCAAAAATTTGTGTCTATTGCAAATCCAAAATTCTGTTGTTGGGGGTCGAAGTTCTGCTGCTGGGGGTGCAAAATTCTAGACAGAAGTTGTTGCTGGGAGGTTGTCATTTGAATAGTTTGATAAGGAGAATCTATTGAAGGGAAGGGCTGACTTGGTAATTGGAGGAGGTCTTTGTCTACATCTAAGAAGTCTAGAAGTGTCTCATCTTTATCTGAATCTACTGAAGGAAGAGTTTTTGACTGGGTTTTCCCCTTATAGTGAATTTTCCCTAGCCAAGTGCCTCCATATTGTGTCTCTTATTCTTATGATCCTCATATACATATAATTTGTTAATTTATTTATTAAAGATAAAAAAATTAGAAGTAAGAGAAGCCAACATAATTCACAAGTAATTATCAAGAAAGAGGAATCAAACCCTAATTCACATAAGCATTGATTTCTCAACATGGTATCGGAGCTAAGGTCGAAGAAGGTTGGAGATATTATACCTGACCTTAAATGCGTGCAGGAAGGTTGGAGATATTATTCATGCATTTAAGGTCAAAGGGGATATTATACATGACATAACTTCTTCCTTCCTGCATGCATTTTGTAAAGTCGAGCCATAGTTGAAATTGCTATAGTGAGATATAAATCAAATTATTCTTCACATCCAAAAACATCCACATACACAAATGCCCATCTCATAATGATGAAATATATGTAGAGACCAATATCTTATCCCTGCTCATATATTGAAATGGCTACTGTGGTATTTGTAGAAATTTTGAATAATTTAACACATATTCAACAGAGATTATCCTGATCATGTACTATTGCAGAATACATACACAATACATAAGCTCCTCTACGTTGATCATCAATATAGCAGCATCAATAACAATAAAACATCAAGAGCATTCACACATTAACACAGTATGTATCACGGGGAAAGCATCTCGCTAAAAACCCCAACTATCTGTATATTAATGATTGAGTCATGTAACATTACACAGCATAATACTTCTCACAAGTATCTCCACCTCTGTTACACACAATACAGCTCAGATCTGATCTCCAAATCTCTTCCACTGCTTGCCAGCCTCCACTGCTCAATACCTGCTCAAGAACTGATGAGAATAGCTTCCCAAACTCGATTTTCACCTGCAAAATAGTCACTCACTCTTTGTGGACGTGAGCAAAGGCTAAAATGTGGGCCAAATACGTGAGCAAACTCATTGGCATACTCAATCCTTTGATTGTGCAAGATCTGGTGCACAACTATAGTCACAACTGATAGCAATCTGATTCTCTACCACCTGTCCTTGTTGAACTAAACATGCACTGACATGCAACTGAGTTAACTGATGTATTGAGTTAATAATTAGTTTAACAACTCATCATTAGTCTATCTGCAGTTAGACTAACTACAACTAGTTTAACTAAGTTAAACTGAACACAACTCCATCAACTGTACCTCGAGTCCACTAAACTCAACTCACTTGAGTTCTAACTGAAGTCATGCATGCAACAACTCAACTGACTCATAAGAAAAGCGTATTTCCTTCTGACAGCTGCATGTGCCACCTCTGTAGCTCAAACTGAAGTGCTCCAAGAGAATAAGATTAAGTCTATAGTCCAAATATTATTGTGAGATAATAATATTTGACTTTTCTATTTTTGACAGCCAGTCTAAAAATAGACTTTGATCACTCACACTGTGATCACTCACACTTTCATAAAAAATAGAAGTCCATCTATTTTTCCCAACTTGATCAATCATCCATAAACATAGACATGATCCATATGTCTAAAAATAGACATAGTCTAAAAGTAGACTTGCGCCAAAAATAGCCTGCGGGCCCACTTAGTGAAGGCGACTCTTTTCACTAAGCTCCATCATCTTGTTGCAATCTCAACACTCCCTCTCAACAAGATATGGATTATCAGCAACCCCTATCCTGCCTCGGTGGTACTCGAATTTGCTCCTGGTGAGAGCCTTCGTCAAGATATCAGCATCCTGATCCTCCATTGGAATGTACGAAAGTAACATGATCCTCCGCTGCACACAATCTCTGATATGATGGTACCTGATGTCAATATGTTTAGATCTATCATGAAATACAGGATTAGCCGAGAGTTTAATGCAACTCTGGTTATCACAGTAGGATCCAAATGAGAACTGAACAAACCAACCAGGATCTTCCTCATCCATATAGCCTCGCATGCAGCCAAACTTGCTGCCATATACTCGGCCTCCGCTGAACTGAGTGCCACGGATCTCTGCTTCCTGCTGTACCAAGAAACTGCTGTCGATCCGATACTGAAGACCCCTCCTGATGTGCTCTTTCTGTCTGTTGGGCTCCCTGCCCAATCTGCATCCGTGAAGCCACATAGCTTCACCTCATCCTCCTGTCTGTACCACAAACCATATCCCGATGTGCCTCTCAAGTAGCGCAATACATGCTTGCCCGCCTTCCAGAAGAGCTTGGTAGGCTTAACCATAGCTTGTGAAAGCTGGTTAACTGCATAGCATATATCAAGTCATGTATTGACCAAATACATCAGCGACCCCACCAACTGTCGATAAACAGTGGCATCCACTTCTTCTCCCGAAGTGGCATCCTCCTTCCTCCAACCTCCAGGAAGAGGAGTATCAACAGGCTTGCAGTCATGCATGTTGAACTTCTCCAGTATCTCCCGAGCATACTTTCCCTGAGAAACAAACAGTCCACCACTGCGCTGCCATATTTCCAATCCTAGGAAATAGTGAAGGAGGCCCAAATCCTTCATCTCAAACTCTGTAGCAAGATCCTTCTTGCATGACAGTATCAACAGCTCATCACCCGTTAGAATCAAATCATCAACATACAGTACAATGATAAGCAACTTACCCTCCACCACAATCTGGTATAGGTTCGGATCCGCCTCGCTCTTGGAGAATCCAAGTCCTGTGAAATAGCTGTCTATCCGTGTGTACCAAGCACGTGGTGCTTGCTTCAACCCATACAGCGCTCTCTTGAGCCTGCACATATGCGACACGCTGCTGAAGACTTCAAAGCCTTCGGGTTGCTCAATGTACACCTCCTCCTCAATGAATCCGTTGAGGAATGCAGTCTTCACATCCATCTGATGAATGTGCCATCCCATCTGCGCTGAGAGAGCAAGAATCGTCCGTATGGAAGAATACCTTGCGACAGGTGCAAAGGTCTCCTCATAATCGATCCCCTCAATCTGTGAAAAGCCTCGGGCAACAAATCTTGCCTTGTACTTCTCCACACTCCCGTCAGCTGCCTGCTTAACTTTGTAGATCCATCTTGAACCTACCACTGATTTCCCTTCCGGTCTAGGAACAATCTCCCATGCACTGTTTCTGACAATAGAATCATACTCTTCCACCATGGCGTCTACCCATGCGGGATCCTTCACAGCTTCCTCGAAAGAGGATGGCTCAGTCACAACACACTTGCTCATAAGAGCCATGTATCCAGTGTACTGATCAGGTGACTGTCTCTGCCTGCGTTGGGCTGTAGGTGGTCCTACAACTTTCTCTGCATCTTGAGCCAGTCGCTCAGCTTCTGTCAAGCGCTTTCGCCCTCTGATGGTTGGCGCTGCATGAGTGGTCTCTTCCACTCCATGAACCTCGTCCTGTGGCTGATCCACGTCCTGAAGCTCATCCTTAGGAACTAATAGCTCCTCATCTGCATGCAAGTGTAGCTCCCTCTCAAGCGAACACTTCATGGCTTTCTCCTCCTGAAATTTTATATCCCGTCGCACAACAGTTTTACCACTGTCTGGCAAATACACACGATAGTTGTGGAGCATATCAGTGTACCCCACAAATATCCCAACCTCTGCAGTCGGCTCCAACTTCTTTCTGGCATCCTTCGTCACATGCATGTAAACGTTAGCACCAAAAATCCTCAAATGAGAAAGATCAGGCTTCTTACCAGAATAAGCCTCCTCAGGTGTACTCATGCCAAGTATCCTATGAGGACAACGGTTCTGCACATAAACTGTTGTATTGCATGCTTCCGCCCACAAGTGAAGGGGTAGGCCCTGATCATGCAACATTGCCCGTGCAGCACCCACAATCGTTTTGTTCTTCCGCTCAGCTACCCCATTCTGCTGTGGGTTATGGGGAGCTATGAGCTCTCTACGAATCCCTTCTGCCTTGCAGAAATCCTTGAACTCGTCCGAGATGTATTCACCACCATTATCGCTCCTAAGAGCCTTCACCTTCTTCCCTGACTCCTTCTCGACCAGTGCTTTGAATTCACAGAATTTTGAATATGTCTCACTCTTCTTCTGCATGAAGAAGATCCAGCACTTACGAGAGAAATCATCAACAAAAATCACATAATACCTGTGTTTTGCTGTCGAAGCAACTGAGAAAGGTCCACACACGTCTGTGTGAATTCTCTCAAGGATCGTCGTGGCGTGACTATCCTTCTCGTGAAAGGTGGCTTTCACAAAATTCCCCAATGTACACCCCTTGCACTGATCTGACTGCGCAAGTGTGCCTTTAGGAAGCCCTGTAGTGATCTGCTGCAGTATCTTCAAGGCTCCATGGTGAAGGTGACCCAATCTCCTGTGCCACAACTCGCCATCATCCCGGCTCACCAATCCTTTTGCCTTGCCTGCCATTACTGCGCATCCATCTACATGCAACTGATAAAGGTTCCTCACTCGAACCCCTATCTTCCGGGTCTCACCAGTTGTCTTGCTGTGCAGGAAGGCCTTTCCCTCGCTGAAAACAACATCATACCCCTTGTCTTCTAACATCGCCACTGAGATGAGATTCTTCTTCAATCCTGGAACATGCATGACTTCCTTCAATACAAAGGGTTTACCAGACTCCCTCTCAAAGGAAATGGTACCGATACCGGTCGCACTGTATCTACCATCATCGCCCATCTCGATGTGCACTCCAAGATCTTTGTCCTCTAGATCAGAGAACAAATCTCTATCTCCCGTCATGTGAAAAGACGCACCACTGTCCAAGAACCACACTGATCCCATCACACTTGAAACCAAGCATGCGATCAATGAAAATCAAGCTCAAACTGAGAAGCTAAGGCCTCTCCCCCTGCAGATCCAGCAGCTTGCTTGTTCTTCTTCTTCTGCGGACAATTTGTGGCATAGTGTCCATGCTGGTGACAATGAAAACACTTCACCTTGGACATATCCTGCTTCTTGCCTTTCGCACCAGACTGAGAAGCTTTCTTGCTCTTCCCTTTCTTTGCTTTGGCAGCCAAAGCACAATTCTCTTCATCAGCTCCCTTTGACGAAGATCCGTCCCTGGTACTCCGCCTGATCTCCTCCTGCACAAGATTTGACCATAGTCTTTCCCATCCTGGCAACTTCTCCTGACCATTGACGAGTCCTGATAGGAATGCCAACTCTTCGGAAGACCAAGGAGAGCCAAGCTCACCAAGTCCTCATCATCGACAGTAACCCCCACACTTCCCAGCTCATCTCGACACTGAGTGAACTTCGTGAGATACTTGGGAATACTGTCTCCCTTCTCGCATTTGATGTTTCTGAGTTTATCTTTGAGCGCCAGCTTCCTCTGATTGCTCTTGCTTTGGAATAATTCTGTTAATGATTTCCACATCAAATATGGAGTAGCCTTTCCATGGAGGCTGGACACAATGTGATCCTTCACGCCCTCCAACAGAATCCTTCGACATTTTGCGATCTTCTTTTGCCAAGCATCAGCTTGAGTAGCATTAGTAGGCTTTGGGATATCCGTATCTATGAACTCCTTCAGCCCGTTATCATCCAATACTGCCTCCATCCTGTCCTTCCATGCAATATAGTTTGAGCTGCCCTCAAGAGCATACTCCAATCACAATCCGTTGAAAGAAATTGCTGCGTTGTCACCAAGAAAACACTGCTGCAAATTCGAATTCCACCAGCAACCAACTCAACTGCTTCCGATCTAGAATTCGTGAGAACAAAATATTTCTCGTACAGAGATTGACTGTATGGGCTTTTACCGGATATTTCACCTTCCAAAGGAAGGATGAATCCAGAGGCTACCTGGCCCGATTACAGGCTCTGCCTAGAGAAATAGAATGTAAACACTTCCTGAATAGTAGATCTGATGATCAACAGCTCTGATACCATGTAGAAAATTTTTCTACAATTATCTTGCTCTGATACCATGTAGAAATTTTGAATAATTTAACACATATTCAACAGAGATTATCCTGATCATGTACTATTGCAGAATACATACACAATACATAAGCTCCTCTACGTTGATCATCAATATAGCAACATCAATAACAATAAAACATCAAGAGCATTCACACATTAACACAGTATGTATCACGGGGAAAGCATCTCGCTAAAAACCCCAACTATCTGTATATTAATGATTGAGTCATGTAACATTACACAACATAATACTTCTCACAAGTATCTCCACCTCTGTTACACACAATACAGCTCAGATCTGATCTCCAAATCTCTTCCACTGCTTTCCAGCCTCCACTGCTCAATACCTGCTCAAGAACTGATGAGAATAGCTTCCCAAACTCGATTTTCACCTGCAAAATAGTCACTCACTCTTTGTGGACGTGAGCAAAGGCTAAAATGTGGGCCAAATACGTGAGAAAACTCATTGGCATACTCAATCCTTTGATTGTGCAAGATCTGGTGCACAACTATAGTCACAACTGATAGCAATCTGATTCTCTACCACCTGTCCCTGTTGAACTGAACATGCACTGACATGCAACTGAGTTAACTGATGTATTCTTTAGTTGTATTGTGAGTTAATAATTAGTTTAACAACTCATCATTAGTCTATCTGCAGTTAGACTAACTACAACTAGTTTAACTAAGTTAAACTGAACACAACTCCATCAACTGTACCTCCAGTCCACTAAACTCAACTCACTTGAGTTCTAACTGAAGTCATGCATGCAACAACTCAACTGACTCATAAGAAAAGCGTATTTCCTTCTGATAGCTGCATGTGCCACCTCTGTAGCTCAAACTGAAGTGCTCCAAGAGAATAAGATTAAGTTTATAGTCCAAATATTATTGTGAGATAATAATATTTGACTTTTCTATTTTTGACAGCCAGTCTAAAAATAGACTTTGATCACTCACACTGTGATCACTCACACTTTCATCAAAAATAGAAGTCCATCTATTTTTCCCAACTTGATCAATCATCCATAAACATAGACATGATCCATATGTCTAAAAATAGACTTGCGCCAAAAATAGCCTGCGGGCCCACTTAGTGAAGGCGACTCTTTTCACTAAGCTCCATCATCTTGTTGCAATCTCAACAGTATTATATATAAATCAAATTATTCTTCACATCCAAAAACAAAGACAACTACATGTGCAACAAAATTTTCGTTTGACGTTCACATCCGCCCATCCCCACTCTTATATATCTAGATTAGGGTAGCGAAAGCTGATACATATCTGATTTAGGGAGCGAAAGCGATATATATCTAGATTAAGGGAGCGAAATTTGTGTGACAGACCCCGCTCATTATGGCCTTGAGAAACCCCAAATCATCGAGATAGAGAGAAGTGTGTTAATCTAGTAAGAACCAATAAAAGTGTTAGCGCTATTGAAGAGATGGGATTCATGATGCAAACTGCAGATGGAATTACAAATGCTCACATAGAATTCCCATTTAACACATGCAAATTTCATTGATTCACCCACTTCTTAGCATGATAGATGGCTACATAAATGTAAAACAACAAGGGAATTCTACAACAAATCCATATGAAATTTACTCATTTAACAATGGATTTCATGCTAGATCATGCCTACATTCAAATCCATGAGGATTAATATTCTATTTTCTGTACAAAATTCAAAGAGTCACTAATTTTTCTAATAGAATTTGTCCAAAGCCAAACTAGTAAACCAAAAGGACTAAGATAGACCTGCAAGGATGATGTTGTTTCAATGTTATACAAATGAATTATTATATTTTATGTCTTAAAAGTTAATAGTTTCCCATTATCATTGTTAAATAATTTTTGTGAAATTCCATTTTTCCTCAAAATTCAATTTCTGATATATGTTCTTTCAATGTTGACTCAACAATTCTTTTGCAAAGTACAATTCTATTTTCTATGAACAAGTCAATTTATATGAAGCATATCTCAATGCTTGGAAACTATTGGTGCAGGTTTGCAGATCGATTTGAAATTTTACTTGTAGAATATTCAGTGAGATGTCAAAAGATAATCATCGGAAGGAACCATCAAGGCAAATGGATGTATTTTATCATACTTTGAAAAGGCTCCATCCAAAAATACACATTCTCTTCATGATCCAAGCTCCTTTGAACAATATGTTACTAAGAGAGAGGTTAACTCTTGTGGAAATGCATTTGATATCCAGACAATGGATGAAATAATAGGTTCCTCAAGTGATTAGGGTGAGATAAATGTAGTTTCAACAGAAATTGGTGATGAAAATGTTAAAGATTTTTCCTTGGAAGGTGACACAATCCATTCGCGGAAAAGGAAAAGAGGTCAGTGGACCATAGTGAGACGATTCCAAGAAAATTGGGTCTCAAGTTTTCTATTTATTGAAGAAATACCTCCTACAAATGAGAACGAGGTTTTCCGACAAGTTAGATGTATTGCATGTAGCTGGAAAACTCAAAAGGTAGTGAAATTTCAGATGAAGCTAGATACGGTACAAAAGCATGCAGGAAAGGTGTATGAAAGAAAAATTGTAAATGGTAAAGAGAAATCTATTGTTAGATGGAAAACTTTTGAGGAATGTTGACATGTTGAATATGCAGAAGAATATAAAAAATATTTAATAAGTAAGAGGAAACTTGAGGCAAGTAGAGGAACCATCATATCTCTATTTGAAAAGACGATGGAAAGAAGTTTGTTATCCAAGATGATACAATTGAGCACTGTATTTCACATCTTATCTAAAGGTTGTCCTATGAAAGATTATCGAGATCACATGAAATTGCTATCTTTTCTTCAAGTGACAAACTTTCCATCGTCTGATTGGTCTGTAACGAGTGGTTGGGGATGGGAAGGATATCTAGCTCAAGTAGAAAAAGATGATTTGAAAGAGAAGATTGCAAATGCTAGGCTTTTGGCATTGTCTTTGGATGAGTTTACGGCTATAGATAATACTTCATGGATTTGCATGAGAATTATATGGTTAATGACCATATTAGGCATTCCTATCTACTTGGGATTAAAAAGATGAGAAAGACTTCTACAGTTGAAAATATTTATGAACTTGTTCTAAATGGTTTGAAGCAAAGTGGTATGGATCAATTAATGATTGCAAAAAAGTTGGTATGTGTTGGAGCAGATGGAGCATCTGTAATTCAAGGACAAAGGAATGGCCTTTCTGTTAGGCTACAACTATCAACTTCACCATATATGCTTAATATTCATTGTATGGCTCATAGGATGAATCTCACATTTAAAATAGTAAGCAAGTTTCCATCAGTTTCAAAAGTTGAAGATCTTGTACGTGAGACTCATGCATACTTTTCTTGTAGTCCCAAACGATATTTAGAGTTTCAACAATTTGCAGATGGTATTATGGATGGAAAAAAACTACTGAACGATATTGATACAAGATGGATCTCATTAAATGGACCATCTCAAAGACTATTTAGTGAGTTCAAATCTTTGGTAGGGTTGATGTATGAAAATTGCTACAATGTAGACAAAGCTCAAGATCTTCTTTCTCGACTAACTAATATAGAGACATTATTGACATTGGTTGGAATTCTTCCTATGATACATGAAATGAATGTCCTTGTGAAAATGTCTTAGAATCACACAATGTATATTGCGGAATACACAAATGCGAGAAAGTCAGCATGTCTTACATTGGATAATTTGTATATGATGCCAGACTCTTTTACTGGTCCAGAGTTTAAAAGTTGGACTAAGATCATCAATATAGAAAATACTGATTTTTTTTTGACATTTGATGAAAAAGGGATACTATGTATCACAGTGTGTGGGTATATGGTTCCCTTCATTATATTAGTAAGATGGGACGAATCACCAAAGATTACCCCATGTCAAGAGACTAATTTGATAATATTGTGATTTCAGTGAGACAAAATTTGATAGAAATTGCAAGATAACTATCATTAGAGATAAGAGAATGATTTCCTTGAGATGAATTGTTGGAGGCCATATGTGTGGTATACCCTCAATATTGGAACAATTGTCAATGTCCAAGAACTTTAAAAGCTGATTTTCAAAAATATTAAAATGTTTAGTAGACCATTTTTGCAAGAAAGTCTCGATACATGGAGAAAAAATTGAAGGTATTTTAGATTCATCAAAATTGTATCAACAAGGTGGACGCTTTGCTGAAACAATGTGGAAGAAATATCCTTTTTTGGAGAATCCTAATGAAAATGGTGCTATAACAAGATTATGGACTACTTTAAGTGCTAGCCAATACCTACAAGAAAACATATCAGAATATTTCAAATTAGCGGATTTGTGTCAAACCATGATTTTGGGATCAGTGGAGGATGAGAGAATGTTTAGTGCATTATCATTCTTGAAGTTGAAGTTGAGGAAAAAGCTTGATAAACATGTGGATACATGTTTAAGATTATATGTAAAAAAGTATGACATTGACAATTTTCCCTATGAAAGAGCGCTAACTCTTTGGTGATCAGATTGTGATAGAAGGGGAGAAAACAATATAACAAATCTCTCTAATGAAATTGATATAGAACATAATGTTCTGGAGGCCCATAATGATAGTTCATTTAGAGAAGATCATGTACACAATTTAGAAAATGAGGACCAAGATGAGAACTGGGAAATTGAAATACCCTAGGACTCTTATTTTGGTATACATGTTCCATTGATCATGCAAGATTACTATATGTCAAATTCAAGTAAAAATAGGTTCTATATTTGTATTTTTCATTGTAACATTGCAACGACATTACTTTTATGCGTGTTATTTTAAGATTGATGTTTCATATTTAATCATTACATTATTTGTTTCTTATCTGTGATAGGAAATAAAGCTGGATTTGGTGAGGTTGGGACCTATTTCTTTTCACATAGATAGTGTCCGACTATTATTAAATGATAAATAACAAATTTAACAAGACTTTCAAGTCATTTATTAGCCATTGCTTGTCATTCATTTGTCAGTCATGTTTTCAAGTCTTTTAGGTACTAAGTTGTTTGGGTCCCCACATGTGCTTAGGACCATTAAGGGATGAGATAACATGAGTCAGTCCAAATCATGCCCCGAATTTACTTTTTACCTATTGATATAAGTGTTTTGTTACCACTTATCACCAACAAAATTCTACCATAACATAACCCAACTTGAAGACAACACTTCTCATCTTCCTTTTACATAAATGCTCTATGGATCTCCCTACTATACTTTCCTGAGACCAACGTCCCTTCTTGGTAGGTCTCTCCACCATACCACTAATCACACAATAGACACACACTAGTAACTACCACATTCTACAAATCTCTCTAGTATCAGTTATTGGTGTCCTTGTCACACTTGAACAATACAATCTTGCAAGTCTATTTTTCATCATATCTTTATTTTTTTTTATTTTGTGTATTAAACTTTAGCACCATCCTAGAGTAACGAATTAGTGTCCTTTGGATTTGATCTTTGATTGGAAATGAATTCGGATTTGATGAAGTTGGGACCTATTTCTTTTCACATAGACAGTGTCCTAGTATTAAATGATAAATAACTAATTTAAGAACTCTAATGCTAAGAAACAATGGGCTTATTCAATTACATGAAATTGCGTTGATGTCTAGCTCTAATATCTTAGAAAATTTTAGCGGTTTGTTTGCTGCTTGTTAGAGGATTTTGTCAAGTTTGAAATTTTTGGTTTGTTTTGGTCAGATTTTTTTAGTCGCTTGACTCATTTCATGCATAGATCGATAGATCTAGTTTTATTTTTATAATTATTGTTGTTTTCTTTATATATTTGGTGGTTTGAGGAAAGATATTTGATTTCCTTTCACTTTGTGGCATGATTTCAGCATCTTCACCTTTTAGAATATAGTAAAATATTATTCTTATTTTATGTTTTCTTGGAAAAGAATTATTGATATTTGGAAAGGAAAATAAGCCCCGGGTAGCTAAGCGAAGAGAAAAATGGTCTATGTACTAGGTTCCTGCGTATTCATCATAGGAGACCTATTGGCATGAGACCGACATTCCTTTTATGCAATTACGTTTTGTCAAGGAGGAGCTGAGTTCGCTGACCTGGGAAGAACAGTGACAACTGATCATAATGCTAAGGAGATTATAATGTTGGTTTCAAAAGCAGGATTGTGAAAATTGTTTGCACTAGTTCTTATTTTGGTCATATTTACTACCAAATTTGTGTCTTGCTAATTTTTTACATTTTTAATGACCTTGTGCAGAGTTGGTTTGAAGAGCCCGATGTTAGAGCGAGAAGAATCTCTACAAACCACAAGGACTACATTGTATTGGATGAGCAATGCTTGGAGGGCACTCGATGTTCTTGGTGTTGCCGAGTCTCTTCGCTCGAAGCGTCAATGGATACAATGGTATGGCCATAACATCACTTAATTTGATCCTCTTTACTAATCTCCTAATATCATTTCAATACATCAAATTGTTCTATTTTCATGGAATTCAGAGATACATCAGTAATGTTATTTTGTCTTGGAAATACTAAATTATTTTGTTCTGAGATCACCCAGTTTGAGTTGTTCTTTGCAACCACCACTTGATCCTTTAACAAGCATTTGAAATTCAAAGCATAATAAAGCTCTTTTAGTTGCTTTCCAAAAGAAGATTGCTACAAGCCAATGAATATTACTGTGATTAAACTAGATGTTGCACTTGGTACCATAGGCCTTGTAATAGGGTTGTACTCCATTTCAGTCTATGGCAGTAGACTAATTTTTAACTGCTCCATGTACCCACATATGATATAATATATTACCCACATAATTGTAACACTTTGAAATCAATTCTATATTCTTTATTTTGTCAGGTGAAAGAAAATTACAATTATCCTTTTTCATTTTTGGCTCGCTGAATATACAAAGAGAAAATTGCTTAACAATATTGCTTAATTTGACAACAATTTTACTTTTATCTGATACAAGAGTGGAGGTAGTCTTAGATTTTACCTATTTCTCGGTAGTTTTTCTCCTTCGGCAACAACATCATCCTTCAACAAATACATTCCAACTTGTACAGAGGAAAGTTGATGTTTAGTAGAGGGCCCATAAGAGATCCTCTAATGGAGGTGCAGTAGTTTAGTAGGATCACTGGATGAGGCACATGTATGAATGTATTGTCTTCAATTAGGAAGGCACAGTTACCCATCCAGGGGAGGGCATGCATGAATTTCTTTGTGAATGGTGCAGTTTTCTAAATGTGTTGGGTGCATGAGTTCATGTGTTAAGTCTACCCTACTAGGTCTTGAATTTGAAGCAGTGTTATCCACACGTGATGGTGATATCCACTAGGTGCATTAGGGTTAGGGTTAGGGTTAGGGTTAGGGATATTCGATGAAGCCAGATTCAATGGTTCAAGTACTATAAAAGCTAGATTGAAGAATTGCAAAGAAATGATTGGACACACATCTCACTCAAAAATGACGACTCAAAATCCCTATGGAACCTTGAGATATGTTGTTATGGATAGTGCTTACCTGTGAATTTATACCTCTACAACTTCATTTGAGTTCTGTAGGGGGGAATTATAATTTCCCCAAGAGCTAATTCCCCCTTCTACTTGACCTCATGGAAGATCTACTCAAATAGTCGAGTGCAAGGCTTGAGGTGAGGTGAGGTGCTTTTTATGCACACATGTGAACCCTTAAAAATGTCATTCCTAGGCTAGGGTGGAACACTGTATCTAGAATAGGTTTCTTGCTAGTTTTACACACTTACCTCATGTTGTTCTTAGCCTGAGCTGCCATTCTAATTCAAACAAGAATCTCCCACATATATTTCATTGCATGTATATCCTAATATTGGAGGTTTCCGTTAAGTAGATTGCATGTATCATAATATTGGAGTTCGCCCTCCTACTCAAGTAAAATCAACATGAGTGCAACCTGTCTTCCCACGAGATTTCATTGTTTATCTTATGCATCTATTCACTTTATTAAAAAGGGAAATGAGTGACATCCATGGAGGACTAGTGCTCTACCCTCTAATCAAGATGTTTATCAGCAGATTTCTCTGGTTATTAAAGGAAAACAACAATTATGAGGGAGGGATGTGCTTTAGAAGAGCCTACTTTCAGCCTGTGGTTGTAATTATTATTGGAAATCAGTGTAGGTAATTTCCAACAGGTTTGTGATCATAACTAGAAAGAAGTTGATACTTTAGAAAGGTTGCGCTCTAATAGAGGTTGTTTCAGTTTACTGCCAATTGGTTTAGAGCATGCATAGAATGATATTATCATTGTAAAATCAACTTGGACCATGGTTAACACATGCAAGATAAAAGAAACAATGTGAGAAGAGGTGCACTCCACATGAGGGTATTTTGAGCAGATTTCATACTTCTAGCATGCAATTAAGTTTTTGTTGGAAATACTGAGAGGGGGGGTGAATCGGTATTCCTTTTCAATTGTTATTTTTGTCAGTTAAATCATTTATATTTAGAACAGAAAATGAACAACAGGAATAAATGATTTTATTAATATAATCTTTACAATAAATTAAGTACAATGTATATAAGGCTCCAACTAGTTGCCAAGCACCAACTTGGACTTTTTGTGAGGCTCCAACCTCCAGGGCACCAACCCTATCTTGTGAACGCACCAACCTTGGATTTAGGAGCACCAACTCCAAGGACACCAATCCTTCCAATTTTGAGGCACCAACCCCAAGGGCTCAAATCCTCTGCTATATATTGTCTAGATATGTTTGGTAGTTATTATCTGCTCCCAACATCTTCTTCAATGAATTCTGTCTATCTACACCTTCACTGCTACATCAATGACAACCTGTCTTCATATGAAGGAGTCTTCACAACTCTTCATATTTCCCTAACAGAGGCTGCAAAGTTACCTCATGATGATTTCAAATAGGCATCATGATCTCCAATAATGTTTCCAAGATTTGTTGAAGCTTTCCAACAAGATATCTGCGCTAAGCCTCAATGTATGCACAAAAACAATTCTTTGTTTTAAAGTCTCTGTTCTTTACTGTTGTTGTAACTGTTTCAAGTGTGACTGCTTCTCACTGTTCTTACTATCGCAATCTCTTAATTCCCATAAACAGACTCACAAACGCTTCAATGATGGTGCTAGCTATTGCTCCCTTCAAACGATGTCAGATGAAACTTTACTTTTCCCCTTCATAGAATTGTTCTTCAAGTTGTATTATGTACTTGATTAATTCATCCTAGGTCCGAGCCTTTTAAAGATTAACCCAATCAACAGAATTGCTTCGTCCTTCGACTTCCTACTATCCTGCTGGATCTTTGGCTTCCTTCTGTCCTGCTGGACCTTCGACTTCCTTCTGTCTTGCTCGACCTTCGGCTTCCTTCTGTCGTGCTGGACCTACGGCTTACTTCTGTCCTTCTTCTTACTACTCTCTCACTCGATCTTCGGCTTCTTTTGTAACTTCGTCATCTACCAAACATTTGGCTTCTCGACCTTTCGACTTCTTCTTTCGTTCGCTTGACCTTCCAGCTTCCTCTGTTCCTTCAAGTTCATGACTTGTGACCTATTACCTCTTCTCTGTGATAGATGCCTGAGATACATGACCCATATGGAGGTCCCATATGCCACGTCATCACCTTTAATCGCACAATCGCAATTGCTTAAAAAATTGGAGGTTTTACAAGTGTGCAAATGCTCTCTCTTTCGATGGAGCGGATGTGATATTCAATGAACTATTTTTAATGAATCCATCAGGTCCACAAATCTATCGCAATAAGAGGTGTTAACATCCCTTTGAAGCTTGCGATACTGTGGATGCGATATTACATTATAGAGTTGTTAATAAATCCGCCGGGTCCACAGCCTTATCGAAATCGACGATTTGTGGGACTTCGGCTAGCACATGGATTAAAAACGGCCTTAACCCCCATAGTTGACTGTGATCTAAGGGTTGACTATGAGATTGACGGCTAGGATTGAGTGCGGGACTTCAGCCACGATCAAGGAAGTCCATACTTTCCTACCCCCACTCTTCCGATAGTTGTTCTTCTTTACTCCTCTGTTATCACTGTTGCTCTTTGTTCTTTCGATAACACTTACCCTTGGGCATATGCAATAACATGCTTCTCTTGCTCTGATGACTTGTTTCTTTGATGGCTTTTGATAAACTCTTCATCTTACTCTTTGGCTTCTTTCTCCTGTTGCTTTACTAGATCTACTACGTCATTTGTTGTTCAATTGTTGTTCAATTGACCTCATGTGTCATTTGTTGTTCAATTGTTATTCAATTTATGTTCAATTGACCTTCTTGGCTTGTATGGGCTTAACCCAGGTTTAGAGGTGTTTTAGCCAAGCAAATCCTGGTACTACTGGCCCTTTCGGCAATAGTTCGCGGAGCACGGATTGAGGTCTCACCTGAAGTAGTATGGGAGGGTGCTAGAACCAGGTTTCCACACCCGGGGGATGTCTGATGAGCTTCTGGAGGTCCGCGATCTGACCCTGTCCGCACATTGCTACGCACACCTGGTAGTCCTTCGCAACCTGTGATGCTGCTTCTGCGCAACCCTACTTGGGGCGCGACCCGTATTATACCCCAGTTCCTTGCTATTTAATCTGTTATTACTCGATTACTCAACTTATTTGTGTAAGACTAGTGATTATTAACAGCATATCCAACAATCATATTGTGCGCGTGATAAACAAAACAGTATAAATGTAAAGAAGGCAATGCACAAGCAGATACATAGAAATTGGAATAAGCTTCTCTTTATTATTCTTTGATCAAGATTACAGACTCGACACTACCCTAGGCACTCAGCTGTAGGGGTCCGCGCACTCAGTGGTGAACTCTACTAGGCCTTTGCACACTTAGCTGCAGAGCCTCTTCCTACTACTATGACCCAATAAACTTAGACTCTTACTCTATGCTCAAACCATGTGTATTCTTCTATCTCTCTAATTCTCTCCTTCGCTATCTTTACAACTTAGAGCCTCACTCTATTTATATAGTCCCATGGTCTGCGGACCATGGGTAGGCCGACATGACATTACATTACTTTACAATACTTAGGGCGGAAAACCCTATGACTCATCCTATACTTCGCGCTTCGTGCCCGTAATTCGCGGAGTCTTACAATACATTTGACCAAAACTTGGGCTTTGAGCCCCAAAACATGCTGTGGGGGGATTCCATGCCCAACAGGCCCCCAACACAATCATCATGACTCATCCCGAGTCACTTTGTTGGTGTGGCGATCTTGGCGTAGAGCCCCTCCAACTGGTCTCGTACTGCTCAGAGGTCCGCGGCACACTGTTTTGCAGTTTTCTGGACCTACTGCATGCACTCTTCTGATGCTTCTTTGTGAGGATCAACTACCTGCCTTAGTGCGTAGAGTCCCTGCATCTGTGTGAGCTTGCCCTCGATATCTACCGTAATGGTGAAGGCCTCATCAATCCATGGCTAGACGCGTGCTTTGAGAAGTGCCTCTTTCTGTCTTGCAGCATCCACCTGCTCTTTCAGTGCCCTTGCTTGCTGCATCTTTGCCAGCCGTTGAGTGAGGACAACTATCTGTGCAGTTCCCCTTACATTATCGTACTGCTCCTGAAGCTCACGTGCCTCTATTTCCAGGTGCTATATGTTGGGGTCCTCCTGTAAGGATGTGAGGATGCCAAAGGCTTGGTCCAACATACCAGTACAGTCTTGCACTTCTCATCCAATTTCTTCCAATCCTTTTTGAATAGCGCTAACGCATTGCTCTCTAACTTCCGGAGGAGTGGAAGGCTGCGCCTTCAGCCACAGCTCGGCAATCTGGAGATTCAGCTCCAGCTACACACGTGTTGTTTCCTCACGCGCGTTTCAGACTCCACTTTCCAGACAGTGGATCCGCATCTCTGTTGGTAGGTCTACGGCAATGGACAACTCTGGGACTCATTGGCACGCTTCATCAACTGTCTACATGATCTGTTGGTTCTGTGACACTAGTTCGTCACGCTGCAGGCTGAGCTATTCGATGTTGATCTTTTGCTCACTCATCACCTGAATCACGCGACCCTCCCTGGTGTGGAGCTCTGCTGTTATGCCATCTTGCAGTTGGTACAGTGTGTCTTGCGGAAGGGCAGCCAAATTAAGGCCAAGTCCCTTGATCCTGCCCACCGCGGCTCTATTGTCCTCATTCCCTATTGTTAGTGCTCTTTTCGATAGCACTATGGTGTTGGCCATATTTGCACGTAGCAGCTGCTCTGCTGCTAATGTGCCCGCTGCACCGTAGGTGGCTATGGTTCCTTCCTGTGGGGGCTGCACCTGTAGTTCCTACAGCTGCGCCCTTAGGGCCCCCAACACAATCTGCTACTCCGACATGGCTTCCTGGAGTGCTTCCTTGGTGACCTCACGAACCATGTCGCCGATATCATAGAGGTCACCTTCTGTTAACATGATTCGGTCAATGGCCAATTTGGAGGCCTTGACCTTTTTCCGTGGACCCGATCTTTCTGTGACGCATGGCCTTTTCAGTTCGGTGGAAGTTGTGCATGGGTTTGCGCTTCTTCTACAAGGTTTGTGTCCTCTGCTTCCTGTCCTGTAGACAAGTTCTGGCCCTCCTTGTCCTATGTTGTGGTGGCCCCTATTGTCTATGCTGCTACTGCTACTTTAGCAGCCTTTGCCTACTCCGAGGTTGCCTTTGCTGCCTCACAAACAACCCTTACCTCCGCGGCCGATTTTTCATTGCATCTCTTCTCAGCCAACTTCGTGACTCGCAACTTGGCATCATCCTTTTGATTTTGTGCTACTATCCTATCCAGCTCCACCAGATCTGGGGCGCACCACTCGGGAGGCCATGATTCTAACACTGAAAATATTTCATCATCAATGGCGATGAAGGGGAGCTTGGTCCATTGCTACATCGGATCCTTACGTGCCTTGATGTAAACATTATGCATGTCCACCTTGAAGTCTGCAAAGCTCTGCAAACTGTTGTGCATTGTGGGGGACAGGTGTGGCCGTCTATTGATCCACATCTAGATGCTCGCCTCCATGAGCACTGAGAAGATCTTCGTCTCGCGAATCCACTTCATGTCCTTGGTAGCCCAGAGCGACGCATACTTTTCAGCCTCTAGTAAGTCCTGTTCAATGCTAGAGAACTGACTGTCCTCGTTGGGTTTGTACAATCATGGGCATAGTGCCCTGGCCCTCCGAAATTATAACAAATTAACTGTCTGTGACCCTTTCTTGGTCCCATTCCACCTCGACCTCGACTACACCGCTGAAATCCAGCGCGTGCCATTCCTGCATTCGGTTCGAGGGCTCGTGTTTTGGTTTGCACCCTGTAGGCAGGGGTCTGATCCATCATTAGTTCGTAGCTTCTGTAGGTGCACTCATCATGGCCTACTGACCTACAAAAGTTACAAAACAATTGTTAGGACGTCTGCGTATACTTCTGCAATAGATGACAATTATCCATAGTGTGTTTTCCTCCTATTTGATAGATCGTGCACCATAACGTAGGCGCCACACACGGTCCTATCTGTGCCTCAGGTCTTAACGGTATCGGGCCTCCTCCTACTAAGTAGTTCATGAAAACTGGACAGTGGTCCTTGTCATGCCCTTGCCCTTTGCATTTTATGCACCATACCTCCTTGCGCACCTCTAATCGAGGTGTTCTGTCCTATTTCCAACTTTGCATTTCAAGTCATAGATTTTTCAATTGCACATAGATTTTTTGGACTCCCAGACCAGGGTCTTGTATAGGGGTCTCATGCAATCTCATCGCCATTTCTAAAGCTTCGGCATGGGTGGAAAGTTTTTGTTGTGACAACGCTGTCGTTAAGTGTGATGTAAGTGATGCTACAAACCATGTGTGGTGTTGTCCATCCGTCAACGTCATGTTGGCTTCACGAATCATACCCTTCAGTCTTTGGTCTAGATTGCAGGGGGTCTCGCTCGGGAGCATTGTGATCTCCTTAAACCCGATGATTGATTAAGTTTCTGACTTTGGCCTGCTAAATTCCCTGTTCACCACGGTTTGGATCTTTGCGATTCCTGCATTTGGATGGTCATTAGAATGCTTGATGTACCATGTTAATGCACAATCCTGCAACGTGCTTACCAATGTAGCCTTCCTAATATTATCATCCATGATGCCTTGTGCTTCCCATACTGCTCTTACCATGAACTAGAATTGGTCTGGATCTTCATTCCCTACTCCTCTGAATACTGGTAGTTTGATCGCACTCGCCATACTGAACTGTGGTGGTGGTGGAGGTGGGGTGGGTGGAGAGGGAGGTAAGGAGGATCAGACTGACCACGCTTCTCGGAGAAACTTTCGCGAGCTCTTCCTCGCTTTCCCGCGAGGGGGAAATTAAGGGACTGGTTTCCAATTCTTCACTACTTCCACTTCTGTAGACCTTCCCACTTCGCGTAGTCCCAAACATTAATTTATTCACACAACCCACTTTTCACACAATAGTATCTTAATCCAAGTGTTCAAAGATTTGATATACTTACCTTGCGGTCCCTTGAGGAAATGTCGCTCCACCTCACTATAGCTGACGATCGTGTCTACCATGAACTTAGTGATAAATCCTCCTATAATTCGGTTGAGCCAATGGTCCACAACTCGCGCAATCTTATCTCCTGATGCTTCCAGTTTGCGCACTAATTCTGGAGTCCACACAATTGTTTTGTCGAGCCTACACCTTCCCTGACTGTCTGCTAGCTTCGTGATCCACTCATACAGCTCAGAAGGAAAGGATGCAAGGAAAATTTTGTGGATTTACGTATACAAGTAGCGCTGCAACCACTGTTCCTGCACCGCAAACTTGTGAATCTTCTTATCCAACCACTCTTCAATTTCTTTCTTTGTTGGATTCTAGTGGCACGACATGAGACATCCCTTATGTAGATCCTGGTCCTGGCAATGGAACCATTTTCTAGCTTGTATGGGCCTGACCTAGGTTCAGAGGTGTTTTAGCCAAGAAAATCCCAGTACTATTGGCCCTTTTGGCAACAGTCCGCGGAGCACGGACTGAGGTCTCACCTGAAGTAGTATGGGAGGGTGATAGAACTAGGTTTCTGCACCCTGGGGATGTCTGATGAGCTTCTGGAGGTCTGCGGTCTGACCCTGCGTGCACGTCGCTACACACACCTGGTAGTCCTCCACAACCTGTGATGTGCTTCCGTACAACCCTACTCGGGGCGCGACCCGTATTATACCCCAGTTCCTTGCTATTTAATATGTTATTACCCAATTACTCAACTTATTTGCGTAAGACTAGTGATTATTAACAACATACTAGCAATCATATCAATGCACGCGATAAACAAAATAGTATAAATGTAAAGAAGGCAATAAAAAAGCATATACACAGAAATTGGAATAAGCTTCTCTTTATTATTCTTCGATCAAGATTATAGACTCAACATCGCCCTACGCACTAAGCTATAGGGGTCCGCGCACTCAGCTGCGGAGTCTACTAGGCCTCTGTGCACTCAGCTGCAGAGCCTCTTCCTACTACTACGACCCAATACACTTAGACTCTTACTCTATGCTCGAACTGTGCATATTCTTCTACCTCTCTAATTCGCTCCTTCGTTATCTTTACAACTTAGAGCCTCACTCTATTTATACAATCCCATGGTCCACAGACCATAGGTAGGCCAACATGACATTACATTAATTTACAATACTTAGGGCGAACAACCCTATGACTCATCCTATACTTTGCGCTCCGTACCCATAATTCGCGGAGTCTTACAATACATTTGACCAAAACTTGGGCTTTGAGCCCCAAGACATGTTGTGGAGGGATTCAATGCCCAACAGACCTCCTACGTCATTTGTTGTTCAATTTACCTCTTGTTGTTCAATTGTTGTTCAATTGACCTCCTGCATCATTTGCTGTTCAATTGACCTCCCGTTGTTCAATTTTTGTTCAATTGTTGTTCAATTGACCTCCTATTGTTCAATCCACTTGGGTCCTCCATCTCATCATATCATCATATATCAAACTTTTATCACTATGTGCATTATTATCAATGGGCATCAATGCGCAATCATGTGTCAAAGAATTTTCCATCACAAACACTGCTATATTGACATCAATTACAACCTAGATTAATAGTTTGTTTATCTTGGAGAAAGGAAGAGTATCAAGGGGGTGAGGGAGGTGATGGGTGAGTTACAATCATGTAGAAAGGCAGTTAGTTCGCCATGTAGAGAAGATTCTACTTCAGTTTGATCCCTTTCTCTCTCACACACTCTAGTCCAAGAACATTTTTCTTTGATTAGCTTTTGTTCTCTAGCCACTAGATCTTGTCTCGTCCAAGAACATTTTTCAAAGCGATGTCAATAACACCTATTGAAGTGGAACAAATTTTGGTTGCTACGTGAGTGTTTCTTAAAATGAGAGCATCCTTACACAATATAGACTATTCCAAGTGGATTGTTGCAACTACTCATAAATAGGTGCTTTTTCTGCCATTGTCAATAGATCCAAGCCCATAACTAGTATTGCTTAAAATGCTGGCATGATACCTTTTCTGTTGGTTGAAGTATAATTACAAAAATTTCTTAGAGAAGGTCCCAAAGTGAGGTATACATATGGCTTCCTTAGTGTTGTTAGTAGTTGTTTCTATCTCTTGAAAAGAGTTTCCAAAGTGTTGCCATAATCCAATTCTCAAACCACTACATAGTCATCATTTGAAAGTAGATCACTTGGTGCTCATGTGGAGGGTTGAGATGCTATATAAGATTAGGGAATACTGTTGGTAACTTTAACGAATATAAGTGATTTTTCTCATGCCAATGTCACCTTCAAATTCACTTTCACAAAGCTGTCACAGAGTACTGTTCATGGGGCCTCACTGCTAGAATAATATGTGATGCTGCTATAAGTGTCATTTGAAACATATCCTGGGAAGAAAATAGGCTTAAACCGAGAAATTTTGCTCCATTCTAGTCGTAATGCAAGTAGCCTTGCATAATACTCACCTTCCAAACTTCAGGTACAAAGTGATGTCATAAATAGCTTGAAAGACTAATCTAGAGCAAGATCAAATATGCACAAGAGTGAGGAATCTACAACAAGGCCGAATCATCAATATGTTGTATTGTTGCATTGAAGAAGCCATAAAATTCACCTTAGATAGGCATATAAATACTTTTCATATTAAAGATGAAGAGAAGTTGGCCCTAATTTCTCCATTGGAAACATGCCAGGTCTATTAGAAATGAGTTTATTTCAATGTTTTGATTTTTTTAGACTGATGTAGATTTACAAAAATAGGGCATTGATGTTTTCCATTTATCAAAAATTGGAAAGAAACGATATTACAACTACAGTAGACACCTTGATCTATGTAGAAACGTTTGCAACAATGGGCCTTTCTTATAGTTTTCTTAATGTAGAATTCAGAAATGTTCCAAGATCTTTTTCCTTGTATTTGACAAGGTACAACTAAAATTCATTAATATACATCATAAAATATTTTGCACCAGTGTTGCAAAAGTTGTACTTAACAATAACTCAAGAAGGGCCTGAAAAAAGAAAATCAGGGAAAAATTATAAAAACCAGCAAGCAATTGAAATAAAAAACCAGAAAACCTATAAAAGAGAAAATTTATGCTTATATGAAAAGTAGGAGCTTGAAACCCCATGAGGTGAGGGAAAACCTGATTCTGCAAAAGTTTGAGGCTTTTTCAACACAGGAGTGAAGACTGTGACAACAATATGGTCATCAAGAGCTGAACGTGTCACTTGTGGGAATTTCTCTTGGGTTGGAAGGTTAACACTCCTCACAACCACCCAGCCTAGCCCCAATTTACAAATTTTTTTTTGGAATATATATCCTGGCACTTCCTCTCATTCTGAGGATTGTACCCAGGGTAAACCCAAATTATTTGGGGCTCGGGGCAATCAAAAATACATTTATTAAGAGGTCAACATGTCACTTGCAAGAATTGGTCCTTCGCATGGAGGGATAACATTCCTCCTCAATTACTTGGGCTAGACCCAATTGACTAAAATGCCTTTTGCAAAATATATCCCAAGAAAACCCAGGGAATTTTGCCTCATACTAAGGATGGCACCCAGGCTTAAGCAAATTCCTTAGGTCCAAAGGCCATATCAACATGTCATTGGCGGGAATAGAACCATTGTAGGGAGGATAACAATCATTCCACCTAACCAGTGGAGCTAGACCCAATTGACATCAGATGTGTTTGCAGTTAGACAAAGGTGTAGGAATTTTGGAAATGAGTTTTTTGGTGTTTTTGGACAGTCAGATATTGCTCTTATTTTGGTTGTTTTCCAATATGCTGGAAAAGAGCAGTCATTTCTTTTTCCTTTTTACTTGAAACTTTAAAGGATCTTAAAAAATAGTTCAATAATGGTAGATGGCCCTTAGTACGCTAGCCAAACAAAAAAAAGTCTTACTAACTTAAAACTTCTCCAAGAGGTCCCACCTTACCGATTTTCAAAAAGGTGCAGTCCAGGAGTCCTAGAAGAGCTTATCCATCCACTTGACTTTCAATGTCTGTTCCAAGTGACAAATGAAATACTATTCTACTAGTAAATTGTTCCATAAATAGAGAAATGACTATGAGGGGCTTGTTGGGATTCTAGTTCATTTGAACTTCACACAAGTCTGTTGCTCCCAGTATTATTTTCCATGTTTGATGCATCTGTGAGTTGCATTTTCTCCCTTTTGAATGCAAATAATGGAATTTTTGCACTACATTAAATGATGATTTCCTAAATTAATTTCCAGTCCCCTGTTAGAGTTAAGAATACGTGTCATGTTTTGGGCCTTATACACGGTGAAAATGCAAGATCTTTAGAAGTGAGGGAAGTTAGGGTGAAGTTATGGGCTTGAAGAGAGGGAAGTTGGGGTTCCATTGTATTGCATAACTTTTGCACAATACTTGGCAGGGATCTTAATTTGGCCAAGCATCATTGATCTTAATTACCTCTACAATTATTCTTGCATAGATCATCCCATCAATACCATTTACTTTTTTTCTATTGAACTCATTCGACATTCAAGTTTTATTTCCATTTGAAATACATATGGGAGACATGGTGATATCGATGCATGATTTAAAACTTTCTTCACTTGTTTTGCATTCATCAGGATTTGGCAACTGTGGTTCCAAGTCTTGAGCCAGAAAGAATTGATCTTCTCTCAGTGAGGACAAACATTATCTTTTTTCTTTGGAATATGATCAAAGGATGTCAGGTAACAATTTTTCTTAATGCTGACAACTTTGCTGCTTGTTTCTTTGTTTTTCTGCCACCATGTTCCCTCCCAGAAAATGTTGTGCCTAAATCCCAGTGGATGCATCACTGCTCGTAGTGCTCAGGAGTACGACTATTTCAAAGATCTAGGTTTTGTACCCTGACCTGTATATTAGCTGTGGGGATAAAAATATTATTGGGCTATTGTAGCATAGCCTGCATCATCTCACCAGTGAGTTTCTCTTTGGAGACTGGTAAAATAAATGGAAACCTATATAAGTAACATGATCAAGTATACCATGTTTAAAAAAAATTATTTTGCCACATTTGTTAAGGATTTGCACCATTGGTGTAGCTGGATTGTGGTGGTTATAGTTCTTCAAGACTATTGAACAAAACCTTTTTTGGAAATTAAGTTGTTTACGATTGTCAAATATGACTGATCATTTGAAATTCTTTGCCATTTGTTGTTACTGACGGGGTATTTTATAATATTGTGCAATATGGTGTCCTATGATTTATAGCACGAGTATTTGCTTGTTATGGCGATTTGTAGAGGATGTGATATTCAAGAGGTTTTTAAGCTGGTTTTGATGATAACATCTCAATGGTGATGGAACCCTTGCTTTGAACCATGCAAGTTTCCAATGGTGAATCATGAAAGAGAACATTTATTTTGGATTCTAATCACAAAACTTTTATGAAAAGTCTAGCCCATAGAAAAAGGTGAAATGTTGTATATAAATGATGTTTTTTTTTTAGCAAGAAGTCTTTTTAAAATTTGCAATATGATATATATTAGTGACTATATTTTTGAAGCACTTTTTTTGCTTGGGAGGCATAGTTTTTTTCAAGTTATATTTCAAAATTTAAACCTGCTTGTTCTTGATGGTTTTACAAAGGCTTTTAGTGACATTGTATTCCTTGTTGAATGAATGCTAGGGGTGCCTTGTTGAGAATAAGGGTATCTTCTATGATATTGATGTCTTTTCTTCAATGGATTTCATGCACCATATGTTTGCATTGATGATGAAGTAACTCTATGATTATCTTGATCTACATGGATAGCTCATTGTTGGTGTTGTTTGCTCATGGGTATCACTACATTATTGAGCTCTTTGGATTGATGATAGAGATGATCCATACTCATTGCTTCATGTGATCCTATGCTTCTTCAAAAGAGGTTGGCTAAGTAGTTGATCATTGTTTTGCCACCATGGATGTAGCATTCTCTTGTTTGTGTAAGAAATTATGCCTGAATTTAGGTTCTTACATTGTTGCATTGGTAATGGCATGTCTTCTTGCTAAAGTTGTTTTGGTTATGATCAAGTTGCGTGAAGTCTTAATAGCATTGACCCTCTTAGTTGCTTTGTGGTTAGGTGCATGTTCCCTGAAGAGTTTCTCCTTTGAGTTTAGGTGCATGTTCCCTAAAGTGATTGGCTTTCACTACCTTAAATACAAACCTTATGCAATCATTGAATGCTCTTGTTTCGATCATCAATGTCTTGCTTGCACTTGATTGCTTATAAGTAGGTGTAAAATTCCAAACAAGAAAACTTCCCAATTGACCACAAATTTCAGAGTTTTTCAATGAATATTTCATCTAGAAATTTTTTCAAACACATCATATAGATGCTGCTGTAGGTGTTATCTTATGATAGTGAAAAAATAACATACCATTGAAGCCCCAAAAGAGTTCAATCTGATATATTCATTACTCAGAAATTTACATACAACTGATACATATAATTTTGACCACCAACTCAACACAATATTACAAGGAAATAGATTCTGGAAGCATAGTTTCTTGTATTTGAAAGCAACAAGATTTACAAGCCTACAATCCTACCAAGATTACATACACAGCAGGCAGTGAAACTCATCCAAGGCTCCTAATTGATACGCACAATTTCTTCACACTTGCTCATTATGTTAACTAGTCTTAAAGGGTCCATATATCCTCCACGCAATAGTGTAAATCACAGCTATGTCCAGTTGTGGTAATACAACTTACCAAAGTCTCAAACTCTTAGATTAACTTGTAAATTTCTTCCTAGACTTTATTGTTTTACTCTGTACATGGGTAGTATTTAATTGAATAATCAGTTGTGTTTTTATTTTAAAATTACATTGGAATTTATGCAATATATTTTATGTTATGAGCAGAGTCAACAGCGTCTCAAAAGGGTGACGTATTAGCATGATATTCAAAAATCCTATTATAGGTGTATTCCCATTACCTATGCCTCCCCATTGGCTCCTTATTCCTTCCTCATTATCAGATGTGTGTTTAGATCTAGGCATAGGCTGCACAAATTTAATCCAGAAGTTGAGCAGGATGCATGGGGCTTCACTACGGGAGCAATACCATAGCACGTCGGTTCATATTGGGGGATATATAATGAGGGGAAAATGACATAATATATTGGGGGATATATAGGGGGTAAAGGGTTTATATATTTACAGGTATAAAAAGGAGCTCAAAGTTAATGAAAAAATATAAAGGGGTATAAAAAATGTTAATGAAAAAATGGATACCTAAAATATCTAGTGAAAGTAGGGGTTTTTCAAATTGGGGAGGTGTATTGGGTTTATATTGGTAGGGGGTTAAATAATATGATTTTTAAAGGTATTTTCCAATATGTACTCAAATTAAGGGTATTGTTTAATATTCCATGATCACACATGATATGTTAGAGGTTCATTGAGTGAAGCCCCGTGGCAAGATGTTGCTTCATACCTTTTTCATTTTTTTTGTTAAGGCCTAGGGTTAGCACATTCAGGGCTTGGTGCATGGGTTCAAGCTGTCGAGGGAGATTCCAGTGATAAGGGATCAACGAGATAACCAAACAAGGAAGGGGGGGGACACCATTTCCTATAATATGAATCTTGAGTTTTGGATTATTATGTTTATAATGCACACTTGACATTGTCTCATATTTAGCCTTTCTCCATGGATGGGTAGCATATAGACAGATCTTCAGGTCATACCATTCAAACAAAACCCTCTCAGTTTAGCTTTATTCCTTTTAACAAAGCTACTTTTCGGGCCAACTGTGCTTTTATTTATTTTAAAATTCAGTGGAGAGATCCTTGCACTGTCTCCACAGTATATTCCACGAACATTGATGATTTTTTCACGTTTCATCCAGTCAAAATTAAAGGGAAATCCATCTATTCTTATCTCTAGAGCCTGCATCAAGTGCTCTATCTTAGGATGGTATCCAGGGTAAACCCAAATTCTTTGGGGCTCGGGGCAATCAACAATACATTCATTAAGAGGTCAACATTTCACTTGTGAGAATTGGTCCTGGGTGTGGAGGGATAACATTCCTCCTCAATTTCCTGGGCTAGACCCAATTGACTAAAATTCTTTTTGCAAAATATATCCCGAGAAAACCCAAGGAACTTTGCCTCATTCTGAGGATGGCACCCAGGCTTAAGAAAATTCCTTAGGGCCAAAGGCCATATCAACATGTCATTGGCGGGAATAGAACCATTGTAGGGAGGATAACAATCATTCCACCTAACTAGTGGAGCTAGACCCAATTGACATTAGATGTGTTTGCAGTTAGACAAAGGTGTAGGAATTTTGTTAATGAGTTTTTTGGTGTTTTTGGAGAGTCAGAGATTGCTCTTATTTTGGCTGTTTTCCAGTATGTTGGAAAAGAGCAGCCGTTTCTTTTTCCTTTTTACTTGAAACTTTAAAGGATCTTAAAAAATATTTCAATAATGGTAGATGGCCCTTAGTACGCTAGCCAAACAAAAACAAGTCTTACTAACTTAAAACTTCTCCAGGAGGTCCCACCTTACCAATTTTCAAAAAGGTGCAGTCCAAGAGTCCCAGAAGAGCTTATCCATCCACTTGACTTTCAATGCATGTTCCAAGTGACAAATGAAATACTATTCTACTAGTAAATTGTTCCATAAATAGAGAAATGACTATGAGGGGCTTGTTGGGATTCTAGCTCATTTGAACTTCACACAAGTCTCTTGCTCCCAGTATTATTTTCCATGTTTGATGCATCTGTGAGATGCATTTTTTCCCTTTGGAATGAAAATAATGGAATTTTTGCACTACATTAAATGATGATTTCCTAAATTAATTTCCAGTCCCCTATTAGAGAATGTTAGAAGAGGGCTTCTTGATAGGATTAATGATTAAGACTATGTGTCATGTTTTGGGCCTTATACAAGGTGAAACTGCAAGATCTTTAAAAGTGAGGGAAGTTGGGGTGAAGTTATGGGCTTGAAGAGAGGGAAGTTGGGGATCCATTGTATTGCATAACTTTTGCAGAACACTCGGCAGGGATCTTAATTTGGCCAAGCATCATTGATCTTAATTAGCTCTACGATTATTCTTGCATAGATCATCCCATCAATAACATTTACTTTTTTTCTATTGAACTTAGTGGACATTCAAGTTTTATTTCCATTTGAAATACATATGGGAGATGTTGTAGCTCATTTTGGCACAGCTAAAATGTCAAAGACAAGAGAGAATCATTTTGTTATTTCTTCTGATGTTTCACCAGAAATAGTGAAGTCGAACAACTTTAAAATGAAAAGTTTAACTACACAGAACTGGTCACTCAAATAAGCAATAGTTGTAGTGAATATTGGCATTTAAGCACTGCTGAAACAGAAAAATCTATTCAAAGATCTCTGCCCGACTATTCATTGATGAGGAAGCAGAGGTTTCTTCAGATGATGACTTGTTTACAGATGATAATGATGAATGTGATAATAACATTGAAGGAGAATCAGAATCAGATAGCTTTATAGACGATAGGATAGAGCCAATAGTAGGATCTACTCGATCTGAAGGTGATCCAGTTGACATAATGGCGGTCTACAGGAGGTCCTTATTTACACAGTCACCACTAGCCGAAGAGTGGAATCATTGGGCTCATTCTTGTCCGGCACAAGACTATGATGGGAGTGGAAGTTCAGATCCTTCAGGAAGTGCTAATGCTTCTGTAGATAACAATATTGGATCTCATACAAGATCTTTGGATGACATGTCTAGCGAAAACATGTTTGCCCAATATGCATGCTCTGGACTTGCACTGTTTTGTGAAGCCAGTTTCCTTCTCGAACAATGCCACTGACATCAAGCAGTCAAGTAGGACATTCGTGGAAGCATCTATTATAGATAATTGCATTAATGGAAAAGTTAATATGAAAGATCATATGAAGCCAGCGAATAGAAGAAAGCAACCACTGGGTAAACCAATTTTCGCAGGTGGCTCAGTAGGTGAATTTCGATTGCTTATTATTGGCAAACGAAGCCAAATTTTAAAAATCCACGATCTGGGTTTTGTGCAGAAAGGCCCTAATTGACTTCACTATGCGAAATTTCCAGAAATTCAAAGCGGTTTCACATATTTTCTGAGTTCTTTCAAACACTAGTTTTCATAAAAACGCCCTGCAAACTATGTATGATCACTGGAATTCGATTTGTCTTTTCGATTTTGAGCAAAGGGAAAAGTGGAAAGTCAACAAGAGAAATTGTTTACAGACAAGCTGAACAAATTTCACATGGGAAAAGATTTGATTTGGCACTGATATTGTGAAAGGAACCTAAGTCATCGAAAACGTTGATTTTGGCATGTCTCTAACCTCACAGATAAACTCAGCGACAAACCTATTTTTGGGTGAGATGTTTGGCGCTGTAAGACTCTTATCCAGGGGAATCGAGTAAGAGCCATTTAGGAAATTTAGACTGATCTTCTAATCGGGTGGATTGTAGGGGCAAAGCTTTAATTCGTGTTGGAAATTATTGTAAATGATACCAGAGCACCGTCATCTGCATTGTCTTCAGGGTTTGATGTTAATGTCAGAGGAATTTCTTCAGAAGTGTCATCTAGGCAAATGAGCCTGGTCCCTATTTTACCTATTCTGAAATTTGGTAGACCTTTAACGAAGGGATAACTGAGCATCCATGCAAATTCTGGGCAATCTAAGCAGCGTTCGAGTTTCCAAATCGATGGCTCATGATAACAGTGTTCTAAATCAACGGAAGCCCGACAGCACAAACCGCATGGGATTTATGTGAAGAAGTGCCTTCGGGGTTGGTTTTTCCCAAACCACTTATCAAAAGATCAAAGGTCAATATTTACTACAACATTACTCATCCTTATTTCCCAAAACCACCAGAGGTACTCCCGCAAGTAGTTTCCGGTTTTGATAAGTGACATATGCGTGAAAACAGTTGGGACGCACGGCGATATTCACCCTCAGGCACAGAGACTTGGGCCCGCATATTAAATGCGTATACCTAAAGACCCAAAATGTATATGTTGAGGCCAGGAGTTTATTTTAGAGAATAAGGTCTATATTAAATATATATATATATATAATTTTTATATATGTAATAGTTTCAAATAATTTCAAACAACATATAGTTTTATCACTGTTATGAAAGAAGTTTATTAACTGTTTTGAGAAATCAGTTTCTAAAATTGATTTGATAGTTAATCAAAGAGGGAGAGAAAAATCTCGAAAAGGGGGGCCGAATTTTGGAGAACCTGGAGACAACACTATTTTGTACTTAATGAATTGATGATTAATAAAAGAATCAAGGGTTTCCATACATGCTAGGTACGAATTTGTTATTTCTCAATTGTGTGTCATTTCTATTTATTCATCTTTTTAAATATGGTAATGAAGTAGTTGGTCTTTATTTATTGATGTAAATGAAGTTAAAATCCTGAAAGGAGCTCCCATATTTAAAACCTCTTTTCATATGTTTCCTCTAGATTACAAAGAATAGTTCCTATTAAACACAACATATTGTCTTTAATTTCCTTACATATTCTTCTCATCACATTCATATTCAACATCTCATGGCATTTTGAAACTTTCCAAGTCATCTAAATATTGAGAATTTAAGGTCAAGTCCTTCAGACTCTTCAAATAAGGAATTGAACAGAGATATAAGTGACAAGCATAATAAATTATTAATGTCTTAGGCACAATTTATACACATCCATGAAATTGGTTTCCTAAGGGACAACAGGAGACATGGTGATATTGATGCATGATTTAAAACTTTCTTCACTTGTTTTGCATTCAACAGGATTTGGCAACTGTCGTTCCAGGTCTTGAGCCAGCAGGAATTGATCTTCTCTCGGTGAGGACAAACATTATCTTTGTTCTTTGGAATATCATCAAAGGATGTCTCGTAACAATTTTTCTTAATGTTGACAACTTTGCTGTTTGTTTCTTTGTTTTTCTGCCACCATGTTCCCTCCCAGAAAATGATGTGCCTGGAGCCCAGTAGATGCATCAGTGCTCGTAGTGCTCTGGAGCACGAGTATTTCAAAGATCTAGGTTTTGTACCCTGACCTGTATATTAGCTGTGGGGATAAAAAGATTATTGGCCTGTTGTAGCATAGCAGGCATCATCTCACCAGTGAGCTGCTCTTTGGAGACTGGTAAACTAGATGGAAACCTGTATAAGTAACATGATCAAGTATACCATGTTTAAAAAAAAAATTGCCACATTTGTTAAGGATTTGCACCATTGGTGTAGTTGGATTGTGGTGGTTCTAGATCTTCAAGACTATTGAACAAAACTTTATTTGGAAATCAAGTTGTTTATGATTGTCAAATATGACTGATCATTTGAAATTCTTTGCCATCTGTTGTTATTGACAGGGTATTTTATAATATTGTGCAATTTGGTTTGCTATGCTTTATAGCGCGAGTATTTACTTGTTATGGTGATGTGTAGAGGATATGATATTCAAGAGGTTTTTATGTTGGTTTTGATGATAACATCTCAATGGTGATGGAACCCTTGCTTTGAATCATGCAAGGTTCCAATGGTGAACCATGAAAGAGAACACTTATTTTGGATTCTAACCACGAAACGTTTCACAAAGTCCAACCCATAGAAAAAGGTGAAATGTTGTATATAAATGATGTTTGTTGATGAGAAAGAAGTCTTGTTAAAATTTTCAATATGATATATACTCATGACTCTATTTTTGAAGCACGTTTTTTGATTGGGAGGCATAGTTGTTTTCCAATTATATTTCAAAATTTAAACTTGCTTTTTCTTGATGGTTTTACAAAGGCTTTTAGTGACATTGTATTCCTTGTTGAATGAATGCTAGGGGTGCCTTGTTGAGAATAAGGGTATCTTCTATGATATTGATGTCTTTTCTTCAATGGATTTCATGCACCATATGTTTGCATTGATGATGAAGTAACTCTGTGATTATCTTGATCTACATGGATAGCTCATTGTTGGTGTTGTTTGCTCATGGGTATCACTGCATTATTGAGCTCTTTGGATTATGATAGAGATGATCCCTGCTCGTTGCTTCATGTGATCCTATGCTTCTTCAGAAGAGGTTGGCTAAGTAGTTGATCATTGTTTTTCCACCATGGATGTAGCATTCTCTTGTTTGTGTAAGAAATTATGCCTAAATTTAGGTTCTTACATTGTTGCATTGGTGATTGACATGTCTTCTTGCTAAAGTTGTTTTGGTTATGATCAAGTTGTGTGAAGTTTTAACAGCATTGACCCTCTTAGTTGCTTTGTGGTTAGGTGCATGTTCCCTAAAGAGTTGCTCCTTTGAGTTTAGGTGCATGTTCCCTAAAGTGATTGGCTTTCACTACCTTAAATACAAACCTTATGCAATCATTGAATGCTCTTGTTTCGATCATCAATGTCTTGCTTGCACTTGATTGCTTATAACTAGGTGTAAAATTCCAAACAAGAAAACTTCCCAATTGACCACAAATTTCAGAGTTTTTCAATGAATATTTCAGCTAGAAATTTTGTCAAACACATCATATAGATGCTGCTGTAGGTGTTATCTTACGATAGTGAAAAAATAACATACCATTGAAGCCCCAAAAGAGTTCAATCTGATATATTCATTACTCAGAAATTTACATACAACTGATACATATAATTTTGACCACCAACTCAACACAATATCACAAGGAAATAGATTCTGGAAGCACAATTTCTTGTATTCAACAGTAGTAAGATTTACAAGCCTCCAATCCTACCAAGATTACATGCACAGTAGGCAGTGAGAGGAAATATTAAAATGGGTTAAACAATAGAGTGAATCAGGGCATCAATGATGTATAGTGGATGTATACAAGTCTTTTTTAATTTGGAATTGGATATATATTTGATTTTTTTTTTTGAGGAAATTCACATGAACATATCCAAGTGACACCACCATATTTGTGGATGATACGACTAATAAACTTGTAACATTGATTAATGTGTTTCATCTAGGAAGATTTGATTTTGGTACCTATTGGCATAGAACTAGCCAAATGTCCAACGATATTGGAAACAACTAGTTGATTTAACCTCTTGGACTTGTATATATTTGAAATATATTTTTATATGCTTGCACATTAGTCATACATACCACATTTGAATTACTAGGAAACAATGGAAATACCTTTTTAAGTGGTCACACATTAGTCCTGTTGTGAATTCGATGGCCACCTTGGGCAATTAGAAAGAAAGAAGCACAAAAGAAAGGTGAAGTTGCAATGGTGATTATTAAGTTAGTTGTTAAAAAGTTTCACACTTAATGAGATAGACACCTATTGATATATAAATATGGGGAATCTATCATCCTTCCTTATTAAGTGCTCCCCACTTCCTTAGTGGGAATTGCAATATGATTTTTTGTTTAAAACTAAGATCAATTGATCAAAATTTTATCATCAATGTCATAAAGCTCTGACATAAGGATTGCCAGTTGACATGAATTATGCAACGATTGCTTAACTAGACAGTCCATGCACCTAGTATAAATAAAACAAGTAATAGTTAATCCCTTGTGCACTTTACAAAATGGTTTTTTCTTGCTTAATTTTTGAATTATAATCCAGTGCATTAAAAGTTAATTGGAAAGCAATGCATAAATAGGGATTGCATGTATGAGAGATTTTTATTTTTTTGGTTGAATAGCTAGTTACATAGTCAACATTGATATCTAGTGTTGGTTGGAAAATATAAAATGTTTAGAATGATTAGAGAGAGAGGAATTCATATGACCCCAAGGAGACGATCCTTGCAAAAGAAACAATAAGAGGATGAGTTTGTTTTGCTACTTTCCTCTAGGCTCTAGAATGAAGGTCCCATAACAATATTACTTCTGCCAACCATGATAACATCTGGATTTACATGTTTCAGTTTGTCATGAGTGCCATTACATGGATTTTTTTTCCTAATTAACTCTTCTTCACTTGAGGTAGAGAGTGATCAAGAATGAAAACTACGTAAGCAATACATAAAAGCATGGAGCAAGAATATGTAACAAACACATGACAAATTTGTTATTCATGAATGATATGTTGAAAACAAAAAACAAGTTTAATACTCAAGGCTTTATTATTTTATGAAAAACAAGTTTAATACTCAACGTTTTTTTATTTTATATTATTTGTTAGAAGATAAAAAATGTGAAAGAATAAAATTAATAGATGAGATATTTTAAAGCTAAAGTGAATTGGTTTGTACCTATCCAATACTATTGAATTCATTCATTGTTTAGAAATAATAGCAACACGATGATATACCAACATGAAAAAACAAACAAACAAACCCCATCCTTATTCTTCTATTACTAGTATGATGGAAACCTAAAACCCTTCTATTGCTAGGGTTTTGACCTAGGAATATATTTGTTTTGGTTTTTTATGAATTTCTTAACAAGGATTGAAGTCATTACAAGAAATTCTCATTATGAATTTTGTTAGCCCTTTACAAAGTCTTTATTATTTAGTGAGATTCGCCGAGTTCTTATAAAATTTTATAATTCCATGAAATATTCACCTTGATTTGAGAATATAATATAATATGGTGAGAGATTCGCCAAAAAAAATATATATACATATTATATTATTGATAAAACCGCCTTCCATTTTTCCTATGTATCATGGAGATTTTCCCATTTATTATACATATAAATTTAGGACATTTCTTAAAATTTTCCCTGCTTTGCAGACTTTTGTGCTTTGTCGCTTGACATCATAGTCACATTCAACTTGTACCTCCATACTTTTTCCATCATCTATTACACCTAATTCATCATTTTGGAAGGGATGTTGTGCAATGCCTCATAGTGATTCTTTATGCTTCACTATATAGTTCAAGATCAAATTTTCTTTAGAGTAAGCCTCACACAAAGCATCAATTTCTATTTTGAATTTTGACTTCATTATTATAGCGGCTAAAAACCCATACACTCTAATAATATAGATGGTCATCCATCTACGAGAATATAATATGGATTTACTCGAATATGGATAAAATTGGAGATACGATTAATGCACAACCTCTTTATAAACAAGAGCCACGTGGTGGAAATGTCACTTCTTTTGCTTTTTGCACATTTCCACCATAAGGAATTTGTTGTGCGGAAGCTTGAGCTAAGACTTCGAACATTAAATGAGTGCAAGAGCCCCCTACTCCCTACCACACTGCTACTGCCTACTCCATCCAATACAAAAAGTCTTGCAAATAAGGAAATTCATAAAGAACGAACTGCTTTGGAGACTGCTTCCTCTCACTAGCATAGAAGTGAGGTGTAGAAAGCTCATGAGAAAGGTCAAGAAATGGAGAAAGAAAATAAGGAAACAACTACGAGGAGGAAACAAACAATCGGGTCCTCATGTTCCCAAATTGAAATAGCAATACACTATGATGGAGTCAAAGGGAAATGAATGTCCAAAGTCAGCTTTGCATTGGAAATGATGGGGCAAGAGTAATAGCCATTTCCATTTGGGTATGCCTTCATGAGCAACATTAACTTCAAACAATTAGTTAAAGCATTAACACATCCCACTTGAAACCATAAATTCCTAGAGTTGTTTGCACGTTGAGTGTTAGGACACGTTGGGGAGCATGCCGTGTTTTTAACGCTTATCACCTCACTAGATAAAAAAAATCATAATTACTATAACTTTGGTTATCAATATAATTCTATTGATTAAGTTGAATGGTTTATGAATTATTTTAATATATTATTATAAATGAAATGTAAATAAATATATGAAAATTTTCAATTATATTTTTTAATAAGTGATTATATTAAGATAAATATGATATTTATTTTTTATGTTTTTTAAATAATAATTAAAAAGTAATTATATTAAGATAAATATAATATTAGTTTTTTATATTTTTCAGATAATAATTATTTAATGATTTGATTTTAATTGATATTATTTTATTTTACTATTTTTATTTAGCTATAAATAATATAGTACTTATTTTAAAAATGACTATCAATATAATTGTATTGATTAAGTTAAATGATTTATAAACTATTTCAAGAATTCATTTGAATGGTTTATAAATTGCTTTCATATTTTATAGTAAATGAAATATATAAAAATATTATCACGTATTTCTAATAAGAAAATATAATAAGAAAAATATGATATTTGGTTTTTATATTTTCTAAATAATTAATATCTGAAGATGTCTTATTATTCTTATTTAATTATATATAATATAAAAAATTATTAGAATTTTTGTTTATTAGTAATTAAAATGATTAGATATAGAATTGTATTAGATACACTAACATATATTTATAATTGGATGTGTGAGAAGGATTCAAATTAATGATTTTTTCACTACAAAGTTTCTTATGAAATACTTTACCTCTTACCATATATGGTTGGGTTATTAGAATTTCAATTATAATTTAGTTTTTATAATATATTTTAATTTAATATATATCAATCTCATAAATTATTATTATTATTATTATTATTATTTTTGTAAAAGCTTCAGGATAAATCACATAGGCAATAATTGATGACCAACGTTTCGAACCTACTAATGAGATTCATCTTCAAGACCAAGATGAAAATTAATTATTAGTTATTATTTTTTCATGAATAAAATATATAAATACTCACAACATAACAAATAAAATTATAACTTACTATATATCTAAAATAATTCATTAATAATATCAATATATAAATATATAATTCATTAATAATATCAATATATATTTACATTAATAAAAATAACCTATTTAATTGTCAAACTTAAGATATATCACCCATAAATAACCCACCCTATCCTATTCTCCTTATAGAAGCAGGTCTTTCCCCTATTGAGAGCCTAGCTATGTTTAGGTTTCTGTTGTATAAGCACAAACTCAATAACATAGATGATCATAAACTTCCTAAGATAGCTTTAAATTCCAGCCAAAACCACCTAAGGCTTAATCGAGGGTGGCATAAAGACACAAGGGCCTCGTTAAGCTATTGGGAGATCAATGAAAATGATGCATTGCAAAACATAAATAACATTAAAGATATTGTTACTTCTAAGTTCAAAGAAAAAATGTGGTGTGAGAAAGATTTAGCGGCTAAAAGAAAATTAAGTTATTATAAGAAGGTCATCAACCCCACCCTAGAAGATCAAAAGTATCTCTCTATTTTAACTAGCTCAAAGAAGAAAATTAATATAGCAAAGATTAGAATGAATTCTCATGAGCTCCATAGTGAAACAGGTCATTGGGCAGTTCCTAAAACGCCATGGATGGAAAGGATCTGCCATATATGTGAGAATAGGAACATCGAGGATGAAAACCACTTCCTCTTAGAGTGCCCCGCGTACAATCACTGAGTTTCACAATCTTTGTTACAATACTGACCTTTCGAGCCTTTTACAATGTCAAAATTATAGTGAGCTCGGGAGGCTTCTCTCCAAGCTTTTTGAGCATAGGAATAAAATCTTAAATCAAAATAAATAATTTGTTTCTTTAGGTCCGATAGACCATTGTTTGGTCTCAGCAGACGTTAAACATCATCATCATCATTATCATGTAACTGTCACACTCAAATGTAGTTGAGACTATTTTTAATAGTAAATGTCGAATGCTATTAGCTCAACATTGTGACACTTCGTCCAATACTTTAATAACTTTTATGTTTTTAAGCCTCTATCAACTATTTCTAGGAGCTTTCTTTTTCTAAACCTATAGAGGACCTTTTTCAAGTTGTTAGTGATAACTTTGTTTTTTATTAGATTATTTTATATTAATTTTTTTATGAGGGATATTTTTTTTTTAATTATTCATTAATATATATAAATGGCATCGTCAGAAGGGTGTGTGTAAACTCGACATTCAGTGAGAAGGGTATTCTCGTTTGAATCAGAGTCGAGTGCCAATTTGGTATGATGCGGATTGAATGCGCAGTAAGGTCGTAGTAGTTGTGCAGACTATCATCCTCTAGTTTCTATAAATTCGTGTATGTGTCTTGATGTATCTGAGGAAACTGTATATATCACTCTACCATAACTCATGCAGCTTCATCTACTTCCACCGGAAACTTTCGCTCAAATTCCGTAATCATATTAATGCAGAATAGATTACCTACATTAAATGGATCTTGTCATTGATGCCATGCCTCGGGTCTGAAGCTTTGGTGGTGAACACTGGATAAAGTCACACTAAAAAAACACCTAAAAGTTCAACTATGTAAAGAAAAAAATCAACTATAAAACATAAAAAAAAATTCAAAACATGTGTGCGCATGGCTGAAATATTGCCAAATGATGTTATATGTCACTGCATGAACACAACCACAATAAAAATCCTTTATAATAAAACTTATTGAATATTTTTAATAAACTCAGGCAGAAGCCTTCACTGCGAAAAAACTTACAATATGCCTATGTTTTTTATTATTTGTAGTGAACACATTTTCTAGTAATTACTCTTCCATGCAAATCTAGAAAAATCCAAGTTGAGTGTGAGTTTGCATAAAGGAGCTAGTCGAAGAATAGTTAAGTCTAGTTAGAGTTTGCATGATTTTATATTTAATAAATTTTACGTTTATATAATGAGAAGCGAGTCAATTTCGTAGATATAATGTGAATCAAATTTGTGTTTAATAGATTAATAGAGAAACAACTCAAATTTTGGCGTGTATTTTAGTGCTTTCCTCCTCTGTCTTTCCATCATATTGGTATCAGGGAAAGGTTTGAAAAATCCAAAGAGAAAGATCTTTGCAAAGGAGAAATATTAGATCTAAGATTGAGTTTCAGTGTCTGAGAAGGAAAAAGGAGCTGAGCAACGTCTACAGCTGCCACCATATTAAGAGAAGACCCATATTAAGAGAAGACAGTTGAGGAAAAAGATATTTGCAAAGGAGAAATATCAGAGCAAGGTGTCAAAGAGCGGAGGAAGAGCTAAGTTCTCTGAGAATTTGCAGCTACAGTTTACGTGAAAAGAAGAAATTTGTTTGGAGGGAAAAGAGTTCTTTGAGAATGTGCAGTTACAGGTTACGTGAAAAGAAGAAATTTGTTTCGAGGGAAAAGAGTTCTCTGAGAATTTGCAGCTACAGTTTACGTGAATGTAGTGAAAAATGACAGTAACGCACCCTAGAAGTTACAGTCCTTGCGTTATAGTGTAGGGGAGTCCTAGGAGAGGCACATTACACCTCTCAAAGTTCACATCCGTTGTCATAACAAGGTCATCACAGTGACGCGGCCCTCTATACATAGCAAGATCCGTTAGCGTGTCAAAACTTGAGAATTTGAAGCTCGACTTGGTGGTTGACAAGTCAAAGCTTTATTTACTAAGAGGATTAATTTAAAGGTTTTAACAAAAATTCATTCAAAAGGTTTTTTAAAGCAGGTTGAGAGATATATTTAAACCATATTTATTAGAGATATTAAAAAAATAGTTATTGGTATTATTTTTTTTGGTTAAAGGTTAAGAGATATTCAAAGTTTAAAGTAGTTTGCGAGATATATTTAAACCATACTTATTAGAGATATTAAAAAAATACTTAGTGGTATTATTTTTTTGGTTAAAGGTTAAGAGATATTCATAGAGATATTGGTGTTTCAAAGTTCCTTTTAGTATATTGAAAAATGGTGCTCTAAAGAGAAAAAAAAGGGGAGATCTTTATAAAATGATCTTTTGATAATTTTTATTAAAAGACAATTCAAAAAAAGTTTTATTTGATTGAGAGTTTTGGGATTTAAAAAGGAGTGCCAGTCTGTAAAAGTTTGTTTTTTTTGTCAAGTAGGATAGTGTTTTGGGGTTGGGAAATTTTTTTTGTATAATAAGAATACATGAATCTTGTGAAGATTATAAGTTACAGGGGCGCATACTAAAAACCATATTTTTTTCGTGGGTGATATCAAAAGAATGTTGATACAATAATGAAAAAATACAAAAGACAAAAGAAATAGAACAGTCATGGGTCGTAACACGAGATTTAATTAGACCAAGAAAAGAAATTGAAAGCAAGAGCCATAGTATTTTGAAGAGCCCATGGAGGTTCTCGCCGTAGATGCGACATATAAAAGATAAGCAGATAAAATAGAAAAATTTGAGGATGAATGGATCAGGACAAATCTGGTAACACTTCCAAATTTTATTTGTAAAAACTTTGATTTTTGGGTTGTCAAAATGAAAATTTTTCTTGGATGCAAGGATTTGATAGAGTACCAAACTAATAACCCATATGATGAAGTATGTGACACTTTAGCATTGGATCTTATAAAATAGGCATTAGATGAGAATTTTTTGTGCAAGGTAGAAAAAGCTACATCTTCCCAGGAAGCATGGAAGATCCTGGAAGTAGAATTTGGTACAAAGGAAAGTGACATGTAGCAGCAAGTTGTGTCACAGTCTGTTGAAGAATCAATAGAGAAGTCAGCCATAGGTCTAAGAGTAAATGAGCAAGACTCTAGGAAGACAACACAGTTTGGAGAATCCCACTCAAATTTGGATGATGGTCGTGGAAACTGTAAAAGTGAAACCCATTATGCAGACGCGCATATGGATGAAGAAGACACAAACTATTGCAAAGAGGGAAGTTGAAGGCTCTGTGTATGAAGCATAGCAAGAGCATATAGATGCATCGGAGTTTGATACATTTATGTTTGAGAATGACAAAGATACTTTTTCATATGAGGAAATGTTTTGTGGAGCTGGGAGTGAATCTCTTGTGATTTTAGCAGTAGTTGATATATTTGGTGAAGTTGAAATTGTTAATAAGAACATGCATGCTTGAATATCCCACCATAGAGTGGATGAAAATTATGTTGATGATATTTTATAGTCACTTTTCTGAAACAGGGACTAATTATGGCACAATGGAAAGTGTCATGTTTGATGAAGAATTGAAGGTTGAAGCTACCGTTGTAACAAGAAGTTATGAAGAAAAAGTTTGAACTGCTCATGACGCAGTGTGTGAACTAGCAGCAACTGAGTTTGGAATAGATAAAGATACCAACGAAGCAATAAGTGGTTTGGTGGATCCAACAATTGAATTTGTTGATGCTAACTTTGATGAAGAACAATTTCATATTTAAGGTTTCTAGACCTGTTTGTTAGTTGGTGGATCCAACAATTGAATTTGTTGATGCTAACTTTGATGAAGAACAATTTCATATTTAAGGTTTCTAGACCTGTTTGTTAGTTGTAATTGATTTTCCGGATCCATCCCATTCAAGTTGATATTTAAATTGATGTTTCGAACCTACGACTGAGGTTCATCATCAAGAAACAAAAGTATATGGAAAACTGATCAACCTTGGTATGATAAATAGGGAAATGTATTTTAGGGTTTTATTGAAAAATGGCTGACAATGAAATTGATTAAGAATGGTTTATTATGAATATTATGAAATTTAAGTGATATGTTAGTGATAAAATTAATAAAAATATATGTGAATAAATAATTAGAATGTATTTGTGCAAGTTAATAAATATGTTTGTATATTAAATTTATTATATAATTAATTAATTTATTTATTTATTGGTGAAATCTTTTTATTCCTGAATAGACCATGTATTTGTAATATATTGTTATTAATAAATTAATTAAAATATTTATGGGGATTAAAGTCCACTAGTGTAAGGAAGAAATAAGCAAAGAAATATAGGTGAAAGGGAATTAAGAGAAGCGTTTAAAAAGATCAGGATTTGGATTTGGGTGTAATTGGAGTGATAGGTTATTTATAAAATTAATAAAATAATGTAAATAAATTATTAGAGTGTGTTTTTACACAAGTTAATTAGATATGTTTGTATATTAATATTAATATTATTATTTATTTTTTTGGTTGAAAATGATTAGTGAAAACTTTTTATTTATAAATAGTTAATGAATTTGAAATATATTGAGATTAATTAATATATTAAACTATTTATATGAGGGATTAGAGTCAAATAGTGTAAGGAAAAATAATCAAAGAAATAATGATGAAAATAAAATAAAGTTAAGGGGTTTCAAAATATTTGGATTTGGATGTCAATGTAGGGATCCAATATGTTCTTATGCTCCATTCCTCACCCTTGTTTAGGTTTTTAGAAGGTTTAATGATTTCGATGTGGGTTTCTTCAATGCATATGTGATGTTTAGTATTATTGGAATGTTCAGCAAGAGCAGAGTTTTTTAATCTATTATGTTTTATGTCAGTAGAATGTTCAAGGATACGAGTGTTGATTGATCGGCCAGTCTCCCCAACATATGGAATTCCACAAGAACAAGGAATCAAATAAACACATTTTCATTATTTAGGGTCAATGTTATTTTTGAAAGAATTGAGGCGACTACGGATTGTATTTATAGGTTTGAAGGTGGTCATGATTTTATGTTTTTTTAGGATATGAGAAATTTTGTCAGTGGTCCCTAGAATATATGGAAGATTTACCTTGCCAATGAAGTTATCCAAATTATTATTTTATTTTTAGGACAAGTTTCTATGCTAGCTTTATTCAGAGCTTTGATGACTTGATGTTTTTATATCCATTTTTTAAAAATACATTTATTAGATGGGATTTTTCTTTATCTAAGTGATCTTTATCAGAGATTCGAATAACTCTTGTTGCAAGAGTGTTTAGAATCCCTAATTTTTGGTTAGGATGGTGGTGAGAAGTGGCATGGAGATATTGCTCTATATGGGTCTTTTTTCGGTAGACTTGGTGAGATATGGAGCCATCAGAATTTTGGGTGATGAGGATGTCAAGGAAAGGAATGTTGTCATTAACTTCTACTTCCATGGTGAATTTAATGGATGAGGAAAGACTATCTAAATGATGTAGAAAAATTTCTAAAGCTTCCCGACCATTAACTAGTGATGAGTGGTTGCACATGGTACAATAGAAAGATCTCATTGATATGTTGTTATTTGGTGAGAGAATCCCACTTGTGCCCGGAAGCCAAGTGGAAGACTACATGTTTGTAGCAGCAGAGTTTGGTGAAAAGGTGGAAAATGAAAATTATGATGAAACATTAGAGGAAGAGAAGACAAAGGCAGAAAATAAAGAATAAGCAGAGAAATCTCTCGCCACAGAACGTAATGAAGATGTTTTCAACATTTATTTTGAATGTGCGAGTAAATATAACAACAAACCAACTAGATATATAGATGAAAGAGGAGATGAAGATAAAGATGCAACAAAGTACATGGAGGTTTCTGAAGATGAAGAAGGAAGCATTGAAACAACCTTTCAGCAATAAAGTCAAGAAGAGAGAAAATTATGCTATCAAGAAATATGGAAGAAAGAAGATCAGGAATATGAAGCACAAGAGGAGGGAAGTTCACAATTTGAAGATGAAGAGTTGTGGAAGTACTCCATGAGCAAAGAAATCTTTGAAAAGAAAATTGTAGAAGAGAGACTCAGAAAACTTAAATTGTTTTTTAGAACAAATAAAAGAGAAGTCAAAGAAAAATTTCAATAGCAACAAGTGAAGAAATATGGAGCTTATAAAAAGAAAGAGAAACTGAGAATGAAGCATTTTCGAGGGTATAAAATATGGAAGAAACGAAAAAGAAAATCCAGGATTGTAAAATGTTTTGAGTTATTGCAAGCCTACCTAAGACTTAGACCAGAAGGCATGTTTAAATTATTTGAAGTCATGACTAAGTTAAGGTTGAGTCATCTGGTTGTAATTAAGGGGGAATGTTAGAAATAGTAATTACTCCTGCATGCAAATCTAGAAAGATCCAAGTCAAGTGTGAGTTTGTTGAGTGTGAGTTTGCATGAAGTAGCTAGCCAGGGAAGAGTCAAGTCTTGTTAGAGTTTGCATGATTCCATGTTTAGTAAGTTTGGTATTTATTTTCCCATGGTTGGGTCATTGTAATGAAAAGAAAGAAGAGAAACAAGTTGTAGCTCAGTGAATGTAATGTGAATAAATTTTGTGCTTAATAGAGTAACCGAGTAGCTCACTTTTTTTGTATGTATTTTAGTGCTTTCCTCCTATGCATTTCCATCCATCACAACAACTAGGCTCTGACCCATATAGAGAGCAAACAACCAAGTGATTGAACCATAAGCTATAGAGGGAGAATCCTTCTCTGCTACAAATCTTACAGTATACACATGTGTTTGACTATTTTTTGTGAACACTAATGTTCTAGAATTCACAGTCACCTTCACTGCCAACATATCAAGCTTCTACTGAGCCAAATGAATTATCAAGCCCAACATTGGTGACCTTTCATGTGAAGGTAGTAGACAGTTTTCTAGAGAAATAAACACCACAGAAAGAGAAGTATAATTGATATCACCCAACTTCAGAATTTTTTTCGACAAGGAACCAGTGTCTTTGTCAGCACACCAATCTTAGAAGACAAATAGTTCAATATACAATGGTACTTCACCTAATATTCAGTGCCAATATCGTAGACAAGCCCGAGCTCTCATGATTTGTCAAGATTTACATGGCCTACATCGATGTTGAAAAGAGTGGCAGGAGAGCTTGCTATCAAAGTGTCCTATAGAGGGTTCCCCTTATTATCAATAACATAGTCTGTGGTCATGAGAGCACACTTAAGGCAAGTCAGGCTCCAATCTAGATTTGTGACCTTCAGAAGAGCATCCAATCCAGTAACATGGGGACACAACATGGAAGTGCCAGACTATAAATTGATTTTTTTTCTCCATTTATTAGAGAGATTTCATTGCCGCCACCTAATTGCTGCTTAATTTAGCTATGAATCCAATGAGAACAATATTGTGTGTGTATAGGATACTCGATTTTGCGAATTATTAGTCACTTAATGCTCTAGATTTCACTTAAAAATTAAATACTACAAACTAAATTATGTATTCACATCAAATAAGGTTACATATAAATACATCTAGTGTTGTCTCAAGATAGGTAAACTAACTTGGACGCAAAATCAATTGGTTGAGATAATATCTCAACCACACACCAATCTAGGAAACATCTAGATCTTAGCAACTCCTAAGGAATAGGAACAAACTCCTTTACATAGAAAGAGTCACAACTTAGACAAGTAGGAATTAAATTTTCAAGTTTTCCCCTTAATGACTACTTGTCTCAATCTCAATATGCAAAGTCTAGTTGTGGTCAAACATGACAAAATAATATGTCAACATCCATATAAAGGAACAACCCTCCACCAGAATGCATGGGTGCCCAACTGCTGTAGCCATAAGTTTAACATGATGTCTGTCGTATACATGGTTCTGTCAACCATTATCTGCATTCATGTACTTGTACCCGTGAATCCCCCTACATCATCGTCATCATGGGTTTTATCAGATTAGTCATAACCATACTCTGGGTTTTATAGGATTACCCTCAATCATGCCCACAAGGGATCTCAGCCACCAAGGCTCAACTCAGCCGCCAAGGCTCACAATCTAACCACCAAGGCTCACCACAAACCCAACTCACCTAGGCCCGGGGTTTTCTTTGCTCCCCTTAACCATGGAAAGGGTTTTGTTGACTAACCCAAAACCATGCCTATAGGAATCCCTATCCACTTCACTCTCACACGTGGTTTCTAGCTTACCACAAACCAACACTGCAAAGTGGTTTCCGACTTACCACAAACCTACAATTACAAAGTGATTTTAAGATTAACACAAACTTTATGGGGGTACACATGCCTCATCAAGATTACATTGCATAGTTCCAGGAACATTGCCAAGGTTCAATTTAGCGGAGAGATACAGGTCCGCAAACCAAACAACAAAAATAATAACTCCTCGGCTCTCCTAGGCTCCAAGACAATGGTGGCCTTCTCACTGAAGGAGGGAATCATAAATCTCTCTGCTTAGCATTTCACAACACCGCTTACAGCCAATCACAACCCGCCAATGACGAATTCCATGCACCACTTAACAGGCTACATCTCCCACAAAACAAAGCATCTCACCTCTCATCAACAAGCCTCAACATCCACTCTCGGATTTGCAGTCACATCGCAGTAACAAAAGATGGAAAACAAACAAAATACTCATCAAATTCTTTATTTCCCTCGACCCAAAATGGGTCATGGCCCAGGGCCATATGGGCTCTGATACCAACTTAAAATTTGAGTATTGCACACTAAATTATGTATTCACATCAAATAAGGTTACATATAAATACATCTAGTGTTGTCTCAAAATAGGTAAACTAACTTGGACACACAATCACTTGATTGAGAGAATATCTCAACCACACAACAATCTAGGAAACATCTAGATCTTAAAAACTCCTAAGGAATAGGAACAAACTCCTTTACATAGAAAGAGTCACAACTGAGACAAGTAGGAATTAAATTTTCAAGTCTTTCACAACTGCATCAAGAATGAAATATGCATACGAGCTTATGGGATTCATAGAATCGGGGATTTGAACCTTCGTTGGGTTCATGTAAACTATGTACATCTTGATCTCTCTGACTGCTCCTTTGGGATAAATTGTATTAACGTTTCTCATTGCTACAACGATCAAGGCTTTGAAGAGCAAGATTCTTTCTTTGTTCTCCATTATTTTTCACTATTAATCAGACCGGGCAAGAAAGTATTTTCTATGTTTCTAGAGATGATATTGCATTGTTTAACCATTATATGTTTTAGAGTGTTTGGTTGGAATATAGGTAAAAAAAATAAAATTCGGATCTTGTTTTTTCGTTGTTTATGCAAACTCACACTCTACTTCTAATATTGAACTCTACTTCACTCAACTCATTTCCATGCATACCGGAGTAATTACTATTTCTAACATCTTAAAATGGATTTTTATTGCATATATAGATTCACCATCTTGAAAACCCTGGTCACTAAGATTGTAAAGAACTTGTAATTCCAACAAATCCCTACCAGATTTTAAAACTAAAAAATTTACGGAAAGAAAAAAACAAAAACAAAAAAACTTCCAAAAATATATAATTATAGACATTATAAAATAACTGTGAAATATTATATCGCAACCAGATATTCATGACAATACAAAAAAATATAAACTGATTTGCAATGAGATGTTCGATACAACTCGACATGGAAAAATTTGTTAGTCAATTTGGGTAACAACAATAAATAATTCCCCATATTTTAAAAATAGATATTTCATTGTTTTGGATCTATCAAGTATCTCCGCACATTGAGTTGTCTTTGAAGTGTTTTTCAGTGTGTGATTCCATACACTATATCTAATATGAATATACGCTAATTTTTAGTTTCTTGACAGGTAGAAATACTCAGAAAATTCCTAAACTGCTACAACATTATATGTCTGACCTGCCAAATCACCAGGGATGATCATTGATAAAACAAATGTCTCTCACATAGTACCTTTTGAACAGTTGAATAAGTGGAGATGGTACGCTGCTCCACAGAAATAGAAAGAGAAAGATAGTGTGTGAGCAAGCATGAAGAGTCCAGGGTAGGGATGAATCTTTATACAAATGAGTATGGTAAAATCGGTGTAAATTCCCTGTCGTAAATCGTGATTATTTCTTCCTGAGTCCGAGATATTAAAGAAATCATTTATTGAAACATGACGATAAAAGCTGCTCCGCCTTGACTATTAAACAAATATTTGACTTCCAACAAAGATTTGTTCATATTTGATGCTGCGCTGCATGCACTTTAAAATAACAAAATTAGAGAGGAAACAAATCGACGGGCCCATAAATAAAGCTAGGGAAACAACTCCATGAAAGACTTGTACGCAACCAACGCAACCAATTAACCGTCTTGATGGTTTGTCAATTCAAATGCAGTCACAACTATTCACTTTTGCCTCGGTCAGGATCGGAAACGTTTACAAATTCAAAGCAGGATCAAAATTCATTAATTTTATGAGCACAATTACATTTATTAATGTGGTTAATATAAGTATATGTAATGTGGTTAATATACGTATATGAATCATATTTATATCTATATGAATATAGATATTACCAGCATAGATCCATTTTAAATACATATCTAATATGAGTTGAGAGGGATCTAATTTTTTCTAGTGCGAATTTTTTTTATGAGTCGATATTATCTAAATATTTTGCATAGTTATATTTTTTTAGATTTTTTTTGGTCAATATAAACAAAATTTCAACATTGATGACGGATGAACAACATTACACATTATACTGAGGGTAGAATGAACCTTTCAGCTCAAAAATGTTAAATTGACATTAAAAATTTAAAATTATAAAATGATAAGTTAAACATAAATAATATTTGGTAATAACATATTATAATAATAATTTAATTTTAAAATTCCATTTAAATTAGATATTAAATTAGTATATAAGAATATTTTTGTTTATAAATTTTTTATTTTTAATACAAAAATTAATTGTAATTAGATTAAAATTATCTTTCTAAAATATTGTAATTTTTTTTTTGGAAAATTATTAAAACACTTATTGAATTAAGGTTTCTTGATCCATATTAGTTATTGACACAAGTTTTCGGTCATAATCACATCAAAATTCATTTGTCGAGGCATTTATAACAATCCAGTGTGGTTAAGATGAAGAGGTAGATCAAGATGAAAAGGTAGATCATGGCATGAGTATAAATAGAGAGCAAGGTAGAGACTGAAGGTTAAAATAACGACTATAATAAACAACCAGTTAATAAACAATATATGTTTATTTTTATAATTTCAATAAAACAACTAATTCATAAATAATAATTTATTATCCCGTTAATAAACAATATATGTTTATTTTTATAATTTCAATAAAACAACTAATTCATAAATAATAATTTATTATTAGTAATAATCATCTAAAATAGGTTAAATATATATAAAGAGAAAGCAGACAGTAAATGTCAAACTACAAACTAAAAATGAAGTTAAAAATATAAGGAATCAGACCCTATTAATAAATAATGGGGCCGTGACCATATTAATAAATAAAAATATAACAAATGAGAAACAATGTCATAAATAAAATAATGTAAATTAATAAAAATTCAAACTAAAAATAACAAAAGAAAGAAAATAAGGTCAAAAATATGTGTGTAGTTTTTATAGAAATTACAAGGAATTAATAAAATAAACAAGGTCAGCTTAAAATATAAGTAAAGAGGAGCTAAGAAAATTAAGAAGATAAAATACTCAAACTATCAGAGAAACTTAAAAACATAAACAAATAAACCACATACATAGAAAAAAAGAAAATTTTTAAAAGAAAATCATTAAATATTTAAGAAGACAGGACATGGACCCAACTTCTACTAATATTCCAACCATCATCTCTATTCAACTTATTGGGCATCCTTTCAATTTCTAAGGCCTCCCTAAATTTACGATGATGGAAATGGCTGATCTTGGCAATGACCTCAGCATCCTCAATGCAGATATGATGCGTAGATTTATCTGCATGTTCCTCCAAAGAAGAGGAGCAGGTCCTACCATGCTTGATGTTGTCAGCATGCTCACGAATCCTTTGATTAATCGAGCTACCGGTCTCACCTATGTAGGGAGTCCCATAAGAGCAAGGGATAATGTAAACACCTTTCTAACAAAATAATTACTTAATGTAAACACCTTTCTAACAAAATAATTACTTAAGCTATTTCAAAAATGATTTGTTTTACGTTTTATTTTATTTTTAAATTTTAATAGATGATCTTTCTTTTTATTTAAAATTGATATTTTAAATGTATAAATAAATTAAAAACCTTTTAATTAATCTATATAATTTTCAAAATAAAATATGTTACAATAATTTTTAAGTGCAAAATTAGCCAACATATATTATAATGTTGAAAAGTTAAAAATAAATAAATAATATATATTGAAAAGTAAAAAATAAATAAATAAAATTATGTAGACAAAAGAAATTGTTAGAGAATAATCTCTCTTGTTAACTAAAGTTATTGAGTCCAATTAGCTATTAGTTCGAGTTATTTTTAGAAAGATAATTTTAGCTCTCAGTCATGTGTGCGTATTTCAATGTGTGTCATGTGTGTGTGAGCTAAGATTAACATGACTATCCTTAGCGGTTTTGAGTCTTTATAATCTTGTAATATTAAGCAATTAAATAAAGCAATTCACTAAGAAACAACTCATATCTTAGTGTCTTATTTTGTGGTTTTCTCCTTTGTCCATCTCTCATATTGATATCACAATTTACAATAAAGTAAACACCGCAACAAAAATGGTGTAGCTAAAAGAAAAAATAGAACCATCATGAATATGGCTACAAGTATGGTGAATGAAAAACGTCTATCAAATGAATATTGGGGGGAAGCGGTAGTTTCCTCAATCTATGTTTTAAACTGATATTCCACTAAAAGTGTAAAGAACAAAGTGTCACAAGAAGCATGGACAGGTATGAGTTGCAGTGTAGCATACTTCAGGATATTTGGTTGTGCAACATATGTTCATGTGTCTAAGGAGCTGAGAAAAAAAAATAGATAATAGAAGTGAGAAGTGCATTTTTACTGGGTATAGTGATTAGTCGAAAGCTTATAAATTTTACAATCCAATAACATAGAAGTTGATAGCTAGTTGCGATGTCGAATTTAAAGAAAATAAAGCATGGGATGGAAGCATTGATAAATCTATAATGGTTGGAGCAGTGAAACATCAAGCAGAATATGCTGAGGAACAGGTTGTGCAAGAAGGTCAACAAGATTTTCAAAGTCGGTGATCAATCAAACACACTTCAATGAGAACTCCAAGTCATTCTATTCAACGTGATTAATTTTCTCAAGTAACTCGGTTTACTCCTAGTACTCAAGACAGCAGTGAATGAAGGAAAAGAAAGAGTAGAATCTTGAGATACATCTATGAAGACATAGATGTAAATTTAAACTTTACATTATTTACTTGTCAACTAACATGTTTTGAAGAGGCAATGAAAGATGAAAATTGGATCAAAGCAATGGATTCCATAGAGAAAAACTATACATGAGATCTAGTAGAATTACTATATGATAAAAATCACATAGGTGTTAAATGGGTTTACAAAACAAAGCTCAAAGGGAAAGGAGAAATAGAAAAGTAAAAGGCTAGATGTAACATCACCACTTACCCAACACCTAGTTTAGGAGGTGGTCACTATGCATACCCAATCTTCAAATTGTCGTTAAGAAAATAAGGTAATTTTTTTTTAATTTTTTCCAAACTTCTCTAAACTCAGAGATATTGCCTCCCAAAAATTTTACTCTACCACCTCATCGAGTTGCCACGTGGCAGTCAATCATTGGCCTGCATGAAAATTGGGCTCTTGGACCATTCAAAACTAGCCTCCTCCACTTACCTATTGAAACCCTTCATTTTGTCGAACTGAATTTGGCGATCATGGATTAACCATGTTTTCCTGATTCCTTCATCCTATCCTCCATTATGCTTACAGGATCGATATATAGTGACACATCATCCTTCTCTTTCCATACCGACAGATCCCCAAGCATGCTTCTTCTATAACCGTTAGGGCTGTGTCACTGAGCTTACATGTGGGTGGGGTCATATGGCCTCCTCTTCCCATTGGTCCACCTTTACACTCTTACTACCGCTGCATGTTATCCCATTTCACCCAGCTTCCTTCACCTTGGCACCTCCTTTGATACACCTATTTACATCTTTGGGGTCATGCGTCGGGATGACCTGGCTGGAAGGACCCCTTATCCACCAATTGGATACACTCTCCACCACCGTGGTATGACTCATATCAGCTCGCTAGTCTCCTCCCAACATTTATAATTGACTCCCTACTTTAATATTCCAGGGTGAACTCATTGGCCTAACTCGACAGATGGGCTAGTCCCCGACCAATAGTACGATGGCAATAGTGTGGGCCCTACCATGCACCCACCTTATGTCATCCTGTAAGGCCTTGCTTGATGTGTTCAACTCTTTCGCTCCAGCATTCCTCTGGGGTGAGACTTTTGGGGTGACATGAGGTGACGTCATCCTACCTATATGCCCTGGCTCTTCCACTGTGCCTTCCTTTCATTCTTTCGAGCTAAACTTATGGGCTTATGTAGGTAGTGGTCCATCCTTCCGGCCAATGGTAGAGTTTCTAGGTACATGTCGTCTTTACTTAATCATTCTGACACTTTATGTCGGAGCGTCCGCCTACTTCTCCTTTCAAATAATTCAGGTTGGGTCACTTCCTCACATGCTCCACGTTCCGATTGGTGCACATGGTGGCTCATCTTTGCCCGAATCTTTCCCTTTGCATCCACCCACAACCTTTGGGTTCAATGTTGCTTGTTGACGTACAAATAGGTCCTCCTTTGACCAATAGCAAGACTACCAGGCTGGTGTGTCGACTAGCTCAGCCTTGCTGACATCATCCTGGTCGATCCCATCGCTACGCAACATAATCCTCCAGGGTAAACCTTTCGAGTTTCTACCTTATGGACACTGTTGTACCTCTGAGATAGTAGTAGGTCAGATACCAATGCCAACGCATCTAAAATAATTGTTTTGGGGTTTTTGGTTTTAGTTTTTGGAAGACAAATGAATGAAGACAGATGTAGAATTGAAATACTTAATCTTTTGGGGTATATTAATATCTCAGCAATGGGATGCTATAAGACTTTACACAATGATATAGATCAAATAGTGGTGAGAAGAAGACAACAAAAAATATGATTATCGTTGTTTCCAGACTGTAAAACAGAACAATCATAAGTAGGAAAACCTTCTAAACTACATTCCAAAGGTTTAAGGCAGTATACTTAAGCTTACACAAGATGTTGATGATTTATTGATTAGAGGGGATTAGCTAAACAGACAATTCATTAATCCATTCTCTTTGTAGATGATCACTTTAGGAGCTTATAGGAATAAATTGAGACACAATCATTCCTACCTAGATATCTCTATAAGTCATAAGCATATGAAGAAAAACATAATGATTGATAACTACAAAAACTTACAGGATAACACAAACTGTGTAAAACCAGATTCATAATCCGCTGCTTTTTATTAAGGTTCCAAAAAGACTAAGTACATCAAGTGTCTAGAAAAGCTTCCTTCAAAGGTGGCTTCCAGGTTTAAAGTAGAATTAACAGTCAAGACTTAACAAGCAATGAACAATGAATCTTGAACTTCGAACCATTAACAACTCAAGAAGAGAGTTATTTATATAATAATGAAACTAAAAATATCCTAAAATTGATTGAGATTTATTCTAGGAAAGGAAATATCTTCATACAAGAAGATAGGGGCAGCTGTTGAACTGCTTCTTGCTGTCCCCTTTTATTCAGGTTGTGTTGGCTTTGTTGTCAGATATTTTGCCATTTAAGCTACTAAATTGCTTGAATCCTTTGCGTTGGTTGATTTCTTCATTTGATATTTTATCTGATACTCTTTAAACTCTATAAATATATTTTAACCCTGCTAAGTAACCTTTAATGTGCCCCTTTTTACCTTTACTGTGAATTTCAGGGTTTTTACTATGTTTTTCAATAGTAAATCCTTTTGATATTATGTCACATGGTAAAGTAATCTGATATGATCTTCATATTTGTCTTCTAATCTGTATGCAGGATTTTTTCTCTGTAAGCCTGGAACAAAAGTTTTTACCTGCAAAACACAGAAACTATTAATAAAAATAAGGTGACAGAGACGGTTGTGAATGGCTTTTTTGAGCTTGAAAGGAAATTGGAAGCAGTCCAGAGGGTATCGGAAGGTAAAATGATGGTTTTAGCGGTCGCAGAGGCTTATGCAGGCTTCAATGTGAAAACAGTCAAAACAAAGGAAAAATGGTGATTTTTTCCTTTAAATGGAGAAACGGCTTTCTTTTTGAAATATTGGGCAAAGTAAATAGTGGCTATTTTGTCGTTATGCGGGAGGCAGTTTTGGTTTTCATTGCACCACTTTATGGACCACGGGCAGTTTTGGGAGGGGTCACCCGAAATGATATGAGCCCGACACGTATCAAGGGGAGTTCAATGGAATACCACTTTTCGGGTAGGTAAAGCCTGTACAGAGAGTTAACCCGAAATTTGCCGAGGGCTATTGGATTTGGATGTATGTGATCAGATGGTGGTGGAGCGAAAAGGCAGTACGGAGGGGCTCATTGATCAAATATGGCGGTAGATGGCTTTATTATGTTTAAAACCTAGATTAGCGGTTAAATGGAGGTTTTATGTTTAAACAAAGGTTTTAGGTTGGTTCTTAGTTAAAAGTCATAAAAACCTTTTAACAAAGAAAACCTTCGCAAAACATGATAATGCGGATTTGAAATTTTATGAATGTGGGCGGATAAATGGCATCGGGTCCAAGCTAATCGCATATCTCAATCGGAGTTTAGCAAAGCACGGTCAATCACAAAGGAATGTTATAGGCGCCGGACGCGACGTGGAAATAAACCATGTATGATATGTGATCGGGTCTGGGTTCCCATCGCAATCGGAGATTGCAATGGCAGTGGGTTATGCTATTAGCAGGACTTGCAATGAGGGTGGATGCGATATGGCAATAGATTGTGGTATATATAGCGTCAGGTCTGAGTCCTTTGTACATCGCATATCGCAATCGGGGAAAGTGGATGCACATTGAAAGGTTGCAATCCGCCAATATTGCGATGCGATATTATTATGAAATACATAGTTTTTAAATAAAAATAAGGTTTCGAGTTATTTAATTAAAGGAGTTAATAATATACGGGAAAAGGGATTTTAGGGGTTTAATACTATAGTTAATGTTAATATGAAAATATGAGCGAAAAAGGGGAAATACACATGAAAAGGGGAAATATAGGAGGAAAAGGGAATTATAGGCGAAAAAAGGAAATACACTAAGTATTATGCTTTTCGATAACTTATTTTCTTTTCATATATGCATCAATACTTAGGGTAAACACCTTTTTGTGGGTTTTTGGGTAAAAGGGGATTTTACATAGTAAAAGGGATTTTACATGGTAAAAGGGATTTTATATAGTAAAAAGGGATTTTACATGGTAGAAATGGATTTTAACATGGGTCTTTCACTTTCCTTAGGCAAAAAGGGTTTTGACCTTAGGAAAATGGGTTTTTATGGAAAATGAATGAATATGAATGTATGAAGGTAGGAAGGGGAAATTAATGAATATAGGAATGAATGGGGATGAAATTAGTAAAGTAGTCGTTCATTTGCTTTGTGTAATTGCCTCATGGACATAGAAACATGATAAATGTACATTTTGTCCAATCAATAATCAAACTTCTGCAACCTTTCTCTACTTACCTTTTGCTTATCCTATCATTTTTTCTTCACTTAATGGGTGCATTTAAGCTAGCAAACCCTTTTCCTTTATTTTTATTTTACAAAAGCAAACTATCTAAATCTACTCTTATAACATCCAAGGGCTCAGATTAAACTAATGAGTACCTTGTTATTCTCTACCTAACTACTGATCTGTCAAGATTAAATAGTTTGGCCAGATCTTTATTCTCTAACTATAACATCAAATTTAAAGCATGAAATAGTCAAGATTAAACTATTTGACTATCATGGGTCGTGGCATTTAAAACAAGCTGCACACAACCATTATTTTGCAGAAACAATAGTAGTGGCATTTAGACTTTCTCACTTTCAAAGTTTATTTGTTTTGTTTTCTCTGTAACCTAACATTTTCTTTGATATGGACATCATCATCAAGATTTTTTTCACTAACATTTTATTCACTATTGTTATGTCCATATCCTAACTTAGCATTTTTTCAAAATATTTTTTATTTTTTGACTGTTTTATCAAAACCAAAAAATGCTACAACATTCGCTCCAACTGGGGACTGCTTTCTCCTGTAGAATGCAGAGAACCTGTAGATCCATGTGCCTTCTCCTCGGGCTATGGAGTCCTTGCTGTAAAAAAAATCACTCTGACATCTTGAAAGGCAAAAGAAAATCGGAGTATTTACAATGAAAACTATTTCAACTTCTTAGCACTGAATGTAATGTTTGAGAAACTTTGCATTTACAGGATAAGTGGAATATAGCCCCTCAAGATTCTGGAGCACAAAAGTGTTGTTACCCTTCACTTCAACAATTGCTAAAGGTCCAAACCATAGATTGTCAAATTTTCCATGCTTTCCTTTCTCTTGTCTCCTGGCATCCCATCTTAGAACTAGATAACCTTCCTTAAAGTCCCTTTCCCTGGCTCTTCTATCAATTAGGGTCTTCATCTTATTCTGATATTTATTCAATTTGTATTGAACTTCATCTCTGTTTTCATTAAGTTCAATAATCTGATTTATTCTTCTTGAAAAATCTTTAGGTTCATCTGTTGAACCTTGCAAGAATTCTAAAACAGGGAAGGCCAAATTGGTTGGGAAAATTGCATCTTTCCCATAGACTAACTGAAATGGAGATTTTCCAGTTGATCTCTTTGGAGTAATTCTATTTGCCCATACTGCATAAATCAAATGTGAATCCCAACTCTTCTTATGATCAGCTAGAGTCTTTTTTATTACATTTACCAGGTTTTTGTTGGATGACTCTGTAAGGCCATTACCTTGAGGGTAGTATGGAGTTGAATGATGTAACAAAATATGATATTTCTAGCAAAAGTCAATCATTTTAACACTAGAAAAGGTTGTTTCATTATATGTGACAATCTGAGTTGGGCAACCAAATATAGATAATATGTTTTCCTCAATAAACTTAATTACTACTGCATCAGTATCATTTCTGACTGGAATTGCTTCCACCCATTTAGTGAAGTAGTCTGATGCAGTGAGGATCCATCTATGATGATTACTTGAAGGTGGTTGAATCTCTCCAATGAAATCTAATCCCCATTGAGAAAAAGGTTCTGAAACTATTGATGGAACGAGTGGAAGAGCTGCTAATTTTTGTTTACCAGCAAAAAATTGACAAGGAACACAACCTCTGACCTTTGCCCCTACTTGTAAAAACAATGTGGGCCAATAAAATCCTCCCCTCAGAATCTTGTATGCTGTTTCTCTCCAAGCATAATGTCCCCCACAAAATCCTGCATGAAACTGATCAATGATTCCTTCAATTTCTGATTCTGTTAAACATAATAACAAAATATTCAGTGGATCTTTTCAGTATAAATTTGCATTTATAATGCAGTACTTGGATGACTTTAACTTAAGGGTTTTACACTGGGTTTTGGAGAATGCTGCTAGACACTCAAAATGGATCAAGAAATTTACAATATCTTGATACCATTTTGACAACAAGAATTTTTCATCAATGTGTATAGGACTGATCTGCTCTGAAGGTAGAGGTTCTTGTGGATTCTCCCCTTTAGGAGGAAAGGAAGGTTCTTGTGGATTCTCCCCTTCTGCAATGAGAGAAGGTTCTTGTGTATTCTTCCTTTGAGACTGAAAGGAAGGTTCTTGTGGATTCTTCCCCTGTATTTCTAAAACAGAATTGATTCCAAGTACTTTGCAGTTGGATTCAGCTAGAAGCTTGGCTAATCCTTGACCTTTTACTAGCTTGGTAGTCTTGATAGTTAGATCAAACTCCAAAATTTTAGTGATCCATCTATCTCTGTTCCCATCAATGTCTGGTTGGGTTAGGACAATTTTCATAGCACTATTAGGAACATAAGCAGTAATAGGTGAATGTAAGACATACATTCTGAATGATTTCAGGGCTTGAATGATAGCATAGGCTTGCTTCTCAATGATGTCATACTTAAGCTCAACATCTCTCATAACCTTGCTGAAAAAGGCTATGGGTTGGTCATGGGAATCTTCATTTTTCTGTAATAGAACAACATCAAGGGTTGTTTCAGAGGCAAAAGAGAAAATACTAAATGGCTTAGTATAATCAGGGCTAGCTAATGTGGGTGCTTCAGAGATAGCCCTTTTTATTTGTTCAAATAAATTCCTAGAAGAGGGAGTCCATTTGACTTCATGGTCCTTTCGGAGCATGTCAGTTATATCTTTCACAATCTCTGCATAGTTTGGAATAAACCTCCTTAGAAGATTAATCTTGCCTAGAAAAGCTTGAATCTCCTTCTTGTTTCTAGGTAAGGTCAATGTTTCAATGGCATATACTCATTTGGGATCAATTACTACTCCCTCCTTTGAAATAATATGGCCCAACAGTTTTCCTTCTTTGACAGCAAACAAGGACTTCTTAGGGTTCAATGATATTCCAAATTTTCTACACTTTTCAAAAACCTTCATCAAGTGCTTTAGATGTTTCTGATTAGATTTAGAAAAAACAGTTATGTCATCAAGATAAATAACCACAAATTTATTTACCTAACCCATAAAAGCTATGTCCATAGCTCTCTGAAATGTTGCTCCAACATTGGTTAAGCCAAATGGCATCCTAGCGTACATGAATGTACCCCAGGGTGTAGTAAAGGTTGTCTTCTCTCTGTCTGTTGTATCAACATTCACCTGATTGTAACCTGAAAAACCATCAAGCATAGAAAGTCTTTGTGCTCCTGAAACCATTTGAAGTAACTGATCCATTTTGGGCAAAGGATAATTATCTTTTAATGATGCCTTGTTCAAATTTCTAAAATCCACACAGAGTCTTATTTCTCCATTTTTCTTTCTAACAGGAACTAGATTTGCAACCCAATTAGAATATCTAAGAGGGAGGATGATCTGAGCATCTAGCATTTTCTTAATCTCCCTTTCTACAGTTGGTAGAAGGGCTAGATTTATCCTTCTAAGCTTTCGTTGATAAGGTTTTGCTTCTGGCTTTAAAGGAATCTTATGCTGTATTAATGAAGTATCATAGGTCTTTAGATCAGCATAAGTCCAAGAAAAAACATCATTATAATTTTGTAGTAACTTAAGATATTGAGCTTTGATCTCAAGGTCTAGAGATGCACATATTTTGATGTTTTTGATATCTTCATCAGTTCCAATGTTAATCTCTTCTAGGTCATCTTCTAAAGAAATGGACTGAGGGTTTCGGAGGACATCATTTTGATCAAACAATTTTTCTAAAGGAATGAGTCCTTTTGGAATAAAATTATTAGATAATTGAATAATGTCATGATCAACAATTTTGGTTTTAAAATCTGAAGTATCATTTCCATCTGCATTTTCATTTATTTCAGTTCTATCTTCATCAATTTGTAGAAATGAAAAATCATCTATTACCTACAGAAATGATTTCAATTGTTCATCATCTTCAAATATTTGCCAATGTTTCAGATTATCTGGGATAGATGGCCTATATTTGACTTGTATCTGATAGAGTACATCAGTATGATCAGGAATTTTAAAAGAGCTAGCAGAGATAGCTAAGGCATCTGCATGAATATTCTGATCTCTGGGAATATGAGTCAAATTAAAAGCATCAAAGAAGTTTTCAACTGAATCCCATACTTCATTTCGGTAGGACCTAAGTCTAGGGTGCTTGGTCTGGCAAGCATTTCTTACTTGCTTAACAATAAGTTCTGAATCAGTAAAAACACTTAAGTTTTGAACTTTTAAGCTTTTGGCTAATTGCAATCCTAAAAGGAAAGCTTCATATTCAACAACATTATTGGTAACTTCAAAATCTAATTTACATGATTGGGTTATATTTTCTTTTTCAGGTGAAATTAAAACTACTCCAACTCCTGCCCCATATTTCGTGCAAGAACCATCAAAGAATAGTTTCCAAATATCAGTTTGGTTTGGTTTAGGACTTTCAACTACCTCTTCAATTTTGACTTGAGTTTTATGTTGGTTTGAAGTGAGTTGAAAACAACCAAAGTCTTGATCTATTGCATAAATTGGATGGTTCCTTGGCTAGTCAGTCTTACAAACAATATGTACAAATCTTACCTCTCTATATAATCTTAATTTCTCTCCTCCATAAACAAGAATAGTAGCATATGACATATCCATCTGTAGAGTTCCCCCTAATTTGGCACAACAAGACCTAGAAAGGAGCATTCCAAACTTGGGAGGGATATCTGTGACAACAATATCAAGTACTACACTTTTCACTGGAATTTGGGCAAGGGTAACCACTAGATCCTTGATCAATCCCAAACAGGGCACCTTTTTAGAATCAAAGGTGTACAGGTCATGGTAGGATCTAGTTATGTCAAGTTTCAAATGATCCATGATATATTTTGGCATAAGGTTGTGTGATGCTCCTGAATCAAGCATACAATTATACAACATGGAATCATTTGTTTTAAGAGTTACATAGAAAGGAGGCACTATCTCATCTATCATGTCTGAACTAGGGCCAAAAACTACTGTTGGTTTTTCATCTTGCAGACTTATGACATCACCTTCAGCATCAACCGAGGTATTTTGTATCCATTTTATGACTTGGCTTTTGTAACTAGGGTTTTTAGAAAGTTCTGATATTGGAATTGGGATCTTAACCCTCTCTAATTCTTTTTCAACATTAAATGCAGTCAAAATGTTTTTACCAGTTTGGGTAGTATCAATTGACTGATCTAAAGGCTTAATAAGAGTTGTTTGATCTTCAACAGTTTTGGTACATGGTTCAATTACTAGAGTTTCCTTTGGAGGTCTCTTAGGACCAAGCCTAGGCCTAAGATCATACCTCTTGTTTAATTCTGCAATTAAAAATTCAGAGAAAGCATGATATTTAGAGACCTGTGAAGATTCCTGATCTTCTTGAGCCTGATTTTCTTGTGAGAGAGGAATGATGGCTGTTTAATTGGAAGAAGAATCTGTACTATTAATATCTTCAGTAATTGTCATAGTATTATCATCAAGTTGTTGGTCATCTATCAATAGAGGAGTAGGAACTTGTTGATCATTGCTAGGTCTCTGAAGAATTTGTAATGGTGGATTTCTTTTATACTAACCTTGATTTTGGTTTTGAGGTCTAGTAACTGTTTGTTGTATTGTCCTAGGTTGGGTCTCAATTTTTGAAATCCTATTTGATAGGTTTCTAAGAAGAGATGTTATTTCATCTATTTTTGAATCTTCTGATTTAGTCTTAGAGGAACTAGAGGTTTCTTGAACAGTTTTGAGTTTTATTTGGGCCTTTTCTTCCTTAAGTTTTAAAGAAGTTGAGGCTGCCATATTTGCTTCTACTTCTATAGTGTTTGTTTGCATATCTTCAAGAGTTCTTGAATTTATCTCTCATAGCATAACAACAAAGTCATCATCAAAAGCTTTAGAAAATCTAGACTTAGCTGCTGCTACAGGGGGCTTACAATCAGCAGGCATTTTGTGATAGAGTTTATTGAATCTTTTGATAAAATCTAATACTGGTTCACCGAAGTTCCTTTTAAGCTCTTCAAATTCTGTGAGGAAGTAAAAAGAATCCTTTTCACACCCCATTTATTTTTAAATATGGTTGTAAGCTCTTCCCAATTTCTAATGGAAGCTCCTGGTAACTCCCTAAACCAAATCCTCACATTTCCTTTAAGCAACTGTACAAACAATCTCTCATAAACGTTTTCTTGTTCAATATTCATGTTGTCTGCAATGTCTAGGAAAGCTTGAAGATGGTCCTTAGCTGAGGGACCAGTTTCTCCATTATACTTGGGAAGGTATTTTAAGTATCCAGCTGGGAATGAATCAAGGTTATTATGTAAGACTAAGGCAGCATATCTAGCCTGTACAATAGGTCGGAAAGCCATGACAGCGGGTGGTGTATGAGGTACTTGAGGTATATGTGGTTGTCCAGGTGGAGTATGAGGTGTTTGTGTGGATGTAGAGGATGAAGAAGAAGTAGAGGAAGAAGATGGTGATTCAGAGGTTGATGAACTAGTTGGAAGTGAAGGAGGAGGAGGTCTCCTGAAAGACTTCAAAGGAGTCTTAAGAACTAACTTTGGGACCTGTAAATGAATACCTTATTTTTTTCAAAGAGAGGATTGGAATATATAGAGAAGGTCTCCTCAATTTGTTCAGAAGAAGAAGCTTCAGGTCGGTCAAAAATGGAAGGAAAATGATAGGTGGTAGGGGATATGAAATATGTGGGTTTATATTCTGGTAGATTAACACCCAAATCAGATTCAGTTTTAGGTGATCCTAATGGTAGTGTGGGTATTGGATGAGATTATAATGAATGAATAAGATAGGCTGACTTAAAATCAACTCCTTTATCTAGAAGTTCAACAACCCTATGTGATAAATGGGAGTAATCAGGATCAAATGGGATATTAATATAGGGGTCAAATGATTTTAATTCTTCAGACTGCAGGACTGAAGAGGAAGAAGAAGATGGTTGGTGTCCCCTTTTAGAACTAGCTTTTCTCAGAAGCCTTTTAAGATCTGACAGAGGTTTAACTATGTCAGCTTCTGAACGAGATCTGGTATGTTTATAAGGTGCCAGCTTGGGAGTGTGGAGTCACCTAGGTGAATGATTTTAACCTTTCTAAATCCTTTAATCACCTTAAAGGAAAAGAATGAATGAATATAGTTGTTCTAAGGGAAACTTAAAAGAAATTTGAATCCCCGGCAATGGCGCCAGTCTGATGTTGTACCTATGAGATAGTAGTAGGTCAGGTACTAATGCCAGAGCATCTAAAATAATTGTTTTGGGGTTTTTGGTTTTAGTTTTTGGAAGAAAAATGAATGAAGACAGATGTAGAATTGAAATACTTAATCTTTTGGGGTATATTAATATCTCAGCAAAGGGCTGCTATAAGACTTTACACAATGATATAGATCAAATAGTGGTGAGAAGAAGATAGCAAAAACTATGATTATCACTATTTCCAGACTATAAAACAGAACAATCATAAGTAGGAAAACCTTCTAAACTACGCTCCAAAGGTTTAAGGTAGTATACTTAAGCTTACACAAGATGCTGATGATTTATTAATTAGAGGGGATTAGCTAAATAGACAGTTCATTAATACATTCTCTTTGTAGATGATCACTTCAGAAGCTTATAGGAATAAATTGAGACACAATCATTCCTACCTAGATATCTCTATAAGTCATAAGCATATGAAGAAAAACATAATGATTGATAACTGGAAAAACTTACAGGATAGCACAAACTGTGTAAAACTAGATTCATAATCCTCTGCTTTATATTAAGGTTCCAGAAAGACTGAGTACATCAAGTGTCTAAAAAATCTTCCTTCAAAGGTGGCTTCCAGGTTAAAAGTAGAATTAACAGTCAAGACTTAACAAGCAATGAACAATGAATCTTGAACTTCGAACCATTAACAACTCGAGAAGAGAGTTATTTATACAATAATGAAACTAAAAATATCCTAAAACTGATTGAGATTTATTCTAGGAAAGGAAAGATCTTCATACAAGAAGATAGGGGTAGCTGTTGAACTGCTTCTTGCTGTCCCCTTTTATTCAGGGTGTGCTGGCTTTGTTGTCTGATAATTTTCCCTTTAAGCTGCTAAATGGTTTGAATCCTTTGCGCTGGTTCATTTCTTCATTTGATATTTTATCTGATACTCTTTAAACTCTGTAAATATCCTTTAACCCTGCTGAGTAACCTTTACTGTGCCCCTTTTTACCTTTACTGTGAATTTCAGGGTTTTTACTGTGTTTTTCAACAATAAATCCTTTTGATTTTATGTCACATGGTAAAGTAATCTGATATGATCTTCATATTTGTCTTCTAATCTGTATGTAGACTTTTTTATTTGTAAGCCTGGAACATAAGTTTTTACCTGTAAAACACAGAAACTGTTAAGAAAAATAAGGTGAAAGAGACGGTCTTGAATGGCTTTTTTGAGCTTGAAAGGACATTGGAAGGAGTCCAGAGGGTATCGGAATGTAAAATGATGGTTTTAGTGGTCGCAGAGGCTTATGCAGGCTTCAATGTGAAAACAGGAAAAACAAAGGAAAAATGGTGATTTTTTTCCTTTAAACGAAGAAACGACTTTCTTTTTGAAATATTGGGTGTTGTGGGGGAAAATGCCTATGCAGGACGATCCTATCCACCTAAGGTGTGATAGTGCCTTAGCAACAAATAGAAACAACTATTCTAGTATTCTTCCTTTATGAATTGAGAATAAAGAGAGATGGGATGGACTAATCGGTGTCTTCCGGTTTGTCCTTTGATCCGGTTTCTCTTCTCTTTGAGAGCTCCCAACTACTTGCCTTCTCGCTCGCCCAGCTTCACCAAGTTCCTGCAAGATCACAAAAGGGGAAAACTACACAAAGACATAGATTCATATTCATAACTAGCTCAGGATTAGAAATAAGCTAAACATATTAATGCAATCATACATCAAGGACACATCAACATGTAGGAGAAACTCAAATAGTTTTATTGATGAAATAACAAGGTTCAGGAGGAGATACAACCAAGAGAGTTCCAATCCAGCATCTACCTCCCAACAAATGAAATCCCTTCTTCACCTCCCTTCAAAGCATGAAGCACCCAATGATTTCAATCTCAAACCAACAACAATTCTTTGCAATATCAAAATTCCAGCCTCTGGATCTCATGGAGGAGAGATCCATATATAGATGTTTGGAGAGGGGATGAGTCAGCTTGTGATCTGACTAGTGTCCTCTCTCTCTGTTAGTTCTAGCTTCCACTTGGAGACTAAGAGCCTCTTACTCATCACTTAGTCGAACTCAGTGAGGCAAGTGTCATGGAGGAAGATTCTGGAAGCTTCCACAATCTTTACACCTCGCACAAGAGCCCTGCCATTTGTCATTTCCCGCTCAACGCACCCTGGTAGTGCATTTGGGTGCGTTGCAACGCACCTAGCTAGTGTACTGGGGTGCTTTGCAACGCAGGTGGCCAGTGGAGCCACTGAAATGATCCCTGATTTGACTGTTTTTGAGCAGTTTCTGGTGGAGAACTTCTGTGAATTGCTGTGGTTTGCTGGCCTTGTTCCTCTAGGGGTAGGAACAACATGTTTAGGGACTTTGGATCCCTTGGATTATGGACATTTCATGCTTAGAGCTGTAAGGCACAAAAATGTCTATAACAGTTGCCCCCTAAAGTATGAGGCCGTTTATCGGGTGAAATGCTTTATTAGGAGGATCCGAAGTTCTTTCAATGCTGGGAGGAGACCTGTAATACAATACAATACAATACATTATTTTCATACTGTTTTCATGATCTAGCTGAGGTGGGCATTCCCATGCTCAGCTTTATAAATTCACTTTCATGTACATAGGACAGACAATCGTCTGATGATAGACTGATGATTCTGATAGAGTCATCATCCTTTTGGTAGGATGATTATCTGCGCTGCAAAGTTGTACATTTCCATGTCTTTATTTTCCTGAATATATATCGCAGCCCGGATGGATGAAACTAGATCCGGGGTCTTCAATCTCGTCCGATCTTCACTCTAAGTACAAGTCGATCCATGTGAGAATTGCTTTGAAGTCGAACATGGAAAGACATCGCTTGATTACCAGTCAATGATGTAAACTGTTAACAAGCGCGAGAGGAATCACCGATAATGATGATGACCCTCAAGGTACTGCAGTACAATTCACGTGGTGTGAATAGAGGACTTGGCGTCGAACACCACGCAAAATATTTCGGTCGAAGGTCATTGATGTATACCTGTCGTCGGAAGTGAGAAACTTGCCATTGAAGCATGCAAGCTTCAAAGTACTGAAGGGGGTGTTCCTAGATCAACTTCTTGGATAATGAGCTGATGTCGACAAGAAGCGATCCGTCAAAGGAGGGCCTTGATGAATCCCACATCAATGACATGGAACGGAGCTAATGATTTTGATGGAGGTGAAAACTATCTGATGATGTATGATTCAGGGTGGCGGTCATGAAAGAGTATAATGTATGGTAGTGGATGGGACACAGGTGACTTCTCTGAACGACTTCTCTTGAACATATGGCGACACTTATGCGATGGATTGGTAGCATTTACCCCAAATATGGATGGTATGGCGAGACCATGGTGATGGGACCGGTGAATGAAACAACCCAACCCGATTGTGGTACAGAGGAGAAGTGTCATGTTCAAGAGCGACTTGCTACCATCAAAATTTCTTTGAGTCTTTCCCAATTTTCCCCAGTCATTGCTGACCAGTACCTCTTTATTTTTTTCAAGCTTGAGGAGGATAACATATGCTTGTTCTATAATTTTCCCTTCGGGCAAACCCATCGCTATGTTTTAACGAGTCTAGCGATAGTGAAACTCGTTCTCGTCTAAAGACAAGTTTGTCGCTATTTAATGCATTTAACGAGTCTAACGACAAGGATAACTCGGTCCTTTTCATTTTTAGAGAGTCTGAAAAGGTACGTAAAGTTAACTCCAAAAGTCGTTTTTCGTCATCTAATCCCTTAAGTCCGAAAAAGTATAAAACAATACAGAAGGGATGAATTTTCGATATCTTTAACAAGCCAAACAAAACAAGCGCTCGATCTTTTTGTGCAATAATCCCTCAGGTCCAAAAAGATTAAAATCTAGAGGAGGGATAGCTCTTCCGGTCGCTTTAACGAGCTGGAAGGCCAAAACTCGGCAATCTTTTCATATTTTACGAGTCAGATGAAAAGAGCTTAAAGAAGACTCGTCTTTTGAGGAACGAGTGATAAAATGGGTAGCAGCTGATTCCAGGGAAGGATTGGAATTTCCAAATCACGGCAGTGTCACAAGGATGGCTAGTGAAATCACTCTTCGCAGCTGTTCCTCAAAATGGGTAAACGATCAAATGGAGGTGAATGATTGGCCAATGGAAAAGTGGAGGTGACGGGCAAACACGACCAAGGCTTTAATGGCTGAAGTACTACATTCACGGTGATTATTTACCGAAGGATAGTTCATTTTTTAACGAGCTTAAACGCGGGTTGAAACATTTGCTCGATCTTATGTTTATTTTTTAGCGAGCATGAACTATGTGCTAAAACTGCTCGGATCTTGCGTTTATTGTTTAACGAGCATGAACTATATGCTAAAACTACTCGATTAATCCAGTCATATGATAAGAATGTCTCATTGAAGATGCTATTTTTTATGGAGCTTAGATCTTACAAAGCTTTGCTCTGCATCCTTTCTTTATGCAAGCTCGGAAGCGACTAATCCTACAAGTTTAAAGGGTTAGCCTACAGGTTTAAAGGGAGGACCGAAAAATTTAAAAAATAAATAGCCGCCCCTTGCTTTCACTCCAAAAGGTTCGCATGCCCCCAGGTATAAAATAGAGTTTCAAGGTTATCCCTACTTCATTTTCCGCCAAAACATTTGTTTTACCGAGAGAGACCTACCTCTTACAGGTTACCCAAAGATTGTTCTATTTGCACATCAAACAAAACACTTCCTCGGCGATGTCTACCGAGATAGACAAAGGTGAGTGACAACGAGCGCCAAACACATAACTTTGACAAGAGAATCTTATTCTAGAATAACCCCTCTTCCAATCACGGACGGGGTACAGACTAGTCATATTCTCCCGCGGAAACCTACCTTATACCCAAAGTTTTCCTGCCGAAGCAGACCAGGACGTATGCCCCCTGGGTTCCAGTCATATCCTTCCGGATTACTCGCGCTCATCGGGAGGATGGACCGTGGGTTGAGACATTTCTTGAGTGAAGAGACCATTTAGGGATGGTACATGACTATTTGCGATGCGTGATCCGAGAAACGAAAGTTGGTCCACGAGCTTGACCATTCTTCCTTCATGCGGAAAACACATTACTCTAAAGAGCGAGGAGACGATGGCTTCCATGCAATAAATATAGTATCGTCCAAGGAGTAGGTTATAATCCAAGGGTCCTTGAATGACCATCACGTTCATTTGAACGGTCTTCCTTTTCAATGTTATGGGCACATTGGGAAGAATCCCTAAAGGTCGACTGGTTCCTTTATCAAAGCCTGTCAGATTTCTCATCTCAGGCAAAAGCGATGGCGAACCAAGCGCTTTCCAAGCAGTAGAGGAAAGGATACTCACAGAAGCCCCCTCATCAATGATGGTACCAGCCATAACCATTCTATATATTTGAACGATAATTCTGAACAGTATGCTTGCTCGTAAGCGGGGTCTACCTAGTTGATTCCAGTCGAAGGATACAACTAGGTTGCTTGGAGGTGGGACCGAGTAGACGGCCGGGTATGGCTCTGACGAAGTCCCTTCCTGCGATAAAGGAATGGGTAAACTGCCCCCTTGTTCGTCAGAGTTTGTGTTGATGAAGAGAATTTGGACGGTGTCGTCTTTATTCTCTTCTGTGATGGTATCATTCGAAGATAGAACCTCTGAAGGCAAGACCGGGTCAACTTCCGTCTCGACCTTTTGACTTTCATCAGGTATGGATTCAGACGGTTTATCCTCAATGATAGGTGCTTCGGCTGACCACTTGAGTGGGCCAGCTGGGTTTTCAACTGGTGAAAGACTTGGCAAGAGTTTTTGATATCCAGGAGGAAGTCGCGTTGGTAAAACCGGGCGATCTTCCAAAACTCTTTTAGCCTCATCTAAGAAGGGACAACGGTGGATGGCATGGTCGCCTTCACACAATTTGCAGGGAAATCTAGCTTTCCCTCTCTGTCTTGTGGCTTCACTTTCACTAGTTGACGGTGTGCTGTCAACATGGCTATCAGAGGTTGATGCCACCGAATTATGCAAGCGGGGAGACCAGTCCCTTAGTATCCGAGGGATGCAAGGACAATCTCTGTGAAAGTGGTCTCCCTTGCATATGACACATGGCGATTTAGGCCTGGTCAGTGCAGTGTGTGGATTTTCGTTAGACGCCATTCGTTTGCCCCCAGTCGCCTTTGGCTCCTTCTTCTTCTTCTCTTTCTTCTTCTTTTCCTTCTTCTCCTTAGGAGCTTGGCTTTTGGCTTTGCCAGCTCCATCAAGCGAAGAGGAAGGAGGAGAGGAAGAATTAGAGGAAGTGGAAGGTTGGTGGGCAACTCTGGACTGGTCTAACTGCTGATTCGATCGTTCAGGAATAGTGGTGTTTTGAACAACATTGGTTGAGAAGAGCCAGACAGGCAAGCCGATTGTCAGTCCTGGAAGCGACAATGTGGCCATATGGGGCGCTCCAACATCTCCCCAAGAGGAGAAGGGACTAGGATTTCCACCAAGGGGAATTCCTTGGTTGGAGGGCTCCATTTTCTCAACTGAAAGATCAACGCGGGAATAAGGGTGATTTATTATTCCGTTTAAAATAAATTTTAACGACGCTTTAGACACAACTTGTTTTTTCAGTTTTAAAGAGTCGAGAAAAAACAAAAGATGACTCTAGTCTCCTTCGATGTTTTAACGAGCCCGAAGTGACAAATGCTCGGATGGACTTTTTCCGTTATAGAGTCTGAAAAAGGCCAAAAGGAACTGCTCTGGAGATCTAGGTAGAGGGTGTGCCAAACCAATCACAAAACTGCAGAATACGTTTTACGGTACGGCAGTCAATCTTCCCGAATGCTGTGTTCGGTGCATTGCGATCAGTAGGGCGGTCGACACGGCTTCCTAAGGATAAAGGTTTTAAGCCTATAGGGGTCTCCCAATATATACGTGACAGTACATGGGAGCACAATCCATACTGGCACTTTTGGTCTCTCAGGAGGAATCACCCAACCATCAGTGAGGCCAACAGATACCAGGTTTTACGACGCTGGAACACGTCTCTAACCTAGACCTCTATGTTGTGCGTTAAGTTACAAAGCGTTATTAAGTTCATTCAGTTTATTTTATGTTGATCTTTCTTAGAAGTTTGCCTTTTGAGGTTCACCACGAGATGTAGATACAACTCCTAAATGCAATCTAAAAGATGATAAGCAAATCTTTATCTCTTTTTTCAACAATGAAAATCCTAGCTACAAGGGGAAAAGAAAGACACCATCTTTTCTCAAAGAGCAATCAGCACACTCTAAATGCACTTTTCCTAAATCAAGCCACACAAACTATCAATATGCAAATGCACAATGCATGTGTTTGTTTTTTGCTTTCTTAATATTGATGCCTAAAAAGAAAGTTTTTGCACAACTTTGAATTTGCTTTTAAATGACAAATACAAAACAAGTTTAGTTTTTCGAAATCAAAAAGGGTAGAAGAGATTACAACACTTTACGATTTTCGAAATAAACACTTGTTTCGACACTTAAAAGAGACAAACTCAAACCAAAAGCAAAAGTAAATGCATAACCAACTGTAAACAGCCAATGAACTCTCTCCTAAGACCACAATCAACAGATCTGAATCAAGGGCTACAGTATGACTATTTCACTCTTGCAACGGAAAACTGTAAATGATGCCACAAACACATAAAAACACTCACAGTCTTTTCGTACAAAGGAGGCGGAATTAAGGCAGAGAAAAGGGGTTATCAGACAGGTACCTATGTTGGTTACAGGCTGCAAAAATCAGAGATCAAAACAAGGCAAAACAGAGCAAAGAACCCCAGCTGCACAAGGCATAAGTTGATCAGCGCACCTGTATAACAGAGAAACTGAATTGCAGCATAGGTAGCCCTCTCGGGACCTGCGTTGAAATGCAGAGTCTCTTCACAGAGCCTGCACTGGAGCAGAAACGAGAGTTCTCTCCGGGTTCTGGGTCACGGTTTGCTGTTTAATCTACGGTTTCAGGCCAAATAAAAGCAACAAGCAAGGTACCATCAAAGGGATGATTTGAAGGAGGGCTAAGATCTATCACAAAGGGTCATCAAATCATTTGTGAGTCCATTGTTCAAATCATAGACAAATCCAGTGATTGGATCAAAGCAACAGTCGTCTACTTTGCATCTGAAAATAGCAGATGCAGTTCGATTGCTGCTCTTGAGTCTATGAAACAAACAATGATAGAAACACAAATAAAATGATTAGACAGATCTCCCCAGCAGAGTCGCCAATTTGTTGTGGGGAAAAATGCCTATGCAGGACGATCCTATCCACCTAAGGTGTGATAGTGCCTTAGCAACAAACATAAACAACTATTCTAGTATTCTTCCTTTATGAATTGAGAATAAAGAGAGATGGGATGGACTAACCGGTGTCTTCCGTTTGTCCTTTGATTCGGTTTCTCTTCTCTTTGAGAGCTCCCAGCTACTTGCCTTCTCGCTCGCCCAGCTTCACCAAGTTCCTGCAAGATCACAAAAGGGGAAAACTACACAAAGACATAGATTCATATTCATAACTAGCTCAGGATTAGAAATAAGCTAAACATATTAATGCAATCATACATCAAGGACACATCAACATGTACGAAAAACTCAAATAGTTTTATTGATGAAATAACAAGGTTCAGGAGGAGATACAACCAAGAGAGTTCCAATCCAGCATCTACCTCCCAGCAAATGAAATCCCTTCTTCACCTCCCTTCAAAGCATGAAGCACCCAATGATTTCAATCTCAAACCAACAGCAATTCTTTGCAATATCAAAATTCCAGCCTCTGGATCTCATGGAGGAGAGATCCATATATAGATGTTTGGAGAGGGGATGAGTCAGCTTGTGATCTGACTAGTGTCCTCTCTCTCTGTTAGTTCTAGCTTCCACTTGGAGACTAAGAGCCTCTTACTCATCACTTAGTCGAACTCAGTGAGGCAAGTGTCATGGAGGAAGATTTTGGAAGCTTCCACGGTCTTTACACCTCGCGCAAGAGCCCTGCCATTTGTCATTTCCCGCTCAACGCACCCTGGTAGTGCATTTGGGTGCGTTGCAATGCACCTAGCTAGTGTACTGGGGTGCTTTGCAACGTAGGTGGCCAGTGGAGCCACTGAAATGATCCCTGATTTGACTGTTTTTGAGCAATTTCTGGTGGAGAACTTCTGTGAATTGCTGTGGTTTGCTGGCCTTGTTCCTCTAGGGGTAGGAACAACATGTTTAGGGACTTTGGATCCCTTGGATTATGGACATTTCATGCTTAGAGCTGTAAGGCACAAAAATATCTATAACATTGGTCAAAGTGAATAGTGGCTATTTTGTCGTTATGCAGGAGGCAGTTTTGGTTTTCATCGCACCGCTTTATGGAGTGTGGGCGGTTTTGGGAGGGGTCACCTGAAATGATATGAGCCTGACACGTATCAAGGGGAGTTTAATGGAATACCACTTTTCGGGCAGGTAAAGCCCGTATAGAGAGTTAACCCGAAATTTGTGGAGGGCTGTTGGATTTGGATGTATGTGATCAGATGGTGGTGGAGTGAAAAAGAAATACGAAGGGGCTCATCAATCAAATATGGCAGTAGATGGCTTTATTATGGTTAAAATCCAGATTAGTGGTTAAATGCAGGTTTTATGTTTAAACAAAGGTTTTAGGTTGGTTCTTCGTTAAAAGTCATAAAAACCTTTTAACAAAGAAAACCTTCGTAAAACACGATAATGCGGATTTGAAATTTTATGAATGCGAGCGGATAAATGGTGTCGGGTCCGAGCTAATCGCATACCGCAATCGGAGTTTAGCAAAGGACAGCCCATCGCAAAGGAATGCGATAGGCGCCAGACGCGACGTGGAAATAAACCATGTATGATATGTGATCGGGTCCAGGTTCCCATTACAATCGAAGATCGCAATGGCAGTGGGTCATGCTATTAGTGGGACTTGTAATGAGGGAGGATGCGATATGGCAATATCTTGTGGTATATATAGCATCGGGTCCAGGTTGTTTGTACATCGCATATCACAATCGGGGAAAGTGGATGAACGTTGAAAGGTTGCAATCCACCAATATTGCTATGCGATATTATTATGAAATACATAGTTTTTTAATAAAACTAAGGTTTCGGGTTATTTAATTAAAGGAGTTAATAATATACACGAAAAGGAATTTTAGGGGTTTAATACTATAGTTAATGTTAATATGAAAATATGAGCGGAAAAGGGGAAATACACGTGAAAAGGGGAAACATAGGCAGAAAAGGGAATTATAGGTGGAAAAGGGAAATACACTAAGTATTATGTTTTTCGACAAGTTATTTGCTTTTCATAGATGCATCAATACTTAGGGTAAACACCTTTTTGTTGGTTTTTGGGTAAAAGGGGATTTTACATGGTAAAAGGGATTTTACATGGTAAAAGGAATTTTATATAGTAAAAGGGGATTTTACATGGTAAAAAGGGATTTTGATATGGGTTTTTCACTTTTCATAGGCAAAAAGGGTTTTGACCTTAGGAAAAGGGGTTTTTATGGAAAATAAATGAATATGAATGTATGAAGGTAGGAAGGGGAAATTAATGAATATAGGAATGAATGGGGATGAAATTAGTAATGTAGTCATTCATTTGCTTTGTGCAATTGCCTCATGGACATAGAAACATGATAAATGTACATTTTGTCCAATCAATAATCAAACTTCTGCAACCTTTCTCTACTTACCCTTTGCTTATCCTATCATTTTTTCTTCACTTAATGGGTGCATTTAAGCTAGCAAACCCTTTTCCTTTATTTTTATTTTACAAAAGCAAACTATCTAAATCTACCCTTATAACATCCAAGGGCTCAGATTAAACTAATGAGCACCTTATTATTCTCTACCTAACTACTGATCTACCAAGATTAAACAGTTTGGCCAAATCTTTATTCTCTAACTATAACATCAAATTTAAAGCATGAAACAGTTAAGATTAAACTATTTGATTGTCATGGGTCATGGCATTTAAAACAAGCTGCACACAACCATTCTTTTGCAGAAACAATAGTAGTGGCATTTAGACTTGCTCACTTTCAGAGTTTATTTGTTTTCTCTTCTTTCTAACCTAACATTTTCTTTTTGTCTTTTATTTTTTAGGACATCTAACCTAACATTTTCTTTGATATGGACATCATCATCAAGATTTTTTTCACTAACATTTTTTTCACTATTGTTATGTCCATATCCTAACTTAGCATTTTTTTCAAAATATTTTTTATTTTTTGACTATTTTATCTAAACCAAAAAATGCTACAATAGACACATTACGATTATTTCGTCCAATCGCGTTAAAAAAATTGGGTCATGCTAATGTGAAACCTCTAAGACTAGGGTTCTACCTAGTTAAGGATAAGGTTGCCCGGTTCTATCTTATAATTTTAGGGCATAGTTCATCTTGCACCGCATCAAGTTTTCCTTCAATCTTTGCCATGGACCAACTAGGGTAACCTTTCCTAGCCTTATGCAATGTGTCCAACTTGGATTTTTCTAAGTATAGAGGGAACTCACTTCAGCTCCTTGTCAGTCACTTCTCACCAGTTGTTCCAACCATGGCTTTGTCAGAAAGGTTTTATAAGCATCAAGGTATACATCGAGACTTAGCACCTACGATGGTGAAAATGGCTTTCTAACACACCCTAAGGTGCTACCCCTCCTGAGCTTCGGTAAATACCTCTTCAACTAGTTCTTGGCCCTCAAATTTTCCCCGCTCTAAAAGAAGGGAATTTTAGGGGCATTGGCATAGGCACTCATGTAGCAGCGATCTTTCTAGGGCCTATAGTGAATCCTTGAAGGGATTCACCTCTTTTTCCACATGCCAAGGGTCTCTAACTTCAACACAATACTGAAAGAAACTTTATGGCATAAGAAGAACCATATGGAACCCTATCAATAACACTAAGAATCTAGTAGTATGCATCTAGGTTACTCATAATGCAAGGCTGACTAAGCTTGCCTATATGGGTTTCGACTATCCTTCAACTAAAAAGTGAAAATAACCCTTTCAGCACTAGAATAACTCCTTTTTCATAGGTTTAAGGCTTATAGCTCGGTGAAGGAATATCCATGTATATGTATAGACTCTGTCAAGTGGGTGGTCTCTTATGTAATTATTTCATGTTAATAAAAAGGGCCCATGTGCCCAATGTTCCAAGTTTATTCCAGATCCTTATGGACCCTTCTAACACTGCCTATAACATTTCATAATGCATTAGTGATACCTACTTATAAGCAGTTTACAACATAGTTGATCATTTCATTCAAAATAAGGTTCAACTCTGTGACATAACATAGTCCTCATTATCATGTGTTTCATTGCACATTTTGTGCATCATATGTTCTATGATCAACACTAATCAACAATTCACACAGTATTTCATTTCCAGTTTAGAAGCACACACTTACTTAGTTTCTTTAATAATATCATTCATTTTTAGGGAAACACACACATATAGGTATATTTAACATATACATTAGTACCATCTCCTAACAGGGGTGTAACCCCACGTTCCTGCATTCATAGTCTCCCTTTCTATCCAGAAGTGTAATTCCAGTTCAACTAGAATGAAATATAAATTCGTGGATATTTAAAATAAGTCTCGGGGACTACTTATCTTTAAATTTGCGGGGAAACTGAGTCAGGAACAAGGAATCTACACACAACCATAGACATGTGTAGCCACTCTTACTTACAGTTGTCAACCCTAAGCCAGATTTCGGAGTATGAGGGGGAGTTTCTTGCTTAAGGGAATCAAACACCAACTGCCAACTGTAAATAGGGAATCCCAAAGGATCTCTTCCTCAATCCCACTAGTTGACTACTACCATCTTCTTAACATAGGGAGTCCAAAGTTTCTCTGCCTCACCCCAAGTGAGCACATAGGAATTCACTTCCTCCCATGGAATCTAGAATCCATTGTGACAGTGAGTGTTGGGATGGGGTCCCCTAGGGTCAATTTTGGGGCAAAATCCCAAGTTTTGTTGTATAAAGATTTAAAGTCTTCGCAAGTTATGGTCGTAGAGCGCGTAGATAGTTAAAGGGTCATAACGGGTTTTACCCTTCTTTACGTAAGTCAAGTCGACTTTTTGAAGATCTACCCATGGTCCGCGGACCATGGGATTGTATAAATAAGTGTGTCTTAGGATGTCTAAGGGAAAAAAGAGAGGATGAAGATGAATGTAATGGGTTAGTAGAAGTAGACCGTAGAAGTCTTAGAGTAGAAGGAAGCCTCTGCAGCTGTGTGCGTAGAGGCCTAGTGTAGAGTCCGCAGCTGAGTGCGTGGATCCCTGCAGTTGAGTGAGCAACGAAGTCTTGAGTCTATAAGCTGAACCAAATATTAATAGAAAAGATTATTGTAGAAATTCCCATGTTTATCTCCTTACTTCTGTTTTATATGAATGCACTTATGCTGTGATGAATGAACGGTTTTTGAAATAATGATGTATTGATGTGCGACTTTACACAATTCATGTTGTTACTTGAACGAAATTAATATTAAATGTTTACGCGAATATTATCTTGTCATATGTTAAAGTTATCAAACACTTAATCCGATCTAAGTAATTACTGGGTTAAGAGTAATCTTTGATGCACGTAAGTAGTTGACTCGTCTATTCAGGGTCCGTGAAAGACAGTCGTAGACCTTCGCAGAGGTCTAGAGGCTGACTAAAGGAGTTATATCGATAAGCCATAAAGGCTTATCAATCTGCGCGAAGGCAGATTTATGTCATAAAACGACATCACGCAGATCTCTGGGTGCGGAAACTTGGTTCCAGCATCCCCCCATACTGCTTGGAGTGAGACTTTAGTCTGCGCTCCACATATTAATGTCGAAAGAGCTAGTAGTGTAGGGATTTGTTTGGCGCAACTAACTCTGAACCTGGGTCAGGACCCACTAAGCCAACAAATGGTTTTATTGCCAGGACCAGGATCTGCATAAAGAGATGTGTGATGTCGCATCACTGGAATCCAACAAAGAAAGAAATTGAGAAGTGGTTGGATAGAAAGATCCATGAATTCACGGCACAAGAAAATAGAAATCTGCGCCTGACAAAAGAACAATGGTTGGATATATACTTATACATAGAGATACATGAGATCTTCTTCTACACCTTCCTGATTGAACTATACGAGTGGATCGCTAAATTGGCAGATGACCAAGGAAGGTGGAGGCTTGACGGTCCAATAGTGTGGACCCCGGAGCTAGTATAGAGATTGGAAGCCTCTAAAGATAAGATCACATGCACTATCGATCACTGGCTTGATCGAGTCATAGGAGGATTTGTGACAGAATTCGCGGTCGATACCTCACTCAACTATAGTGAAGCAGAGTGGCACTTTTTCAAAGGACCGCGAGGTAAGTATTTGAAATATTTGAATATTTGGATTAAAATGCTCTTATGTGAAAAGTGGGTTATGCCACTGCCTTTATGTTTGGATCTACGTGAAGTGGACATTTATTTAGAAATCAAGAGAGATTAGGTCCTAAATACAACCCATTGATAGAACCTCCTTCGAGCAATGATGAGGGAGCGATACAGGCCTCACCACAAAGCGTTGTACAGTTGATAAAGCAAGGTTTTTTGCAAATACCCCATCCGCCCATGCCACCTCCACCTTCACCTCCACAACATACACCTTCACCCACACCACCACCACCTTCGCCACCGTCCAACATGTTGAATATGATGAAGCTGCCCATTTTCAAAGGCTTGGGAAGTGAGGACCCGATCAGTTTTGGTTTGTCGTGAAGGTTTTATGGACAGCGCAGAATATTACAGATGATCATATAAAGAAGGCATAGTTGGTTACTGCTTTACAAGATTATGCATTGACATGGTACATTAATTACTGCATGGATAACCCATTGGCATCGTTAGCGGAAACTTAGATTGCTCTGAACAAGGAATTTGGTAGACCTAAGTCTGAATCACAATCAATCATTGGATTCAAGGAAATCACAATGAGGATTGGCGAAACTCCCTGGGAGTTGGATCAAAGACTGAAGTGCAGAATTCGTGAAGCCAATATGAATCTCATAGACAGTCAGCACCACGATTGGTTTATAGCCGCGCTCCTACCTCACTTGAGGATTGCTTTGTCACAACAAAAGATAGGGACTCAGGCGGAAGCATTGGAGATCGCAATGAGGTTACATGAGACCCCTATCCAGGACATGACGTTGGGAGTTCAATAGATTCATGTAGAGTTGCAGAACCTCTGCTTGGAGTTGCAGAGCTTGAAGAAGGAAAAATGTCTAGGATGGAGGTGCGCAAAAAAGTTTGGTGCCTAAAATGTAAAAACCAGGGGCATGATAAGGATCATTGCCCTGTTTTCGTGAATTATATGGCAGGGGGAGGGCCCATGCCTCTAAGGCAGGAAGCCCCAGCAGGACCAAGTACAGGGCCCACATTGTGGTGCACTATCTATCAAGTAGTAGGAAAACATGTAACAAACAATTTCCACTTGCTGCAAAAAATTGTGCAGGCACCCCAACAGTTATTTTGCAATTTCTGTAAATCGGTAGGCCACGATGAGCATAACTTTTGTAGCTGTGAGTTAATGATGGAGAGAATGTTTGCGTATCAAATTCAGATAGAAACTCAGCCTTTGGATCAAGGCACTGGGGGAGTGAGCAAAGGATATCAGGGGCCTGGACAAGGCTGAGGAGGAGGAGGACTTGGTAGAGGATGAGTACAAGTTATTTGCTACAATTGCGGAGTGCAAGGACACTACACGTGGGAATGTACAATCCAGACTCGCCCATCTTTCCGATACTATACTTAGTTTGACCACACGATAGAAGAATGCCCTATACTGATAGCTAAGATGAAAGAGTAGAAGGCGCAACCTTAACAACCTGTTGAGCCTTGAAATTTTCATTCACTTCCATTACATTTTCACTTATATTTCCGTATTGTCACCTTCACTCCACCTCTATTTCATTACATTTACCTTACCATTATCATTATTGGGTCACATTTATGTTTTTCCAAACTTTATTAATTCTTAGCATTTTTAAATGAATTTATGGTTAAAAATTAGAAAATAATGTGAATATGCTTATACCTAACAAGTGGGATGAGATTGTTGACATGTGTAGGTCAAAAGGAATCTTCTAAAATACCTTTATGCGGCCTCCCAAAACCAATTTCGAATTTGAGTCAAGAAGATCATGGGATCATAAGGATATGTGTCTCATTTGCTATTTGTATTGAAACTCTAAGAACACATGTGTCTTATCATTTCCTATTTTGATTGTAACTCTAGAGATATAGGGAGAGATTCTTGGACTGTCATTAATGAGATAACTTCTAATCTTTTTGTATAAATAGGGGAAGTTTTCTCCTATCATGGGGGTAAAAAGGAAGAAAAGAAAAGAAAGAATTATAGAATGTTTTGTAACAAGACTTGAGATGGAATGAGATGTAAAGTAGTCAACTATTGATGCAGTGAGATTAGGAGTGTAGATTTCCATTGTGTAAAGTTGTGAGTTTATCAATAAAGAAGGTTATTTTCTATTGTTGAATTTTAGAATGTGAGTTTTGCAAGTTGGAATGCTATTGGACAATGGAAGGGCCCCCATTAACCATGTGCATCCCTCCGTAAATTTGTAAGATTAATTAGTTTTTTTTACTTTGATTCATGCAAATAGTTTATCTTTTCATTGCAAATGTATTTCATTTTTCAAACATAGATTTACCTCACTGTGTAATTTTATGTTTCCTAAGAGCATCTCAAGAAAGTAGTGTTTTATCTATTTTCTAAAATTGGATTGCTTGAAGCATTAGAGCATACAGTGACTTAGTTTTCTTTCACACATCTTTACAATGCTTTCTTAGATTCATCTTTACATTCATTGTTTAACCCTATGTTTTCCAAAGAGCTTCTCAAGAAGGTAGCATTCAACTATTTTCCAATATTGGTTGCTCGAGGCATTAAGAATAAACAGTGATTTAGTTTCTTTCCTTATGTTTTTGTCATGATTTTTAGATTAAGCTTTCATCTATTGTCTAATCTCATGATCAGCAAGTCCAAGAAGGTATTTCTTCCAATTTGGGTTGCCTAAGAGGCATTAGATCACATGGTAGCTGCAAGGTTTCCTTTCCATGCTTTTATTATGCTTTCTTATATCACATCTAATGTATACTCAATTTCTTAATTCATTTCAAGAAGATGATTTCGACATCTTCTTATATTGAATGTTCACAATAGTATTTGAGCATGGAGTAGATCATAGTTTTTTTTATATTGATTGCTTTGATTTCATAGAATATGATTAGGTTTTATTTTTGATCAAGAGTTTTCAAGGATAGGATAGGAAGTGTTTTCATTTTCATCTTATCAATGAATACAATTGTATCTAGAATAATGCTCTGCTTCTCATAGACACAGTGTCGGCCTAGATTAGACTAACCATTCAAAATTTTGATTTGATTTTATGCAAATTAAATTAGTTGAAGTACATTTCCTTTAATTCCTTCTTAGAAATTAGTTTTCATATTAAACATCCATTAGACTTAGTTGATCATTGACACTTAACATCCATTAAAATCATTAGGCATAAAAGACAAAACCCTCAAATCAATACAAAAACATACTCAATGAAGTAAGAAACAAGGTTAACTAAGCACAGTGCACCACACTTCATCAGTTTACTAACCCTAGTCGATAATTTCTGTTAGCAATTTAAGACATTAAATTGACTGAACATTTTGGCGCCATTGTTGAGGAAATGTAATTAGGAGACCATATTTCTTACATCTAAAAAAATAAATTCCCAAGTATGCTCTCTTCTTGCGCCTTGTGCGACCTGGAAGATCAGAAAGGAAATTGAATAAGTTAGCTTTGCAATTTTGTAATAAAATTCATAAATCTGAAAAATGACTAGGAGATCTAAATTGGCTATTCCTTGTAAAAAAAAATGCCTAAATTCTGATCTCCATTTCAATTTCTCTTGTCTCAAATCTTCTTAAAACAAAGTATTTTTCTTTGTTTATTAAAGAAAAAAAATGCCTGGAAAATTTATTTATTTTATTTTTTTATTTTTTTAAATTGATAAATAAAGCCTTTATTTTTAAATTTAAATAAAAAAAGAAAAAGAAAAACACAATAAAAAAACATTAAAAAATATTCATTTAAAAATATATAAATAAAAAAGACCAAATTAAACAAAAACAATTAAGAAAAAAATAAATTAAAAAAACAAAGAAACATCTTTAAGCTGGTGCTCTACTTTTGAAGCCAGACTAGACCTACGTTTGAATCCGGTGCTCTGCTCTGGATTTCAAACCCCTGTATGTCATGAAATCTTGAACATGAAGGAAGGCTGAAAAGGCCGTTGAAACTAATTGGAGAGGCGACACAGAACAGAGGGAAAATCATGGCGGAAGCAGATGATGCAGCAGCCCGTCTACACGCAGTTAGAGAGAAGTTGTGGCTGCTCATAGCATTTCTGCAAGCATTTCCCAAGACTCTCATGAACCAGTAGGCATAACCAACAGCAAACCTGCAAATAAAAAAAATCCAACCACAACAATCGATTTTTGTTGTCGGAGCATCACATAAAACGTAACTGTTTTGACACACAATTTTAAAATGCATTTTCTGAGCAAACCTAGGCGAATTAGAAAAATCCAAGACATGGGTTTTTTTGAGAACAGGGTGAGTTAGGTAACACAAAAATGGTTTTCCGAATTCACAGCCCTTTGGGAGAAATTCAGGGTTCTTCAGAGCTCCGTTTTGCAGATTGCGTGAGAAAAAAATGATTTGTTTTGAACTGTTTTAACATGGCAAGTTAAAAGCATAAAAATCCAAGTGAATAACAAAATCTGCTCCACATGGCATGTGGTCTAAGAGTCCAATTTGATTTAATAAATTTGATTTTAGAAGAATCCAAGTGAATAACAAACTCTGCTCCACATGACATGAGATCTAAGAGTCTAGTTTAATTTAATAAATTTGATTTTAGACACATATGTGACTCATTCCTTATGTGTCTTATGATTAAAAAATAAATAATAATGATAATAAAAATCATTTTATTTATTAATAATTTCTTTTTGATAAACAAAATAAAAATAAAAATTAGTAAATTAAAAATTAAAAATATATATTTTTTTTTTTTTTTTTGCAATGATGCAATCAATATTTTGAAGCAATTTATAAAAACAAAAAATACTTACAAGATTTGATTGAAATAATTTTTTGTACAAGTAATTTTTCATATTTTTGCCGCTTCAAATATTTTTGACAGCATGTTGTTTTTGCAGCACAGATGACGATTCAATAATGGCTTGTAGAACAATTCGAAAATTATTTAGATTATTTATGAACATTTGACAATAATATTGTTGTTGTGTATTTTTCCATGAAGTTTTAACTTCCAAGACATAACAAATATTTGTGATGCCAATCATTTTACTAAGCACAGTGCATGAAGTCATTCGACAACAGGGAGTTGATTTATTTTTCATGGTTATTTCTTAAAAATGGATTTTTATCGATATCATGAATTGGACCGAATATAACACTTTTGATTTTTCTTAATCTGTTTCATTTGACATTCAATTTTTGCCTAAGAATCAGAAAGAAATTAGCTATTTTTTTTTCTAACACACTTATTTTCTTTGTGTCAAGTTTTTTGTAGGTTTAGGATGATTGAATGATCAACAAGGAGATTAAATTGTGACAACAATTGGTCTTCAAAAGACCAATCTCATGAGAAACATAAGAACAAGTCCATGTCTATATTCGTCAAAACCATTACTCTTCCTCCCTTTTGAATTATAAATCCAACCAAACAATTTAAAGCAAGCCACATTTATTTTCCCAGCAAGAGTCAGTTGTTCATTTTCTTTCATTCACATACACTTTCCGTCTACTCCACAAATAAAATCAAGAAGCTTAGTGACATGCCTATTGCCCATTGTTATTTTCCATTTTCATTTTTCCTTTTCTATCATTTTCATTTCGCAAATAAACCTTGCTTCAATGCAAATTATTGAGTCCATAGTCCTTTGAGTCTAAAATCCTTGCAAAAATATCTTGAGGCTTGCATGCCTTAATGGAAAGTCCTCATGCCGACGAACAATGGGAATACATTAATGTCCCTTGTTCATTGGATTTTCGAAGTATTCAAGAACAAAAAAATTATTTGTACCTAGCAAGATGTGTTTGGGCATATTGACTCTCATTGTCATCAATGGTGAGAGTTCTCGTGTTGACAAGTGGTATCCATTAATGGCCGCTAAGTCAACCATTTCCTGCTATGTTTGACATCAGAACATCTATTCACATAGCAAGAATTGTGCCAATGAGTTTTGAAGATATGAAGACTATTATTTTCAGCATTTTGGAGCAAATTTATAAGACATGCAGCTACGAAATCAGATGACAGCTACAGAATCAAATAACAGCGGCAGAATCAGATGGTAACAGTAGAATCAACACTATTCCGCAGCAGATTCAGCAAGTTTTAACAAAAGCAATAAAAATGCATCTTAACTCTTTTCTCCATGACTTGTCCAGCCACTTGAAGAAGATTATGATCAGAATTTTGCAGCCACCACACATGCAGCTCATCCATTTCCAAAGGGTAAGTTAAGGTATGTCATTTTCTAACTTTTTACCATAAAATTCCTTGAAAAGCTAGAATGATAATTTTTGGAAAAAAAAATTTCTCTTCCTCATCTCATAAAATTGCCAATATCATCAGTTGGGGGGGGATACATTCATATTCATATTTTTCCATATTCATATCACATTCAAAAACCCACATACTTTCAAAAGATATTAACTATTACATTATTGTTATGAGCATACAAAGGCTTTTCAAAAGTACTGAAAAGATAATTGGATACAAACACAATCATGGTTGTCACACAAGAACCAACTATGATGCAATCCAATAAAGATATACTTCGCAACAATAATCAAATTATTATTATGCAAAGTTCAAAGATAAAAAATGAATGCAACAACAAAATATGGTGGTAACACAAGAACCAACCATGTTGCAATTCAACTAAAAGACTTTACAGAAGTATGAAGTTATCAAATGATATCATGCAAATTTAAGCTAAAAATCAAGGATAAAAAATAATTAATGTAATAGATTGCATGAGGACATGCAATAGCTTCAGTTGGGGGGTATGTTGGGCTTTGAAATTGTCATTCACTTCTATTACATTTTCACTTATATTTCCATATTGTCACCTTCACTCCACCTCTATTTCATTATATTTACCTCCATTTCATTACATTTACCTTTCCATTATCATTATTTGGTCACATTTATGTTTGTCCAAACTTTATTAATTCTTAGCATTTTTAAATGAATTTAGGGTTAAAAATTAGAAAATAATGTGCATATGCTTATACCTAACAAATGAGATGAGATTGTTGATATGTGTAGGTCAAAAGGAAGCTTCTAAAAGGCCTTTATGTGGCCTCTCAAAACCAAATTCGAATTTCAGTAGAGAAGATCATGGGATCATAAAGATATGTGTCTCATTTCCTATTTGTATTGAAACTCTAAGAAGACACGTGTCTGATCATTTTTTATTTTGATTATAACTCTAGAGATATAGGGAGAGATTCATGGACTCTCATTAATGAGATAGCTTCTCATCTTTTTGTATAAACAGGGGAAGTTTTCTCCTATCATGGGGGTAAAAAGGAGGAAAAGAACAAAAAGAATTATAGAGTGTTTTGTAACAAGGCTTGAGATGGAATGGGATGTAAAGTGAAGAACTATTGATGTAATGAGATTAGGAGTGTAGATTTTCATTGTGTAAAGTTGCGAGTTTATCAATAAAGAATGTTCTTTTCTATTATTGAATTTTAGAATGTGAGTTTTGCGAGTTGGAATGCTATTCGAAAATAGAAGGGCCTCCATCAACCATGTGCATCCCTTTGTAAATTTGTAATATTAATTAGTTTTTTTTACTTTGATTCATGCAAATAGTTTAGCTTTCTATTGCAAATGTTATTTTATTTTCCAAACGTAGATTTACCTCGCTCTGTAATTTTATGTTTCCTAAGAGCATCTCAAGAAAGTAGTGTTTTATCTATTTTCTAAAATTAGATTGCTTGAAGCATTAGAGCATACAATGACTTAGTTTCCTTTCACATGTCTTTACAATGCTTCCATAGATTAATCTTTACATTCACTGTTTAACCCTATGTTTTCCAAAGAGCTTCTCAAGAAGGTAGCATTCAACTATTTTCCAATATTGGTTGCTTGAGGCATTAAGAATAAATAGTGATTTAGTTTCTTTCCTTATGCTTTTGTCATGATTTTTAGATTAAGCTTTCATCTATTGTGTAATCTCATGATAAGCAAGTCCAAGAGGACAGTTCTTCCAATTTGGGTTGCCTAAGAGGCATTAGATCACATAGTAACTGCAAGTTTTCCTTTCCATGTTTTTATTATGTTTTCTTATATCACATCTAATGTATACTCAATTGCTTAAGTGATTTCAAGAAGATGATTTCGACATCTTCCTATATTGAATGTTCACAATAGTATTTGAGCATGCAGTAGATCATAGTTGTTTTTATATTGTTTTCTTTCATTTCATAGAATAAGATTAGTTTTATTTTTGATCAAGTGTTTTCAAGGATAGGATAGGAAGTGATTTCATTTTTATCTTATCCATTAATACAATTGTATCTAGAATAATACTCTACTTTTCATAGACACAGTGCCGACCTAGATTAGACTAACCATTCAGGTTTTTTATTTGATTTTATGCAAATTAAATTAGTTGAAGTACATTTCCCTTTCATCTTTCTTAGAAACTAGTTTTTATATTAAACATCCATTAGACTTAGTTGATCATTGACACTTAACATCCATTAAAATCATTAGGCATAAAATACAAAACCTTCAAAACAATACAAAAGCATACTCAACGATGTAAGAAACAAGGTTGACTAAGCACATATTGTGCACCACACTTCATCAGTTTACTAGCCTCGGACAATAATTTATGTTAGCAATTTAAGACATTAAATTGACTGAACATTTTGGTGCCAGTTGTTAGAGATCGAAAAAATTAAAAAATAAATTAAAAAATAAAAAAACAAAGAAACATCTTTAAACTGGTGCTCTGCTTTTGAAGCTAGACTAGACTTGCGTTTGAAGCCGGTGCTCTGCTATGGATTTCAAACCCTTGTATGTCCTGAAATCTTGAACATGAAGGGAAGCTGAAAAGGCCATTGAAACTAATTGGAGAGGCGGCACCAATAGAGGGAAAAATCATGGCAGAAGCAAATGACGCAGCAACCCGTCTATGAAGGCGGTTAGAGAGAATTTGTGGCTGCTCATAGCATTTCTACAAGCATTTCCCAAGAAGCTCATGAACCAGTAGGAATAGCCAACAACAAACCTACAAATAAAAAAAAAATCCAACCACAACAATCAATTTTTTTTGTCGGAGTATTACAGAAAATGTAACTGTTTTGACACACAATTTTAAAATGCATTTTTTACGAAAACATAGGAAAATTAGAAAAATCCAAGACATGGTTTTTTTTGGAACAGGGTGAGTTAGGTAACCTGAAAATGGTTTTCCAAAT